>CM076607.1:102512786-103136114 GCA_038502775.1 Hippodamia convergens
TTTTCACCTCCATTTCATCTATTTGCGTTCAGCTTTGTTTTCCCTGACATAGTTCTGTTTCTTTTATCACCATTTTGGTTCTCTCGGTATTAATTTTTCATCTTCCTATCCTTTCTATTGTGAGGTACCTTGCTAATTATCAATTCTTCTTATAGTTTGGTTTCTGGGGAAAAAATCTACCCTTATTTCTTCTACAGATTCCTCTTGCTTGGTGGTGAAAGTGTTCAGTCGATAATTTGCTCCATTTTTCCTCTACTTTTTTGTATTGTATTTCAATCTTCCTTAACTCTACATTTATGTGTATGATGATCTAGAGCGGTAGTAGCGGGTAGACACTTCTTGCTGCCTCAGCAAGGACAGGTCTACTTCAGGGACGCGCCCCTGCCCCAAGGGCATTGGCGTAACTAGAGTTGAGTCAAGTAAATATTTCAATTTTTAAATATTTTTTAAATTTTAATTTGTAGTTTTTTCCAAAATTTCTTGTTATCAATGGAGGGGGGGTTAAGTCCCCAATAACCCCTCCCCCTTTAGTTACACCAATGCTCACGCGAGCTCCGACTTCGTCCCACCAATGGGGGGTTGTCGGATCCTTCTACCCTCCTTATATCCTACCCCCACTCTCCGCGTTAGTGTCGTGAACGGTTCAGTTTAAGTGTTCGTGTAGTGTATGGTTAAGTTTAGTGTTCGTGTAGTGTACGGTTTAAGTGTAGTGTATGGTTTGAGTGTAGTGTTTGTGTTGTGTACGGTTTAAGTGTAGTGTTCGTGTAGACTACGGTTTAAGTTTAGTGTTCGTGTAGTGTATGGTTTAATTTTAGTTTTCGTGTAGTGTCGGTTTGAGATTAGTGTTCGTGTAGTGAACGCGCGGTATAACAACACCCGTTTGAGCGAATTTCATTCGTATTCAACTATATAATCTCTTTTCAAAAATTTTCTCACATTACTTTTTTTCAATGGCAATTTTCTCTATATCTTCTTAATTTTTAACTTCTTTTAACATGAATTAATCGAATGATGCCCCGAGGTAGTTTCTTGAATGTTTCAGGTATCAGATATTGTTTATCGTCTCCGAATGCTATCAAATTTTTTTTTCATGTTCTCGATCATTACGTTTCATCATCAGATTTTTTATTTTTCACGATAATACTTTTAATTCCTTTCATTTTCTTCGCTTCACTATAAATTCGAACCAAAGTTACAATTTCTTGTTGATATTCTTCTGGCATTCATCGACATTCAGTTTATTATCATTTATTTAAGTCACAATTTGTCTTGGACTTCAGAGCTGCATTCTCCATTGATATTTCATTTTTCCCGTCTTTCGTGAAACCTATACTTTTTTGCTCCACATTTTATTTCTTAGTAATTTTCTTCCTGCATTCAAATGCATCAATTTTTGTAGTAATCCTTTTCAATAGTTTATATTTCTCTTCGATTATCTTACTTATAAATCGGTATCGCTACATAATGGGATACAACCATCGTTGGATGTATTTGTCATGTGATCATTATGGAAATCATGTGAAGTGTTTTTCGCTAAATCCAGGACTGTCATTCCCACAGATTTGGGTGGGTTAAACTGTATCTGCAATTTTTGAGGCTCTATAACCATCAAACTCTCATCGAACACAACGTAATTTTTGAGGTGTGGTTTTGAGGTACTTGGTTCGGTCCCATTACGGCCTTCCCATTTCTTCAGAAGATGTACGTTGGTCCTTTTCCCTCATTCTTCATTTTCTTTCACATGGCAAGGGGATGTATGTTGTTGCAGTGAATTGAAATGAAAATTTGTGAATTTACGAATTCTGTGTCATTCATGCTCTTGAAAAAGTTCTTCTTGCGGTCATTTTGGTATTTTTTATTGGGTGAGTTTGGAGGTCGATGAAGGATTCACGCAATGGAGACTGCTGAAATTTCAAAACTTTATGGATTGTTGTTGGGGCTAGCCAGTTTTCTCAAAGCCTGTTTCAGGTTCCGACAGTGGATGATATGCTTTCTTTTTGGGCTCGAAATAGCCATCAACTTGGCATTCTGGTGAGAAGTCACACAGGGCGTTTTGGAATTGATATGGAGAGGACATAAGAGAAGGTCTCTGTGCCAAGCATGATATTCTGTAGAATACTCAAGATCTGACTCTGAAATGTAACTTTTCGCAGCTTCATCTGGAATTTATGAAATGTCGATCTTGGGCTCTAATCATTCAAAACCACGCAGAGCTAAATATGGTGACATAGCCAAGCCATATTGATTTTTGCTGTCGAATAACATGAGTCAGTTTTCGAGCTCTTTTGGTTCATAATCAGGGAGGTGTTCATTGTTCGCATGTGCTCGAAGTTTTCCGCAAACCTGACTAAGGTCACCATAAATTCTTCGTTCGACAAAGAGAAACATCAATATCTGCATCTGTGAGAAGCTCTAGCTCTTGTTTGTTTGTTCCAACATCCCATCTTTTTATCATCTGGGGAAGTAAAATAATGTGCCGAATTTGATTCATGATTAATCGGACAATTGGATCTACTTTTCTCGAATACATGCCAACGCAAGAGTATCAGTTCTCATGTAAAGGTCTTAGTGTTAAACCGAGATTTTGCATTAGAATTCGTTCCACAGGAGCGTAGCAACCCTGTATTTTCTCGTAGGGCATTTTTCAAATTCCAGTGTGCTGTAGAATGTCCCAAAAGGCGGCAGAGACGATCCATCGAACCCTCCAATCGAGTCAATATTATCGCGAGGAATTAGCCCTTTTTGGGTAAGAAAGATTGATCGTGTTCCTTCTGTTTCTTCGGGAAATTTAGGTTTGAAGTTCGGGAACTCTTCAAGTGGAAAACCAGTTGATCTGAAGATGAAGCCATGAATCGAAAGGTATCAATGAATCGAAAAATGATTCGATAACTGTCTCGACATTTGGTGAAGCTCAAATATTCGACTTTTGTGGTCGGTAGTAATCAATTTTTCTTCCATTTTGGTAGCAACATCTTCTGTGATGATCTGTGCTTCATTCCAGTCAATTTGTGAAATACCACAGGTGTGGTATGACTATCCTGACATTTGGTACCACATTCTCCTTGAGCTGCTTCACGGTGATCATTTTCGGAAACGAGACGATGACGATCTCGTACCTTCTCATCTTGAGGATTGGATCACTTTACAGACAGGACAGTGGGTAACTTCTTGGAATTCAGATTTCTTCTGCGGGGTTATTTCGATGTCTCGGGGATGGTGGAAAACAGTTTGAACTTTTTGGGAAACTTGCTCAACTCTAGCACACCCATTTCGTACAATCAAGACCACGATCAGAATGGTGAAATCTCCTGGAATCACCATAAGATCATTTTGCTTGGTATCTGACAACGGCAGTCTTGGGTTCTTGAGGAATATTTTCAGTGTATCTTGGCACCGATAGCCTCTCGCGATCGGCATTGATGATGCAAGGAAGCCTTTTCTTCGTTTTGATAAGTTTGAAGTTCTTGTATATCATACCCTTTTCCAGGAACTTTCATTGCAGCAGTTTAATTCATTTTACTGTAGTCTTCCGAGTGATTTTCAAGTTTTTCCTTCGATAGAAAATAACAGAGACACCTTTCACTTTATGAACTTCTCATGCTCTCTTTGCCTTATTGTTTTGATACCGACGAGACAAATTTTCGATCTATTCCTGGTTGCATCGAACTGTAACATCTGCGTCTGTGTTAGTGGTCCTGAGTTATCAACAAGTTTTACGTGTCTTTCCATCTTTGTTTCGGTTGAGTAGGTTTGGTAAGGTGGTCAAAGGTTTTTCTTCTTCAGAATACTAACGTTGACGGATTTCTGGATCTGTTTTTCATTCTTCTCGGGTTTGCCTCATTACCATTGGGAACAGGCTGCGTTCCATTCAACCTTCTAACTTTAGAATAACGAGGATACTTGGTGGTTCGTCGAAGATCCTTCTCAACAGGATACAAGGCTGAAATCACAGTCCGACCATAACAGAAGTCATCATAGTTCTTTGCGTTGATACAACTTCACTCCTGTTGAATAACAAGGGGTAGTTCTTTGTGGGATGATCTGAGTTGAAGTGTAAACCTATTTATTTCAACTCCAAGATTATTTGCTTGCTACAAGCTCATCCAATATCTTTCTTAGGAAGTTTTTCGAGGTCCTTCAAAATAGTTACAAGTACATTATCATCTAAGCATTTTATAACATTCGCATCTTTTATATGTTGCGGAACTGATGGTTTGGAAATATTCATATTTCTCTCGTTGCTGGACTGCTTTCGCGATTTCAACATTTTCACTAATATCATATTCACTTTGACAGATTCGTGTTTTTTCAGAGCGTTCTGAATGTTTCGTCGGAGAAATGATTCGCAGTTCATCAGGGAATCTTTGGGATCACGAGCTACAAACTGCTCATTGAACCTGTTTTTGCGATTATTGAATGCTGCAGGAGAGTCATCCCAATGAATTCTGTCTGGAGCTGTCTCTTGTCTACTTGTGTAGTCGACTCCTCCGCGATAATTCATTTTTAATTGTGCTCCAGGAGTTTTAATATGGTTCAGTGTATTCAGTAATTTCTTATATTGTCCAATTGGGAATTCCCACCCTTTTTTTCAACCGTCTTAGGACGAATTCAATTTCCTTCATCCACCTGATTTTTCCTACCTCAGGGTGATCCATCTATGCCCCTCTTAATCATTATGTCCAATTCCATTCTCCTATGTGCGCACTCCCTAATCATTTTTTTTCCTTCATGGTGCTCAGTCACCTTTATCTTCAACTGCAACCCTAAAACTCATAGAGCACAATTGAAATTGGATTCTCTCAGAGGTGCTGAATATACCAGTCGATAAGAAACAGCTCCAGACAGAACCATTGGGATGACTCTGCTGCAACATTTGATGATCGCGCCAGAACGGGTAAAATGAACAGCCTGTAGCATAAAGATCCCCGAGATTTCCCTAATGAACTGCGAATCAATTTTTCGACGATTCCTTCAGAACCGCTCCGAAAATTCATGAAACTGTCAAAGTAAATATGATATTTCGTGGAAACTTTGAAATCATGGAACGATCCAGCAACTGGAGAAATTTGGATATTCCCAAACTTCAGATTCCGCAATATGTAGAGTTGCGAATGTTGCAGAATGCTTCGATAAGATGTACTAGTCCTATCTTGAAGTATCTTGGAGAATTTCAAGAGAGAGATGGAGGATGTGCTCTGGAGCAAGTAAACAACCTTGGAGTTAATCATATAAATAGGTTTACACCTCGTCTCGGATGGTCTTACATTGAGCTGCTTCATGGATTCAACAGGAGGGATCTTGTATCAATGTGAAGAATGTTTGGTGACTCCTGTTCTGCGAGGACTGTGTTCGCCCTGTATCCTCTTGAGATGGATCTGAATTGAACCATCTGGTATCTTCATTATTCTGAAGTTTTAAACTTGAAAGGAAATGCAGTAGCCAATGGTAGTGACGCGAATTTCGAAGTTTGGGGAGCAGTACCAGATCTCTGTCAACGTTTCTATTCTGAAGAAGAATAACTTTGATCGCTCAACCAACCTTCTCAACTTCAACGAAGATGGAGAGACACGTTAACTTGCTGATACCTCAGGAGCACCACTCAGACCCTGATGCTCCAGTTCTCTGCCACCAGGTATGGATCGAAAATTTGTTTCGTCATTTATCAGAACAGTAAAGCTGAGAAGATCACGAGGATTTCATATGTGAAAGAAATGTCTCCGTTATTTTCTATCGACGGCACAACTAGGAAATTATTCGGAAGACCGCAGTGAAATAAATGAAACTGCTATGAAATTTTCTGGAATATGGGAAAATATACACGAATTTCAAAAATCAGAGCGAGGAAAAGGCCCCTTGCATCATTCGTGCTGAACGCGAGAGTCTATTGGTGCTTTATTACGCTGGAAATATTCTTCAAGAGCCCAAGGCTGTCGGTGATGGATGCAACGCAAAAGTTCATATGATGATTCTTGGAGAGCGTACCGTTCTCATCGGGGTCTCGATTGCACGAAATGGTTTGCCAAAGGGATTAGTCAGTTTGCCAAATATGTTAAAACTGTTTTTCTTTGCTCCCGACACATCAAAATAACACCGCAGCGGGATGCTGAATTCCAAGTAGCTCCTCACTGCCACGTCTGTGAAGGTGTATCCATTCCTGGAGATGAGAAGGTACGAGATCATCACATCTCATTCCCCAAAATGATCACCGTGAAGCAGCTCAACTAGAATGAGATACCAATTAGAAGGATAAGCGTACTACACCTGTGGTATTCACAAATTGACTGGATATGTTGCACATTTCATCATAGAAGATGTTGCCACCAGAATGGAAGGATTATTGATTTTCTGCCGATCGCGAAGGAAGAATATTTGAGCTTCACCAAATATTGTGACATTTGTCGAATCAATGATTCGATTCATTGATACCTTCCGATTCTTGCCTTCATCTTTCGATTGACTGGAATACTACTTGAATGAGTTTTTTAACTTTGAATCTCTATTTCTCGAAGAAACAGGAGGAACACGCCAAATCTTCTCACTCAAAAAGGGTTAATGCCGTTAGATTATATTGATTCTATCGGACGGTTCGGTTGATCTTCTCTGTCGCCTTCTTGAGGCATTCTACGGTATATTGGGAGGAGAGAAATGTCCTACTAGAAAATATGAGGGAGCCCAGCTCTTGTATAACAAATTTTACTGCAAAGTCTTGGATGGATGCTAGGACCCTCACATGAAAACTGATATTCTATAGTTGGCATGTCTTCGAGCAGAGTCGATCCAGTTGTCTGATGAGTCAAGGGTTGGATTCTGCACATTGTTTTTCGACTTCGCCTGGTGGTCATTGGAATGCGATATTGAAACCCGCAAAGCAGGAAGGGGGCTTCTTACAGATGCAGATGATGTTTCTGTTGTCGAACGGGGTATTTGTGATGGCCTTCGCCAAGTTTGCGGAATTCTTCGAGCACATTCGAACAACGAATACATCGCTGATTATGTCTCGAGAGAGTTCGAATTCTTTCCCATGTATTTCGGTAGTATTAATCGATATGGCTCGGCTATGTCACTTTATTTACCTCATAGTGGTTTCGAATGATTGGACCCCTTTTTCGACATTTCGTAAATTGCTGATGATACTCCGGAAGGATATATTTCAGGGGAGGATCTTGAGTATCCTATAGAAACATCATGACTTGCACAAAGACCTTCTCATATGTCCTGTCAATATCAATTCCAAAGCTCGAACACCACGTGTAGCTTCTCACCAGAATGCCAAGTTGATGGCCATTTTGAGCCTTAAGAGGAAGTATAACATCCACTATCAGAATTTGAAGGGGGCTCTGAGAATCGGCTTACCCCAACAAGAATTCATAAAGTTCTGAAATTTCAGCAGTATCCATAGGTTGAATCGCTCATCGATACAAAACTCATTAATAGAAAAATGCCAAAAATGGCTTAAAGAACTCTTTCAAGTTCGTGACTAATGCAGGATTTGGTAGGTTCATCAAGTTTTCATCTCAATTCACTACACCAACATATTTCTTCTTGAAATGTGGAAGACGGTGGAGAAAGGGAGGTTAAGGGTCGATGTACAACTTCTGTCGAAATGAGAAGACCATCTTGGAGCTTAATCAAGTATTTCGAAACCGGACTTTTAAATTGCGTTGTGATCAGTGAGACAATGGTGGCTGCTGAGCTTCTGGAATTACAGATATGTTTGAGCAAACTGATTTCTGTGAGAATGCCGTCCTAGATTTAGCAAAAACTTCATACGATTTCAATAATGATTGCATGAAAAATGCATTCGACGATAACCGTATCGCATTATATAGTGATAAACGATTCATGAATATGAGCAGCCCTTATGGCTTCAATCTCTTTCCCAAAAGTCCGAAAAACGATAGACTACATCTGGTAACCTGGACATTCAACGTTCTACCTGTAGTAGGATATTGTTCGATTGAAATAGCGCTCAAACTGGTGTTGATTAGACAACGGAAGTGAAATCGTGCGACTCTAAAAGTGCATCGCGTCGCCTTCATGCGCCTCTAAGGGTAGCGGGTAGACACTTCTTGCGCTCCCATCAGCAAGGTGTCTACTTCAGGGTTGCGTCCCTGCCCACGCGAGCTCCGACCTTCTTCCTAGCCCTTCACCAGGAAGAAATCGGACCCTTCCTCTCATATCCTACCAGTCATATTCCAAACCATCCCCTTGGGTAAAGGAAACGTGCGTCAGATTTAATTTTTTTTGTTTTCTTTGTACTCAATTTGAATTCAGTTTGTAATTTGGGAATCGTACGATTCAAACCGTGCATTAGCTTCATGCACACCGTAAAGAATCATTCAAATTTCTATTCCTATTCCTAAATTAGAATGGTGTGACTCAAACCGTTCATTTGCTCAATTAGTTTAAAACCGTGGAATCGTACGATTCAAATTGCGTATTGGCTCAATACACAATCCTAGAACCGTTCGACGACTGTTGTTGAACGTTGATTCGGGTTGTGTATTGGCTTCATACGCAATCTAGAATCATTCAAAATGGAATCGTGTGACTCAACAGTGCATTGGCTTCATGCACATCGAAAGAATCATTCAAATTGGAATCGTGTGAGTCAAGAGTGCATTGGTTTCATGCACAACCGGATGAATTTTTACGCGGAATCGTGTGAGTCAAAAAGTGCATATTCTTCTTGCACAACCGTAGGAATCATTCAAAGTGGAATCGCGTGACTCAAAGGGTGCACTGGCTTCGCGCACCATCCGTAACCCGTTTGAGACTGCGTATCGGCTCAATACATTCTTGAGAACCGTTCGACGACTGTTGGATCCTTTATTGTAGTATACTCGTTTATACACATTGGTGGGACAGTTATTTTGCAGTTGAACGTTGATTCCATTTGTGCATTGGCTTCATACGTAATCTCAGAATCATTTAATTTTAATCGCGTGAGTCAAAGTGTGCATTGGTTTCATGCACAACCGATGGAATCTTTCAAAGTAGAATCATTTTTTTTTTAATCTCATATTATAGATCATTCTTTCCACTTTGTTCAGGTTAGGCCGCTCTGCCACGTTTTCCGATACCCTAACTTATTAATGAATTTCTTTATTTCACCAACAATCCATTTTTCCTTGGGTCCTCCTCCTCTTTTTCCAATTGAGGAAGAGTCCATTTCATTATTTTCTTTGGTGATCCTTAACTTACCATCCTTTGGACTTCTCCTTACCAAACCTAACATAACCTAAAATTCCAGCTGTTTCCTCTGGATACATTCTGTAATTGTCCCTACCGTTCCAATTCTTTTCTTCATTATCCGATTCATTCTTTTATTGAGTTGGAAATAAAACAAAAAGGCTCTAAGCCTAATAGCAGCGTTCATAATTTGAACATTCTTGTCCTTACTTGCTTTTTGAAAAGCAAGTTACTATATACCTGAGTTCCTTTAATCAGGTTGTCATATATCATCTTTTTTTCCTGTTCTTTCTCATTTGTCCAAAGGATGTTCATCTCCCTGAAAATTATAAATCATCGGTACACGATGTCCAAATTCGACTGCAGCGCGACGTTACTCTTACGAGGGTCAAGTACCGGACTGGGGTGTCCGTAGGCCTCATTTGAAAAGTGAGCAGTCATCCAGATCACATATAGGACAACCTTTGGTGGTTTCTATACTGTGTCAAAGGTCTAGGTATGTTTGCGTTGCAAAATGAATAGAAGACGAGTGTTCCGCTTGATTTGTGCGCTCCCATAGGGTCAAGCGATGAGTTACAGCTTTGATCAGACAGAATTGTGCTAACAGTTCTGCCTGATGACTGCTAGATGAGCTTGGCCCCCCTCACGAGGTCAGCACCTTGACGCGGTGTGAGGGCTTGTAGTAATTGCAGTGAATCTTGATCCTTAGCGACTGGAACTCCGGTTTCTGGCAGAATCGAAACTAACTCATGTCGAAAGGACCAAGAGGAGCGGTGAAACTAAGACTGACCAACCCCTAACCTGCTAAACATTTTTTTATAACTTCTTAACATTCTGATTTTTTTACTGAATGTATATTTTTCATCGGGTAGTCATAAGGTGACTCGGAAAATACACAATATGAATCAGATCCTACGTTATTTCTTTCACTTATTTTTCAGGAGTATATCAGTTGAAAAAATTGCCTGACGATGAATGAAGTGTTTTGATAGTTCAAAGTTTTGTTGTTCGTTCTTTGTTACACACAATTTTTTACTCATATTATATCAGTAGTGTCTCAGAGACGCGGTTGAAAACCCTGAATAATTTCGGACAATATAAAGTTTATTTATCTGAGATATGAAACGCGGATTGGTGAAAACTGTTGATCTGAGAAAAAGTAATGTCTATATTTGAATGAACTATCAAAAAAGGAAACTGTTATAAGGGGGTATTAATGATCGAAGCTTGAGTTATCAGGAAAAATATTACTTTAACTTTTTTGTCCATTGAATCTTGT
This sequence comes from Hippodamia convergens, assembly GCA_038502775.1. Classification (NCBI taxonomy): domain Eukaryota; kingdom Metazoa; phylum Arthropoda; class Insecta; order Coleoptera; family Coccinellidae; genus Hippodamia; species Hippodamia convergens. The sequence continues at coordinate 102,523,258 of CM076607.1, forward strand.
TTCGCTGAATTCATGCTGAATTAGCTAATACTTTTTTTTCTGTTTCATTTTCTTGGGATTGATTTGAATGGTCTCTGGTCACTTTGGTAGAGGATCAGGTCACATGGACGTCTTGGTGTGCTCAATGGAATATAATTGCAGAATGGAATGGAATTGAGATAACATAACCACGAACTGAGATACTCTGAAGGTAGGAAATATTGCATACACATAACAATTTCTTCGAAAGTTTCAAATAATCAAACACAAATTATGAAAAAAGGCGCATTTACTTTGCACAGTTAGTCTGATACAAATGGATCACGAACAATAAATGTTTAAATATTTGATTCATAAATCAACAGATACACTCATTAAAATTTATAAACATAAATGTTCACTGAAACAAATTACATACAACAAGTAACAATATTTTTCGGGCATGCATCAAATTATATCTTCAATCCAATAAGTTCTGAAAGGATACAAAAAATTTAATTTAAACAATAACGTTTTTTACAGCTCAACTAAAAATAGTTATTAGAAATGGAAAACCGCATTTTTATTATAACGTTTCAAATGTTAAATTAACATCCAATCTTGTGCTCTTCAGTCCTGAAAACGTAATTTGTATATATGTGGAAGCGACCCTTCAAATTGAATTAATTTAGACCATACATATTGTACAGTTCTTGCAAACTTTTGATTCTTTTCGAATAAGTCCACGAAAATTTGAATTCATAAGTAGGTAGGAAAATAAAATAATGTGTTTAATTAAATACGCATGTTATAGTTTATTCAGTTTTGTTTCTGACCAAACTACTGCTGAATAAAAATTGTTCGGATCGAAAGTTGATTTCATCAAAACTTGGCCTTTATTTGAGCTATAAAATTTCCGATTCAAATTTAGACACTTCAATTCAATGATGTAAATCAAAGCAATTCCTCCAATTCTCGACAGAGTACAATGTACCAATTGAAAAGTAAGAGAGAATATAAGATTGTTTTGCGATATATCATATTCTTCAAAAGATATTACCTATAAAAATATTTTATCAAAAACATCGATTTCACGTTTGATATCTCTTCACCTAATAATTTTACATTCACTTCAATTCAGTATATTTTTCATCGTCGTCGGGCAAGTTGAAAGTACTATTTCAATCTCTGTGTTACGTTGGCTAATGCTACAGAAAACGCTTGTAAAGCCGAGAAAGGATATTGAAAATCGAGGGTGTAGGCATTTCCGTCAATTCTTCCAAACTGCATGACCTAAAAACAAAAACTCAACTTTTATTAACTACACTGCGGAAAAAATTAACGCACATTCTGAAAATCTCAATTTTGATGAAATTTAACTCTACATTGTCCTTATAACTTATTTTTTATGTTCTCTCGGGAAGGTTTTGAACGAAACAAGACACATTAAATGGAAGAAAAATTCAGGATTTCACCCAATCTTTATGTGAATGAAGAGAAATGAACAATTTTCAAAATACTGAAAAGCTGATAAGTGATTTAATACTTGGTATTCCACCCCTTGCGTTAATTACAGCTCGGCAACGGCGGTTCATGCTCAAAATGAGTGATCTTAAAATGTTCTGATCTAATCCTTGCCAGATTTCTCCGAGTTGGATTCCTAAGTCATTAAGAGTAGCTGGATCATTTTCTGAACTTGTCAGCCTTCTATTGAGGTTGTCCCAAACCTGCTCAATCGGATTGAGATCTGGACTTCTTGCTGGCCATTCCTCAAGGTACTCCTGAACGATGCGCGCTCGATGGGGTCTGACATTATCGTCCATAAAAATGAAATTTTCACCAATGTATGGGGTAAATGGCTCTACATGCTCTTCAAGAATGTTCCTTATATAATTATCAGCATTCATAGCTCCTTTACCAACGACCACTAGGTTTGTGCTAGCAGTCAAAGATATTCCACCCCATACCATAATCTATCCTCCCTGAAACCAGTAGTATTCAGGAAATTGCACTGAGCATATCTTTCATGTGGACGTCTGTATACAAGGGAACGTCGATCACAATGTTAGAGGCAGAATCTAGACTCATCTGTGAAGAGAACTCTCTCCCAATCGGCCTCTTCCCAATGGATATGCTCTCTTCGAAGGGCTGGGGTAAGATCTGGGCATCTTGCCGCGACACGAGGCCTTAAATCATATTCTCTAAGGCGATTTCTTATTGTCTGAGTGCTAATTATCACCCCATGAGTTTGCTCAAGCTGATTTTGAAGGAGGCGAGCGGTTTCAAACCGTTGTCTCAACGAAGAAACTATCAAGTAACGTTCTTGAATGGCAGTTGTTACCCGTGGTCTACCCTGTCCTGGTCTTCGGACATTCATACCTGTCTCCCTGAATCGCTACAACATTCTGGACACACTTGTATGGGAAACTCCAAACCTTTCTGCAATTCTTGTGTATGTCCACCCTTCTTCTCGCAAAACTACCGCTTGGGCACATTCCTCTTGGGTCAAATTACGTGTTTCGCGTTGCATAGCGATCAAGTGTAGAAAATGAAACGAAAGAAAAACTATTGATCACTAGAATTGATCGGGAACAACTGATTTTAGAATGGAGCCAGTACATTCAAAATCCGATAATATCATCTTTTTTTATTCCTGCTGGGAAAAAACATCTGTATTGAAGAAAAACGTTGAAAGTGGATAACATATGCATGCATAATTCTGATAAAAATAATTATCATTGAGAACACCTTCAGTTGTAAAATGAATTTGCGATTTCCATAATGTGCGTTAATTTTTTTGCGCAGTGTATTTCTTCTCAAGCAATTACCTGTTTGCCCCTAAATTCAATCTGGAAATTCTTCGCAGATTCTTGAGTCACCCTTCCCCCGAAATCTAGTTGATAAACTTGACTGTTTTCATTCCACATGGGGGCTTTGTTGTGCATAACAAACTCCCTCCTTTGGGGTATTGGAGGGTTGTTGAAGCTGCTCCCATTAGGCTCTATCTTCCCCCTTTTCAACTGTTGAAAATCACATTCAAATTTCAAACTCCTGAAATTCTGATAATTGCCTACCTTCTGCCTCAGCTGGGCTTTTTGGAATGTTTCCAAGTCTCTGTAGTTAGTCCCGTTTAAAATTTCGTCTCCTGAAGCTGTAACATCGTCGTCAGAACTTTCTTGGAGTTTGTTTTTCCTGTTTTTTCTTCCTAGGAGTGGGGACGATAGCAAGTTCTTCCTTATGGGAGATGCACTCTGAGGTCGTTTTCCTAAGAAGAACATTAGAAAAATGTTGAAGTAAGACAAAATTTTAACTTTGTTGACAACATTCTCGACTCACCCTTTTTAGAAGGAGCTGGAGAAGCTGGAGAACTCCTAGGCAACCTTGGAGAGGATGGGGCAGAATTCCTACCATCATCTTCTCTCAGTCTAGTTATCAATTTCTCTAAATTTGTTAAGGCTTGAGTGTGTAACGGCAAATTCTGCTTGGAATTCGCATCATTTTGTTCGTTTATCACCGAATTTCCCCTGTTATATTTGCCCCTACCTTTCTTATCTTCTTTATCTTTGTCTTTTTTCCGCCTCATCAGCGGAGATCTGGAACTGAAGAATCCTAACCTGGAGCAATCTTTTTTGTTGTTTTCATTGTCGGTAGACGAGGAACTCGTAGATTTACACTCGGTCGTCTTATTAACCTTAACAACCTCTGGTATCACTTCTTCTATTTGGTTTTGGACAGATCGTATAGGATTGGCTTTGTCAGAAACAAAGATATCACTGGAATCTAGACTTTTGGACTTGCCGCAATTTTTCAAGTTTGGCGTTTTGTCATTTATGGTTTTGGAGGTTTCTTGAAAGTGTCTGCTGGTCTGTCGACTTTGTCGCTTTTGTTTTGGCTTCTTATTCACTAGTATCAATCTTCTGGGAGCATCTTTACGTAACATTAGGAGTGCTACTTCGCTTGGCACAAGTTGGACGTCTACCATGTCGAGGTAGCCCATGCTACAGCTCCTTACCATGGCGTCTGGTAAAGGTAAATTAGTAGTTCTGATGTTAGATGGCCCTGCTATAGCTTCCATCGCGTTCGCTTCGTCTATGAACTTAAGTTGAACATTTGGCACTCTTGCTCTTCGACTATCGTTCAAACCATTCTTGGTAGGTTGAACGTTTTTATCAGATTTCCCTTGCGTTTGTTCCAAACTTTTCATAACCTTCGCCCTATGTTCTGAAGGTTGGAAGGATAAACCGTTCCTTGGGACCTCATTCAGCATGTTCGATTTGATCTGTTGCACGTTGGAGGAATTGGAGTAATCGCAGGAGTAAGACAGAAGAGTTTGGGCTGGTGGTCTGTCGAAAATTATGTCGCTAGGAGCTACAGCGTTCTTTGGAGATTGCAGAGCTGGTACTGATCCTTCGCAATACAGCGGAGAAATAGCGTGTCTTTGGTTAGTTGCGTTACCGCTGTTACTCTTGTTAAACTACAAGTGATTTCTGTTAAATCTTTTTTTTTAACTTCGAGTAAACTTACTTACCTGTCCTACAAAGCTGGTGCTTTGCGCATTCGGTGGACGTAAATTCAAGTAAATATTATTATTTGTGCTGCTTGATGTTTGTGGACGGATTATATCACAATAACTAACAACTTCTGAAGCGTCAGAGTAAACTACTTCATCTTCGTAGGACTCGGCTCTGGCTAAAACTGGACCGTTTTTCTTTTGCGATTCTGGAGTCAGAAAGGAACTGAAAAGAAAGAATCAGTGCTCTGCTATAAATGTATATTCCGGACAGGCCAAATTTTTGTCAAAGTCAACAGATATAGTATTGGGTATTGTTATATTAACCTGAAATTTACTTTGCGAAAATACTTGTACTTCATCCGTTATACAGGGTGAAACAAAATATTGTTTCATACCCTCATTTCTAAACACCTTGTGGTGAATTTGAGGCTGAAAATTTGATATCATTCGGGTTTAATTTGAAGTGTGAGACTTTCTTCACAAAATGTTTTTGGATTTACGTCAGTATCTGCTTTAAAAAAAGATACACATTTTCAAAGAAAGTGTTGCATTTTTTCAATTTTCATAACAATTTAAAACATTACAATACTTTATCGACTAGTAAACATAAAGAAATATCTGAAAATTAATAGCGTGTATTTCCACCTCGCTTTCTCATCACTTCTACCATACGACGTGGCATACTTTCAATGCATTTACGAAATGCTTCTGGGGGAAGCAACAATTTCTGTTGATGCAGAACAATGCTAGGCCTTACGTTGCACAGGTTGTAACAGAATACTTTGAAGAGGCGAATATTCAACGATTCGTGTGGCCAGCCAGAAGGCCGGATTTAAATCTAATTGAACATGTATGAGATATGCTAGATAGACATGTTCGAAATCGGCAGCCCAACACCTTGCCCGATTTACTAACCCTTCTTGAAGAACGTAAAAATGTTCCCCCAGAAGCAATTCGGAAATGCATTGAAAGTATGCCACGTCGTATGGTAGAAGTGATGAGAAAGCGAGGTGGAAATACACGCTATTAATTTTCAGATATTTTTTCATGTTTACTAGTCGATAAAGTATTGTAATGTTTTAAATTGTTATAAAAATTGAAAAAATGCAACACTTTCTTTGAAAATGTGTATCTTTTTATTTGAAGCAGATACCAACGTAAATCGAGAAACATTTTGTTAAGAAAAGGTCACACTTAAAATTAAAACTTAATGATATCAAATTTTCCGCCTCAAATTCATCACAGGGTGTTTAGAAATGAAGGGTATAAAACTAAAGGTATTTTCGCAAAGTAAATTCCAGGTTAATATACCAAAACCCAATACTAAACCTGGTGAAAATTTCAACAGAATCAGAGAACCCCGAAAAAAGATACAGGGTGTTGAATTTGACAAAAATTTTGCCTGTCCGGAATTTATTGACAGGGAGTGTAAAAAAGAAACCACACCTATTAAAAGGTGAAGGCTTTTTCCCAACACAGCTGCCTCTAGGAAGAATCGGTGCAATTGGTAGACAGTTGTCTATTGGCACCCTGGACAATCTACTCTTCTCGTCAGCCTGTATAGCTTCGTCCTCATCTTCTGAGAAAAGGTTAGGGTTGAAAGTAGGGTCAGGACCAACTGGAAAATCGTCTGTAAGCTCAGTTATGATCAGAGTCATCTGACGCGGTTGAAGATGCAACAGAGACGTCTTGTAAGTGACTTGACCCAAATTGGCAGGTGCTGAAGTCGGCAGACCATGGATTTTAAACTTGGTGCCCCAAATATTGGAGGTTACCTCGACAAGAGGAACGTACTGTGAAAAATATGGAATTGAATTAAGGAGGAGAAGAGAAGATATTTATTCACCAACCTCTGGGAGGGTATCAACATAAGCTAGGTCCTCATTATCTCCTTCTGAAGGGTTAGAAACAGCTGTACGATCCGAGTGTGGAGTCCTCCCTTGTGATTTGTTCCTTTTCTTTCTTCTCCTCTGCATTCTAGGGGAACTTGCGCAACCTTCCTCTTTCTCGCTGTCTGAGGAATCCGTCAGCATCCCCCCACCACTCGTGGATTGGCTAGAAGATGAACTCTTCGTTTCTGAGGACCAATGCTGGCCATTCTCTGGAACTAGCGGATTATGGTTGTTTGGAAAATGCGATTTAAGCTTCGGACTTACTTTCTACTTGGGGGTCGAATATGACGAACTCTGGTCTGATTTTGCTGGTCCTTTTTCCTTTCAACAGGGGTACCAAACCTCCAAGGTACTCCAGGTAGAGGGTGTAACATGTCCCGGAAGATGAAGCATTGTCATCGTCGTGTCTAATCATGGTGCAATGCAGACGAACTGATCCTACTGGTGGTCTGGATACAAATTCCCTCAAGGAACTTGGTTCTGGAACGCAGCACTGTGAAAAGACAGTCTAGCTTTAAGATAGCACCAGGAAAGGGTCAATAAAACCCTTGAAATTATGAGTATGAAGACGCCAGATACAACTTTGTATCCCGGCAGACTTCGTACTGCATCAATCGATAAATAAAAGAAAAACTTTAATATTATAATAAACTATTATGGTGTAATACCTTGAAATGGACATAAAATTGTCCTGTACAATATGTGTTGCGCCAAACGATGTCGTCTGGAAGCTGTTATATTTTTGAATGTTGGCCAAGAAGTGATAAGAATCATTTCCTTTCCCAGAAGCTAAAGTGCGTAAGGGATCTGGTGGTGGGACCAATTGTGGCAATTGGAAATTAGAAAAGGTAGCTGACCGGCTTAGAGATGAATAAAGTTGTACTAACCATTGTTTTTTTTTAAGAAGGAAATATATTAGGTGAAATACAAAAGTACCAAATAAAAAAAAATTAATTGCATTGAAATAGGTATGTACTAGGTGATTCTTTATATTCTACTCAATAGCTATCTCAGTTAATATTGGTCGTACAAAAACGTTTGAATTCGCAAAATTGAAGTATTTTTTATGGGCATTCAGAATTCGGTACTAAGAAATTCATAAAGGCATCAAAAACCTGAAAATTTCTTGTGAACTATTGTTTTTTAAATGGTACACCCTGAATTTTATTTTTCTAATCGGTGAGATCTTTCTTCTGATTTCAAACATATATACTTTATTGAGGTTAATTTCGGCAGTTTTTGAAAAATATAGATGGTTTCTCCTAAATATAAGGCAGCTGTGGAATGCCACAAGATAACGATGCGATTTCTTTATATCAAAGGAAACGTGGACAAAAAAACATCTAATATTTATTCCATTTAAAAGTTGAATCAAGTGTTCAAATGACCCTACTAATTAATCTCTTTAATATTTCGCGGAAGGACCATATACACTTTATATTTCAAATATCCCCATAAAAAATTCTCCAAGGAGGTTAAGTAAGGACTATCAGGAAGCCATAGAATAGAACTTCAATATAAAGAAATCACAGCATACTCGAGTGGCCTTACACAGCTGCCTCAGATTAAGACGAAAAAACCTATATTTTTCAAGCACTGCCGGAATTAACCTCAATAAAGCATATTTGAAATCAGAAGAAAGAGCCCTTCCAATTATAAAAATAATATACATTGTGTACCATTTAAAAAACAATAGTTTACAACAAATTTTCAGGTTTTCGATACCTTCATGAATTTCTCAGTACTGAATTCTGTATGCCCCTGGAAAATACTTCAAATTTGCCCATTCAAACGTTTTTGTACGACCAATATTAACTGAGATATCTATTGAGTAAAATATAAACAATCATCCTGTATATTGTTATGCAAACTTCAAAAGAATTCTCTTTATTTAAGGGTAGAGAGGTAACTTTTTTTATATTTTAAAATTCCTTCATTTCAGTACCTTGTGATGAACAACATTTTTAGTTTTTTTCCCGAGAATGCGAGGATAAATAGGGCAGATCGCTGATTGTCTATTGTATAGGCAACTCAGAATACACAGTAATTGTTTACATTGCCGATAATAGTAGAATGGAGATTTTTTCAAAACATTTCGTCATAAAATTTCCTGTAGTATTTCCCTAGAAAGATAGGTGTAATAACACATGGACTCAGATGCGTTAATATTATAAGAAAATGTAGTTCACCGAATTAATATCAAATATAATACTTTCACGAAAACGCTATTAACCGTAGCGACACCTACTGGCGTTATTCGCAAGAAAGAAAATTATTTCAGGGTTTTATGGTATTTTATGTTAACCTCGCCTTAGAAGAATCCAACAAAAAGTCTTTCATAACAAACGGTTCATCCAATCTCGAGTTATAAATGGTGTAACCAACAATATGGCCGACTTAGTTTTTTATATATTAAGATTTCCTTACCCTTATTGTTTGAGCGAATAGATTTCCTATCAAGTTCCTAATCCTAGCAGGCAATGGCAGAAGTGGTAGGTGGGATTCTTGCATAATGCTGTCATGTATTTTTAGTCGGCATAGAAGCTGTAATGTTGCTATCCTTCTAGATACCCAAGCTATGTGAATTTGGGTTCCAGTCGCTATAAACAGTCTTTTATCATTGTGACCCCAAGTGAGAGAAGACACCGCTGCCTGGAATGTTCGAAAAAGAGTAATTCTCGATACCTTATCCACAAAATAACTATGTCTCTTTGAGAGGTTTCCATTTGGAAAGTTCCTCACCTGGGAGAATGGAATTCTCGTCCTGTAAAGTAAAATCCCCCTCTCGTTATAAAACTTCAACGTGTTGCAGTATTCTATCTGATTCCCGACTCCCTTGCTTGTTGATTCTACTCCAGCGATCGCAAGAAGTTCCCTGGAGTTGCTCCATTCCATACACAACGGTCCTTGGAGGCCAGTTTGGATATGCAAGGGGGAAACATCGTCGAAAGTCTTCAGGAGATAGACTAATCCGTTTTGAAGGCAGACTGCCAGGACAAACTTTCTTTCGCCTGGGAATAAACTCTTGTTAATCGGTATAAAAAAAGTGAGGGATTCCACAGACCTGCGTTTGATACTCCAGGGTCATTGTCGTCTCCTTCCTCCATTTTGAATTTTTCGCAAGACCAGGCCATGTTGGTTATGCCAGATTCATTGGTCAGTTGAACTTGAGAAACCATAGCACCATGCACATCCATAACTATTATTTGGCCAGAGGTTGTACCGAAATAAACCTGTTGGTCGTCTGGAGTCCAGATGCCACAAGTTATTGTAGCTTCTAAATTCAACATGGACGACCAATACCTCTGTCCAGCAACCGAGCCCACTAGAACGAATCCATCCTGCAAAGGATGAATGTTAGATTGAAGCACAGAAACTACAGGTATTCCAGAAACTCGATAGACTTTTTTTGACTCAACTTCTGAATGTATACATGTCGCGTTTGAAATTTCAATCTAATTCTCTTGGTATGGCTCCAAAAGAGCCAACAATCTTAAGAAAGAGGTTATTTTTCATTAAATCCTTCCAATTAAATCTTCAAGGAACATTATAACCAAGCTACTAGCTGTGTTAGCTTGGCTTTCTTCCAATCTCTCCCAAACCAATTTACGGTAGACGTTTATAAATTAGCACGTAGCAAATTGTTTCCTTCCGGATGTCCTTATCAAACTCGAGGAATTGACGAGCATGTTGCAGATGTCTCTGAGGGATCGATGAAAGCAGGAAGTAAACTGAGGGAGACGGGACTCAGGGTAGGACAAACTGAAGGGCTAAATAGAGTTTGCTTTCAGTTAAGAGGAGTTTGTACAGCACGTGACTTTCTCGTCTTACGTCAAATGGATATATACAGGGTTAATCGAGAATATGGCTCTATAGAATATTTTTAAGAAAGACACAAGATTCAGGATTGAAATTATAAAGGTGAGCTTCAAGTAAGAAGATGACTTCTCGTATATTTTTTGAAGGTTCTAGGACATCAACTTTCGTTTTTCAAATGGGAAGACCCCTTTTTCATTGCATAAATAGATTCTACATTGAATTCTGACTCTTTTTGATTAAAAAAATTTGAATTTTCCCGAGAAAATTCTCTTTAAATGAGGTAATAAATTGAACTCTGTTGAAATACAACTTTGAGGTGTTTTCATTAAAAATGCTCATTTTTGAGAATCTTCGAGAATAAAGGCTGATGCTTCTTTTTCGATCTCGTGATTTTCAGAATATGATACAGGAGGTCACAAGTTCTTTGTCAAAGTTAGAAGTGACGAAACATAAAAAAATTGTTTTTTTCGAATTGGAACCCCATTTTTTCGAAGCATCTTCGTCGAAAAATAATAGGAGCAAACGTCCAAAACTTTTATCCCAAAATGAATATTTAGATATTCGTCTTAACTACATATAAGAAAATATTTTTTCAATAACAGAGATTTCCAAAAATTGATTAAGATTGAAAATTTGAGACAAAATCGTTTTTCCTGAATATCTCGAAAAATATTCATTTTGGGATAAAAGTCTTGGACGTATGCTCCTATTATTTTTTTATGAAGATTTCGAAAATGCTTCGGAAAAATGGGGTTGCAATTTGAAAAAAACAATTTTTTGTTGTTTCGTCACTTCTACATTGGCAAGGAATTTGTGATCTCCTGTATCATATTCTGAAAATCACGCTATCGAAAAAAGAACATCAGCCTTTCTTCTCGAAGATTCTCAAAAATGAGAATTTTGAATGAAAAAACCTTGAGGTTGTCTGTATTTCAACAGATTTCAATTTTGAGAATTTTTTTTTCGTATTTCCTCATTCAAAGATAATTTTCTCGGGAAAATTCAAACTTTTGAAAACAAAAAGACTCAGAATTCAATGGAGAATATATTTATGCAAAAAAATATGGTTCTTCCCATTTGAAAAGCGAAAATTGATGTCACTTCCGGAAAAACAGGAAGTTCCAGAACCTTCAAAAAATATACGAGAAGTCGTCTTTTCACTTGAAGCTCACCTTTAGAATTTCAATCCTGAATCTTGTGTCTTTCCTAAAAATATTGTATAGAAAAACCCCTCTGAAAGTCTGAGTTTTCTCCGATCTTTTTTTTGCTCACCTGGTAACAAATCAAAGCCATTCTCCCGTCGTGAGACCAAGAAAAATGGGTGACTGGGGTGTTTCGATCATTGATCAATTCGATGGACCATCTTCCTTCGTATTTTATCCAAACGAAGATTATGCCAGAGCTATCACATGATGCCAGTTTTTGGTAGGGTTCATTCCATTTCACTAGGATCACCTGAAAAACGAATTATTGCATCTCAGCTGCACGAATATCAGATTCATTTAGGACAAGATTCAATCGAATCTTAATTCTTTCTTAATATTTCGAGACTGGAATATTGAAATGGTAATTTGTAACGAGCTTGCATGTTCGAACATGAATAAAGCAAATTTCCTTGAGAATACGTCATGCAACATATTGTGTTCTCCTTAAGTCGAAAAATACACAAAACAATAATTTTTGTAAGGCTGTTTTTCGACTTCTCTTTAGCGATAACATTCTTGACAGTCTTATCGATTTTACGGACAAATTATTGCTTGGGGTGATGCAAGAAAATACATCGATGACGTCATCTTAACACGCATAACCTAGATTGTGTTTAAAGATGGGGAAATTATAGGAAAAGCTGCATTTATGAGTGAAGGTAGGCGCATAATGTCCTATGCAGGATAGAGACATAAGCTATTTCTTATGGGATTTTGAAAAATTTTCAAGGTTTTCTCTGGAACAAAGAAAAAATATTTTTTTTTAATAATAGAAGAGATCCTTGTGTAAAACTTGAGCCACAAATTCGTCAAACTGTGTATCGTTTCGGATGGTGAAAATTGTTTGATTCATACAAACTTTTTGAAGATTTGCATATATTTGAGAATTTTTCTGATGATACAGACTTCGAAATATTACAAAGTTTTAAGGTTCGAAGTGTTATTTTTTTTAAATGAATAGTGCGCAAGTTTTAAGCAGGGACCTTTCTCCTATTATTAAAATAAACTACCTAATTAAAAATATTGAAAAATAGAGAAAACCCTGAATTATTTCAGAAAAATGCGGAGATGATATTTCAATCGATAAATGAAATTTATTAGGTTCCAACGGCAATTTTTGACATGCAATTAAGACTTTTATGTTCAAAAATAAAGGTCTTAAACAGTATTTTTTATTCCTTCGATAGATTATCAAGATCTATGAAATCATATTGGCCTCAATTTTATTGAAGAAAAAATGAGACAACACTGTCTATATCAATGTTTCAGTAATTTTTTTCTGATCTTTGCCATTTAATTCTTTGAATTTGTGGTGATCAGCTAAGGGTAGCTATAAACGTTCACCAAACCAGCGAAAGAGATCCACTGACCTGTTAAAACTAAATCCATTACTATAAATCGGTTCTGAGCCAAATTGAAATATCATCGGGAAGCCAATAAGGGGCAATAAGTTTTATCCGTTCTGGAAATCTCTGGAAAGGCTCAGAGTCCGGTCAGGAATTGAAAAATCAATCTCCCATCCCTGATTCACCTTTTCCAATCGTTCGACAATTGTGCTAGCACGTTCGTTAAGGGTAGGAAATGGGTTGTCGCCTCGAATGGCTGTTACGATTCAGCGGATTTATTGATCTGCTTTTAATAGGAGACGAGCAGCTTGACTGTGTCTGGGAATCAGAAGAAACAGGAATGTTTGTGTCTGCGACCAGAGTTGCAAATTTGTTAGTGTTGCTTCTGAGTGTCCATTTGTATCAAGCTCGTTTCCCAAGCAAAAAATGACCACAGGGTGGAGTCTCTGACTTGTACATATATTTCAACAAAAAATTCTCCAAATCAAAACAAACACTTTTTTCTTATTCATTTTTTTTTCCTATTCAGCCTAGAAGAATATATTTAGCCCTTTGGAACTTTCTTGATGACTTATGCCACCCTGTAAATGTGCCACTGAAGTTTTTCCTCTTATTAGATCTACAGCCTGAACCTTCAAAAAGATTATGGAGAAATTTACTGCGAATTTTTTCGACAAAATTGCATTCAGTCAAAGTAATTTTTTTATTTCGTTGATAGGGTATTTTTCAATGATTAATTACTAGAGAAATACGCACTGAAGAATACTTTTATTTTCCAAAATGGTCAAATGTACAGAGTTATTCACGAATATGGCTCTGTAGAATATTTTTAGGAAAGACACAAGATTCAGGATTGAAATTCTAAAGGTGAGCTTCAAATAAGACGACTTCTCGTATATTTTTTCAAGATTCTAGGATTTTTCGTTTTTCAAATGGGAAGACCCATTTTTTATTGCATAAATAGATTCTTCATCGAATTCTGAGTCTTTTTGATTGCAAAAGTTTGAATTTTCCTGAGAAAATTTTCTTTAAATGAGGAAATACGAAAAAAATCTCAAAAGTGAACTCTGTTGAAATACAGGTGTTTTCATTAAAAATTCTCATTTTTCAGAATCTCCGAGGAGAAAAGCTGATGCTTTTCTTCCGATACCGTGATTTTCAGAAAACATCAAAGTTGTCCATATTTCAACAGAGTTCAATTTTGAGATTTTTCTCGTATTTACCCATTTAAAGAGAATTTTCTCGGGAAAATTCAAACTTCTGGAATCAAAAAGACTCTGAATTCAATGGAGAATCTATGTATGCAATAAAAAATGGATCTTCCCATTTGAAAAACGAAAAGTTATAGAACCTTGAAAAAATATACGAAAAGTCGTCTTATTACTTGAAGCTCACCTTTAGAATTTCAATCCTGAATCTTGTGTCTTTCCTAAAAATATTCATTTAATTCTCTAAAATCCTCTAAAAGATATATTTTAAAATTCCTTTTTCATGGATTTTCAACAGCTAAATAAAAAAAATTATAAAGACAAAAAGTATTTTTCTCCACCTTGGGAATCTTCACTTGAAATATATGCACATTTCAAAGACTCACCCTATATAAGAAACTATGGTTAACAAGGCTGTAAAGTCTGATTCATTTCCCAGCCAATGTTCATGAAAATATTTCCATATTATTATTATTATATGAATCACGTCTGCCATTTTGTTAGATAAATTATATTGTTCATATTTGAAATGACAGTTTAGTTCAAATAGGTTATTTGTTTTTTATGGTACTCTCTTGGTATGACACACTCTTTCAACAAATTCTGAATGCTGAACATTTTTCGTTCCTAGTATAATTGCTCTGAGCTTGTTTAGAAATCGCCCAGTACATTCTTTAACACTCTAATTTCGTTTTTGTAGAACTTCGAATGCCGTATTCTTTTCAGAAAGGGTATCCTCATCCTAAACAATTATCAACTTCAATTTTATCAACTTAAATTTCAGTTATCACTAAGTTGCTCTGCAGATTCATCTGAAACCATTTCAAACCTAATTGTATCTAGTTATAAAGCTCTTAGACTGTGGGGTGGGGAATGCAAATGGTTACTTAATGATTTTCGCTAATTTCACATAAAATTTGAGTGAAATCGTCAGTAGAATCACGAAGCTCTTATACGGCACAGAAGTTCGTAAGTGTTCGGAGTTGTAGGTTTGAAGAATATTCGAAAAAAGTGTGAAACATAATGGGTAATATTGTACAACATACTAAAAAAGTGAGTGAACATTTTCGTGACAATATGTAAGCAAAGTAGATTTTATAAGTAGGAACAAATTTTGTAATTCTCCTAGAAGAAACTTGATACTTCTATTTATGAATGTTATTACAATTTTTTTTTCTAAAAACTACATTTTCGTTGATTTAGACTAAATCTTAGTCATAGCTATAATTCAACTCAATCTGACGAAGTTATTTTCCTGATGGTAAAGTAAAATTGTTGCTGAAACTGTTATTCGTTAATTTTTATAAAGGAAGTAGATATTCATTAGGTTGATATTAATGTACAAACGCCGTTTTCAGATCAAAAACTTCCTGCCATGTTGTCGAAGACAACAAGAGACAACAACTCTCGCAGTATCGCCATTGCACGAAGCAGTCAAAATAGGGGACGAAAAAAAAGTTCGCAAACTACTCAAAAGGAGAAAAATCGATGTGAATGTGATCAACAGTGATGGTTTCACCCCTGTACATTACGCTGTCAAGTACGGCCATCCAAACATGATAAAAATCCTTATGGACAATGGTGGAGACATGAACAAGTCAGGGTTTCATGGCTTAAGACCCTTTCACATGCTCATGGTGTCCAGAAATAGGAACCAATGCTTGGAGGAGATACTGAAATACGAGCTTGACATAAATGCTAGGGAAATTTTAGGAAACACAATCCTCCAGATAATGGTTATGATAGCTCCAACGAATACTGAAGTGATCATGAAGCTTTTGGAAAATGGGAGTGACCCCAACAACTTGAATATTGTTGGTAATAACTGCCTCCATAATATAGCTATGTTGGAGAGACACGTAAGCGAGTATAGAACCAAAGTTTTGGCTCAGGCTCTCTTGAGGAAAGGGTTAGATCCTAACTGCAAGAATAAGGCAGGGAACACACCTCTTCATTTTGCTGCTGGAGGTAACCCTACTCTCGTAGGGATTTTGATAGACGGTGGAGCAGATATTAACCTTCTTAACAATGACAATCTTACCCCTTTCGACATAGCCACAAAAAAGAATGACCCAGAAATCCTCAAGCATTTCATAAAACATATAGTCTTAAGACTCCACACCGGTTTGGAAGTGAAGGATTCAATAATGAAGGAAATCAAATCTTCAGAATTATACGAGAAAATAGTTTCCAGATTCGAGAGTGAAATGGTGGTGCTCAAGATGATGAAATTATCGGATCACTCCACCATATCTTTCTACGATTTATTGTGCAAGAAAAGGTTCATCAGAAGCCTCAATTTATACAGGCAAACCAACTTGGGAATTGTTGAGTTCTTGAGTTATAAAGACGAGTTTTACAGAGTGGTGAATCCGCAAGTGGAGTTATTGGAGCATAAAGAAGAGGCTTACGACCTTGTGGATGAACTCATAGGTGATAGATTACCCCATTTGTGTATTGAAAAAATTGCGGGATTCTTGGGACCTGAGGATTTGCCGAATCTTAGGATTTTATCGAACTGAGTTGGTTTTTTTCCAGGAGAATGAAACATATCGCGAATATTATTATATATGTGGAAGAACAGAAGGTTTTCTCATTTTTTCATTTAGTTTAACAACAAATATTGGATGATATTCACTATATATTAAGATAATTAATCATTAATACATACTGGTATATTACCATTTGTTGGAATGAAAAAATAATAGATCAATGATTTGTGATGATAAACTTTTGAGTAGAAAAATCTGAATGGAAGATGTACATATTTTTCTCCTGAGTTTACTAGATATCGAGTGCAATTTTTCCCAATGTTTCATTCATAAATGCAAAGTGTTTTATCTTGGATAAAAGATATTTTATTCATTAGTGTAATTTGAATAATGTGATATTAGGTACCTATGTTAGTTTCTTATCAATTCTTATTTTGTGCATTTTTGTTCAAGGATTATTTTTTGTATATATTGTTCATATTTGACCGAGAATAGAAGTATTTTTCAAATATTCTTTGTTTATTTAACCCTCTACTCAATTCGAAGTACAAGGTTTAGGTTCATCTATCTATCTTCAGAGAATTTCTTGAGAAATAGAGTGAATTTGAAAAAATAAAGATCCGAAATTAACCTATCGTTTTTGTACTGAGTAAACTGAAGAAGAATTGTCTTGAAGATAGCACTAATTTTCTTATCTCTATCTCTATTTATTATCGTTTTGACAATATAAAGAAAGTGTGTCATAAATATATCGAAGAAATCTTTACTCCAACAAATTGTTCTGAATCATTAGAGCACCGTTCGTAAAGTGGGTCTACCCTCATCAACAGATTGAAGAATGAGCGATTTAATATACGGGGTGTACGTAATTTCGGGGTACAAACGAAAAGAGATGATTTCATAACTTAACTTTTCTGTTTTAAAAGAACAAAAACTTGTTTTAGAGTTGGAGTAGGAGTTCAGTTTTTATATTGTAAATGTTAAATGCGTTTTTCATTGAAGGTTATTCATTATTTTTTTTTTTTTTTTTTTTTATTTTTTTTTTTTTTTTTTTTTTTTTTTTTTTTGGCAACATGGCTTTTTCCGAAGAGATCGCCGCGGAATTGTCTAAACTGAAAAAGTCCGATTTAGTGGAAATTATTATAAAGAAGCAAATTCCCAGGGGAATAACAGCAAGTGAGTTACTTAGGAAATATATAGACGAAGATTTCGGTGAAAATTTTTACAATACAAGTGATCCAACAAAACATAACCAAGAAAATTCTGGGGGAATAACAAATTTGGAATATGAATTAAAGGTCGCGAGACTGGAATTAACTCATGCCAAAGAGAGTAATAAGCAACTGCAGGCTATGGTGAGCGATAAGGATTTGATTATAAAGTTATTATCGAGTAAACAACATAATAGAAATACGTACTCTGATCAGAAGAGTGACGGCGTTGCCGGTTCTGACCATTTTTCTGACAACGAGGGAATCCCGGAAATTTTGGTGGAGGAATTATCGGTTGAAGGTGACGGTGTCGGTAATGACGATAATGACGGAGCTCTAATGGGGCAGAAGAAGGAACTGACTTCCAAAAAAAGTAAAAGACATTCTAAACGAAAAGAATTAATTGTTGGAACTGGAGCTGAAAATACAGAAGGCAAATTCAGGAGTGTGTCCCGTAAGGCAATTATCCACGTAAGCAGATGTTGGAAAAATACTACCAAGGAAGATGTGTTTGAGCATTTACAAAAACAGTATAATCGTAATGATTTTCTTGTCGAACCCTGCCCAGTGCGTGATGATGCCAGGAGCATTTCCTTCAAGATCGAAGCAGATTATTCTCTGCTCGGGTCTCTCTACGATTCGGGGAGTTGGCCTGCAGGTATAAAGGTCTCAAGGTATCAGTTATTTCGGACCAAGAACATTAAACAGTTCGGAAATGGTAAAAAATAAACATGGTACACTGAATATATTAAATCTGAACATACAGTGTATTACAAATAAAATGAATGATCTTAATTTTGTCATAAATGAAAACAAATTTGACGTAGTTTGTCTTACAGAGCACTGGTTAAACGAGGGAAATGGGGCCGGCATCGTTGTCCCGAATTATAGAATTGCCAGCAGCTTTGTGAGAAGGCAGCAACTGCATGGGGGCTCCTTGATTTTGACAGGGAATAACCTTGATACCACAGAGATTACTTCTATAAGGGATCTTTCTGTGGAAGGAGTCATAGAATTGAGTGCTATCTATGTTGGAACTCTGAAGATGACTGTTGTTTGTTTGTATAGACCGCCTCAGGGTGACTTTGGTGAGTTCTTGGAACGTTTGGAGATGTGTCTGGGTTCGTTGTTTGCGCGTAGTCATCCTCTTGTGGTGATTGCCGGAGATTTTAATGTTGACTTCACAAGAGAATCTGGAAACAAGTTAAAAACAGAAAAATTTTTTGGTGGTTTTGATTTACATAGGGTTTTCTCAGAACCCTCCAGAATCACTCTAACTTCGAGTACATGTATAGATAATGTTTTCACCAATTTAAAGGAAGATACTTACTTCACGTCAACGTTGAATTTCCATATTTCCGATCATAGGGCACAGAAAATGGCTGTCGACATGCCGAAACCTGAAAGAAAAATGAAGTACAAAAAAGTGAGAACAATTAATGATACGAATATAAGTGTCTTCAGAAATAAGCTGAAAACGACAAATTGGCAGCAATACTCTCAAGGCAAAGCTGAAGAAGCATATGAGATGTTTCACGACATTCTTCAGAAACACTTCGAATCATGTTTCCCAGAGAGAAAAGTTATATTGGGCGTAAAGAAGAATTTGAAAATCTGGAATTCTAAGAAAATCAAAGAATATCAAGCAAGACTGGACGCCACTCACACAATTATGATGGTTAAAAAAGACGAGACAACCAAGAACCTATATCAGAGATTGAAGTCAGAATATAAACAGTACATAAATGAAGCACAAAGAAATTATGACTTGAGACTCATAAACGCATCGGACAACAGGAGCAGGGCCATACATGAGGTGGTAAATAGAAAAATAAAGGCACAGTCAAAAAAAACAGCCAAAATTTCACTTACCCCAGAAAAATTCAACACTTTTTTCGTGAATGTAGGGAGACTTCAGGGTTCGGGTACAGCTACTCACGACAATTATCGGATACGGAAAGCAAACCGCCGAACAAATGACTCAATGGTCCTTTATGACGCTACCCTGATGAGGTTATCCAGGTCATTAAAAACATGAAGCCTAAACGATCTCGTGATATTTATGGGATCTCTGTCACACTTCTACAATCTGTTGTCCATGAGATAAAGGAGCCGCTGTGTAGTATTGTCAATAAATGCTTTGGGGAGGGCATTTTTCCGAAAAGACTGAAGTTGGCTAAGGTCGTTCCGATCCATAAGGGAGGTGACGTCAACGAATGCACGAATTATAGGCCGATTTCCCTCTTGCCTGTCATCTCTAAAGTTTTCGAGTCTTTGTTGAAAACAAGAATGCTTAATTTCATTGAAGCAAAGAATATAATCTCTCTTCATCAGCACGGATTTCGAAAGGGAAGATCAACTATCACTGCTCTGGCAAGCATAGTGGAGAATATAATAAAATCTTTCGATGATAAGGAAGTTATTGAACTACGCTGCTTAGATCTGAGCAAAGCATTTGATAGTGTGGTGCATGAACTGTTACTCGAAAAGCTGGAATATTATGGATTCAGAGGGCCAGTGCTCGCCTTACTCAGATCATATTTGAGTGGCAGACGTCAGGTTGTAGAGCTGGACGATATGACATCTGAAGAGGAAAACATAACTATCGGAGTACCCCAAGGATCAATTCTGGGGCCACTTCTATTTATTCTATATGTCGATGATCTTTTTGATGATGTCGGCTGTGATATAAAATGCCTGTATGCTGACGACTCGAGTTTCGGTGTGAGAGATTCGAGTGTGGGGAAGACGAGTGTTAGAGCAGATAGATGCTTAGAACAGGCACAAACATGGTTCCAGTCTAACGGATTGCAGCTGAATGTTGATAAATCCCAGAGGCTAATTTTCAGCACCAAACAGAGTTCCGTTGACGAGACCGCAATTCTTTTGGGCATTACCTTGGACAGTTCACTCTGCTGGAAGCCCCACATAAACAAGTTGACAAAACGACTATCATGGGCATTGTATAATGTAAGAACAATTAAAAATTTTCTAAATGAAGAAGCAGCATTGCTTACATACTTCACACTATTCCATAGTGTTTTATCTTACGGCGTTATTCTGTGGGGAGCTGCACCAGATGCTTCAATGGTATTCCTGCAACAGAAGAGAGCGGTAAGAGCAATTGCTGGAGTATCGCAGAGAACCAGCTGCAGGGAACTCTTCGCTAAATATAAAATTTTGACCTTACCAGCAATCTACATACTTGCCTGCATGTGTTCACTGTATAAAAGTGGCAAAATCGAGTCATTTCAGCATGATTATTCCACTAGGAACCGGAGTAAATGGGTACTTCCACAACACCGAATTAAAAGAACCCAAGATAACTTCAACTTTCTGGGTATTAAGTTTTTGAACAAGCTCCCTCAATGCTGGATGGAACTGAGCAAAGTTTGTTTCAAACACCGAATGAAGGTGTTTTTAACTGAAAATATATTTTATTCTATACAAGAATTTTTAGATTTTGAATTTTAAATTTTGATGCCCTACTATTCTTATGCCAGTTGCTATTGAAGTTTGTCGTAGATGTTTGTAATTTATTGTAGCTTATTGCTATTTCTTGTAACTATTGTGATTTATTGTATTTATTATTGTGATTCATTTTATTTATTGTGAATGATTTGAATAATGAATAATCAATTTTCTTAATTTTGACGCACCTTGTAAGTTTTTGAAGGTTAATTGATTTATTTGTAATATTGAGAGCAAATAAATTCTATTCTATTCTATTCTATTCTATTCTATTGTTTCGATTTTTTTCGACAAACTCACCTCCGACCTATGCCCTCTAAGATTGTGGTTGGTTCTCAATGGAAAATCGACATTTTTCTTGCAATGGCTGGTAGTGAATGTCACCCCCACAATTCCACGTATATTTCCAGTAGCCAGCCAACCTTCTTGATAATAATTCGTTCTGTTCAGTTTCCATCCTTCGTCCTAAAAAAATTTCGCTTAGAATCATGAATCTTTTTTATTTTCATTTTTTCTGTGTTGATATTGTCACCACATATTTATACTTTCTCAAGCTTGATTTGAAAGGGAAGATAACGTTCTTTGTCCGAAGAAAAACAAGCTATAATAAGAAACACTTTTCACTTAATGCAATTCGATAAATCTCTCAGTATTTATTGGATAACTCAATTAATACAGAAGCTCCCTTTGTATGGTATCACCCTCCTATTTGCAAAGGAATCTATACACATCGGTCCATTTATTTTTGCCGAAATTTGTAGGAAAGATGATTCTCATCTGAACAAACAAGTAATTCAGTAATTTATAGCAGGGGTCCCTTTTGTTGTGGTAGCCCTTACTTTATCTTATTCTTATCTCCCTTCGGTGCGGTGATACAAACAAACAGAAGCGGGGGTCCTTAGTGATTTCAGAAGAAATAAATGGGATTTATACAAAAGAAAATCGGGAAAATTCCTTATCTTACCCTTTTAGGTGTGATATATAAGTTTTCACCGCCTAAAACTGACCTACACGTATCTATAAATAGAACAATCTTAATGCATACAATGATACATTAGTAAAAAGGTGCAGATACACAATATTTTTTCAACTTTCGATATGTGGGGAACGTTTTGTGAAACCAAATTGTCAGGCAGAGAAATATAAAGGAGTTTTTTTTTTGTTGCTCTAATTTTGACTTCAAATGTTATTCGTTTTATTCCAGATTGACAGTTCAAAATAAAAGTGAATCTGAATTCATTTTTGTTCTTGAGTCTACGTTGGTGGGTGTTTATTTCAATTTTCTTGAACTCTTCCATTCGGAATTCTCGAAATATGAAAGCTACTGGATATATTGTCATTACTGGAGTCTTCCGGGCTTATTGGACGAGGTCTATTAGGTCTTATTTCGCCCAACGTTTCGCCCACATTTGCGTAGGCATCTTCAGATGACTATTCGTTAAAAATGAGAGTTCTGATGAATCCAAAAACTTTTTTGTCGGTGAAGGATCTAAAGGATGTTTTTGTTGAGTGGGTTTACCTCAGGGATCTCGTCTGGGACCTTCCCCATCCACGTCAGAGATAAAATGGAGCAGTCACTTTTCGAATTGATAGTCTTCTCGAAATGCAAATGCATTTTTCCTCAGTCACCATGCACTGGCACCCCGAACACTCTTGTACAGATGAAAAGTCTTCTGTTTCGACACCGTTGACCAGTTTTCCGTCGGGAAATCTCGCTTCCCTTCCATGCCGCAACCTTTGAACTATGATCGGGAACTAAACACGGCCAGTGTGTTGCCCGAAATTCCACTACACATATTGATTTTCATTTTTGGAGTAAAACGGCAGTTCGCGACTAGACCCTGCTATAGGACGGAGGGACTGGCGCATTTTCCGGTGAAAAGGGTGCGCACCAACTCCGCGCATCGGGAGTTTTCCCTCTTTTCCCCAATTATCCGCTCCTCGGGTTGTAATTAACTGGGAATCTTCGGAATTCATAAATACATTAGCGTCGGGGTATGATTTATGTGTACGGCTTCCTGTAGTTCAAGGGAAGGCTCATATATTTCGTAATTATGTTGCTGGGTCGGCACGGTATTGGATTAATGTTTTTTCGGCATTTGCAAGTCCTCTTGTTGGTCTTCTTGCCACCTTTTAATGGGTCGGAAGCCTTGGACAAGAATGTGTTCTTATTCAGATTCTTTTTCTTCATTTCTGAATTTATAAGTTCCATATTTTCATCTTCTTTCATGAGTCAGCTCAAAAAATCATCAAGAATTAATCGTACTAACACTTTTAATGCAGTAGATTAATATACACATTCTGATTCAAGCTGCATCTGCTATCTGCATTAATAAATATGCAGATTCTGCTTTTTGGCGATTCCGCCATTTTGTATCTGAACGTTCATTCAGGTTTTAGAAACGTGGAAAAAATTTTCTAACTTATTCATTATCAAAACTGAATCAACCCAAATGGGTTCTTTTCTCTTAAAACTATTCCAAGGCAGCTTTCATCCTACTTTTCAAGATATCATATTCCAATTATTACTTTAATTTGGGATTTATGAATAGTTAGAAAGCCTTGAAGTTTTATTCTAGGGAAGGCAAGCAATAGGAGAATTTATTAAAGTCTTTTTTCTGGATGTTCTCCATGAATTTTCTGATATTTCTAATTTGTGAAAGGAAATTCTTCTTCAGATTCTTTTTCTTTATTTCTGAATTTATAAATTCCATATTTTCATCTTATTTCATGAATAGTTAAAAAAAAGAGAAAACTACCAAGTCAGCTCAAGAAATCATCTAACACTCCTAAT
The DNA here is from genome assembly GCA_038502775.1 of Hippodamia convergens. Classification (NCBI taxonomy): domain Eukaryota; kingdom Metazoa; phylum Arthropoda; class Insecta; order Coleoptera; family Coccinellidae; genus Hippodamia; species Hippodamia convergens. Next base: position 102,547,167 of record CM076607.1, read on the forward strand.
GCAGTAGATTAATATACACATTCCGGTTGAAGCTTCTATCTGCATTAATAAATATGCAGATTCTGCTTTTTGGCGATTCCGCCATTTTGTATCTGAACGTTTATTCAGGCTCTAGAAACGTAGAAAAAATTGTCTAACTTATTCATTATCAGAACAGAATCAACCCAAATAGGTTCTTTTCTCTCAAAACCATTCCAAGGCAACTTTCATCCTACTTCTCAAGATATGACATGAAATTCTTCTTCAGATTCTTTTTCTTTATTTCTGAATTTATAAATTCCATATTTTCATCTTATTTCATGAATAGTTAAAAAAAAGAGAAAGCTACCAAGTCAGCTCAAGAAATCATCTAACACTCTTAATGCAGTAGATTAATATACACATTCCGGTTGAAGCTTCTATCTGCATTAATAAATATGCAGATTCTGCTTTTTGGCGATTCCGCCATTTTGTATCTGAACGTTTATTCAGGCTCTAGAAACGTAGAAAAAATTGTCTAACTTATTCATTATCAGAACTGAATCAACCCAAATAGGTTCTTTTCTCTCAAAACCATTCCAAGGCAACTTTCATCCTACTTCTCAAGATATGACATTCCAATTATTTCTCCAATCTGGGATTTGTGAATAGGATTAAGTTAGAAGCCTTGAATTCTTTTTCTAGGGAAGGCAAGTAACAGGAAAATTATTGAAGTCTTTTTTCTGTATATAGTTCATGATTTTTCTGATATTTCCATTTTGTGAAAGGATCTTGATTGAAGTAGCCAAGTAATAAGTCAATAAATTGTAGGCTAAATAATAAAATATCAACCTTATGGGAAATCACATCCCTTAATAATTGTGACACTGTATTCAATTAGTTATACCATGCAAGAAAAAAAAGGGATTGGTTTTATCAGAATTCTTTTTTACTGAAGGGAACAAAAACAATACTAGAGATGATAGGCACAATTTATTTAATTTGCACTTAGTGATGAGACAATTCTGCAACTTTAAAATAATTTTCCATGCATCACATAAGAAACTTAGGAATGGTATTGTGTTAAGCTGCTTCATTTATTTCAAGCAGAAAACAGTGGCACTAAAAACCAATCAGTTCTAACACGTAAAGTATGAAGAAATATATTAATTTCTTGAGCAAGTACAATTCCCTCCACATATAATATAAAAAAATTCAAAAAATAAATTCATTAACTGTCTTTCTCATTTCTGAGAACAATTTTCAAATTGGTATATAATAGTATTAAAAATATATATCGTATATAAATCAAAAACTCATAAGCTTCCGAAACCAATATGTTTAAGTCAAAATAATCCCTATTTGAGCACTTATTTCCAAAATAAATAAAACGAATCGGCACAAATATTTGAAATCAATAAACTTAACAAATAAATAATTTAACTAGACTAGTCACTCATTATTACATGAAAATCACTTTCCAAACACTGAATAAAAACAAATATGAACAGGCATACATTCTCGAAGAAAAGCAATCTATAAGAGCTGTGCTACAATTAATGTACAAATCGAAAAAAACACAGAAATACTCGAAAAAGCAAGTACTGGTGAACCTTACATATTTTACGAACTGTATCCGGAATTGACAAGTTTTGAAAATAAAAATAATAATAGGTCGTTTCTCAAACTGTATCTACCCAAATGTTGATTTTGAAAACTGCGTTTGGATCTCTAAGACTATCCCTGATATTATTTTCAAATTTAAGTCTGATAGAAGAAAATTCCATAATATCTGCTGGTTTACACTCTAGCCAATACCGATCGAACTCGTAAAATAAATAACTATAAAACTGATGAAACAATCTAATACTGGGCAAGCACTTTGAGGTATTATAAAAATAAGTCTTTGCGTCTCCATTCCTTACAAGCTGTAAAGCCATACTGGTCAAGTTAATTCCAACTATCGCGAAGCAATAGCCATAAACTGGATGGTGACTGTGCGATAAGACATGTTGAGCAGCCGACTTGTATTCAGTCGCAAAGAACAGGAGATTTTCAAGACCCAGTAGCCCCATCCCTCTAAAATCTGTCTTGGGGTCTTCCCCTTGAAAACCAATATCCTGCCACTGCTTGGAAATACGGCTCGCTAATTTTTCATCAGGCATCAGGGTCTGCCACAGATCCAACAACTTTCTTTCATGTACTGGATCCTCAGAATCGAACTTTACAGTTCGCAAAGACTCAATCTCAGCAATAAGCTGCCGATATCCCCAAATCTGCTCTATGCATTTACTGAAGTTCTTCACGAATTGAAAATGAACTCGTGGATTTATTTTTTTGACTAGAAGTACGGTACTCACGGCACCTGTCAGGATGTCTCTCTCATTTGAGCCCTTCAGTCTGAGATTGTCACTAATGTCGTTTAAATGAGACACCAACTTTTGCAGCTGGGGGCTTTTGGACATGTTTAGAGAACTTTCAACCGCTAGGATTCGTGGTGCTCCTGATACTTCTCCATAGCATATTCTTTGCAGCTCGCAAAGGCCAGTGGTTTTTCTTAAAAACCATTTTACAATGGATCTCACGTAAGACGTGAGAACCCACCATAAATTCAGCATTTTATTCACTAAATGATTGTTCATGAGCTGCAACTTTTCATAAATAGCTACTATATTTATTTTTGGTCCCTGCTACACCGTAAGAATATCAAAGTTCACCTCACATATCTGCAAGTATGGAAAAACTTATGGTGCAATTTGAATTTATGGATTTGTAGTAAAACAACTTTGTTGACATCGAGTTTGACAACTGACAGAAAACGTCCACAGAAGCAGATTACACGAACTGTCAAACGACAAGATTTCAATTTCAAGGTTGAAAAACGAAAAACGATTCAGTAAAATTGAATTTGAAGATGTTACTTAGTTTAGAAAGTTATTTGTTAATTATGAAGACTAATCAATAATAAATTATCATGACTCAAAACTCATTGCTCATAAAACAATTTTTTATTCAACCAACTCATTCAGTATCACCTGCTGCTCATTACAATTCTTCTTAAAATATCTAAAACAATTATGCAGAATATTGCAATGCTCCCTTGCCACACCAATGGATAATCCTTCATAAATACTACAGCAAGAGCGACTAAATCATCACTGAAAAAAAAATTTATATAAACATTTTTAGAGCATATCAAGACAAATAAATTGTGTTATACATGGAATATGTATGGAGAACTTACAAAGGTGTTTTCGGAAGAGGAATATCTTCAGCTTTCATATGTTTGTATGCCGTTACAGCAAACGATATTAATGTGTCGATGTCATGTTTTTGGAATCGAAGTCTGAACATTTTTCCTCGTCTGAATAAAATGAATGCAGGTACTTCATACACATTGAATCTTCTAGCCGTAGCGGCCCCTGTGGTTGCTCTGTTAACTCTTGCGATATTTATATAGTTCCTCTTGATTCTAGCGCCTACTGCTTCCCATTGTGCTTGTAACCTCTGACACTCAATACAGTCCGCTGTATAGCTTAAATTCAAATGTTTCGATCAAATTAATTAGAGCTGCGAAGTATCCATGATATACCTACAACATAACAAACCAGTCCCCAGTAGTTGCACCAGTTGCCGCCTGTGTCAAATGTTCAAAAGTTTCATCAGTTAATTCTTTTGAGATTGGTTCTCTGTTGTCTGTGAATGTACGGAGGATTTCCTCTTCATTCGGAGCTCCTGAAATTTTAGCAAAAATGGTAAACCTTGCATCGAAATGACTTCTAGAAGTCGTGAAAAAGTAGGCAGGTTACTAATGTTTTTTTACCATGATAAAGCAGAGGTATTCCATGTCGGAAAAACACCAAAACAGGTTCTTTTCCTGCAGGAGAATACAATCGTGTCAATTGACTGTTTTCGACTTTTACAACCCATGTATCCAACACTTCAACCAGATCTTCTCTCAAGCCAATCAGCTCGTTCTCCAAATTCTCGGATTCTTCACAATTTTTTTGGGCTGAAATATTCGATAATGAGAAAAGTTTTTCAGTTTCAATTTATTGTCACTCACTGAACAATACAACTAAATATTTTTCATTTCTTATAAGTTCAACTAGGTCATCATCCTTAACTTCTTCTAAATCTCCGAAAGTGTGCTCAAAGGTCCCAAATAATATTAGTATCGAAATTATTAAATAATTCATGTTGCTATTTACTAATATAAATCCTAACCTTACTTCACAATTAACTGTCAAGGGACGAGCACAGAATATCAAGAAGCATAGATATCCTGTGAAACAAGTCCATTCATTTTTCGAAAAGTGATAGTTGTGTTTCTGTGCCTGTTAACTCAGTGGTCTGTGGTTAAATCTATGGTCCTTGATAAATTTTGAGGTTCGTGCTTGTATTCTCGATTCGCACGTGCGATTTGATTTATTGGTGTACAATTATTTCGAATTAAAAGTATAAAATGGGTGCCACTAAGAAGCAGAAGAAAGCCATCGAGAGTATCAACAGCAGGCTGGCTCTTGTCATGAAGTCCGGAAAATACTGCTTAGGTTACAAGCAAACATTGAAGACGCTGAGGCAAGGAAAAGCTAAACTCGTCATAATCAGCAATAATACGCCTCCCCTAAGGAAGGGTGAAATAGAATACTATGCCATGTTAGCCAAAACTGGCGTTCATCATTACACTGGAAACAACGTTGAACTGGGAACTGCTTGCGGTAAATACTTCAGGGTGTGCACACTTTCGATAACAGACGCAGGAGATTCAGACATTATTAAGTCGTTACCAACTGGAGACGGGGCCCCCCAATAAACTTGTAGTATAATAATAAATTTTTAATTTATAATTTGAGTTTTACTTTCCCTAGTTATTAATAGTGTTGTGATGTTCTTAGTTGAACTGATAACTTTATTTCGAAGTTGAAGACAAGTGTTTATAGCAAACTTTCAACATAAATATATTCAATAAAACCATTGCATACTTCTGGTACTTACAAAAAACTCTTAAAATAAGTATTATATGTGTAGATTTCAATTCAACACCAAATCCAAATCATCAATCGAATTTTCTTCTTGAAATATACTTTTTTCCATTTCCAAGTTACTCTGAATCTCTTTATTACTTTCATTTTCTTCTGTTGTATTAGAGGTAGGTTTGCAAGGTGATTCCGTATTTTTCTTACTGATTCTATCGTGAAAATATCTAGACTCAGCCCTTACGTTACTGCCACAATTCAATAGATCGACTTCAGACTGCATCAAACTCATTTCTTGCTCGAGGACGTCTTGTAGCCCTAATTTATCAAGTACGTTCTTCAACAAATCCAAGTAATCCTCAATAGAATCATCCGGGAAACTGCTGTGAACGTTTATGTTCAAATTTAACACAGAGTCTTCCTGGTATCCCATTCCTATCTCGACTAAAACTACAGCCATAACGGCATCTACAACTTGTACCGATTCGTGAAACAGCAATCTAGCATGTCCTTGCGAGAGTCTCACAAGACTGTCTAGAAGTCGTACAGTCGTTCGTGATTTATTTCGAGAGCTTTGCCTCCTTTGAAGTTGATAATAACTCGCCAAAATCCTGTTGGCTTCTTCGGTTAACGATGGATGAATTTTTTTGATTATCGTAAAATAAGCCTGGAAGAAATTAAATGAAGATTTATCCAACGTAATTCGATATTTCACCTGTAACATTTCCAAGCTCCATTCTTTGGTCTTCGTGAATTTTGATACGTTCTCTTTCGGCCCCTTCAGAATGTAATCGGCTACTAGGGAATCCCAATCTTCTTGAACGGTGTCTCGTATGAGCAATATTAAATCGAAACGACTGAGGAGCGGAGTCGCTAGAGCCAAATTCATACACAAAGGTTGTAGGGGATCTATATTTCCTTTTGGATTAGTTGCTGCTAAAATCGAGCATCTCGTGCTCAACTTACAAACTATACTAGCCTACGAAGACGTTAAACCTCTTAATTTTTTCGAATTAGAGTTGCGATTACGTACCTTGGCTACGCTTATTGTCTGTTGTTCCATAGCTTCATGAATGCTCGTTCTATCATGCTCTTTCATGGAATTAAACTCGTCTATGCAACAAATACCACCGTCAGCTAAAACTAAAGCACCCCCTTCAAGTTGCCATTCCCCATCCTCCTAAAATTAAGAGAATGAAGGAAAAACGCAATCGATATTTACATATTTACCATCAATGCTGTTACTGTTAAACCTGCAGCCGTTGAACCTACTCCGGTTGTTAAAACCGATCTTGGAACAACTTTTGAAGCAAATCTTAGTAATTGAGATTTTCCTGTACCTGGATCACCGACTAAAAGCAAATGGGGCTCAGATCTAGTTCGAACTCCTGTTGAAGAGTCTTGATTTGCAGGACTACCCCCTGCCAAAACTACCGCTATAGCTAATTTCACCATATGAAGACCGAAAATCTACAATTTAATCATCAAAAATATGCTTCCAGAAAGAAATAATAAAAAGACTTACTTGTGGACAAAACGACTTCAAAATTATATCTCTACCTATGATAGGAACTTTTTTATAAATTTCCCAGAACTCCCTGAACAATTCTTTAATTTCCGGCGTAACTAAATTTGGTAAACCGCATGTGTTATTGATTTGTACGTGGTTTGCTTTAATCGCAAGCTCAATATCAATCTTCCTTCCTAAAGACAAAGGGGACCACCTTCTTTTCACAATGCCACTAAAAGGTTTATCGAAAATTTCACAATTTTTCATTCGATATAATTAATAATCACCATATCGTGACGTTGTCTCCAGGTTTGCAAGAGTCCACTAGGTCATCCTCCAAACTGACCCACATGGAGCTTGGCATAGTTCCGAAACCAAGTTGAGAAACTTGCTCCTGTATCTTAATTTCCTGATAATCCTTGCAGAATTGCGATTGTAGTTCATCTTTGCTTATTAAGTTCGTACTAGTGCAATGTCCCTCAGGATTTTTGCATTTTTGTGGAGGCGTTATAACATTTTTCTTTTCATACTCTGCATAATGGATCGATTTATATTTACATTTAGTGCACATATACTCTCGTTTAAACTCCAATAATTTTGATTGAGATATACGAACTACTGTACCTGTGAAGATTCAGTTTAGTCTAATGAAAAATTGGATGATTTACATCTACCTGAGATCTGTAAAAACTTATTGGCATCACAGTTTTTGGGAAAAAGGTTTCTGTGGAGCTCTGGACAAATAGGTAATCCATATATTCGGCAATGTACATTGTTTTTTGTTGTCGCATGACTACCTTCATCGAGTAATTCTGAAATTAATATTTTTTGAGCGTGTTGGGCTCCTTCATTTAATTTTTCTAGAGTTGTATCAGCTTCCTTTAAAACTTCGCTTCCTAGACTCGGATTATTATCGAATAAAACGATAAAACTGAAAAATATGCCATTAGGACTGATAGAAAAAGAGTAAATCAGAAGAATTACTTAATATTTATTGAAAAATGTTCGTTGTCCTTTTCACTTTTTAAAATTTCATACAGTTCATTTTTGTGGTATGTGATCAAATATTGATCACACATTTTATGTTTGAGCATTTAATTAATGTTGATTTCTTTTTCACCTTTGAAAATTTTCCCGCTGGTCATTTCCAGTAATTAGAACTACCAACAGTGCCCTACTTTTGTCAATAGTAACTATCAGAGTATTTATAATATTGATTTCTCTCGAAAAAATTATATTATGTATAATTTTAATTATAATATTTACTCTAATCGAATATTACTCATCAAAAGAAATGAAAGATTTCATTTGTTGTGATGGAAAATTTAAAAACCAATTTGAAGAAATTATTTTTCTCTCTAGATCCTCTGTGATTTTAGTTTTCCTCAGCTGTCAGTTCAGAAACTGTTGACTTCTGTTGTCAAAATGACAAAATATTTCAAAACTTATTTATATTAAATATTTCAGTAGAATAAGTGTGTGACCCAGAAAAATTGTGCTTATAATAATTTCAATGACTGTGGTGAGTACCAGTGCAAGCTTAATGCTACGTGATTACTTGATTTTTGATAATTTTTACTCGTATTATCAATTTTTTATACCCAATATTTCTTCATTCGCATATTAGAATCGGGCATTGAAACTGTATTACATAGTCAATTGCATCAAAAATAATCAATTGGATTTCCAATTCTCAGAAAATCGCTGCAGCTCAAAGCATTGCCTATATGAACAAGTGACATTTTACAATTATTCATGGTTATGCTGGGAATTCTTGACTTGATAATTTCATGAATCATTATGTGTTATGATGATGGCAAAGTAACGATAGATTTGCTCATTCCTATTTTCAAAATTCAATTAATACATTCCTCGTTCATACGTAGTGTAGTTGCAAATTCAAATTTGCCGCGTTCTCTATGACCGCGTTTCCGGAGCAATCAAAACCCAACTACTTCCTTTATAGCGCGAAGTTTTTTCGAAAAGCATTATTTTTGAAAATCATTCGAAAATTATGTTGATATTGTTTTTCTTCATTAGATCCAATTTTTTTCGATTATATAAAACGTTCAGTGTCTGAATTGGCCGATGTAGTAAATAGGCCTTGGCTGCTCTGTGTTAACGTTTGCTCTGTTTGGCGCCGCGGTCGTCGTTCGTTCCTTTTACTGGTTCGTTACTAGACAAATGGAAGTGCGTTGTTTGGCTGTTTGCCTCGTCGGGCGCCATTGTTGTTGAAAAAATTACGTGAAAAATTGGTTGGTTAGCAAAATCGATGTATACAAGTGATAAAAGTGTAAACTTTTGATAATGGGTGACTTGCTGATCAATAAATTGCCGGTTAGTGCATAACTACACGGAAGAAATGAGTGGTGTAATGTTGTGAGGTGCGTTTCCGCTAAATTTGCTCGGATGAACTGGGAATCTACTACGTCTGTAAGAATTTGAATTACACTCCCTTAATCACGTGTGGAATTAGTGTATTAGAATAATTCCGAAGAGACTAATAGCTTATTATCGCTCGGAAAAGGATAAACACATTCCAAATTACATCGACCTGTGAGCATTATTGAGGTTTTAATTGCTAAGTGTACGGTTTTAAAAGGAAAAAAACCAGGAATCATTACGAGAAAATTGTGAATAGTGGCCAACTTACCACAGCTGTTAATAAACGCGTTTCATGAACGAACATATTAATAGTATTCTGATCAAGTTACTCTGCTTTTTTTAATAACATACATTTGTTTGTGACATGAAAGAGTTTTTCATAAACACTGGATGAATGGGATTGCGTACAGCCTCGGTGAGGCGTTCCCAGGTGGTCATGGCCCCAGCCTTAACCGAGACAACACAATCACAAAATTTTAAACTGGCCCCCAAAAATCATTTTCAACTGGCAACCCCAATAAACAACTTTGAGGTGAAGAATACTTTCTGCTTAGAAAAGCATAGCAAGTATTACGATAAAGATGTGCAAAGTAATGGTATCAAGTTGAATGGTCTAGAGAATGGATGTAAAATATACGATGATATTGAACCAAAAAAAGCTATAAGTAGAAGGAATTCGGAAATTTTAGAAGAAGCCTCGGAAAATTGTACCAAACTCACCTTGAATATAATGAATAATAGCTCACCATCTATGGGCGACCAAGAAGATAAAATGGGCATTCAAAATATGGATTTAGAAACTGTTACAATGATGCATAAAACGAAAAATGTTTCAACAGACGTTGAACAGTTCCTACATAATTTGAGTTCGGAGCTACCTCCAAACGATTGTTCAGGTGGTGAAATCCCAACGAATGTAGACGATATCATGCAAGTTATTACATCTATGGAAGGTGGAAATGATAGATTAAGCTCAGTGACAACTAGTTTGAACGATGAAGATTTCCCCATATCCGCTGGAGACTTGGCAAGGGATCTAGCTTCCAGTTTACTCTCTTTCGAGAAGCAACTATTGAACGATGTCGATATGATGAACATATCTATCGAAGATCAACAAGAGTGCGAATCTACAGAAAGCATCAAAGAATCCCAGTCCAAGGTGTTGATAGCGGAAGCTCAGAAAAAACAAATTGAAGTACAAAGACGACTGGACTTTTTAAAGAGACGTGTTTTAAAAGTGCAATCTCGTATAATGGGACAGCATGTGAGTGGAGAAGTGGCCGGAGTCTTCGAACATGTCCAACGGTCCCTGAAGCGATTGAAAGACACTGCCGTACAAGAAAACTTGAACTCTTTGGACATAGCATCGACACCAAACTCCTCCCTTCCCTTGCCTTTATCCGAAGCACCTCAGGACAAAGTGATGAAGCCGATGACTCAGAGCTCGGCCAAGATATTAGTGAGAAAATTGGACACATCTTCTGTCATCCAAGCAAATTCAGCGGCGAAGCAGAAACATGTTCCGAAGTATTTTGGCTCGGGATCTATTGAACCTGCTACGTTTCGGACTAGTGTTTCTGGTTTAGTGGCTATTCCTCCTTGGACACCTGAACATAAACAAGAACTGCAAAAGGTTTCGGGCACCCTTAAATCACAGTTACGAATAGTACAATCCGAAGTTGACTCAGAAGCAACGGACAGTAGTTCTGGTGGTGAAAGTTGTGATGAGTTTCAAAATTATAACAATCAGCATCAACAATACCTTAGCATGTAAGTAGTCAGTGTTCAATTACTCGTTTCACTCATGAGTCTCCAAATTATCATTATCTTTGAATTTAGATGATTATTGCTGGAGTGACCTTCAATTTAGCCTTTGAAAACTCATCTTCCTATTGTTTGATACTCTGGAATTTTATTGAAAAATCATGAAAACCTCTCAGATAGAATTTCTTCTATTATGTGTTGCTATGTTTCATTTAACTCTGATACTAAAGTATTATGGTAGATGAATTCCTAGAAATGAATCAGCACCAAATTATGAAAACAATGCTTTATGATTAGTGGCTCATAAAATTATACAAGGACTGAGCAACAATTGCTAGAATTTATTGTGTTGTTGAACCGAAAACTGACACGAATTCCATTCGTTGATTTTCTTGTTGGAAACCCCCTGTATACTCGATAATGATTTGATCTGGCTGAATTTCATTTCGCACAATCGCCTGTTTCTGTTCAGATAGTGTATCGCCAGGCGTGACTCTTTTTCCTGTTTCGCAGCATGAATTATAATACCTACATAATTTGTTGATTCGAGCTGTCTCTTCAAATTATTCAGCTAAAAATATCGGAATTTTTTGCATTCTCGATTATCTTATTAATTAATTTCTGTTTCTTATCTTGAAACTTTGCGATTTTGTCACTGAGCAGATAGATGTTTTGTGTAATTGGATTATGGATATGAAATGAACATTTAAAACATCTCCTGACATATAAATGAAATTTTGATTGTTTGGCTATTTTAAAGTTTGGTAGAAATAAATCAGATCGAAATGAAATTTGCTTTGAAGAATCTTGTATAAGTTATCAGTATTTCAATCAATTTCAGTCTAGCAAACGCCCCGATTCTCCTAGTGAAACGATTTTTTCCTAAATCATAAAAAAGCTGATGAAAATTAACTTTTGCCCGAAACGCTCTTTTTTTTTTTGCTGAACATTTCCGAGACCGCTTGCTTCCGTCGTGAGTCCCATTGTTCCCGACCGGTTTTATCCTTTCTCCGCGATAGTACGCATGAATAATTCAACTATTTTCGTGCGAACTCCACGGTTAGCAACGTCCTCGTCTTTTTGAGGACGTCGTTCGCTGATTGAACCGGGATCTTGACTGGCCGGTTCTTCTGCAACCCCTTAAAATGGTATTTTTCGAAGGGAGTCCACTTACGATCATCGTACGCAGTGACAATGTAAGAAGGAGCAAAGTAAAAAAGCCAAATTGCACAGACGACCCTCTTGAATGGTCAGAAAAGGGCAATGAGCATGGGTAAACTTGCACCATTGAGGTCGAAGCTTCGTCATCTGATGATTTAAAAAGTAAAAACATATATTCTGCCTGTTTCCAGGCAATTTTAATTGGAAATATGCTCAAACACATCAAAATTCATTGTGAAAAGACTACAGGGACTACCAAAATGAAGTGATCATCGACTTTCGGATGAAAATCCAACTAAAGATCTGTATAAAACATATCTGTATGTGAAGCTGAACAAACTGATCAAGTTGCAACAGTGTAAACTCATAAATAAACTAGAAAATAATCACATGAAGAGCCCAAATCTGTTGAAGATTGAAGAGAGTCCAAAACTTAACAATCGAGAAACAAAACAAAAATTTATCAAGTCAACTGTAGTAAAATAAGATATTGTGGAATTCAGTTGTAGATTTAAATAAATAAATAAGTCCTGTCCCTTGTCATCCCAAAAAGACTTGCAGGAATGTGGATAGTATTGAAAAGTAATGTAAAAATTGAATTATTTAACGTAGAAATGCTGTGTGTATTCTATTCGTAGAATGTATCGAGTTGAAACTTTAGGATTGTGTGAATTGTTAGTTCTTTTTAGTTCTTTTTAGTTCTTTAGTTCATTATTTAGCACAAAGTTTTCTGTAATGCTGATATAGTAACCTGCTCGATATTTAAATCATGTTTAGATCGAATATTATAATTATGAAACTGCATTCTTCTTTTTAGATAAACATTGAGATATTCTGGCATAAAATTGTTTTCAATTTTATATAACATTGAGAGATTTGCCTTCTTTATGTTCTGCTCAACATTTAACCAATTTAAAGAATTCAACATCTCTTCAATCGGCATGTATTTATTACAACGCAGCAATACACGCATTATCCACGAATTACCCTTTTTATGCGCTGAACTGTTCACCTCGCTTCCTTCTTACATTTGAACAGACTTGTTATTTATTCCTTATTTTTATGTTTAATCAAATTTCTGCCAGTGCCTGACGTTTTTTTCGATTTTCCAGACAAAAGCGAGCCCTGTGGAAGTACTCTACGGAGCGGGCGGCCATAGCGTCGCGATGGACGTGGCTGCAGGTGCAGATATCCGACCTGGAGTACCGCATCAGGCAGCACACGGAGCTGCACCGTCAGATACGCAACGCCAAGGGCCCGGTGGACCTGGAGGGCCCAAGCCCCACGTGCCCCGCGTCTCCGACCGCCCTCAACGGCTACCGCGGCCAGCTGCCGGGCGCCTCCTCCTCGAAGACGCCGCCCCAGGACCTGGAGGACCATCTTCAGGAGTTCCAGTGCGCGAGGACGAGGCCTCTGGCGAACTTCCGCAAGCGGAAGCTGCTCCAGACGGGCGGGCTGCACGTGTTCTCGAAGAAGGCGGCGCGGCCGAGCACGGTGCGGTGCGGATGCCCGGTGCCGGTCGCACACTGCGCCCTCTGCACGGGTCGCACGGATCCGACGCATCCGCGCGACCAGCCCGAGGTGCTCAGCACGCCGGAGAAGGTGGCGCTGCTGGACCCGTCCTTTCACCCGGTGCTGTCGATGGCTGAAGGTGAGTGCCCGTAAACTTGATCGTACTCTTCTGGTTTTACTCTTCGGGGTCTCAGATATCTCGATTAGATACTCCCTGAAGGCTCCTACACAAAAAAAAACGTTGGAAAACCTTCTTCAATTTGTCATTAAAACGTTAGAAGTATGATTAAAGTTGAGCTTTTAGAAGTGAGGAAGGTTTCAAGCCGTCCAGATGTAAGCGTTTCGAGTTTGTAAGAGGAGCCTCACTTTTGTACTGGAGCGGTACAATGTACTACTTCATTTCCTGATCAATGCAGGAATTCCCCATGTCCCCATAACAAAATAGGTTGAGTGTTTTTCAGAAGAAGCTCAAGGCACCAAGAAGCAACGAAAGAAGAGAAGTTAAACAAAACATCAAGCAGACTACACAAGCCAGGATCTGTCCTAAATCCAGGGCTCTTGTCTAGACCAAATTGAGAGAGCAGTGAATATGGCTGATTCTACCTCCTTCCCTGATACTGAAAGAGGGCTGGACCAAATCTGCAAGTAAGGCTTCCATTCAGAATCCTAGCACTTCATTGGAAACCTTGAATCTTCGGATGGGATGACCCAGAGAGTCATATTAGTACTCTACCGATACATAACTCTCATACCTCTATTCTCGAAGAAGTCTGAGGCATTGGCTCCCTGCCTGTAACTTATATGAGGGAGAGAAGAGTAGTCCAAGACCTCTCTGAGGATCTACCCACGACCCTAGTTCTTCAACAAAAACGTGGGTACTTAGTGTTGGGTAGTACACGTTTTAAAATTGAGTTTGTAAGAGGAGCCTCACTTTTGTAATCGAGCGGTACAATGTACCACTTCCAATGAGGCCTCATTAAAGTGGTACACTGTACCGCTTGAGTACAAAAGTGAGGCTCCTCTTACAAACTCAATTTTAAAACGTGTACTACCCAACACTAAGTACCCACGTTTTTGTTGAAGAACTAGGGTCGTGGGTAGATCCTCAGAGAGGTCTTGGACTACTCTCTACCCTCCCTTAAACAAGTTACAGGCAGGGAGCCAATGCCTCAGACTTCTTCGAGAATAGAGGTATGAGAGTTATGTATCGGTAGAGTACTAATATGACTCTCTGGGTCATCCCATCTGAAGATTCAAGGTTTCCAATGAAGTGCTAGGAATCTGGATGGAAGCCTTACTTGCAGCTTTGGTCCAGCCCTGTTTCAGTCTCAGGGGAGGAGGTAGAATCAGCCATATTCACTGCTCTCCCAATTTGGTCTAGACAAGAGCCCTGGATTTAGGACAGATCCTGGCTTGTGTAATCTGCTTGATGTTTTGTTTGACTTCTCCTCTTTTTTCGTTGCTTCTTGGTGCCTTAGGCGTCTTCTGAAACACACTCAACAAATTTTGTTAGGGGGGACATTGGGAATTTTCGTATTGATCAGGAAATGAAGTAGGCAAATTTTCTCAGCCTCGCCTTACTGTTCCAAAGAAACTGGTGGTCAGATAGTTACTTATCATGTGAGGAAATGAGGATTTTATTCGTTTAAAAAATGTTTGTAAAGCAAGAGAAATCAATGGAATTCTTGGTTTCTTTCCAGATAAGACAAGCCTATCATTAATGAATAATTTGAGATTGTTGTCATGATTTTCCACCGGTGGATGAAGGCGATTGCGTACGTCCATCGCGTTCGTACAAGTTTCGTCTGAATTTGGCGCTTATAACTCGCTCTTTGTCCGTCGCAAACGTCCATCTTTGTCACCGTGTATTTTATTCGATCCGCCGGCGATTGTCGACCTCGGCTCCGCGACCGTGGTCTTGAACAGCTCGAGTGAATCACGCCAAATGGTACCGGGATGGTACCACGCTCTGGGCGTCGCTGGATATGGTACGATTCCTCTCGCGAAGGTTCTCCAGTCGCCATTTAAAGTTAAGGCGGAACAACACTATGTAATAATAATGATAATAATTTATTTCTGAAGCGAGAGCTCTGAAGAATTGGTATTTCGTTGATATTCCATACCAACCATCAAAATACACAAGAACTGATTAAAGAGTTCAATATATTCAATATTAGTTGTTGTATAAATGAACATACGAAGTAGAAAAGAATTTTCAATGCCAACAACAATACAAACACTCCTGGAAGCCCTGAATGAATTCAGATATTAATTTGATCTCTCAATTATCGCCGCAAAATTGTCTGAAAAGTTCCTTCTATTTTTTGTTCTATCTCAGAATGTGACCACATGATTTTTATGAGAAAGGATAGGTCTGAATTATTCAAAAGTTCGAAGTCGTGTGATTCACAGTTATTTCCTACATTTTTATATCGATTTCTTAGCCCTGCCTTTGCCACCGCGTTTATAAGTACGTTCTGAGGACTTTGAGACGAGTTCGACGACTCGAACACGTAACGTTCGCCCGAATTTAAACGTTTTCTGGTCGATTTTACAGATATTAATCGCGACACGACATTGTCGGCGATTTAGAATACCAGGCCCGACCTACTCTCTGACGTAGGAGTAAACGTAGTCTTCGGCTATTAGATCATTCTGGTTTGCTTGCCTCTTCAAGTTTTGCATAATTCCTTGAGAAGATTTGCAAAAACAAAAAGACGATAGCGCGACAATGTTTCGAAATAGAGAAAACTATCAAACATTGCAATTTCGATCGAAATAAGATATGCGTTCATATGATATTCGCTCAGAAATTGAGGGACTTTGCTTTACGCTTTATAGCTTGTCTAGAACTACCAGGAAGCACTTGTTTACCGTGCTAGAGTTAGATTACATCGGGTTCGAGTGTACAACGCTAGATAAGTTTATATAAGCGAGCTTCGAGTTGAGGTCATTGCTTGATTGCTGAATTTAAGCGATTTTCTCGATTCCAGAAAGTGCAGACAGTATACGTTTCCTTTTCTTTATCGAAAAATCACTGATAATTCCTTTTAATGAAGATCTACTTCCACCAGTTTGCGAATTATGGAATTTCGATATCAGCTAGATATGAGGAATATTGAATATTCAGAACAGGCGGTGAAATAATATCTAATCGAGGCAGCTGTATTTGTGCAGTCATTGACGCTTTATTTTATCTCTATTCTTCAACTAACAAAGTCATCTCATGACTCACCAACTCTGAAAATATTTAATGAAGGACTTGGAACATTGGTAACCTTGACTAACCCCTCAATAAATTCTGGAAATTCATTTTCAACTTCGTCTCAACGTAATTCTATAATTTCATTTAATCACAGCATTAAGTTCATTTTATTCTCCATCAATCAATGAAACTTTTTGCTCCAAAATACGCCGACTCCTTAATTTTCTGTTATTAAATGTCATGAAAATTTTGCATATCAAAAGAACTAATAACCCTCTTTATTTTAACTTAATTAGTAAATACCATCTGCCTTTATATCCTTTGTTTTGTCTGTTGAATTCTAATGTGGGTTATGGGTTAAAGAACTTGAATTGTTGAGGTCTGCTCTACTTCCTCCATATTTCGCAAGAATTCGAAAGATATTTATTCATGTATGAGAGAAAATGAATATTTCTACTAGACACCATAAATGGGGCATTTTATTGACTTTGATTACTCAATCAAATGTCAGGAAAATGGCATTTGTATAGTTTGAAATTTGCAGTGAATATTTGTGTTCCGAAACTAATTTTTTCCTTCTTTATTCGAATTTTTAAATTCTAAATTTCGCGTTTCAGACGTATCCGAAGGCCTTCACTTGGAAGCTATCATGAAGATGCCGGAGTGGCAGCAGAGAAGTGTCCGAATGAAGACCCTTAAAGGATACGCTAAAGGGGAAAGGTTGGACAAAACTTTATTAGATCACCGTTCGAAGAAATTGGAACATCGAAAGAAGTATGGGAGGTTGCTCAAACCCAGTACGATATCTGCATTAACAGCAGCAAGTAAGTGGAGAATTATGATGTAAAATAAATAAAATTTCAACGAACCTTTTTTTTTTTAGAAATTAAGAGCAAAATCCGAGGTCGCAAGTCCAGCCGACACATGAACCGGCTGGGCAGAAAGAGGCTGCACTCCAGCATGAGATCATCCCACATGCAATCCTCAAACGACGGTTTAGACGAGGAGGTGGAGTCCTTGAGCAACAGCAGCGCCTTGCCAAGGTCGGTGGGCGGGTCCCCGAGCTCCTCCCCCCTGCTGCACATGCAGTCGATCAGCGGGCTGAACAAGAAGAACAGAGTCAATTCCTACGACATCGACAACATTGTGATACCTTACAGCGTGGCCGCCTCCACCAGGGTAGAAAAGTTGGAGTACAAGGAGATACTCACCCCAAAGTAAGTATCCTCGGGTTGCCAATAGGCGATAATATGACATTCATAAGGGTTGGACTAATCTGATTTTTTTTTAGATGGCGAATCGCTGAAGATGTGTTTGTCAAATACGAATACAAAAACAACGGTGCTGTTAAGGAACCGGAGGAAGAGAATGATGTAAGGATACAATTTTATTTATCAGGATGTTGAGTGTAAAGAGAATTGTTCTTTGATGTAAATTCACTAATTGAATCGTTGAAAAATTGGGGATTGCACAGTTTGCAAAAGTAATTCAAGCTTAAGTTTGCATTAAAAGTATTCAGTTTTTACTCTATTCAGAACTTTTTCTTTAAATACTCATGGTTAGCAAGTCTTAAGGTGGGTTTCACAAAACTTTGATTGTGCGATCAAAGAACTTTACGTCAATTCGAACCAATAGAGTCCCTCGTTCTGAAATGTCAACGAATTGCGGTGACTCCAATTAATTTGACGGTGCAATCAAAATTTTGTGAAACTGACAAAAACTGTTATAATGCCACTGTTTTCGTTTAATTGGATTAGTTGACTTTGTGAGTGGATCCACAAGAGAAGTCGACTGTGAATGAAAATAAATAACACGCACAAGTAGAAGAAGTGTTAAAACAGCAATATCGTTGTCCGTCATGGAATCGTACCCCTTTATTTCATGCAAAAGTTACGCTAGACTCTCCGTTACCTTGTCTTTGATTCCTCGAGGATGCAGAGAACTTTAGTACTTTTAAAAAACTTTTAATCAAATATATGAAAGAATAAAATGTACATAATTCTATGTAAAAATAGCTAATGCTAATGAAGATTATTATTATGTTTTCCAGGTGGAAGACCTCTCTGCTGAGGCCGTCATTCTCCGTCACGACAAGTGCGAGCAGGACGAGCGCAAGAAGTTCCTCAGCTACCTGAAGATGCCGGTCGGTTACGGCCGCGCGAGGTCGCACAAGCGCACCGACAGCAGGGCGGAGTCGAGCGACACGAACACGCCCGATCCGATGTCGCCCCACCCCGCGGAGAACCACGAGCCGCCCAAAGAGGGCGGATCGCCGCCGCTGCTCGGCTCGCCCCCGGCCACGCCCCAGGGCGGGGCCCAGCACGAAGACCCCGCCTCCTCCCACATACCGTCGATCAGCGTGCTGCGCAGGGGCAACTTTTCGCGGTCCGCGGGCATCGGCAAGGACAAGGAGGGCCCTAGGGAGGAGAACAGGTGCGCCACGCCCGATCACCCCGAGGTGCAGCCCTACGAGAGGCGGAGCTTCCCCTGGACGAGCAGATGTACGAGGAGATGGTGAAGAGCATGCCCGAGGATCACCAGCAAGTGAGTATCCGTTGCGTTTAGTCTTTCCGGGGGCTAGCGAGTAGTTCAAATAGACCGATGACTACTAATATTTTAGACGATGAGGTATCTGAGATTTAGATGGTTGAATCGGGTAGAAGAAAAGTTTCAGAATTGGTTAGAAAAGAGATATCCGTAATCGTATTGCGAATTTAACATTTATTGTATGGATATCGTATGAAATATATAGGGTTATTACGGTGAGTAGTTCGAATAGACCGGTCTTTAGCGATAACTACTAATATTTTAGACGATGAAGTATCTGCGATTTAGATGGTTGAATCGGGTAGAAGAAAAGTTTTAGAATTGTTTAGAAAAGAGATATCCGTAATCGTATTAGAAATTTTACATTTATTGTATGGATATCGTATGAAATATACAGGGTTATTCACGAATATGGCTCTTTAGAATGTTTTTAGGAAAGACACAAGATTCAAGATTGAAATTCTTAAGGTGAGCTTCAAGTAAGAAGACGACTTCTCGTATATTTTTTGCAGGTTCTAGGACATCAACTTTCGTTTTTCAAATGAAAATACCCATTTTTTATTGCATAAATAGATTCTCCATTGAATTCTGAGTCTTTTTTATTCCAAAAGTGTGAATTTTTCTGAGAAAATTCTCTTTAAATGACTAAATACAAAAAAAATCTCAAAATTGAACTCTGTTGAAATACAGACGACTTCGTGGTTTTTTCATTAAAAATTCTCATTTTTGAGGATCTCCAAAAAGGGATATTGAGATAAAAGTCATGGACATATGCTCCTATTATTTTTTGACGAAGATTTCGAGAATGCCTCGAAAAAATGGGGTTCCAATTTGAAAAAAACCATTTTTTGATGTTTCGTCACTTCTAGAAGAAAAGAAGCATCAGCATTTCTTCTTGAAGATTCACAAAAATGAAAATTTTTAATGAAAAAACCTCGAAGTTGTCTGTATTTCAGCAGAGTTCAATTTTGAGATTTTTTTGTTGTATTTTCTCATTTGAATGGAATTTCTAGGGAAAATTCAATTTTTTGGAATCAAAAGTTCATTGGAGAATCTATTTATACAATAAAAAATGGGTCTTCCCATTTGAAAAACGAAAGTTGATGTCCTAGTACCTTAAAAAGATTTACGAGAAGTCGTCTTTTTACTTGGAGCTCACCTGTAGAATTTCAATCCTGAATCTTGTGTCTTTCCTAAAAATATTCTAAAGAGCCCCATATTCGTGAATAACCCTGTATAATTAAGTTTTAGTTCGAATTGTAAGGAGTCTCTTTAGATTAGGTAGAAATCGAAACGAAAACCACAAAGTTCTCTCTATGAATCTGTCGGGTAGATCACAGGATTCGGAGACCTTTCTAAAGGAAATTTTGTATTTATCACTCAGCTTCAACTGGTACACACATTTTAACTTTTATTCACTTTACGAGTTGGAAATGTGACTTATTCATTACTTAGAACAGTTAATTCGTGAGTCTTGGTGAAGAAATACTTCAAATTGTTCCGTCATTGCTTAAAATAATGCCTAACGTTGTTACAACGATTTCAATGAAGATTCAAAGGAGTCAATAGAAAGTTATCGAAACGCAAATAAAGGCCAAACTCTAATGAAGTTTCCTTATTTTGACAGTTCTCCCTGTTGAAAAACTGACAATTGTCAAAATAAAGGAAATGTCATAATGAAGTTGACAAGAATTAAGTCGTTTTGACAGCTCAAATATCCAACCAATGTTGAGGGATCTTTTAATAAAGTTAGGCCTGTATTTGAGTTTCGATAACTCTCTATTCAGTCAGTTTTTTCTGGGTTTCGTGTTCTGCAACAGATACTGAGAGAATTTAGTAACGGTAGCTGTCGTTTAAAAGTGGTGTTTGGAAATTTGCTCGTGGTTTATCTGCTCCCGAGGGATTCTAGGTTTTCTTGAAATTTTTCAGAGCTAACGACCATCGTCCCGTGCAATTAAGAAATCGCTCCAGTCGGCCGTTTGGACTAGGTCGTGGTCAGTCCGATGGGATATCGTATTTAATTTCGAATATCTCCTTTTTGAAAAGTCCAGAGATCGATAAGAACAAACTTGATGAAAAATAGTATACTGCGAGGATAGTATAGCACCGATACTTTACGTAGGCTTTGATTCATTTGTTCCAATTGCAGCGGAGGACCAACATCCAGTCCCAGGACACCCACGACGACTACGACAGTACGTCGAACGGGGGTTACCTAGACTCGAAGGTGGGTTCGCCAGGTAGCGAATCCACGGAGTCAGCACTGGCTGACGAAGACCCCAACGATCCCGAATGGATCGAGGTGGAGAGGACGTCCAAGGACCGTCACAGAAGATAAGACGTCGGTACTACGACGTGTTGAAGATTTTTTTTCTTTCCTTTGTATTCGTAATTCATTTTCGAATTTCTCCCCTTACGCGTTCTTTACTTATTTTTGCCGAGGGAACATCTGTCGATGAGCCAGGATCTGTTTTTAAATTTGTTCAAATTCTAATACGTTGTTGATGTTGATCTTTCCGGGAGGGGATCGTCTCTAGGGGTGTGCAAATCGAGGTTTGGCAACGTCGCAAAATCAAGGAGATTCTGGACACGTCGAGCTAGATTTGAAACTGTGCCATATTTCTCTCCGTTGTGTCAATCCGGATATGCATCGTTCGGAGACGATCCGTTGTTTTTGTTGAGTTCTCAAAGTTCTAGGCTTCTTGATTTTCGAGGCGATTTGATGATGTTTATGGAGTAAAACAAAAAAAACCAAAAATAGCTTCGGATTTTGTATTTCCTTAAGTCTGTGATTGTGATTACATGTATGTAAATAATAATAAAATTCATATATCAATACTGTTGTTGCTTTATAGTATTGTTATAACTATATATCAAACTATAAGCAAAATACAGAATTCCGAGCTTTTGTAGATTCATTTCCTCTCTCATGTTATTTAATCAAATAGTTCCACCTATCGACATTTATCATTTGTACAGTTGCATAAGGGTTTGGAGAAATCTCTGCATTCGCCTATATTTTTTCAAACCTACCATGATTTGTAGGTCTTTATATTATCATTTAACGCTAGTAGTGTATCTTTGTTGAACTGTGATTAAAATTCAATGAGTCCCTCTCTCATTGAGTGATGAAACAATACCAAATGTGGATATGTAGATTACTACGGAAAATTTGCTTCGTTCGAGCGAATACCTGAAGATTGCTTCTCTCCCTTGTGTCTTGTATAATTATAGTATTGCAGTAGTTAGGGGGCTCCATGTGACACCTTAGGATATTACCAGTTCATTTTCTCAGTGAATTTTATTGAAATTGTGTAAATAGTTTGTTCAAAATTAGAGTGTACAAAATTTATTATAAATAGACTGTATCTGTTCGAATCCGTTATCTGGATATTATTTTTGAATAAATAGAAATATAAATAAGTTTAATGAATTTTGATTCTGTTCAATTCACAACACACAGGAATAACTACGAAGGTAAGATGAATTCTCGTATGAATTAAAAAAAAAACACTAACCAAAGTTTGTAAATTGTAAGTTAGCTCTGGTCAGTATTTTCGAAGAAGTTGGTTTTATTAATTGGAGACTTCTCGAAAATGGTGCGGCATTGAAATATTTCATCATTATAATTCATGTGTCGTGTTAATCGCATGGAGCCAATTCCTGTGTTATAATTTTTTTTTTTTCATTAAGTTCTAATACATTCTGGTACATAGTTGTTACTGCTGAAAATGTAACCCAGTTATTTACATTTGTATAAAGTATTTTCATTATTTGACTTCATAAAAAATTTTGAAATTAGACAGTACTCTTTATAAGAGTCGACTTTGTATATCTGATGAAAGGAAGGAGAATATATTACAAAGTTTTTAGTTTTTACGTGTCATTTGTGTTGAAGATCATTGTAAAAATAAAGAGAATATATTTATTTTCCAGTGACTTGGATTAGTTACATTGTAATGGTACATAAATTTTTATAAGCAATGTGTTAAATACAGAACACCTTGAATAGCTCTCCATTAATTCTTTCCCTTTTTCCTGATCAGTAGGTCGAAAGAAACGAAACAAAGACGAATAAAATAGCAGGGCAGCTTTATTTCTAACAGCTATTTAAAAATAATATAATACATAAAAGGACAATAATTCAATTTTGAATATTCATACACAATATAAGAATTATTATTTCGCTCGTACTGTTTTTATGACTTTCTTTGCAACAGGTTCAATTTGGCTGATGTAAGTTTCTAATTCTTGATTTAGTACGTCTTCTTCGATTTCTTCGGGGGTTTCTTTTTCTACACATGACCCTCTAGCCATTTTACCTAAGCGTTTCTCGTTCTGAAAAAAAATTTGTATCGCTCATTCATGAAAGGTGATTTTTTGAAAACGTTACCATTTTTTGTTGCTTTAACTTTTGAAGAAGCTGCTCTTCAAAGTGTCTTCTTTCCTTTGGTCCACTCAGTAAAGCTGTTATGAACTGTAAAATATCGGACAATCTTGAGCTTTGCTTCTTGTTGATTTTGTGTTCGGCAAAGTAAGAATAAAGAACTTTGTTGTTCATCGCAGCTATGTTACGTCCTGAATCCTTTAAATTCTTGTAGATGTGGAGTGTATCGCAAAAATCTCGCATCTTTTGAAAAAGCTCATTTGGTTCTTCCACTGAAAAAATAGTTGATTAAGTACGGATAAGTATTGACTTAAAATCACGATTCTCACCTGTTAAGTCTGATATTTCAGGCATCTTCATGATTTCATTGTAGACGACTTGGTAAAAGGTGGTGCCCAAACCTTTATTTTGATGGGTCGGTAAAATGAAAAACTGACTAATTCTTGCTCTGTTACTATCGGGATAGGAGAAGAACTTGTAAATTGCTGTGAAACCGATTGGAGTGATGATTTTTTTATCCGTCGATGGTAATTTGAATTCTTCATAACTGCGAAAATGGTTAAATATTAAGATTGTGGATGGAAAATGTTGCAGACTTGGAAAGAGAGAGAAATTGACAGTGGAAATGGTGAGTTTGTACTTACATATAGAAAATCATCCAACGATCATCCTTTAAATCAATGAAATTAGCTGCATCGATAAACCATATAATCAAAGTCTCAAATCTTTCATGATATTCCTGAAATAACTCATCCTTGTTATCTATTCGAGTAATTTTATATGTGCAATTAACACGTTCTCCTTCATTCAGCACAAAAACTGAAAAATTCAAAGAAATTTGGTGACTATAGCTTAATGTTAACGAAAAATGATTAGAACTCACCTTCATTTAAACGTTGAAATTCATTAATAACAGTTCCAAAAATTTGATCACTTTTATCATTTTTAATCATTTGTTTGAATTCCTCTTTTTCAGTGAAATAGTTTCTAGGGAGCCACTCATTCATCAGCTTAGGGATGTCATCGGCTTCTAAACCAGGTACTTTACTTTCGTATTTTATATCTAGTAAACATTTTAAGGAATTGTGATGGTAGAATAAATTAACATTGAGTTCCTTGTATCCAAAAATTATTTCACTACAAGAACAGAACTGTTTGAAATCATGAAATAGCATTGGATACGATTCATTACCTCTCACCAAAAACTTGATGAGCTAGTAGAGGTTGAAACATACATCTTTCATCGCAGACGCCAGGATTATCTACTTCTCTTTCAGTTACAACTAAAACAAAAAAATTAAGCATCTTTCACAATCAGGGGGGCTACATAAAATACCTAACGTGAAAGAAACAGCCTGAAGAGCATTACATTTGTATTTTTGCAATTTAGCTTCCATTCTATGAAATATAAGAGATAATTTTTCAAATATTATTTTTTTTAATACTGAATTCAGTACTGTGAGATTCTTATCAGACTCTTTTTAGACGTTTATGGAGGTTAAAAAACCGCCACTGATGCAATGTTATGATTTTAGCGGGGAATGTATCATTTGAACTACCAGAATAGCGACCTTTTGATCTACGAACTTCCAAGGTTTTCGAAATTCTCGATATAAAAGTGAGCGGAAGATATCAGAAATATGAGGTTGTTTCAGCTAATATTTTCTTAAAATATCACTACGGTGTATCGATTTTTTCGATATCTTTTAACAATTTTATATATATAGGATGTGTACCTAAAGCAGTGCCTTTTGAAGATTTTAATTGTGTATGGAATATCTATCTACAAGGATAACTGCTCGTTTTATTTGTGTGCAATGTGAATATATTTTGGCGATTCAATTGTGTATACATATTAAATATATTCGGGTAGTATTGATTCAACGAAGAAAATTGCTACCCTAGTAACCATATCATGACATTTCCCAATCAAATTTATCCAATTTTATCCATCACCAGCAAGGACTGATTTGTTTGAAATAAAAAATGGTAATATTCATTCTAAATAGCTCATTACTGCTTTATTAAATATATCATTTGTTTGCAGCCGCCAAAGAAAAAAGGAGGTGGAAAATGTGAGTTATTTTTTTTTATTTCAGTTCGCATACTTGCAGCTATGAATCTCCAAAAAAGTGAATCATTCATGGTTTGGGATATAACTCATGATACTTTTTGATTTACAAAATGAGAGAGAATACTCTGCTTTGAGTATGCAACCCAAAATACACCGCTATTTGATGAAATATACAGGAAGATATAAGAGTTTTTTTTATTAGTTCAAATCGGTTTTAGCTACTGTTATCGATGGGGTAGACACATCTTCTATGACCCGAGAACAGCTCGAGGTATTTTGCCTGCGTATTAAAGAAGAAAACGAACGAGAAAGAGAAGAACGCAACTTTTTTCAATTAGAGAGGGACAAACTCAGGACTTTCTGGGAAATAACAAGAAATGAATTAGAAGAAGCGCGTGCTAAAATCAGGTAAGTCTTTCGCAATCAAAACAAAACCCGCATTAATCTTATCTTGCATATTTCAGAAATAAGGAACGTCAAATCGAGGAAAACACAGAAAAAAACGAGGAGATCCTGAAGTTCTACAAGCAGAAAGTGAAACACCTACAATATGAGCACGAGAACGATCTCACTGAATGCAAAGCTCAATCTTTGGTATCTCTCAAGAAAGCTGCCGACAATCATATCGCTCAAGAGAAGGAACTTTTGGCCGATAAAATAGCCCTGAAAAACAAGAGCCAAGAACAGGAACTCAACCATCAGGATCAAGTCCGGAATTTGAAGTTGGTGAGCGCAAACTTATAAACTCGAAACATTTTTTTATCTCCGCTCTTCTATGCATTGATATCACAGATTACAAAGCGATTTGTGATCTGTGGTTGATAGGCGTTTTTTTGTAACGTACGCCAGGGTCATAGAAATGTCGAATTTGTTCGGAACAATGTTTTAGATTCGTTATGGCTTTTGATTGTGGATATCGTACGTTTTCAGCAACATAGCGAGGAAATAAGCAATGCAAGGAGTGATTTCGACGACAAGGCCAAAGAGCTGGAGCTGAAATTCGAGAGAAAATTTACTGAACTCACTAACGAACTGAATCTCAAGCATAGGTGTGTGTTCATTTAAAATTGCTCAGTCTGTTTTTTGTGATCAATTGATATTTTGAGGCGGTCTATCTCTGTGGTATAGATTCGTTCAAAATGGAAAGTATGAAATGTTTATACGAATTTCAGTATGGAAATAGCGGAAATCGAAGAGAGAAAAAACACCCAGTTGAACGCGCTGACCAAGCAACACGATGACGCTTACAGCGAAATGAAGATGTACTACAACGACATAACCCTCAACAATCTAGCCCTAATCAGCAGTCTGAAGGTGAAATAGTTTATCCAAACATACTAGAAGTGTATATGAAGTTATTATTTCCCCCATCAGGAACAAATGGAAGTCTTGCGCAAGCAGAACGAGAGGATGTCGAAGCAAGTTGCAGATCTCTTGTCTGAGAATAAAAAGATGGTAGAACCTCTCAGTCAGGCCAGGGCTGAGGTCATCGAGTATAGGAGACAACTCACGAATTACGAGAAGGACAAGATATCGTTGGAGGTAATTTTTCTGTGACTACGCATGCGTGGTTGCAATTGAGGTTATGTTTCGACTTCGAAAAAACATATTTTCGAATTTTTCAAGCCTTTATTATAATTTTCAGAATACGAAAATCAAACTGAACCAAACCAGGAAGGAGTTTGAGGATTTGAAATGGGCCAACGAGGCTTTAGAGATCAGGTTCGCCAAAGTGAGTATTATTTCGAAAGGAAGAATCACACCATTTTCATTCGATTTATTTCAGCTGCAAGCCGAACATCAAGAGTTGAAGAAGCGATTCAACCAAGCGGTGCTGGAAGTCCAGCAAAAGACGAGCTTGAAAAACGTACTGCTGGAAAAAAGGGTACGTGTTCTGGGCGAGAATGTGGAGCAGAAAGATGCCTTTATTGAGGATCTCGTGATGCAGTTGAAAGATCCGAGTCAAGCTGTTAAGACGAACAAGAAGCTGGAGGTGAGTTTTTCAGAAAACTGATTCGGGAATGTTCAGGTAGTTCTTTTGTACTAAGAAATGATAGGTTATGAGTATCATCTGTGGTTGACATAGAGAGCAGGCTTCGCGTAATTATGACAGGAGGATTGTCACAGAGGAAGAGCAGTTTTTAGTGACATACCCAGAAATCAGAGATATCTCGTTTTATTTTTCTTCAATTTGGATTTAAGTTCGCAGGATTTCAGCGATCACTGTCTTTATGGGGCATTTTTGATTGATTTACAGATCAATGAGTTTATCCGTGATGAAAATCTCTTTAGCATGCTTTAATACTATGAAAATCATAGTTTTTTTCATGCCTGAAGATGGCTTTCATTCTAGGACATTCTGAATAAGAAGAACGCCATCATCAACGATCTTCAGTACGAGCTCGCGAGGGTCTGCAAGGCTCACGACGATCTGCTAGACACCTACGAAGAAAAGTTGCACGAATATGGGATTCCTAAAATTGAGCTCGGTTTTATACCTTTGAGAACCGTGCCAGAAGGCCAAGGTGGTTTACCAAAAGGTCCCGCGGGACTCGTCACGAAAAACAGATGAAACACTGTTTTGTCACTTGATTTTTTGTATTTGTGATTGGAATTATACCATTTTTTAATTTTTTCGTTTCTCTGTGTGAAGCGGAAACAGAAGGATCGCGATGGTACACGATGGTCACGTGAGGAAGATTTTTGGTTGATTTGGTTTGGTTTAAGTGGTAGAGGTTCATATTATTCTGTGAATTTTCTTTCATCACAAAATATCATCCTGTAAGGATAGATATTCTGTGATATCATGGTTGGTAATGCAGGAATTGACATATTCGATTGTCATTCGAAATTTGACCTTGCTGATATCATAGAGTTTCTCTATGATCATAGACTGATAAAAAATATGTTGACCTTCAACAACGAAATCTCTGTCCTGTAAGGATAGATATTCTGTGCTTTCATGGTTGGTAATGTAGTAATTGACATATTCGACTGTCATTCGAAATTTGACCTTGATATCATAGAGTTTCACTCTATAATCATTGATCATAGACTGATAATAAATATGTTGACCCTCAACATAGAAATTTCTATGTTTATGGCGTTTTAATCGAATTTTCAATACTTATTTTTGCGTTTTTTCTGTAATTCACAAACTTTCCTCTTATTTACTTATCATATCACTCTTAATAGTAAAATGCTATTGTTTTTATACGTGGCTTCGGTGTTTTCGGATATCCTTCAGTCAACTTCGCATTTTTTCGCCTCTGATGAGCTTTCACATCGATCTTCCAGACACTAACCTAGCCAACTTTGACCTATCGCTAGGAGCGTCGCGACGCGCGCATTTTCAATCTTTCCTCGTATTCTGAAACCGCGACTAGTCGGAGCATCCACAGCGTCCCGACGTCTCAACTTTGTTTTGTCAAAGGTACGCGAGCTGAAGCAGATGTTACGGGCGCTATTTTTAAGACGCGCAATAGAACACCGTGCAGTGAGATAGAAGTTTGGTGCCTTCGCTATGGGAACCTGAGAAAAATGCGAGAGGGCCAACAGAATTGATTTGTTCAGTGTTGTGATTCAAATCTGAAGCTGCTCTTATTGATTCCGTTCGGAATAAGTTGATGACAAGGTTAGTTCTTCGCGGTGCTGAGCGAATCTTCACGCGCATGACGATTTTATGATCTCCGAAACATACTTCTTCTTCTTCTATGAAACGAAAAACCAGATACAACTTGATAAATTCATTGTTAACCAGTTAAATCAAGTCCCAAGCAGAATTGACGCTTTTCAGTGATCAGAAAATAGTTTTGGGAGCAAAATAATGTAAAAATGTTAAAGGACATTTGTAGAT
Source organism: Hippodamia convergens (assembly GCA_038502775.1). Taxonomy (NCBI): domain Eukaryota; kingdom Metazoa; phylum Arthropoda; class Insecta; order Coleoptera; family Coccinellidae; genus Hippodamia; species Hippodamia convergens. Next base: position 102,576,505 of record CM076607.1, read on the forward strand.
CACTGTGATAGTAACTTTGATAGCATCCTATCGGAGTTGAAAAGTACTTCAGACTCTTCCCAAATTCGTGTTCGTCCTTTTTTCTCATCCAGAATAAATTCCTTTCAGATATAGGTAAAACAACTGGGCCACAATGAATTTGATGTTCAGGAAGAACTTCAGGGAGCAGAAGAGTGGAGGTATCAGTTCTAAAGTGTGTAAAACAGGAGTTGGAAGACATAGCAGCAACAAGAGAGCAAGCAGGGAGCAGGGTTATTCACCTATGGATGAACACCATTACAGAACTCACCTTTTTTTCAGTCCACCTAGGCCAAGTTATAACGCAGACGAAGATGATGGTAAGTAAAAGATTATAAAAAAAAGCGATAATACGAGTATGAACACAATAATAATTGAGCCAAAAAGGGATCACCAAAACTTTTTCGTTTTTCAGAGCCATCTTCTACAGGTAATGTAAAAGATTGGACCGTACACTTTTGAATAAAACAGGTATTTACTAGGCCAACATACATACTGCTGCTCGTACATGCGTAAGCACGAATAACATTAAAGTAGAAGCTCATTTAATCACACTAATAAAACAAAATCACAGTCATGCGAAGAAGAATAAAATCACAACAACTCCTGAAGATGAAAGTTTTCGTGTGTGAAGATTCGAAATGACGCTTTTCGATTGTTACTCATTTTTTTTTAATCGGAGAACATATCAGTTTTGCACAGTTGTCATCTATCGGTTATAATGTTGGCATCCTGTCAAGGATTCATTTATTATCTATCGAATTTGCGGGAGAGAAAGCAGTTCTGCCAATCTGAATTTTCCAATGCAAAAATCACTCAAACTCATTTTCTCTATTTCAGTCTTGTAATGAGTTCATTACAGTACTGAAAGTAGTGCTGTAATGAATTTATTACAGCATTGTTTTTACTAATATTTTTCGTTTTTTGGTTGTCAGTACTGATCTTCGATCTTATCAATTTTCAAGTCAAATCAATTCAATTTCCGTAATCTGTCAAATTTCGTAAGTCACACCAACTGCCAAGATACAATATAAAAGTCACTAATCTGAATTTTTATTCGAGAGTATTTCAGAAAACTTGACTGAAATAGAGAAAATATCGTCTTAAACTCGTGTAAGAAGGCAATTCCAACACTCATGCTTTCGTGTTGGAATAGGAGCCATTCTGCAACTTGTTTCAGAATATACTATTATTTATATTTTTGAGAAAATATCTGAAAGAATGCAGATTTGTGAGTTGCTTTCGATTATTTTATATTCTTACGTCTAACATACTTCTTGCTCACTCAGTGTAGCAGGAACGTTTTCATTGGAGCTACAACACTGGTTGATGATTCACAAAAACACTGCGCAAAAAAATTAACGCACATTATGGAAATCTCAAATTTGAAGGTGTTCTCAATGATAATTATTTTTATCAAAATTTGGATTTTGTGAGAGAGCATATCCATTGGGATGAGGTCGATTGGAAAAGAGTTCTCTTCACAGATGAGTCTAGATTCTGCCTCTACCATTGTGATCGACGTTCCCTTGTATACAGACGTCCACATGAAAGATATGCTCAGTGCAATTTCCTGAATACTACTGGTTTCGGGGGAGGATCGATTATGGTATGGGGTGGAATATCTTTGACTGCTCGCATAGACCTAGTGGTCGTTGATGATGGAGCTATGAATGCTAATAAGTATATAAGGAACATTCTTGAAGAGCATGTAATGCCATTTGCCCCATACATTGGTGTAATTTTTCATTTTTATGGACGATAATGCCAGACCCCATCGTGCGCGCATCGTTCAGGAGCACCTTGAAGAGGTTGAAGTCTCTCGAATGGAATGGCCAGCAAGAAGTCCAGATCTCAATCCGATTGAGCAGGTTTGGGACAACCTCAATAGAAGGCTGAGAAGTTCGGAAAATCATCCAGCTACTCTTAATGACTTAGGAATCCAACTCGGAGAAATCTGGGAAGGATTAGATCAGAACATTTCAAGATCACTCATTTTGAGTATGAACCGTCGTTGCCGAGCTGTAATCAACGCAAGGGGTGGAAATATCAAGTATTAAATCACTTATCAGCATTTCAGTATGATGAAAATTGTTCATGTCTCTTCTTCCATATAAGACTCGGTGAAATCCTGAATTTTTCTTCCATTTAATGTGTCTTGTTCCGTTCAAAACCTTCCCGAGAGGACAAAAAAAATAAGTTATAAAGTCAATGTAGAGTTAACTTTCATTAAAATTGAGATTTTCAGAATGTGCGCGAAAATACGTTTAACGATCTCGAAGAAAATAGGTTTAGGAACAAATCTGTCTGCATAGCTTGAATTAAGTTCGACACATGCATAACTTTTGGCCATCATTCGTTGGCAGTTTGTACCGGAAATATCGAATCATCCTCTCTATTTTCCATTAGGTACACGATGCTCCTTGTTTATCAGTTACGGCACCAGTTTACTTGCGGGTTTTCGGCGAAAAACAGCGGAAAACCAATCGGAAAAGCGCGCTTCGAGGAAAACACGTCACGTGGTCGGCAAGATTGTAAGTCGACAATAGATTTGAAGATGCTTTGTGATTTTGGAGCATTATGTTCGGGTCTTGTTGGTGAATTTCCACTGTGCCAAATTTAAATTCGATCCCAGACAGTGACGTACGTACGTTGGGGCTAATTTTAGAAGCTTCGCGCAGTTTTTTTTTGCGAGGGTTATAAGTTTATAGAGGAGTCCATTTAGTATGACAACAGGAAAACGTGGAACGTGTTCCTATTGTTTTGGCTTTTCGTGATTGGCTTCGCTCGCTATTAATTCTTTCAACGTACGAATTTTCGCCCACGGTTTTGTCAAGAATACAATTTTTTTCGGCGCAATATCTATAAGTAGAAAGGCTGTAGGTTGCAGGCTTCTTCTATTTTTTTTTAACTAACTCAACCTTCGTTGTGCAAGCAGCTCTAGGCCTTTTTATTCGTACTTAATAATTGATAGATCTAAGGGTAGATAATAGATTGTTAATTCTGTGTCAAATCTGTTCATTCTAGTTGAAAAATATCTCAGTTTTCTTGGTTATGTTTAATCATTTTATGTTGACCTCTTGTAACGGATGTGTCAAATATATTTGCGGAAAAACAGTTCTTCCAATGAAAATATTCAAAGCAAAAATCACTGAACTATTTTTATGAAAATATTTCGTTAATTTCGATTAAAATTCAATAAATTAGAAACGGCTCATTCAAATAAAGAAGAATATCAGTGTCTTCTGCACTTGAAAATTAAAGAACTAGCCACGAAGTTGCTAGTTTTTGAATTAACTAGTGTTAGAATGAGCTTTTTGTACTAGTGTCATACATTATTTTCTATAATTCTTTGAATTTTCATCGAAATTCATGAAATATTACCATAAAGATCTTTTAGTGATTTTTGCATTGAGAAATATCTATTGGCAGAACTGTTTCTCTCTTATAAATTTGACAGATAATAAATAAATCCGAGGCAGGAGGCAACATGAAAACATTAAATATTACCATGAAATTGTACTAGAATTAAGTATCCTAACACGATTTTGTCCTACAATATGTGTCAGAATGATCTAATTTGAAAGAAATAACTGTTAGGTAGGTTTCTCATCAAAACTAGACAAGTTTTCGGAAGATATTTTGATTCTGATGAATTCATCAGAACTTTGTCAAAGTGGAGCAAATTTAACAAAACATCCAGAACTGCAAAAAAGAGCTATTTTTGCACATCCTATGAGATAAACAGATAGTACCTCATACTTGAAAAAAATTCAAATTGCAAATATTATCGAAATTCAAAAACTTTTTAAAGATCCCATAGATAGAACTACACCATTTCCAAGTGTAATTCAGAAACCGTCGAGTGTATTTCAGATTAGTCACTTCATTTTCAGAAAGCGCCAATTGAATTTCAGATTAGTCAATTGAATTTCAGGAAACATCAAATGTAATTCGGATAAGTCAATGGAATTTCATTTGATATTTTCTAAAATAGATTTAAGAAAAAGAAAAATTCTTTGCTTTCACGGAGGCCACATCGGGAAAATTTTCGAAAAAAAAATGAATTCAAATTGGTAATCATCGAAATGGATGCCAATTTCAATTCCCAGACTCACAGATCTTTTTTATCATGAGATTGGAGAAATGATATAAGATTTAGAGCCACTGCTGAAATCTCATTCATTGAAAGAGGAAGTACAGATTTCTTTTTTAGCATTTGACACAATTGCATGTAACTGTTTTGTAGTTTTTACTCATACCATCACATCTAATTGCTATAAATATCGAAGTTTTCATGAAGATTTTGTCTCTGAGATGTATAAGATAATGATGGTGCCATACTGGTATATCTTTCATCTCAGTAACAAAATCTTATATCATTTCTCCAATCTCACGTGAGCCTGGGAATTGAAGTTGGCATTCATTTCGATGATTACCAATTTGAATTCTTCTATATTTCAAAAATTTTCTGAAATACAATTGACTAATCTGAAATTCAAGTGATGTTTTCTGAGTTACAATTGGGAATGGTGTAATTCTTCAGTCATACACTACCAAGGATTCTCTTACAGAACCACGTTGTGGACCAATGACAGGAGCTGGTGGTGAGCCTCTTATGCAATCAACCATCTCACCACCGATGACAGAAAGCGATTTTCCTCAACCTCTGGTCGTCCGGAGTCCATCAGTATCCATGCTTAAATGGCCGCAGACCCCTTCCCCTACAAAAACTACCCCAACAAGACAAGTAGGTCCCATTCCAAACCCTAAGGCTCAAACTGGTGACTTCGTCATTTCTAGGTTAGCTTCAACAACTACGGAAAAGATAATATAAACGAGAACAACAGGACCCTCACGAATTTGGACAGAGATTGCTTCATCATCCCTGTCCACAGCTTGGATAGGTTTCTACCAGAAGGGGTGCCGATGCCTGTACGTCTTAAGATGTGAATAGTTTCAGGATAATCTCTTTTGTTTTTCAGAAATCGCTTGCGACTAACGGAAACAGTCCAGATAAGAAAAATGCAAACCTGCATGTGATGGAGGTGAGTTTACTGTTTAGTTTCAAGTATAGGATCTTCAGAGATTAAATTCAAGGTTCCTGACCCCAAACTGTGTGTTTTGTGTCACCTCATGAGTCCCTTAGAGCCTGTGGACCCTGTGCTTGAATCCCCCTTGGTGCAGCCTTTATTCAAGCAGAGATTGACAGCTGGGGAGTTGTTCAATGAGATAGGCCAGTCTAAGACTGCCTTAACTGGCATGCTCTTGGCAAACATGGAAAGAAACTGTAAGTAAACTTCCAATTGCAGCAATTAAAGAATCTCCTGGGATGTTTTTTTCTGTAGCAGAATTCCCATTCGTGACTTATTATGTGATAAACAGCAACCAGACGAATCCTGTGATGTTTTACAACAACATTCGTACTGCCAGCTTGACCAAATTCGATCCTAGAGCTATAAAATATACGGCGGCTCATACCTTGGATTTATACACTGAAGTTGCGTCGATATGCAGGCCCCCCATACACGAGATAGGCATGTCTCTGTCGAAGACACATACGCCTTCCACTGGGTACATGGTGTCAGTATACAAGGTGTTCGAGGGAGACGATCGAGAGAAGTTTGAGAGGAATTGGTTGTTTTGGACTGGGGCTAGGATGATTTACAGGTACTTTTTTGACCCTTTTTGAACAGAGATTCAAGTGAAACTAAGAAAGGATCGTGAGGATTAAACATTTATGCAATGAAAAATGGGTCTTCCCATTTGAGAAACGAAAGTTGACTGAATCTTGTGTCTTTCCTAAAAATATTCTATGAATAACCCTGCATAACTGCTATAACAATCTTCCAATATCATTGTTCTTTTGTTGACACTCGCTGTCGGTCGTTTTCTGATCCAAAAGTCATGGGTTCTGAACCCGTCAACGTCTGATTTTTTTTTAAGTGTTTTACACCAGAATTTTTCACCTTGGGTTAATTTTTTCCTTTCGTAACGAAGTAATAATTGACAGGTACTTGCCACCAGCTGCTGGACTCAAGAGGATATCTCTGCACAAGTCTGTCAGTCCAAAAGGCGACAAAATGTACCTTCTTTTATGTGAATGTTCGAATTTGTTAAATGACATTACTGTGTGGGCCTTACTTCTACCCGCACTAAGGGCTAGATTGACCGGATATACTGGGATATTCAAGCCTATTCAGACTTTCTGAGTGATTTGTTGAATTTTGTGTATGAGTTGTACAATTTTTTTCAGCACCTTCTGAATGGTAGTGCCTTCGATTGTTGATGATGCATTTCGAACAATTGTATAAAAAAATGTGAAAATTCGTGAATGTCGGATACGCTTTTTCTTTTTTTTTTCGCAGTGTGAAGACCGTCATGTTTTCTAGTCCAAGGCATGGTTCAAAATCTAAAAATACGTTAAATTTTCTTCATGTTGGTATGAGTGAATATCTGTCATTGATGTCAATTGACCTACTGCTGTCATTGATATCGAGTTCAATAATTGGAGTTACCATAGAAATATAGAACTCATAGACCTCTCATTGAATTATTCTATGGCTGATGGCTAGTAGTTCAAATGACACCTGGCAGATTTCATGGATGGCAACATAAAGAAATTAGACTTAACATATCCTTTTGTTTTTTTTCTTATTCCACTCAAGTGTGCAAAAAAATTAATGGAGAAATCCCTATTTTAGAAAAAATTTTTTAACAAGTTTTGGAGCATGTCTTGGACATTCTTTAACAAATTGAACAGTTTGTTCATCATTCGCTTCGCCAGGAAATATTCAAGATGAAATATTAGGCAAATTAAGAGCTTACATAATAGATATTGTTCGCCTTAGGAAGTACCAGTTTTGATGTATTTTAATGATATCTCAGGGTTTTCTAAGTTGGTACTTTAGCGACGTGCCTGAAAAAAGACGACTATAGCTCCGAATTATGCAATAATCTTGGCAGTTTTTATAGTATTTTGAACCGAGGAATCATTGAAGCTTCAGATTAAAAAAATTTTGCCATCAGATGATACAGTAATTAATATTTCGCTGAAGCTGAAAGCATTAAAAACTTTTAATACTTAGTGAGTTGTGCGAACAGGATACAGAAACAAATTTTTTATTCAAACCAGGTAGCAAAACTTAAAAAAAATGGGTGGATACATATCAGTATAATATTAATCTTGATTCACAATTAAACTTAATCAAAATTCGAATCCTGTTCAGCAACTTACAAATTTCTTATACACCAAAAAAGAGACCAATTGAAACGTGCCTCGTGATTAAATAATTTAGACGAAGTAGTTGCCAAAATTTTCAACTATTATCTTTCTAAAGGAAAAAAATCAATTCGACCATAAATAAAATAAGTACATATCATCCAGCATTTTCGTATCCCTGGATTGGATATGAATAGATCAAGTTCTTATGGTTAATTTCGTTCAAAAATTGAATCAAATATTTGATATTTTTGTCATCATTTTGGTTTTTATATATGAATTGTTCATAATAAATTTAAAATTGTGTTGAAAGGGAGAAAAAATATGTTTCCATTCAAATTCTTCTTTGAATCCCTTCAAATTTATTTCCTCAATTAAAAACGCAAAATGAATTATATTGTTTCTCTCTCCTTATCTCTCCAATTCCTCCATGAAATGATATCAATGTTGTAATGATCCCCAGGGGGCAAAAGATAACGCAATCAAAACCTTGGAGAATTATTTACTCACGAAGTAAGTAGTAGTGAAAATAATTAAGAAATACCTAATGGAAAAATTCTGGAAGAATTTTACTGGACAAAAATGAAGTTCCTGATAAGAGATAAATATGAACACCTTCATTGGCAGCTTCATACAATTTTTTCATAGCTTATAAAAGCTACAAGTTATTGTATCAATGCATGGAATCAAATAAATGAAAAAGTTTTCAACAGCTATATATTACATTTATTGTCTTATAAATTATGTAATGAAAGATTCCTAACAATTTTTGTTCAATTACATTCAATGATCTTGATCAGACTTCAAAAATTCTTGGTATTGTTCTTCAGTCATAAGTTGTTTTATTTCTGCCTCATCAGACAACTCAACTTTGAATAACCAACCTTTGTCATAGCACGACGTATTGATGAGCGAAGGAGTCTCTTCTACTTCTGTATTCTTAGCTACGATTTTACCAGATACCGGACTAAAAACTTCACTGGCTGCTTTGACACTTTCCAAGGCTCCACATTCATCCTTTTGCTTAACAACCATGTTTATATCGGGTAACTGGGCATAAACTACGTCTCCGAGAGCTTCCTGAGCATATTTGGATATTCCAATGGTCCCTACCTTCCCATCCACTTCCACCCACTCGTGCTTATCAGTAAACCTCTTTTCACCTAGTAGAATTCCTGCTGAATGTAATAATTTCCTTCTAGTTTTCTCTAACTGACTGAATACCTTAGTCTTGTTCAATAAATTCGAAGATTTCGCTAAAACTCGTGGCACCAACATGTTGCTCATGAATGAAACTATGTACTATTTTCTTATCGTGTTGTGATCATGAACAGCTTATTTTCGAAATTCTTATCAGAATCATTACAACATCAGCTGAAGATTTCACTACATTTCTTCGTCTTTCGACGACTGTCAAGATTTTGAGGTTAATCCATCAAGTCATAGAGTATACAACTTAACTTTACCATTTTCTATGTATTTCTCATAGATATAGATATCTATGTTATTTCTTCATCAAATAAACTTCAGTGAAAGAATTTATTAATTCAGATTTCATATTCCAAATCAAGTTATAGAAGTGTTGAGAACGTGATAATGTGAGTTATTAAGTTTTTTCATTTATTTTGCATAATTAGCGCTTCCACCAATATTATCCAGTATGAGAGATAATTTGGCGGACGCGCAATGGTGAAATTATATTTATAGGTTATAATACATGATTTTTTTTAAATGAGTACCTACAATTGTGGTAGAATTGCATCAACAAGTACCTATGAGTATCAGAGAAGCTATATTTTCCGATTTTCTCACTGATAGTTCATGTTGACTTCTAATTTTTTATTCAGATCTATTATCTACTTTAATTTTTCACTCGATTTGAAATTGAGTTTGTTATTCAGCTTGATAATTCAATCTCCTTGATTATTTCAATACCGATATACTTTTAATCTGCATGTAAAACTTCTCCAAGTATATTTTCGGTTTTCTAGGGTAGATTTGCATATTCTGATCAAAAATGAAATAAGGTAGACAGTCGATTTGATGATATTTTAATTTCTTATACCATAAAATTAAAATAACAATATTAGATTAATTTGATGGAAATTGGAAGGTCAAACTATGAAACAAAGGTGATTTCATATCTGTACAGTATTTGCAAGAAGTTCTACATGTAGAAAAAATATACATCAGTGATCAATTTATAAAAATTGACGTTAATTGACAATAATAGTCACTAAGCCCTTTAGAGGGTGATCATGATCAGAGACCAAATGAAGTAACAGTTCTAAAAAAATAAATTTATTCATATTTACACATGTTTCCGAAATATCGAGCGAAAATTCACATAGTTACAATAATTGTAATTCATCCAGTCAGAATAAAATAAAATTTGGAAAGGTGCTCTAAATAATCCCTGTCAAAGAAACAAACAGCTTGATCTGAATTTCCCAAAAGCTAGAAGCGGAGGATCTAGTGCGTTAGCAGTAAACCTAGTTAAAAATCGAAGGAATCTAGTTATACGAAGCGACGTTCACACCTGTGTTCAACTGGAAAAATCCCAAATCAAGGCTAATTTGTACTGAACAATAATAATCAATAGAAATACTATAAGTTCAATGGTGACTAGATTTAAACAGTTTAATTTCCTTTCAATTTATTTTATTGATGAACTAGGAGGGATATATTCGCACCGTCGCTTGAATAGCTTTACGACAGACCGCACAGTGTTTCAAAGCGCATGCACAGTCGATGCAGGCAAACATGTGTCCGCATGGCAAGAACGCGACTCCGTACTTGTTTGTGAAGCAAATTTTGCATAAAGTTTCCTCGGATTTCTTTTCGTCTGTACTTTCACTCAGATTGCTAGGTTCTTTGGTGTCACTGTTTTCAGAGCTACAACTCGGTTGTTGAGTTTCCTCTTTTTTTATCGACAATAGACCAGCATGTTTCTTGTGGACTTCTGTTACGAAAGAGGGGGTTTTCTTTAATAGGAGGAAGTTGCATTTGGGGAACCAGAGAGCGTGCTGTTCCCAAGGATCATCTTCGTTGTCCCAGTCTTTTAAACCTCCTCCGCAATAAAAGCAGAGTGTTTGGTCCCCGATGCCTACATAGTAGAAACCTGCCGAAGCCAAATCTGCTGGTTTTTGCCTCATCGACTTGGGCCAGTTCTCGAAGGTGGCTAACCGGGTTTCGAAGAGGATCTGATCTGGGTGGCTGGGGCCCTTGCTCTTGTGGATCTCGAGCTTCTCTTGGATGCTCTCTGTTTCGCTCTCGTTTTCGGGCAAGGAGTTTGGGAGGATTTCAACTCCTAAGTTGCCGCAGGTGTCCTGCCCTTGCCTGACGTGTATATTGTCGTGTTCTGTCGTGTTTTCTCTGACGAACGGGCAGTCCTTGTTCCACCTCATGTGATCCTCCATCGGCTTATCGTCTTCCACCCAATTGTGACCTTTGGTGCCGCACTTGAAGCACTCTACTATATCCGCGCGCCCGCAGTAGAAAAAAACCTGCTTCTGCTAAGGTTTTGGGGGCGATGCGCTTGTTTGGCCAATTCCGGAAGGTTTTCAGCCGATCTTTGACCGTGTGAACAGGCAGCTTCGAGTCTAGAAGGGTTATGCCGTTGTCCAGCACGTCTCTGCCCAAGGAGTGATTGGTGAACTGCAGCAGTGACTTCATATTTTTCGAATCTTGTTTCTTACCTGCAAGAAAAAACACAAGATTCAGTCACAAGATTCATTCAAGTCGAGTCGCTAACTTTAGAATATGGGGAATGTTTCCATAAATCGATTGTAGGTGGCGCTATGCTCAAATTATGACAGTTAACTCAACATCTGCTTGTACAAGTCTCACCCTTGTTGATAACCCATATAGGATCAACTCTAGCAAGCTCGAGTTTATCGATTATCCAAAAAATTATGGAAATTCCCCAATATTTTCATTGTTCTAATAATACTTTCCATTTGACGAACAATTGCCTGAATCATGATAAAAAATTCAAGGGCGACTGTCGAAAATCCTTTAAATGTAAATACACTATCGATATCAATTAATGATTGCACTATTATTCATACATCAAATTAAACTGCAGATAAGCTTCCTAATCTACATTTTTTCCTACAATTCTAGGAAATGAAAAAGTCTAATTTTCCAATTTGTGTATTAGACTAGTCATGGTTATTCATAGATAATAATTCTCGGTAAGGATTTATTAAATTTAGTAAACAGTTCGCGGTTGTTAAATTGAATCATCGGTCGAACATTATAAAACGTCAGAGGAAAATTTCCACGAAATTTAATAGAAAAGTTGCACTGATAGTAGGTAACTATTTCGTTTTGAATATTGTCGATTTGATAAAGAACCTATTTGGGATACATTGGACAGCTGTTAGCCTTATCGTTATAGTTCCTAAATACTTTTATCGATTTTTTACTGGAGAATATCAGTTTCGAAAAATGGATTAAAAAGCCATGACAATGAACGAAAGATAAGAATTATCGTAGTTATTTTGGAAGTTTACCTTGATAGTTTTCAAAGTAGATAGATAATACTGAGCTTTCTTCACGACATTCTTAAATAAAAGTCATTAATTTGATTGAAAAGGTTTATTAGAATTCAACTATTAATTTACATCTTTATTCTTATGAAACGTCAAAAGTTAAATTTCCTTCTTGTGTGGTCTTTGATCGGGAAAAACACGGTGATTGTACGAACTTTCTGATCCATTTCGGCGTGTTCCTCAAGTAGAACGGAAAAGTTCAATGACTAAAACGTCAAAAGTTAAATTTCCCTCCTGTGTGGTCTTTGATCGGGAAAAATTCGGTGGTTGCGCGAACTCTCTGATCCATTTCGGCGTGTTCCACAAGTAGAACCGAAAATTTCATATGACGAAAACGTCAAAAGTTAAATTTCTCTCGTGTGTGGTCTCTGATCGGGAAAAACTCGGTGGTTGCGCGAATTCTCTGATCCATTTCGGCGTGTTCGACAAGTAGAACGGAAAAGTTCATATGACGAATGTAGTATGAAAGTGTCGGTCTTGCATAAATGTGATATCGATAACTCAGATTTCTCTATCAAGTTTTACGAGACCACCAACACGAGAGTTTCGCCATTCTCTTGGGAAAGGGAACACGTAGTCGGATAAGCTTTCTCTCGCAAGACATTTCAACCTACAGCGAAGAATAAGTTTTTCAGATCTTGTGCGGCCCCGTGGAAGGTTCACACACCGATATTCATTATGGCATCGTGGCAACTACGCTGGGATAGTAGCCCATTCACGATTCCCAGCATTCCGATCTTCCTCTCGCCTCTCGATCCCCTGAAACTTTACAGAACCCAGCCCTACCACATTCCACCGAGATCACATCAATGACCGAACGCCGGATAAACGAAAAAAAATATACCGTAGGAGTAAGAACAGAGAGATATCCGACAGAGATAGGCACAGTCTTAAGGCAACATTCCAGACGGTTCTCGGAATCGGCTGTCCGGCCTTTCTGTCTCTCTCAGCCGATGCCGGGATCACGTTTTCGAAATTCCAGGCTCCGATTTATCAGAAAATGCGATATGAATACGAAAACTAATGACAATTCTACGTTAATGATACCGTGCTCAGAGCACTGAAGTAGAACAAGGCGAACGGATCTATAATTTGACATATGGCAAACAATTGCCCACTTTTCGCCTTTTTCTACCTCAACCATGCTAGTTATAGGTTGAAAGATGCTACGTTCTACTTCTACTAACCTTTAACATGAAGCAAAATTAGATTTGGACCTGGTGGAGCATTTTTTAAGGAATTTTTAGAGTTTTAACCGAACCAATACAACGACTATACCCGCGCAAGAACACACAACCACGACAGTCTATGGCCGAGAATACATCGACAAAGTCTGACGTCTACGGCGTTGCCCGATGTACCGCATATTTCTCCTACCGCTTCCACGTTGAGGGAATTTGAACTAGATTGTACGAAAGAAGGCTTTCGTGTACCAAATGAGACTAAGAAACGGAACAAAGGCCACTTTCAACTGTTGAAAATTCTAAAAAATATACCCTTCAATGAAATTCTTTTTCATATATTGAAAGGGTGAAAATCGCATTAAGACTCAAAACTGGTTGAATTTAGAGAAACTCGATGCCTTTCCTTCAACAACAGAATCCAATATTCATAAAATTGATAATTTATTTGAACTTATGTTTAACATTCAGATGCAATTACTGATTTTGAATGTATAACAAAAAGGACCAAGTAACTCATATCAGATCACAGATTGAGTATCCGAATAAAATGAGATTGTTAAACGAACCAAAAAATTCAATTTTCCCCCAATATCCACTCATTTTATTTTCGCGAATATAAATAATTCCGATGTGGAGGAAATCGAAGGAACTATCGACAACATGGTCAAGGAAATAGCGCAGACGTAGCAAGGTTGCCATGTCATATAGAAAGGCAGGGTTCGGGTATCCAGTTTTTATTGAAGAGAAGGACAAGAATGGCGAAATGAATAATGAGATCTTCGGTACATAATATTTAAAAATAACATCTGTACTTTGTTCGGCGAACAGAGGAAGCGCCTATGGGGTTTGCACTCTCGGAATAAAAATATAAAGTTGAAGGGAATGTACCTCCGACGTTCATGAATTTCAATTAGCTATTTTTAGCAATTTTTTACACGTAGATTTTGATTAGCTTGATCCTGAACAATTGAGATGAATTTCTTTGAGTTAAGAAGTAAAATTCAAAAGGATATACTCTCTTGAAGTGGTAAAATTGCACACTTGGAAATATGGAATATTTTCGGTTAACCGAGTATTTTTACGAAACCCCCCACTGTGCGTGTTTCCCATTTGTTGCCGCAGAACAAAACTACCAAATTTCAAGGAGAACAACTCTGTGGCAAATTTAGCCTAAGCTTGATAGAACGTAATGAGCAAATTACCTGCTATTAACTGGGCTGTTTCGATCATTTGAAGCAAGCGAGCACCGCCAAATAAAATTAGAACTACAATTAGATAGGCACCTTGAATAAATTCACCTTGAAACGAATTCGCTACGTAGAATTAGGAGAAAAATATTTGTATGCGTCATTCTGTTGAAACACACGAACTGAATGGATGCTCATTTCAGACTGAAAAATCGATCGACAAGGGTTGGTAACTTCCCTTTTCCGTTCGATGCACCCCTCCGAAAAGATATTGCGTAATAAGTTGATATTAACTTTAGGGGTTGATGACAGAGGGCGAGAAAAATGATCGCTGAAGAAATCTTCCTAAAATTTTTGATGGTAACGTCTTTCCCGTCAACGAAATTAAAAATCAAGCTTCTTTATGCCGAAATATCGAATTTATTTCATTTTGAACGAGGCTGGTTGATTCTATGATCACAAAGTTCTCATTTGTGGTTTGCCCCCCTAATGAAGATTCCGATTCTGTGTTTTTCTTTCGAAAAAGAAAAACTATTGTTAATTTGATTAAAATTGAGAGATTACGGAGTAGAAAAAAAGGTGCAGAATCAAAACTCTCTGCACCCACTAATTATTTCCTCACACCATTTCGATTTATCCCTTTGGAAAGAAAATTGTTCAAACATTGCAAATTTGACATTTTAATGTTTTCTGTAATTTTCATTCAGGGTCGATAAGTACTATAAAATAACATTCATCATTTTCGCACAATTTCATGCTAGTCAAAGCTGAGTTGGTTCAGAATCTGGATGGGTGACCGTCCTAGTTCTGATTGTTTCGGAGTTTGAAAAAATTTTCATATTCATTTGACCCAACCAAATTAAAAATTCATTTCAATTGTAATATTACGAATAAAGGGGGGTTGAATGCAAAGTACAAATTTCAATAGTTCATCTCATCGCCTGTATTGGACCAAATCTTCCATTCGCAATTATGCAATGTAAGGGGTCCCCAAACCTGTTCACCATTCATGAATAAGGTCCTACTATTGAAAGGGCATCTAACGGGAATGACCCTTTAAACATACGGAACGTTTCTTACAAACCAGAAACACCACATGACAACCCTTCGAGTTTTATTTGTTATTCTTTCACTCAGAATTCCACTCTAAAAAGATGACCGAGTTTAAGGTCTATTATTTCCCATTATCGTCGTTGGAAGAATTTGTTCAACCTCCTCTGGAGTTTTCATAGTCTTTTTATTGAGCATCGAGTTGGTAAAGTTTTTTTGAACGTGCTTTCAAGCACGTACATATGGAACACAACAAATGCGGCTTTTCTGTGGGATTTATGAACGACCATCGAATTCTTGTTAAGATCACAAAAGGATATTTTTGACAGATGATCTAGATCTACTCAATCGATTTTTTCAATATAAATTTTAATATGAAATTCGTGTTATAAAACAGACGTATCGTTCAGAATTTTTAATTCGATTCAATGGTGCGCGATCCATAGTGTATATTGCTGAAGGCGAATAAAAGAGGTGTATAGGTACTTGACATATGTTCGCGAAAATGCGATAAGAATTGAGTAGGATTCGCGGTTCGGCTAGCGACAGGGCAACATCTGGGTTTGTGGAATTTAATAAACCTGTGTTTCTCCTCGAGTGTGCTGTTTTGTGAAACTGTTATTATTTTTCTGGTGAGTTCCTACTCCTTTAGAATACTTTGCTGATTTCGTTTTCTTCCTTTACAGCCCTCTGGGCTGTCCAATTAACTTTGATTTACCGTTTGCTTTTTTTTTCCATTTCTTATCTTGCGTATATTTTTGATTTAGTTATTATCTCTGGTTTCGTACAACATGTGTAAGTCAGACCCCGAGGCTTGGCCTCGGGTTCTGAATTTATTATCACCGAGAGCCCGCGTTGCTCATGATAAATTAGATTGTGATGAGTGGAACTCAATAAATGTAGGTTTACTTAAACATGAGTTGACTTCCATCAGATCAAAGGCTGTACTACCTGATGATCAAGATGTTATCAATAAAATTGATAACATTCTTGATAGAATTAATTCCGAAAGTTCTAAAATAAAACGCCCGTTATGTTTTTATTCTGACAGGGATAAGGGTCCTTTCGAGGTAATAATTGAGAGCTCTAGCAGAGAAATTAAAAATATTAACCCCCTAAATGTTGGAAAAATGATTTTCAACAACAAAAAATATGAAAATTATAACATCATCAACATTGATAGAAAGGGAATCAAGAGAGTGGGCATAAGATTTTCTTGCGCTGAACAAGCTAACCACTTCGTAAAATTCAATGATTTTGATCCTGTCTCCTTCGATGTTTACATCCCAGGCAGATTTGTATCCGTTATGGGTATTGTCAGGGATATTGGTCAGGACATAACGGATGAAGAGATTGTTCAGTTGGGCAAGGGACTCGACCCTAAGGTTAGGGTAATAAGGGTTCGGAGATTCAATAGGAGGAAGACATCGGATAATGGGAGCGTCCTTGTTAAAACCAACACGTGTGTAATTACATTTGAGGGCACCACCCTCCCGAAATATTTCGAATTATACACCACTAGACTGCCGGTGCAGTTGTATATCCCTCCTGTTGTCCAATGCAACAAATGCCTTCGATTTGGCCATATTCGTAATTTATGTAAAGGTTCGTTTAGGTGTAAAAGATGTGGTTCCTACCACGAGGACGAAAGACCTTGCGACGCCCCTCTGAGGTGCATCTTTTGTGGGCAAGACCATGAGGCTACCGACAGACTATGTTCGGAATATCTAAGGCAGACCAAAATGCGGGAGATCATGGCCCTGCATAATATCTCTCTTTATGAAGCTGATAAGGCTTGCAAAAATCAAGTCGCTCCTATCCCCTCTGACTTCCCTTCATTAGTAAGCAAAGGCAACAATTCCTATTCACAGAACTTCCCTTCTAACACCAGAAATCAATCGTATGCAAGTGTCACCAGAGCCAAGTCTACTACTCCAGATATTGCCGCTCCCCTCAATAACTCCTATTGTTCATCGCCTCCCCCAAAAAACAAAAGAAAAGCCTCCACTGTAGAAGGTTACAATAGAGCTGAACACGCAGAATGCCTCTATACGTACCGCCCCTCCTTTTCCAAAAAATCATTCTCAGGCGGCGCCTCTCAGGCTCCTATCCAATCACCTTCTCTTTTCTCCCAGAAATCTAGTAATTCCCCCTCCGAGGACTTAACTCTCTCTGCCCCCTCAGATTTTCTTCCCGAACAGGGAACTTACTCCCTGCAACCCAACGTCCAGTCAATAATTATTGAAGAGAACTTAGCTGACGAAAGACCTGTTATTATATATAGTGAGGATTACCTGTCTTACAGGTCACCCTCCCCTAACTAACCAACTTTCTTTCTTTTTTATTAGCTTAAGGTCAACTGTTCCTTGCTCTTTTACATCTCCTATTCATATTTCACTCTTTTTATGCTTAAAATCATTCAATGGAACATAAGATCCTTATTTGCGAACTTTAATGACCTTAAACTTTTAATTAAGAACACAGAACCAGATATAATTACCTTAAATGAGACCTTTCTTAAACATAATCAAATTGTATCTATCTCTGGTTTTGCTCTGGTTAGATCTGATAGAGACGATGGGTATGGAGGACTGGTGATTGCAGTTCGAGTCCCTCTGCAATTCTCTGAGATAAATATATCTCATCAGAATTTTCCAGCTAGAATGCAACTCCTCGGTATCAGGTGTTCTGGAGTTTCCTTTATTAATGTCTATGTCCCTCCGGACATCCTTCTCCTTGACGGCCATCTTGAGCAGCTTTCCAGACGTATGGCGGGGCCGTGCATACTTCTCGGTGATTTCAATGCCCAAAACCCCCAATGGGGTTCTGGTTCCTCCAATCACAATGGCAAGGTAATTCAGTCCTTCTTGCGAGATAGCTCCTTTTGCTTACTCAATGATGGCTCCCCAACCAGAATCTCCTCTCCTCTCGGAAATCTCAGCGCCCCTGATTTGACGCTTTGCTCTGACGATCTGGTGGTTCACTGTTCTTGGGAGGTCCTACAGGATCCAGGTGCCAGTGATCACTTCCCCATCCTGATCACGGTTGACAGATCCCCTGAAGTTCATTCAGAAGCTGACACACAACTCAGGGTCTATAACGTCAAGAAGGCCGACTGGCTTCGGTTTTCTAACTCCATCTTAGAGAAAATCGAACTGTCTCATCCAACTAATATCCCCGACTTTATTGAGTGCGTCAGGCATGCCGCAGATATCTCCATACCCAAATATAACATAAAAAAACATCGTAAATATAGCCTTCATTGGTGGGACGAGGAGGTGGCTGATGCGGTGTCAGTCAGAAGGTCTCTTTTATCAGCTTACAGACGCAGTTCAACCCAGGAAAACTTTCTCAGGTATAAAAATCAGGTGGCCAAAACTCGTCTACTTATGAGGAAGAAGAAGAGAGGTTCCTTCAGGGAATTTTGCGAGAATCTTTCTATGGATAAATCTAGTATAATGTGGAATACTATTAAAAAGTTCTCTGGACATCCCTCTTTACCTAAAGCCAGACACATCGTGACCGAGGAATGCGCTGCTGGTATATTGAGGAAACTTACATCCCAGAATATCTGTTCCCGCAGCTCCCTGTCATATAGCGCCAATATAGAGCCGTTTTCGTTGAATGAACTTAATTACTCCCTCACTTACAGAAGAAATTCCGCTCCAGGGCACGACGGTGTCGATTATAGCATTCTGTACCACCTCCCCCCTCATCCAGGTTACTTCTCCTTGGATTATTTAATGGAATCTTAAGAAACGGAAATCCTCCTCCAACTATGACAAAATCCGTCTTGATCCCGATTTTGAAAGGCAACTCTCCCGTCAACACTCCTTCCAGCTATAGACCTATCGCCGTCTCTCCCTGCGTTACAAAGGTCTTTGAGAAGATGATTAAGGAGAGAGTTGAGACAATTATAGAGAACAAAGTTTCCCCATTCAGCTTCGGATTTCGTAGAGGCAGATCAACTTCTGACTGCCTTTCCCTTCTCACTGCCCTCATCTACTCGGCCTTCAGTAGAGGACTGTGTTCCATAGTTGTCTTCCTCGATTTGGCAGGAGCATATGATGCCGTTGATTTGAACATTCTCAGAGCCGATATGGTTGAGTGTGGAGTCCCCGAAAACCTAGCGAACGTGGTTTACGAACTTTTTTTTGGTAGGACCGTTTCAATAAGAAATGGATCCGGTATAGACCTTTCTCAACACCTTACAGCGGGCCTCCCCCAGGGATCGGTCATCTCTCCCTTGCTCTTCAATCTTTATACCAGACCTCAGCAGTTCACAAACGTTGACGACATTGTCACGATCCAGTACGCTGACGATTTCACTATAGTCTGTTCAGGTAGGGACCCCACTTCAGTGGTTGAAAAATTGAACCGTCATCTTGTGCTTGTCCATCGTTGGCTCTCTGGGCGCAGGTTATTGGTTTCAGCCCCAAAGTCTTCTGCAATGTTGTTTACTAAACACTTCCTTCCCCTGCTCCCCCTCCTGTCTGCATTAACTCCCAAAGTGTCCCCTGGAGACAAGAGGTAAAATACTTGGGCGTCACTTTTGACCCTAAGTTGAAGTGGGGAAAGCAGATCGAACGCATGTGCGCTGGGGCTATTTCCCAAATGAAAATCATCAAGAGCCTTTGTCGTCCCTCCTGGGGCTCACACCCAAGTCTTTTGCTGAACGTTTACAGGGCACTGGTACGCCCTTACCTCGATTACTGTAGCATTGTGTATGGCAGATGTTCCAAAGCGGCATTGCAGCGCTTGGATAGGGTCCAATTTTCAGCTCTCCGTATTTCCCTGGGACTAATGAACTCGACCCCTACCAATGTTATCCTGGCTGAAAGTGGTGAACTGCCTCTCGAATACCGCAGACTGTGGCTGTCCTATAAATTTGTGTCCAAGGCTATGCGATTTGCGGACCATCCCCTCCTGTCCGTTTTGCGAGATCCCTCTGAGCTGGACCCCCTTTGGTTTAATGACACCGTGCCTGGTTTTGTTCGAGCGATCCAACTCCTATCGCATAGACGGGACTTGATATGGAGTTCACCTTCTCTCCCCTTCCATCTGATCGATATTAAAACCCGTTCGGATAATAGAAATGTTCTAAATTCTGGCCTTCCCAAACATTCTCTTTTAAATGCACAGGCTTTCTCCGAACTTCTCCATGTGAAGTTTGTGGGATACACTGACATTTACACGGATGCATCGAAATGCAGTAGCTCCGACACTGTGGGTTATGGAGTTTGGGTACCCTCACTCAACCTCAAAATTTGCGGTAGATTACCTGATCACTTTTCTATTTATGCCGCCGAGGCATTTGCCATAGATAGAGCTCTCGCTGTAATAATTGACAAGCAGATTCACAATGCGCTTATAGTTAGTGATTCACTTAGCGTTCTTGAGAAGTTGAAGCGCTCTAGTTTCGACTCTAATGTTGATATTGGGGTGGTAAACATCCTGAAACACCTTTCTTTTGCTAGATCCCTCAATTACAACATTACTCTCCTCTGGGTTCCTAGTCATTCTAATATATATCATAATGATATTGTGGATAGACTTGCCAATCGGGGCAGACTTATGCCTGTCCCTGTCAGAATTCGGAGCGATCCTTGGTGTCTATGGCCAAGTTTTATCAGGGAAATTTGGAGAGACTGGGACTTGAAGTTCCGGAGGATCTCGGAAAACTAAGGGTAGGGTTTATGGGGACTGGATTACTCCAAGTTCTCACCGCCGCAGAACTTGGTTTAAGGGTGCCAATACGTGTAGGAAAAATATCACTACCATTATCAGACTGAGGTCCGGCCATATCCTCTCCCCGGCTCATCTTAACAGAATTGGGGTCAGAGATTCTCCCCTCTGCATCTGTGGCGAGGTTGGAGACTTGAGGCATATTTTTTTATCTTGCGCCTCTAATGCTGTTAACATTAACATCCTTTATGACAAACTTCTCGCCCATAAATTTCATGCGCCCATTAATATATACGACGTGTTGTTTTCTCGGAAGCCAGAGATAATGATTCTAATAGTGGAGTTTTTGAAGGCTTCTAACATTGCGGTTTGATTTCGCTGCTTTGCTTGGACTTGTTACCAGCTAGTATTCTTACCTGATATCCTTCTCTTCCATATTCCAGATCCGTGTGTTTGTCTTTGTCTCTTGACACCTCTGTTCTTCCCCTCGGTTTCCACAAGGGGTTGAGTTGCACAATGAATGTATTGAAAACTATTAGGAGTTATTCAAGTTGACGTAGTGTATTCCAGCCAAAAGAACAAAGCTTCACAGCGACAAGTACTGATCACCACCCGCAATCTGGGATAGACTAGCTCTAGACTCCCACACCCCTGGGACCCAGACTGCTCGACATAACTCGGATAGTTGAGATTGCTGCCACTACTTAGAGCTTGGGAGCATAGCCACTGGCTGTCCCATGGTGCCAGGTTTTCCCGTTTTGGGGGAGTGCCGACGGTGAAACCGGTGCAGAGAAGAAGAAGAAGAAGAAGAAGAATTGAGTAATCGTTAAAAATCTCGCCAAGTGAAGACAATACATGTTGTGCTAAAGCTTTTCGGTGTTTTTTAGTGATCGTGAACTGTTTTCTGAAAGGGACAATGATCTTGGAGTTTTTTGAAAACATCACGAGAGAGTACTACTACAACCCTAGGACTACTGGTGAGTACATTTCTTTTGGTCGTTTTTATCCTGCGTTGGTTTGTTGATATTCCTATCTATTGCACAAAGATCGCTATGGGAAAGGTTATGCTTGCTCTAATTGAACAAATTCTCATTTTTTCGATTCCAAATTTCATAACATGTTTGTATGGTCATTGAACCATAAATTCGACTTCTGTGATCATGGTTCAGATACCTTTTCCAATGTTATTAACCTCAATTCAGTGCCAATACCAGCATTGTTTCTGAATTTTAACATACATGTTGGTATATTACGTAGAATTCAATTTAAATTTGTCGACCTACATGAACATGAGAATTAAATGAGGAAGTAATATTCAAAAAATCCATTGCATACAAATTGAATCAGACAATGAGGTTGAATGCACATTTAAGGTGAACAAGCAGTTATCTATTATTATTTATATTCTTGCTCATTTAATTTGTTTGCCGACCTAATTAGTCACGATAAGGTTTTCATGAGTACATAACATTATTTTCTACAATCGATGTATTTTCCATGATGCCGTGAAAAGTATATTTCGATTTCGAACAGCAATCATCGAGTACTTGAGTTGTTATGTGCACTAACTTCTAAGTACCAATCGATGAAAGAAGCAATCTTTGAAAGCCCGTCTGTCTGTCGTCGATTTGAACGGCAGTTTCAAGACTCCAAACTCAATTAAACTAAGATCTTACGAGCAATTAGAAAAGTTCGCGTTAGAATATTGGATTCCAATATAACTTCATGTCGTATTTGTGTGCCAATATTGTAGCATTCCCCGAGTATATATTTGAATGTACTAAGTGTTTCTCGAAGATTTATCAAGAATTTAATACGTTTGGTTGACTCTCAAGAAATTCAATACAAAAAATGATGATTTCCAGGTGAATGAAAATCATTGCAATGAAACAAAGCCAGAAAGAAACTTAATATATTTGTGTTCCAAGGTGACATTAATTAAATTCACCACAAACATTCATGTGGTTTTCTAATTGAGACACACACATAATATAGAAACATATATTGAGTTATTCTTACTGGGTGTTGGATCGGAAATAACATTAATTCCACAATTTTCTTTTCGAGTGTTATTTTATGAAAGAAAGGTGTGAGAAAAACAATAAAGGTCTCTTCATTCTGCCATATCTTGTAAAAAAATCGTGCGAGAATATCCTAGTTTCATAGCGGTTTATTTAATATTTGTCAAATTTTTGTGAGACAGAAAAAAATTTGAATGCAAAATTCAAAAGATATCCATAAAAATATTTCATTATTTTCATTAAAAGTTAGATGAATTAGAGAAAATTACGTACAATATTCTTCAGAAAGCTTTTGCTAACACTCATTCATTAAAAAATTTTTTGTACATTGATTAATGATAGCATCTTATAATATGAAATTATTCATAATTTGGTTAAACCTATTAACGTTATAACGCCTCTAATTATACAATTAGTTTACACGAAATTTTTTTATTATAATGTTTATTGTTTATTTTTGCTCACAATGAGGTTTGTTTATATTTTGAACTAGAGTGACAAACAGAATTTTCAATGAATAAATAAGTGTACGTTTGGTTATTCACGTCATATATTGTATTATTTCGAAATCATAATCAAATTGGTTCTATTTCTTCTAAAACTCAATCGTGAAATGAAAGATTTAACAATTTGAATAAAATTGGATTTTTCATTCTGAATACACGATTTCAGGTCATCTATTTTCAATTCGAATAAAACATCATCATTTAAAAAGGTGATCATGTCATTATGTTAATATATTCTAATTGTCCTTGTTTTGCGGCAATGGAAATCTTTCGTCTATCCGATTACGTATTCAGAATAAATAACCATGAAGGTACCACGAAATCTAACACGAGGGGAATTCCAAGGCCGACTCGAACTACGTCCTTTCGATGCCGAAAACGTAAACATAAACATTGGCCATGAAATTCGGCTTCGTGCAAATCAGCGTGCGAAAGAATCTAACAAACTACTCGTGATTTACTGGTAAAAAACGGAACTTACTGGGTTCCTTCGTGGCTTGGGGGCCTACGAGACTGCATTTTCGGGAAATTTCGAAAATTCGTCTGGTCACTCGGTTCACGCACACACAAATGACGACAACGTTCGAACTTTTAGCGGTATAGATACTTCGCTGGTTGTACGTTGTATGATGGTTCGAGTTGGGGCGCCAGTACTAGATCCAGCGCTACAGCTGCGCGCTGTGCATCGGTGTAGAACCAAAACAATCGCTCAGACAGAGAAGGCAACACGAGTTTTAGCGTTTGAATTCCTTCGAAATTCAATTTGGGCGTCCTGTTCTAATTCGAACAGGTATTGTTAACTCCCACGCCGCGATCGCCATTGGCGGGGGCGTACACTAAGGCCTAAGGGTATATTTTTACCCTCTCCGAAAGGCTTTGAGCCCATTTGTAACAGGAGAATTAAATAATTTATTTGTTTCTCGTTTGTAAACGTCAGTTTCCTAAAACACAATATTAATCAAGAAAGTTTATTTTATCAAGTCACTAACTTGTAAAACTGTCAGTTAACTTGCGAAATTTTAACAAGTTAGTAGTGTTATTTACATTAGAAAATTTTGTTTTATCGTCATATATGTTGAAAATCATGGTACAATTGTTATTTCCAGTAACACAGATTTTTCGTGATGATGCTGATGATGATGAACCATCTGTTGACTCAGAAACTGCTGAACTCGAGGACTGCAGAACAGTTGTACTCTCCTTACTACCAAATAATTTGCTAGACATTTCGATTTTTTTGTTGACCGAATCGTCGACATACCTTATTGCAATTTCGGTGCTCTTCCACCCTCCTGCACGCTTTAGTGCTAAAATTTCTACACCCGAATCCGCAACCATAGTGGCTCCAGTTCTGCGAAAAGAGTGGGCGATGTATAACTCTGGTTCTTTTAAACCTAAATATTTAGCTATTTGCTTTGAGACACCACCAATAGTGTGCTGACCAGCATTAAGGGAAATGCACTTTCCATGTCGGTATGTCAAAAAAAAAACTTAGGCTTTCTGTTCCAGGAGGCTGAAGATTTACATATTTTCTGTATAACATGCAGGGCTTCTTTACTTAATACCTTGGCCTTTCTTGGCGTATAACGCTCATTTTTTCGTTTCAGAAATTCTATTACCTTTTGAAATCTGCAAATGACAACAAACCTGCTAACAGGGGCATTTTCTTTCTTTTCCAAGCAGCTTTTCAGCATAGACCATTTTGCCCATAAAGTATTAGGGCTGAATCTATCTGATAGTTGATTCAAGTAGATCAACAAAACATCTTCAGTTACCCCAATCACACTATTTTTGTTTTGCCACTTTTTGAAGTCGTCGTATTCTCGCTCGTACCTTGAAGCTGATTTTGCAAGCAATAAACTTGATGCTACACTGCTGGCTGCCTCAATAATTTCTTTTGGTACATTCTTTTTCGCTTTCGCCAAAACAAATGTAAAGAAAAATAAACAGACATGTTCATGGCAACGCTTCCGCAGCTTGCGACATTTGCGACAAATTATTGAGATTTTTTTGGAATTTATCTAACCTTTTTACAAACGAGAAACAAATAAAATGTAAAACAATACACGCAAGGTAACGGGTTTTACTGGCTCAAGGAGGTATTCTCCATTCGCCAGTAAAAATAATCTTACCTAGCTAGTAATGTTATATACTATTTCAAGAAAAACATTCTTTACCGAGAACATCTTTGAAATAAAGATAAATTCAAGATTGTAATCATCGAGAAGAATACCAGGTTGAGAAATGAAATCAGATTTTGTCGCTGAGAGAGGAGATAGACCGGTTTCAGCCTTATTTGCCATCATCAGAATCCCATAATGCTCAGAGACGAAATCTTCGTAAAGAACTTCCAGTTTTTAAAGAACTAGTGTGAGCCTTTTGAGTATATCAAGACAAATGGCGACATCTAGTAGCTTTAAAAAGAAGTTCCAAATCTCCAGTCATATGCTAAAAGAATTGAGCGTTTCCATCATTCTAAGAAACTTTTTAGGACCACGAGTGTTCGAGCAAGCTTTCTGTACTAGTATTTTCTCTAATTCGTTGAATTTTTATTGAAATTTATTGAATTTAGTAATTTTTGTATTGAGAATTATCGACTGAACTGTTTTCTGTATCATAAAATCGACAGATTATAAATGAATCCATGGCAGGAGTTCAAGATATAGTGAATAAATATCGCCATGAAACCTGTGCGATTTTTTTTACAAGATGTGATTTTGTGAAACAAAACTTGTTCATTGCCTTCTATTTCAACACACCTTTAACTTTACTTCCATAATTCAGGATTTGTCGACCGGTTTTTCGAAAACGCGTTTTGATTTTACGTCATTTTTTTTAAATAGTCGCAAGGAGTATACCGACCTTTAGAAGAGGTAGTTTTCGACCCATTTTTTGATCCTTGGTCGTCCAAACTTGCTTTTATAGCTTTCAAATTGGTCACTTCTGATCTTGGCTTGTTTCTTTGGTCCAAGTATTTTGCATCTGGAAAAAATCAACATTCAATGAAAATATAGGTTTTCGATTAATATTGTCGAAAGAGGTTGGGAATCATCCGCAGCTGAATCATAGATTACAAAATTCCGAATGCGGTTTGTATTTATCGCTCGCATGTTAGATTGTGGCGAATTTCCCAAACCATCCTTTGACCCAATCATATCTTTCAGGGTTCGTAAATATATCCCATGAACGTTGACCTCTGGCGATCAGAAGAGTCATGTGCTTGTGTATCATCTCTATACACGCTCCAAGTATCATCCGTTGTTATCAAGGCAATAACGAAAACAAAACCAGCCAGTCGGTACAAATATGATCGTGTTGTACTCTTTATCGAGGGTCAATTGATTGCATGACGTTCCGCAGGGTAACGCAGTAGTTTTAATCGATTTCGTCCTACAATTTTTTAAATTGTATTCACTTTCATAAAACACATGATTTTCCGGAAAATCCGCCAATTTTGGCAACCCGGTGCGATATGACAACACTGTATTCAAATACGGTAATCACTTGACTACAACGACCTAACCTTACCTTGTCTCAAAAGCAAGGAATTGATTAGTGCAAAATGGCAAACAGATAGCCATCTGATAAGTTCCTTATGTTTATCAAAAAATTTTAAAAATTCTGAACGTTCAGAGAATTCAAGCATTTTGAGACTATCAATAACAGCTTGACATCTTCTTTGCATAATACACACGAGGTTGTTGAACATTTCTTGAGGAATTTGGTTTCATAAACGGGGCAGAAGCTCTCTCAGAACATTTAAGTATTCTGGGGTAGGATGGTGACTATCTAATCTTCTTTGGAGCATATCCCATACATGCTCTATGCAATTCAAATCTGGTGAGTGCGGAGGTATTGGTAAATGTGGAATACCAAGCTCCTCACGCGCATTCTCAACTATGGCTGCACGGTGCGGTCTAGCGTTATCGTCTAAAAATTGAAAAGTTTCACCAATAGCAAGAGTCGAGATATCACACTTTGGCTGACTTGGAGCCTTTTCGCCTCAACAACCTGAGTTAGGCCACCCTGTAGCATTCCGATAGCCCTATTAGCCTCAGCGTTCGTTAATTTACGTCTTGGCATTTGCAGAAAACTCGTTTCAAATCGAAGCCGTTGATAAACTGACTCTATTTGAAAATAAGGACATTCATGAAGCATATGCAAAGAACCAAACTTCAAGAAAAAGGCCTCCAGATTGACGAAATGTCTCATTCTGATTTTCGTTGGATCGATTCAAGTTGTTATTGAGTTTTAAATGATTTTACAGCGATTTTCTCGAAGATTACATACAAAACGATTGAATGCGATATCCCTAACTCTTGTGGAGCAGTATATTTACATTTTTCTCGTGCTTTGTTGAGGTTGAGTTTCTGGTTGTTATCAACATTCTCGACACCTGTTGTAGCATCATATCAGTATCGAAATATGTTAAGAGGGCAATTAAGAGAAAATCTAATCCTCGAAAAAGGTAGAAATCTGGACGTACCTAATTATTCTCTACTCCAGAAGAAATACAAGATATACCAGTTGATGACTAATTTCTTCCACAATCACAAAATATTGCCACGAAATATGTCAGCGTCCAAATGAATAATTAAAATGATATCTGCATGGGAGGAAAATAGGAGTAACTCCTGAAATTCGTCATTTTTCGATTCATCAATGGATTAGTCACCATACTATACGCTGATGAATGAATGAGTTATCAAGTCTGAAATTTGATGACTTTACCATTTTCCATATTGCCTTACTTTCTGGATGACCAAACCTTAGCTAACCCTGGATAACCTTAGTCTGATCAAGAAGGCATGAAACTGTTGGCATATCCTTTAATTCAGCTGAAGATAAAAGCAGAACAGACTGAGAGAATTTGTAACCGATTATCTTGATATGCAGGAAGTGAAACCAGTGTGGGAAAACCTTGTGTTTATCCCTGCCAATGTCAAAATATACCGATATCAATCTAATCGTACAACCCGACCAACAATATGAAAGTAACTCTATCGAATTTTTTTCAGTTGTGCGATATTCCAATTATGTACTTCGAAAAATTCATTCAAGCTCATGTTTATGCTCTGGCTTCCCATCATTCTAATTTTCAGAGCTTTCTGCTGCTGAATATTTTCTCAGTTTGGTTGAGAGTAAAAAAATGTCGCCCTACTCAATTTTCTATTAGCATTCCCTGGAGAATATGGTCTGTTCTAAATCATATCAGAACAGGTCGTGGACGTTGTATCAGCAAAAATTCATCATCGTTTCTCTCGGAAAGTGGGGTAGATATTTTCGAGTTTTATATGAAAATGTACGTTTTCGAAGTCGCTTGATTGGATAAGAAGAAAAAAGTAGCAGTTTTCCGGATTTTAAAAATTTTCACCTGCAAAATGAGAATTTTTGAAATTTTGGAAATTTCGATTCTGCATATCTCGACTTATTGGCTCCGGATTGAGATGGGGTTTGCAGACTGGTGATCAGCGATGAGGACACTTTCTCCCTAGCACAAAAAATCGCAATCGAAAATTTCGAAATTTTGGCCGAAAAAATCCAAAGGGGTAGACCCCCCCAAAAACGCTATATTTTGCATTCTCTAAGGAAATCGTCTGACTCTATGGGACTTTTTGGATATGGAGGTTTTTAAACCGAGCGGGAACTATCAGAAAAAACACTGTGTGTATCACTTATAGTCATTTCCTTGTCACCAGAGCGTTTCAAAGTAAACTCGAAAATGAAAAATGCAAAAAATTCATCATCGTTTCTCTCGAAAACTAGGGTAGATATTCTCGAGTTTTATATGAAAATGTAGGTTTTCGAAGTCGCTTGATTGGATAATGAGAAAAAAGTTGCAGTTTTCCGAATTTAAAAAATTTTCACCTGCAAAATGAGAATTTTTGAAATTTTGGAAATTTCGATTCTGCATATCTCGACTTATCGGCTCTGGATTGAGATGGGGTTTGCAGACTGGTGATCAGGGATGAGGACACTTTCTCCCTAGCACAAAAAATCGCAATCTAAAATTTCGAAATTTTGGCCGAAAAAATCCAAAGGGGTAGACCCCCTCAAAAACGCTATATTATGCATTCTCTAAGGAAATCGCCTGACTCTATGGGCTTTTTTGGATATGGAGGTTTTAAAACCGGTCGGGAACTATCAGAAAAAACACTGAGTGTATCACTTATAGTCATTTCCTTGTCACCAGAGCGTTTCAAAGTAAACTCGAAAATGAAAAATGCAAAAAATTCATCATCGTTTCTATCGAAAACTAGGGTAGATATTTTCGAGTTTTATATGAAAATGTACGTTTTCGAAGTCGCTTGATTGGATAAGAAGAAAAAAGTCGCAGTTTTCAGGATTTTAAAAATTTTCACCTGCAAAATGAGAATTTTTGAAATTTTGGAAATTTCGATTCTGCATATCTCGACTTATCGGCTCCGGATTGAGATGGGGTTTGCAGACTGGTGATCAGCGATGAGGACACTTTCTCCCTAGCACAAAAAATCGCAATCGAAAATTTCGAAATTTTGGCCGAAAAAATCCAAAGGGGTAGACCCCCCCAAAAACGCTATATTTTGCATTCTCTGAGGAAATCGTCTGACTTTATGGGCCTTTTTGGATATGGAGGTTTCAAAACCGGTCGGGAACTATCAGAAAAAACACTGAGTGTATCACTTATAGTCATTTCCTTGTCACCAGAGCGTTTCAAAGTAAACTCGAAAATGGAAAATGCAAAAAATTCATCATCGTTTCTCTCGAAAACTAGGGTGGATATTTTCGAGTTTTATATGAAAATGTAGGTTTTCGAAGTCGCTTGATTGGATCAGAAGAAAAAAGTCGCAGTTTTCCGGATTTTAAAAATTTTCACCTGCAAAATGAGAATTTTTGAAATTTTGGAAATTTCGATTCTGCATATCTCGACTAATTGGCTGCGGATTGAGATGGGGTTTGCAGACTGGTGATCAGCGATGAAGACACTTTCTCCCTATCACAAAAAATCGCAATCGAAAATTTCGAAATTTTGGCCAAAAAAATCCAAAGGGGTAGACCCCCCCAAAAACGCTATATTTTGCATTCTCTAAGGAAATCGTCTGACTCTATGGGCCTTTTTGTATATGGAGGTTTTAAAACCGGTCAGGAACTATCAGGAAAAACACTGAGTGTATCACTTATGGTCATTTCCTTGTCACCAGAGCGTTTCAAAGTAAACTCGAAAATGAAAAATGCAAAAAATTCATCATCGTTTCTCTCGAAAACTAGGGTAGATATTTTCGAGTTTTATATGAAAATGTAGGTTTTCGAAGTCGCTTGATTGGATCAGAAGAAAAAAGTCGCAGTTTTCCGGATTTTAAAAATTTTCACCTGCAAAATGAGAATTTTTGAAATTTTGGAAATTTCGATTCTGCATATCTCGACTAATTGGCTCCGGATTGAGATGGGGTTTGCAGACTGGTGATCAGCGATGAGGACACTTTCTCCTTAGCACAAAAAATCGCAATCGAAAATTTCGAAATTTTGGCCGAAAAAATCCAAAGGGGTGGACCCCCCCAAAAACGCTATATTTTGCATTCTCTAAGGAAATCGTCTGACTCTATGGGCCTTTTTGGATATGGAGGTTTTAAAACCGGTCGGGAACTATCAGAAAAAACACTGAGTGTATCACTTATAGTCATTTCCTTGTCACCAGAGCGTTTCAAAGTAAACTCGAAAATGAAAAATGCAAAAAATTCATCATCGTTTCTCTCGAAAACTAGGGTAGATATTTTCGAGTTTTATATGAAAATGTAGGTTTTCGAAGTCGCTTGATTGGATCAGAAGAAAAAAGTCGCAGTTTTCCGGATTTTAAAAATTTTCATCTGCAAAATGAGAATTTTTGAAATTTTGGAAATTTCGATTCTGCATATCTCGACTAATTGGCTCCGGATTGAGATGGGGTTTGCAGACTGGTGATCAGCGATGAGGACACTTTCTCCTTAGCACAAAAAATCGCAATCGAAAATTTCGAAATTTTGGCCGAAAAAATCCAAAGGGGTAGACCCCCCCAAAAACGCTATATTTTGCATTCTCTAAGGAAATCGCCTGACTCTATGGGCCTTTTTGGATATGGAGGTTTTAAAACCGGTCGGGAAATATCAGAAAAATCACTGAGTATATCACTTATAGTCATTTCCTTGTCACCAGAGCGTTTCAAAGTAAACTCGAAAATGAAAAATGCAAAAAATTCATCATCGTTTCTCTTGAAAACTAGGGTAGATATTTTCGAGTTTTATATGAAAATGTAGGTTTTCGAAGTCGCTTGATTGGATCAGAAGAAAAAAGTCGCAGTTTTCCGGATTTTAAAAATTTTCACCTGCAAAATGAGAATTTTTGAAATTTTGGAAATTTCGATTCTGCATATCTCGACTAATTGGCTCCGGATTGAGATGGGGTTTGCAGACTGATGATCAGCAATGAGGACACTTTCTCCTTAGCACAAAAAATCGCAATCGAAAATTTCGAAATTTTGGCCGAAAAAATCCAAAGGGGTAGACCCCCCCAAAAACGCTATATTTTGCATTCTCTGAGGACATCGTCTGACTCTATGGGCCTTTTTGGATATGGAGGTTTTAAAACCGGTCGGGAACTATCAGAAAAAACACTGAGTGTATCACTTATAGTCATTTCCTTGTCACCAGAGCGTTTCAAAGTAAACTCGAAAATGAAAAATGCAAAAAATTCATCATCGTTTCTCTCGAAAACTAGGGTAGATATTTTCGAGTTTTATATGAAAATGTAGGTTTTCGAAGTCGCTTGATTGGATCAGAAGAAAAAAGTCGCAGTTTTCCGGATTTTAAAAATTTTCACCTGCAAAATGAGAATTTTTGAAATTTTGGAAATTTCGATTCTGCATATCTCGACTAATTGGCTCCGGATTGAGATGGGGTTTGCAGACTGGTGATCAGCGATGAGGACACTTTCTCCCTAGCACAAAAAATCGCAATCGAAAATTTCGAAATTTTGGCCGAAAAAATCCAAAGGGGTAGACCCCCCCAAAAACGCTATATTATGCATTCTCTAAGGAAATCGCTTGACTCTATGGGCCTTTTTGGATATGGAGGTTTTAAAACCGGTCGGGAACTATCAGAAAAAACACTGAGTTATCACTTATAGTCATTTCCTTGTCACCAGAGCGTTTCAAAGTAAACTCGAAAATGAAAAATGCAAAAAATTCATCATAGTTTCTCTCGAAAACTAGGGTAGATATTTTCGAGTTTTATATGAAAATGTAGGTTTTCGAAGTCGCTTGATTGGATCAGAAGAAAAAAGTCGCAGTTTTCCGGATTTTAAAAATTTTCACCTGCAAAATGAGAATTTTTGAAATTTTGGAAATTTCGATTCTGCATATCTCGACTAATTGGCTCCGGATTGAGATGGGGTTTGCAGACTGGTGATCAGCGATGAGGACACTTTCTCCCTAGCACAAAAAATCGCAATCGAAAATTTCGAAATTTTGGCCGAAAAAATCCAAAGGGGTAGACCCCCCAAAAACGCTATATTTTGCATTCTCTAAGGAAATCGCTTGACTCTATGGGCCTTTTTGGATATGGAGGTTTTAAAACCGGTCGGGAACTATCAGAAAAAACACTGAGTGTATCACTTATAGTCATTTCCTTGTCACCAGAGCGTTTCAAAGTAAACTCGAAAATGAAAAATGCAAAAAATTCATCATCGTTTCTCTCGAAAACTAGGGTGGATATTTTCGAGTTTTATATGAAAATGTAGGTTTTCGAAATCACTTGATTGGATCCGAAGAAAAAATTCGCAATTTTCCGGATTTTAAAAATTTTCACCTGCAAAATGAGAATTTTTGAAATTTTGGAAATTTCGATTCTGCATATCTCGACTAATTGGCTCCGGATTGAGATGGGGTTTGCAGACTGGTGATCAGCGATGAGGACACTTTCTCCCTAGCACAAAAAATCGCAATCGAAAATTTCGAAATTTTGGCCGAAAAAATCCAAAGGGGTAGACCCCCCAAAAACGCTATATTTTGCATTCTCTAAGGAAATCGCCTGACTCTATGAGCCTTTTTGGATATGGAGGTTTTAAAACCGGTCGGGAACTATCAGAAAAAACACTGAGTGTATGACTTATAGTCATTTCCTTGTCACCAGAGCGTTTCAAAGTAAACTCGAAAATGAAAAATGCAAAAAATTCATCATCGTTTCTCTCGAAAACTAGGGTGGATATTTTCGAGTTTTATATGAAAATGTAGGTTTTCGAAATCACTTGATTGGATCCGAAGAAAAAATTCGCAGTTTTCCGGATTTTAAAAATTTTCACCTGCAAAATGAGAATTTTTGAAATTTTGGAAATTTCGATTCTGCATATCTCGACTAATTGGCTCCGGATTGAGATGGGGTTTGCAGACTGGCGATCAGCGATGAGGACACTTTCTCCCTAGCACAAAAAATCGCAATCGAAAATTTCGAAATTTTGGCCGAAAAAATCCAAAGGGGTAGACCCCCCCAAAAACGCTATATTTTGCATTCTCTGAGGAAATTGTCTGACTTTATGGGCCTTTTTGCATATGGAGGTTTCAAAACCGGTCGGGAACTATCAGAAAAAACACTGAGTGTATCACTTATAGTCATTTCCTTGTCACCAGAGCGTTTCAAAGTAAACTCGAAAATGAAAAATGCAAAAAATTCATCATCGTTTCTCTCGAAAACTAGGGTAGATATTTTCGAGTTTTATATGAAAATGTACGTTTTCGAAGTCGCTTGATTGGATCAGAAGAAAAAAGTCGCAGTTTTCCGGATTTTAAAAATTTTCACCTGCAAAATGAGAATTTTTGAAATTTTGGAAATTTCGATTCTGCATATCTCGACTAATTGGCTCCGGATTGAGATGGGGTTTGCAGACTGGTGATCAGCGATGAGGACACTTTCTCCCTAGCACAAAAAATCGCAATCGAAAATTTCGAAATTTTGGCCGAAAAAATCCAAAGGGGTGGACCCTCCCAAAAACGCTATATTTTGCATTCTCTAAGGAAATCGTCTGACTCTATGGGCCTTTTTGGATATGGAGGTTTTAAAACCGGTCGGGAACTATCAGAAAAAACACTGAGTGTATCACTTATAGTCATTTCCTTGTCACCAGAGCGTTTCAAAGTAAACTCGAAAATGAAAAATGCAAAAAATTCATCATCGTTTCTCTCGAAAACTAGGGTAGATATATTTTGCATTCTCTAAGGAAATCGCCTGACTCTATGGGCCTTTTTGGATATGGAGGTTTTAAAACCGGTCGGGAAATATCAGAAAAAACACTGAGTATATCACTTATAGTCATTTCCTTGTCACCAGAGCGTTTCAAAGTAAACTCGAAAATGAAAAATGCAAAAAATTCATCATCGTTTCTCTTGAAAACTAGGGTAGATATTTTCGAGTTTTATATGAAAATGTAGGTTTTCGAAGTCGCTTGATTGGATCAGAAGAAAAAAGTCGCAGTTTTCCGGATTTTAAAAATTTTCACCTGCAAAATGAGAATTTTTGAAATTTTGGAAATTTCGATTCTGCATATCTCGACTAATTGGCTCCGGATTGAGATGGGGTTTGCAGACTGGTGATCAGCGATGAGGACACTTTCTCCTTAGCACAAAAAATCGCAATCGAAAATTTCGAAATTTTGGCCGAAAAAATCCAAAGGGGTAGACCCCCCCAAAAACGCTATATTTTGCATTCTCTGAGGACATCGTCTGACTCTATGGGCCTTTTTGGATATGGAGGTTTTAAAACCGGTCGGGAACTATCAGAAAAAACACTGAGTATATCACTTATAGTCATTTCCTTGTCACCAGAGCGTTTCAAAGTAAACTCGAAAATGAAAAATGCAAAAAATTCATCATCGTTTCTCTCGAAAACTAGGGTAGATATTTTCGAGTTTTATATGAAAATGTAGGTTTTCGAAGTCGCTTGATTGGATCAGAAGAAAAAAGTCGCAGTTTTCCGGATTTTAAAAATTTTCACCTGCAAAATGAGAATTTTTGAAATGTTGGAAATTTCGATTCTGCATATCTCGACTAATTGGCTCCGGATTGAGATGGGGTTTGCAGACTGGTGATCAGCGATGAGGACACTTTCTCCTTAGCACAAAAAATCGCAATCGAAAATTTCGAAATTTTGGCCGAAAAAATCCAAGGGGTAGACCCCCCCAAAAACGCTATATTTTGCATTCTCTGAGGACATCGTCTGACTATATGGGCCTGTTTGGATATGGAGGTTTTAAAACCGGTCGGGAACTATCAGAAAAAACACTGAGTATATCACTTATAGTCATTTCCTTGTCACCAGAGCGTTTCAAAGTAAACTCGAAAATGAAAAATGCAAAAAATTCATCATCGTTTCTCTCGAAAACTAGGGTGGATATTTTCGAGTTTTATATGAAAATGTAGGTTTTCGAAATCACTTGATTGGATCCGAAGAAAAAATTCGCAGTTTTCCGGATTTTAAAAATTTTCACCTGCAAAATGAGAATTTTTGAAATTTTGGAAATTTCGATTCTGCATATCTCGACTAATTGGCTCCGGATTGAGATGGGGTTTGCAGACTGGTGATCAGCGATGAGGACACTTTCTCCCTAGCACAAAAAATCGCAATCGAAAATTTCGAAATTTTGGCCGAAAAAATCCAAAGGGGTAGACCCCCCCAAAAACGCTATATTTTGCATTCTCTAAGGAAATCGCCTGACTCTATGGGCCTTTTTGGATATGGAGGTTTTAAAACCGGTCGGGAAATATCAGAAAAAACACTGAGTATATCACTTATAGTCATTTCCTTGTCACCAGAGCGTTTCAAAGTAAACTCGAAAATGAAAAATGCAAAAAATTCATCATCGTTTCTCTTGAAAACTAGGGTGGATATTTTCGAGTTTTATATGAAAATGTAGGTTTTCGAAGTCGCTTGATTGGATCAGAAGAAAAAAGTCGCAGTTTTCCGGATTTTAAAAATTTTCACCTGCAAAATGAGAATTTTTGAAATTTTGGAAATTTCGATTCTGCATATCTCGACTAATTGGCTCCGGATTGAGATGGGGTTTGCAGACTGGTGATCAGCGATGAGGACACTTTCCACCTAGCACAAAAAATCGCAATCGAAAATTTCGAATTTTTGGCCGAAAAAATCCAAAGGGGTAGACCCCCCCAAAAACGCTATATTTTGCATTCTCTAAGGAAATCGCCTGACTCTATGGGCCTTTTTGGATATGGAGGTTTTAAAACCGGTCGGGAAATATCAGAAAAAACACTGAGTATATCACTTATAGTCATTTCCTTGTCACCAGAGCGTTTCAAAGTAAACTCGAAAATGAAAAATGCAAAAAATTCATCATCGTTTCTCTTGAAAACTAGGGTGGATATTTTCGAGTTTTATATGAAAATGTAGGTTTTCGAAGTCGCTTGATTGGATCAGAAGAAAAAAGTCGCAGTTTTCCGGATTTTAAAAATTTTCACCTGCAAAATGAGAATTTTTGAAATTTTGGAAATTTCTATTCTGCATATCTCGACTAATTGGCTCCGGATTGAGATGGGGTTTGCAGACTGGTGATCAGCGATGAGGACACTTTCTCCTTAGCACAAAAAATCGCAATCGAAAATTTCGAAATTTTGGCCGAAAAAATCCAAAGGGGTAGACCCCCCCAAAAACGCTATATTTTGCATTCTCTAAGGAAATCGCCTGACTCTATGGGCCTTTTTGGATATGGAGGTTTTAAAACCGGTCGGGAAATATCAGAAAAAACACTGAGTATATCACTTATAGTCATTTCCTTGTCACCAGAGCGTTTCAAAGTAAACTCGAAAATGAAAAATGCAAAAAATTCATCATCGTTTCTCTTGAAAACTAGGGTAGATATTTTCGAGTTTTATATGAAAATGTAGGTTTTCGAAGTCGCTTGATTGGATCAGAAGAAAAAAGTCGCAGTTTTCCGGATTTTAAAAATTTTCACCTGCAAAATGAGAATTTTTGAAATTTTGGAAATTTCGATTCTGCATATCTCGACTAATTGGCTCCGGATTGAGATGGGGTTTGCAGACTGGTGATCAGCGATGAGGACACTTTCTCCTTAGCACAAAAAATCGCAATCGAAAATTTCGAAATTTTGGCCGAAAAAATCCAAAGGGGTAGACCCCCCCAAAAACGCTATATTTTGCATTCTCTGAGGACATCGTCTGACTCTATGGGCCTTTTTGGATATGGAGGTTTTAAAACCGGTCGGGAACTATCAGAAAAAACACTGAGTATATCACTTATAGTCATTTCCTCGTCACCAGAGCGTTTCAAAGTAAACTCGAAAATGAAAAATGCAAAAAATTCATCATCGTTTCTCTCGAAAACTAGGGTAGATATTTTCGAGTTTTATATGAAAATGTAGGTTTTCGAAGTCGCTTGATTGGATCAGAAGAAAAAAGTCGCAGTTTTCCGGATTTTAAAAATTTTCACCTGCAAAATGAGAATTTTTGAAATTTTGGAAATTTCGATTCTGCATATCTCGACTAATTGGCTCCGGATTGAGATGGGGTTTGCAGACTGGTGATCAGCGATGAGGACACTTTCTCCTTAGCACAAAAAATCGCAATCGAAAATTTCGAAATTTTGGCCGAAAAAATCCAAAGGGGTAGACCCCCCAAAAACGCTATATTTTGCATTCTCTGAGGACATCGTCTGACTCTATGGGCCTTTTTGGATATGGAGGTTTTAAAACCGGTCGGGAACTATCAGAAAAAACACTGAGTATATCACTTATAGTCATTTCCTCGTCACCAGAGCGTTTCAAAGTAAACTCGAAAATGAAAAATGCAAAAAATTCATCATCGTTTCTCTCGAAAACTAGGGTAGATATTTTCGAGTTTTATATGAAAATGTAGGTTTTCGAAGTCGCTTGATTGGATCAGAAGAAAAAAGTCGCAGTTTTCCGGATTTTAAAAATGTTCACCTGCAAAATGAGAATTTTTGAAATTTTGGAAATTTCGATTCTGCATATCTCGACTAATTGGCTCCGGATTGAGATGGGGTTTGCAGACTGGTGATCAGCGATGAGGACACTTTCTCCTTAGCACAAAAAATCGCAATCGAAAATTTCGAAATTTTGGCCGAAAAAATCCAAAGGGGTAGACCCCCCCAAAAACGCTATATTTTGCATTATCTAAGGAAATCGCCTGACTCTATGGGCCTTTTTGGATATGGAGGTTTTAAAACCGGTCGGGAAATATCAGAAAAAACACTGAGTATATCACTTATAGTCATTTCCTTGTCACCAGAGCGTTTCAAAGTAAACTCGAAAATGAAAAATGCAAAAAATTCATCATCGTTTCTCTTGAAAACTAGGGTGGATATTTTCGAGTTTTATATGAAAATGTAGGTTTTCGAAGTCGCTTGATTGGATCAGAAGAAAAAAGTCGCAGTTTTACGGATTTTAAAAATTTTCACCTGCAAAATGAGAATTTTTGAAATTTTGGAAATTTCTATTCTGCATATCTCGACTAATTGGCTCCGGATTGAGATGGGGTTTGCAGACTGGTGATCAGCGATGAGGACACTTTCTCCTTAGCACAAAAAATCGCAATCGAAAATTTCGAAATTTTGGCCGAAAAAATCCAAAGGGGTAGACCCCCCCAAAAACGCTATATTTTGCATTCTCTGAGGACATCGTCTGACTATATGGGCCTGTTTGGATATGGAGGTTTTAAAACCGGTCGGGAACTATCAGAAAAAACACTGAGTATATCACTTATAGTCATTTCCTTGTCACCAGAGCGTTTCAAAGTAAACTCGAAAATGAAAAATGCAAAAAATTCATCATCGTTTCTCTCGAAAACTAGGGTGGATATTTTCGAGTTCTATATGAAAATGTAGGTTTTCGAAATCACTTG
Organism: Hippodamia convergens; assembly: GCA_038502775.1. NCBI lineage: Eukaryota > Metazoa > Arthropoda > Insecta > Coleoptera > Coccinellidae > Hippodamia > Hippodamia convergens. Next base: position 102,615,829 of record CM076607.1, read on the forward strand.
ATTGGATCCGAAGAAAAAATTCGCAGTTTTCCGGATTTTAAAAATTTTCACCTGCAAAATGAGAATTTTTGAAATTTTGGAAATTTCGATTCTGCATATCTCGACTAATTGGCTCCGGATTGAGATGGGGTTTGCAGACTGGTGATCAGCGATGAGGACACTTTCTCCTTAGCACAAAAAATCGCAATCGAAAATTTCGAAATTTTGGCCGAAAAAATCCAAAGGGGTAGACCCCCCCAAAAACGCTATATTTTGCATTATCTAAGGAAATCGCCTGACTCTATGGGCCTTTTTGGATATGGAGGTTTTAAAACCGGTCGGGAAATATCAGAAAAAACACTGAGTATATCACTTATAGTCATTTCCTTGTCACCAGAGCGTTTCAAAGTAAACTCGAAAATGAAAAATGCAAAAAATTCATCATCGTTTCTCTTGAAAACTAGGGTGGATATTTTCGAGTTTTATATGAAAATGTAGGTTTTCGAAGTCGCTTGATTGGATCAGAAGAAAAAAGTCGCAGTTTTACGGATTTTAAAAATTTTCACCTGCAAAATGAGAATTTTTGAAATTTTGGAAATTTCTATTCTGCATATCTCGACTAATTGGCTCCGGATTGAGATGGGGTTTGCAGACTGGTGATCAGCGATGAGGACACTTTCTCCTTAGCACAAGAAATCGCAATCGAAAATTTCGAAATTTTGGCCGAAAAAATCCAAAGGGGTAGACCCCCCCAAAAACGCTATATTTTGCATTCTCTGAGGACATCGTCTGACTCTATGGGCCTTTTTGGATATGGAGGTTTTAAAACCGGTCGGGAACTATCAGAAAAAACACTGAGTATATCACTTATAGTCATTTCCTTGTCACCAGAGCGTTTCAAAGTAAACTCGAAAATGAAAAATGCAAAAAATTCATCATCGTTTCTCTCGAAAACTAGGGTGGATATTTTCGAGTTTTATATGAAAATGTAGGTTTTCGAAATCACTTGATTGGATCCGAAGAAAAAATTCGCAGTTTTCCGGATTTTAAAAATTTTCACCTGCAAAATGAGAATTTTTGAAATTTTGGAAATTTCGATTCTGCATATCTCGACTAATTGGCTCCGGATTGAGATGGGGTTTGCAGACTGGTGATCAGCGATGAGGACACTTTCTCCCTAGCACAAAAAATCGCAATCGAAAATTTCGAAATTTTGGCCGAAAAAATCCAAAGGGGTAGACCCCCCCAAAAACGCTATATTTTGCATTCTCTGAGGAAATTGTCTGACTTTATGGGCCTTTTTGGATATGGAGGTTTCAAAACCGGTCGGGAACTATCAGAAAAAACACTGAGTGTATCACTTATAGTCATTTCCTTGTCACCAGAGCGTTTCAAAGTAAACTCGAAAATGAAAAATGCAAAAAATTCATCATCGTTTCTCTCGAAAACTAGGGTAGATATTTTCGAGTTTTATATGAAAATGTAGGTTTTCGAAGTCGCTTGATTGGATCAGAAGAAAAAAGTCGCAGTTTTCCGGATTTTAAAAATTTTCACCTGCAAAATGAGAATTTTTGAAATTTTGGAAATTTCGATTCTGCATATCTCGACTAATTGGCTCCGGATTGAGATGGGGTTTGCAGACTGGTGATCAGCGATGAGGACACTTTCTCCCTAGCACAAAAAATCGCAATCGAAAATTTCGAAATTTTGGCCGAAAAAATCCAAAGGGGTAGACCCCCCCAAAAACGCTATATTTTGCATTCTCTAAGGAAATCGCCTGACTCTATGGGCCTTTTTGGATATGGAGGTTTTAAAACCGGTCGGGAACTATCAGAAAAAACACTGAGTGTATCACTTATAGTCATTTCCTTGTCACCAGAGCGTTTCAAAGTAAACTCGAAAATGAAAAATGCAAAAAATTCATCATCGTTTCTCTCGAAAACTAGGGTGGATATTTTCGAGTTTTATATGAAAATGTAGGTTTTCGAAATCGCTTGATTGGATCCGAAGAAAAAATTCGCAGTTTTCCGGATTTTAAAAATTTTCACCTGCAAAATGAGAATTTTTGAAATTTTGGAAATTTCGATTCTGGATATCTCGACTAATTGGCTCCGGATTGAGATGGGGTTTGCAGACTGGTGATCAGCGATGAGGACACTTTCTCCCTAGCACAAAAAATCGCAATCGAAAATTTCGAAATTTTGGCCGAAAAAATCCAAAGGGGTAGACCCCCCCAAAAACGCTATATTTTGCATTCTCTGAGGAAATTGTCTGACTTTATGGGCCTTTTTGGATATGGAGGTTTCAAAACCGGTCGGGAACTATCAGAAAAAACATGCATTGCAATGGAGCTAGTATCAAATATTTCATGTTCTTTTCAATGAAAACATCAGAGCAAGGCCAGATGGGAAGACATCGTCTATCACCCTGTTCATTCATTATAAATTATCTGATAACATCGGGATATCTGAAGCATACAAACCCCAAACAAACAGTTTTGCAATAAGAGCGATATAGATAGCCACTCCAGTTATCTAATCTTGGAAAAATACACGTGAAACTTATAGGGGGCAGCTATAGAGTTCCACTCGACGGGTTCTCTATGGCGCCAGCTTGGAATTTGGCTTCACCATGAAATGTTATTCAATTCGTGATAACTATGAAATTATTGATTGCGGATTGATCTGCGACAAGTGGAATTTCACAAACCGAGAAAAATTCCTCCAACCAAATGTATTCTGCTCATTATTGATGGTTCTCTTACGAAGAACAAGTGTGAAAAATCGAAATTATGTTGGTAGAATCCCATCAGAACCTTTTGATTTGCAGAATTTAGATAGGTGTAGATATTAGGTGTACAGGGTACTTGATTCTGACTGTTTCAGGTACTTCTGGACTAGATAGGTGAAAATTTCGAAAGGTGATGATGAGCTGTGGAAATTTTTCCATTTGCGATATTTCCCATTTCCTCCATGTGTTTTCGTCGTGATAAAGCAATTATCGGAGTATTGGTTAAGACGGGATAAACCATTTCCTGTTACATTTTACTTGGAACTATCGATCGAAATCGATACCGCGCGAGCATAATAAATCTTTTGTTATTTCTCCAGACCTATAAAGATGTTTATTTATTCAGGAACTGAATCACCGGTTTATTTTTAGCGATTCCGCTCAGAGGCGTATCGAAACGCATATTCGTGGTAACTCAAGATTTAGCCCGTGAACGAGAACAAGTTCGTACGGGTTCCTTTATGTTTCGATGATGGACTATTTTGGGAGAAATCCTCCATACTGACCGAGAAAACGCCAGTTCCAAGAAAACTCTGCGTCAGTTTGTTCAATTCACTTTTAAAAAAAAAAAAGAAGATTGGAAAAAGATAATGCAGATTCGATGCTTTAGATTCCGAAAAATGAACTACTCTGCTAGGACTTATTGAAAAAAGAGAAAATTTTTGGAAGCGTATAAGATTTTTAAACTACACTCCCCGTCAATTAATTCCGGACAGGCATTATTTTTGTCGAATTCAACACAATGTATCTGTTTTCGTGGTTCTCCGATTTTGTTGAAATTTTCACCAGGTTTAGTATTGGGTCTTGTTATATTAACCTGAAATTTACTTTGCGAAAATACCTGTAGTTCATCCGTTATACAGGGTGAAACAAAACCTTGTTTTATACCCTTTATTTCTAAACGCCCTGTGGTGAATTTGAGGCTGGTAATTTGATGTCAATCAGTTTTAATTTGAAGTGTGACCCTTTCTTAACAAAATATTTTTTGATTTACGTCAGTATCTGCTTTAAAAAAGATGATACACATATTCAAAGAAAGTGTTGCATTTTTTCAATTTTTATAACAATTTAAAACATCACAATGCCTTATCGACTAGCAAACATACACAAACATCTGAAAATTAATAGCGTGTATTTCCACCTCGCTTTCTCATCACTTCTACCATACGACGTGGCATACTTTCAATGCATTTCCGAATTGCTTCTGGGGGAATATTTTCCCGTTCTTCAAGAAGGGATGTTCGTAAATCGGGCAAGGTGTTGGGCTGCCGATTTCGAACATGTCTACCTAGCATATCCCATACATGTTCAATTGGATTTAAATCCGGCCTTCTGGCTGGCCACACGAATCGTTGAATATTCGCTTCTTCAAAGTATTCTGTTACAACCCGTGCAACGTGAGGCCTAGCATTGTTCTGCATTAACAGACATTGTTGCTTCCCCCAGAAGCAATTCGTAAATGCATTGAAAGTATGCCACGTCGTATGGTAGAAGTGATGAGAAAGCGATGACACGCTATTAATTTTCAGATGTTTGTTTATGTTTACTAGTCGATGAGATATTGTAATGTTCTAAATTGTTATAAAAATTGAAAAAATGCAACACTTCCTTTGAAAATGCGTATCTTCTTTTTTTAAGTAGATACTGACTTAAATCAAAAAACATTTTGTTGAGAAAGGGTCACACTTCAAATCAAAACTGAATTTTCCGCCTCAAATTCACCACAGGGTGTTTAGAAATGAAGGGTATAAACAAGGTTTTGTTTCACCCTGTATAACGGATGAACCACAGCTATTTTCGCAAAGTAAATTTCAGGTTAATATAACAAGACCCAATACTATACCTGGTGAAAATTTCAACAAAATCGGAGAACCACGAAAGAAGATACAGGTAGTTGAATTTGACACAAATTTTGCCTGTCCGGAATTTATTAACGGGGAGTATATGTAGCCGATATTTTGAGTTTCCATTTGAGAATTTATTGAGATTGTATTGCAACTCACTCTCATCGTCGTGTTGAACAGAACTTTCTCCAAGAGTTTCTTCAACCTTATCTTTTTGTGTTGTAGGCATATTCTTCTTCGGTATAGCCCCTCTGGAGGTACTAGGTATATTCGAGTAATTTTCTTCATTCGATACTTCAGACTTACGTCTCACTTCAACTACACCACTCGGCACTTTCACTTTTGTTGAAGAAGGTTGAGGAATAGAGTCTTCTTCTTTTCCTTTCTTCTGGGCATTTACTACATTATAAGGTACGACTTGGAATGAACTGGTACTGGTAGAAGGAAATGTGTGGTTTTCTTCTAAGCTAACACTTCTTGTTGCAACTCGCGATACAGTTTCATCCGTTGGAATGTTTGAATTAGGCATATTTTCACTATCTTCACTAACATTATTTTTATTCACACCTTGAGTCCTATCTACATTTGGTCTGGAGTAGTTTCGTAGAGCCTCCCAAGACCTCCAGAATCCCATGGACCTACTTTGGCCAGTTTCTGAAGTTGATCTTCTTCTCCTTTCTTGAACATAAGCACTGTCGCCAGTTTCGGATGATGCTAGACAAGATCCTATCCGATGGACGCATCTGGTGTACATTGATAGACCGGCCATTGCAATAGATGCAGCGGAAAATGTACTAACTACTCCCACAATATTGTGTAACAGTGTGACTGGCTTTTATAAATGCGGCGACGACTTTGAAACTAATTCGTTAAGTTTTCCGATAATTGGAGGAAGTTGCTTGGTCTATCTCAGTTTTATCGAGATCAAGCAGATATATGTGTTCGAATGGTGATAATTCGACAGGTATAGGTTTTCCTTGCTTTACATGAGAGCGCAAATGGAATTTTCTTAGATAACAATGTTTCATACGAACTCGGTTAGCAAATATACTGCTCCCAAAGAGTTAGGGTCATCGTGTTCAATCGTTTTGAAAAGTATATAATCGCTGTAAAATCATTTAAAACTCAATATAAACTTGAATCGATCTAATAAAAATCAGTATGAGACATTTCGTCGCCTTTTTTCTGAAGTTTGTTTCTCTGCATATGCTTCATGAATGTTCTTTTTTTGAAATGGAGTCGGTTTATCCACGGCTTCGATTTGAAACGAGTTTTCTGAAAATGCCAAGATGTACATTAACAAACGCTGAGACTAATAGGGCTATCGGAATGCTACAGGGTGGCCTAACTCAGGTTGTTGTAGCGGAAAGGCTCCAAGTCAGCCAAAGTGTGATATCTCGACTTTGGAAAAGGTTTTGAGTTGGAAAGACCAAGGCTTGGTGGGCGACGAAAAACAACACCTGCTCAGGATCGTTTCATCACCGTTTCGGCGAGAAGAAAGACTACATCTACGTGTAGAATGCTACGGAATGCTCTTCAAAATGCAGATGGGGTCCAAGTTTCCATCGAAACCATCAGACGACGTTTGAGAGAGGTGAATCTAGGTTCTAGACGTCCTTTAAGAGGAGTTCCATTAACACGTGGCCATAAGCGTTAAAGACTGGAATGGGCAAGGTAACATATCAATGGCGTAGTGTCCTTTTCACTGATGAATCCAGATATGGACGATTTTCAGATTCTCGAAGAAAAAGGGTATGGACAATCCCACGCATACTCCGTAATCGTCGCTATGTCCAAGAAGTCCGTCCATTCCGAAGGGGTAGTGTTATGGTATGGGCTGGGATATGTTTCAAGGGGCGCACAGATCTACACATTTGTCCTTACATTTGGCCTTACACTATAGGGAGCATGTGATTGACAATGTTTTGCCAAATTTTCACGCTGCTATTGGTGAAACTTTTCAATTTCTAGACGATAACGTTAGATCGCACCTTGCAGACATAGTTGAGAATGCGCGCGAGGAACTTGGTATTCCACATTTACCAATACCTCTGCACTCACCAGATTTGATGCATAGAACATGCATGGGATATGCTCCAAAAAAGATTAAATAATCATCAACCTACCCCAGAATCCTTAAATGATCTGAGAGAGCTTCTGCCCCGTTCATTGAACCAAATTCCTCAAGAAATGTTCAACAACCTCGTGTGTAGTATGCAAAGAAGATGTCAAGCTGTTATTGATGCCCGTGGAGGCCATACATTGTATTGATAGTCTTGAAATGCTTGAATTCTTTGGGAATGAAATTTCGTTATTTTACTCGATTTTTCTTAACTACCCTGTATACGCTGCATACCTACAGGCTAAAATTAATTTTAATTCGTGCAACTTGAAATCATATTAATATGAATTTGCATCACAGAATCCCATTTAAACTATATTTATTTGCAATTCAAGTCAATATCCCTAACTCATGTGGAGCTGTTTATTTCAACTACCACTTACTGCTACATCTATAAAATTTATGAAAGAAAAAACAGTTGTGCCACTCAATAGTTTCTAATACAAAAATCATTAAACGATATTCATGAAAATATTCTATAAATTTCAATGAAAATTCAATTATTTAGGGAAAATAATGTATGATACACTCGATTTTGGATTTTGAACTCGTGTAAGAATATCAATGCCTTCTTGTATAATAAATACCTATACTGGACAGCTAATTTTGGATGCACTTAACACAAGCCTACACATATCATATAAGACAGCCAATGACCGTAGAGTTTGATATATCGATGAATAATACATTTTATTTCTTTTCTTACCTTGATTTCTCCAACATTCTGAATAAATCGATGGACAGTCCCTAGGAGGAGCCATTTCCCTACAAGAAAAAAAGATAAGATGTTATAAATTTTCCACAAGAGTGCGGTGGAAACAATTCCATAGCTTTTAGAATGTTGATGGAACGGTTTCAAAAATAAGTTTTCGAAAATTTAATTGGGATTATAGGTTGTTGACTCTTATCGAGTGGATCCTCCACCTAGATGAATCAATGTCCAAATTCGATTTTTTAAACGACAGATCATGTTCGAGTGAACTTTGAAATTTCGGCACGAGTTTTTGGAAGACGATATCTCTCCTGAATTATCTGAGGGCAGCATAAAAATTGCAGCCGAAAAACTGAGTTGTTACGAAAAGTCTGCTGTTTGTATCTTGCATACTATCGAATATGGACAATTTTTCATGCATCTAGTGGTACCAATCAAATAAAAAAATTACAGAATGACAAGGCCTAGTTAAAGAGTTAGAAAAACTAAAAAAAATTGGTATAAACTTACTGTTGAGATGCAAGAAGGGACAAATTTGAAAACCACAACAAAGAATCTCGAAATTGAAACCGACTATCTACCGATCCTCAACTGAGAATGGTTGGAAATCATCGAAATGTTGCCAATACGACCCACAGATAGCAGAGATAAGTTCTATTGTTGTAAATGCGATATTTTACGAGTTCCGTATCAGAGACAGGCTAATTGAGTACAATTCGATATTTTTGTTGTGATGCCGTATTTTCGAATCTCTTGAAGCTAATATCTGCATCGGAGAAATCTAATGATGCTTTTTATGCATGTACAGGGTCGGCAAAATTGGTGATACCTGAACAACAACTGCAACTTACAGACGAACTATATTTTTATATTTTTCAAGATAACTGCATGAATTTGAGGGCGATGTGTGATGTATGATATATTTCTGAAACGGGAAAAAAGGTAATTGTTTCTAAGTCATTTTAAACTTTTGCTTCCATAAGAAAAAACACAACTTTATGCTATAGCTCAGCAAGGAAACCTCTTGGGAAAAAACAAAGTACGATACTGGATTGATATGAAAAAAGTGCCTATATAATGTTTTCATTTCAACATCCTAGCACAAACAGAAACGGAGATAATGGCCAAAGTTTAAATCGCCCAAATTTCAATTTTGGCCTATAACTCGAAAACAAAAGAAGATAGACGAATGCAGTTGATAGCATTATCAGTTCCTCTGAAAAAAATGACCGTAAGGTGTCATTCATTTTCCTCTATCTCTCACGGTTAAAAAGTTGGAGTTCAAGTATCACCAATTTTGCTCACCCTGTACAGGGTCGTAATACTTCGTCAGATCATCTGATGAGTACTTATACATTCAACACAAATGCCGATTTTCCATATGCCATTGTCCTCATCAGAAACCTTATCAGGTAAAGGACTAGTAGGATTAAAAAAGTTAATTATTTGACATTATTTTTTTTTATTTGTCCAAATACTTGATGATCATTGATAATTTTACGATAGAATTAGGCATTAACATGTGTTTATATGAGTATACAAATCCTTTTCCATTCTTTGGAGTGAACCTTATTATTCTTTCATTAATTTTTTTCGACTGTTGACATTTTGAAGCCTCAACCGATATCTTTCTAAAAAGTTCTACTTTTTTCTTTGAAATTCTCCCAAGTTTTGTTGACCATTATTACCATTATAATGAATGGATTGGGTTTCTCTCCAATAAAGAATTTATTATGCTTCAACTTTCGTTCAAATACGTAGATATTATCTTAGATTTCATTCATGGCTTATTCCAAGTTACTTGAAAATTTCTGGTGTCGAATTTTTTTGTCGATCTGGTCGTACGTATATGGATCAAACGCGATGTGAAAGAATGCACGAAAGATATTGGACATTAGGATGCGAATCATGTATATGCATTCGCAAATGTTGAATCACATTATTATTATTCACACCTCATATACTTGGGATATTTATCACATTCCTATCAATGTTATGAAGAAAATTGTCAAGTGCTTCACTTATTATATGAATCACATTCCCAGAGGACATTGCTTTCGAGATGCAGATACCATGTGTCCCAGTTTATCGGTGGGACATATGATATTTTGGAGATTGCAAGTTTCGCTTCAATTTGAAATGATTTTTCGAAGAATGGCATAACAAATGGATCAATTTTCGTCTCAGTTGAATCAAAGGCAGCTAAAATCCCTTTAGAAGCGTGCTTATGCAGAACAATCTCTCATTTTCATGTCCATGTTTGGAGAACCTAAATAATATGGGACGTAGACCAAACAACTTGTGTGACGCAGAGTGCAGTTCTGCAGTTTACCACCTACGTAGTTATTGTTGACGACCCACTGCTTCAAAAAAGGAAAGATCCCACTCGTTTTAAAAACGCCAAGTCACTCTTCTAAGATTGATCAATTATCGTCTATCAATTTGTCGATTGCGTTACGCCATCGAAATTGCGATGTACTCTGATTTTGTCGAGATCTGCAAGAAACCTTTCCGCGAACAACATGTTTGTTATCTGGTCTTAAACATTCCTAACAGTCGTTTCTAGAGAAACAGTTGGTTCAACGGTCATAATATTGTCAACATGAATTGTTTATGAAGCGATTGGATCTAACTTCAGTTAATTACAAGATTGTGTGCATCCTATAATGTCAAAAAGGTTCTTATTTACTCAGTATGTCAGGACCATTAGAGGGTATTAATTTCACGAAAAATCTACCGAAAGAAAGGTGGTTTAAAATTGTTTTTCTTCAACGTTAACATGTTGCTCTGGAAAACCATTTTCTGATTTCCTAGAACGATAACGAGTCTAGATAACTACGTCTTTTTCATTTCGCTGAACAAACATTTGGAATGGTCAATAATACCGTGCCTATTGTTGGAGAACAATAGGAGAGTAATAAACTTTTGTTGAAACTAGGCTGGCGCAAACATAAATTGGAAAGTCCATTCACATAAGGCGTTTTGCTATGCACTTCTTCTCGGAAATATGTTGCGTGGGTGGAAACACAAACTGGAGTATTATGAGCGCCAGATTATATATCAACACGATCGAAAGATCTTATTTGTGCAGATTAATTAAGATAGATGAGAATGAAGAGACTGATTTCTCAGTTTTGAGACCATGAAAATAACTTTGTTGGTTAAAAAAGAACCAAGAACTGTATTTAATGGGTATAAATATATTCTTTTGATTCAGAGAGCTAAAATAATACAATACATATTGAAACAAAAAGGTACCTAGCTGAGGTTCATGCAACACAGGAAAACCTAAGGGAAAACCATACAGGTCTGCAGTATGATTAAATGAGGAAAGGGAAAAAACCTCAGCTAAAAAAATCCTTACCTCGCCAGTGAAAAAAAATTACTTAAATTATTAAATATCAGGAAAATCTTGAAAGACATCAGTGTGATCATCTTCATGTTATCCGTCGATGGGCTCAAATAAACAGATTCTTCACAAAAATGACTCGCAATTCTTAATCTGAAATGAAAAGAGACAAAAGCAGAAAAGAAACCAACTATTTAGAATAAATTAAATTATTTTGAAATTAACCACCCATTTCAGAAATGCATTTGTTACTTTGTGTATAGCCCCGAAACCATCTTGAAATTTATAAATGGGACAACTATTTATAAGATGTTCTATAGTCTCCTAATTTTCCCCACACTCACAACTAGGGCTCTCAACCGAATTCCATCGGAAGAGCATGCTGTTGCATCGTCCATGGCCTGTTCTAATGCGATTTAGAACAGACCATATTCTCCTGGGAAGGTCAAAACCAGGAACTCTGATGGAAGGATCAGAAATAAGATCTTAATTGAAAAAAATTGGATACATTCCATTCAGATTGCCAAATTTCTTTGTCGCTTCTATTCATATCAATCAGAAATTTTGACCAAAATGGTTTACGCGACTTCAATCTGGGGACCTTATTATCTGGAATATAGTTGAGTATGGGAAATGAATTGAATTAGTTCCAAAAATTCAAAGCTGTTGTGTCTCTGCTAATATGGGAAGGGAAAATATTCAAGAAGACTGGTAACCAAGGAGTAGGTGTAGACTTGATAGTACCATAGAAAAATTCAGTTGGGCATCAATTTTTTTTTACATGAACACTGTTCAACCAAACAGGGCAACAATATTCAGCAGCGGAAAAAAACAAAGCAAGCGCTTTTGTACGATGTATTGTTGCGCCCCATGAGGAACCAGCTAGTTTCTGAAGAATATTGTTTCGAGTTTTAAGCTTCAAACGGAGATCATCTGAATGGGCGTTGAAATTCAGAGAGGAATCAAGTTTGATTCCCAGGTATCTAGGATTGAAATTATGTTTTAAGGGAGAAGAACCGAAAGTACACTCAATTTTCTATATTTCTGATGATGGGAATCGGTATACGATTTCCTTAATTTTTTTCTTAAATATTTGTGATGAGATTTTTTTTTATAACGAAAAGCAATTTGATTTTGTCTATCTCGTATTATTGTTGCGTCGTTGAAATTTATTCAAGAAATTCAACCATCTGATCCAGTTCATGGTCCCATCCGTTCGTTTCGGAGGAAATGACGAAAATCACCATGATCTGTAAGTTCTGTTTCCGCTTCGGAACAAAGGAATCGTGCACCATCACAAATCAGATAATTTTGTTTGTTCAGAAGTGAAAATGTTTCATCTTATGCATGCAGCGTCAATTTCGCTCGGTCAACAAAGACTTAACAGTGACAATAAAATTGCACAGTTGGTTAACTCCGCAAACAATGCCGGAGCTGTGCTAAAAATACAGATGCTTCCCATGCAGTACAAGGAATCAGAACGCGAAAAACATAAGAGGAAAATAATGGACAAAATTGCGTGTTCGATAAAATTCAACAAGTAGTCGATGAAATAGGTTCAAAAAAAATATATAGGGTTTTTTGCCCAGTGAACATTCAGCGTGGGCGTAGCATACGCCACTGTGCAGTCTTGTAGAATCAACTAACAAGTCATTACATCCGTCATGGTGTGGTACCATACAAAATGGGACAATTACTTAAACAGTTCTGAGTCTGGTTTGGAGAAAAGAAACCATTGTTTTTCATTCTTGACTGGCGAGTATTATATGCAAATGTCCAAGCATTCGAATTGTTTAATTTCCAGGCATGGCTGTATTATTACTGTACCCCTGTATTGTTGTCCGATAATGGGAAGACAGTGGTGGAGCTGACAACTCTTTCCGGGAAATTCTGGGGTGCATTTTTATGAAATATGGTCAATTGTATTAAAATATTTCCTGAATAAAATCCAATCATGACAATAATATGCAGAATGAACGATTTTTTCATTTGAATTTGACAGGATTTATTCATTTCTAACCTATAATATAGATATGACAATTTTGACATCGACAAACTAGGCGCTTCCTGGATCAAAATCCAGAGGGCGTTTGAGTCTACGTTCTCCAAAAAAAGGTAAATTTGTTAATTGGAAAATAAGCTCAGAAATCGTCCAGTGTAGATCGCTGAATATACATCGGATGCAGATTGTTTTATCCTAACTCTACAGACGGTTTTTTCACGATGTGGTAATGAAAACACATAGAATGTTATGTTAAGGCCATAAAATTCAGTTTACGAGAAAAGTATAGGGATTCTGTGAACAATTCCGAAGCATCATTGTTACCAATCGTTCGCCCGAAGGTTATCAACAATAATTCGAGAGCAGCTCTATTGGAAAACAGTTTTCTACCCGGTCCCTGGACTATTATACCTTTTCTAAGTTGATAACGATAACAATTAAAATGGATATTCGAGGATAAGGTATAAAACAATAAAATCGATAAAGATAACGATTCCAGAAAATATCCGAGCCATTGTTGTGATTTGCAGACCAAAGAGTGATGATATTGATAAAGAAAGACTAATTTGCAACACTTTTTACAAATATGTATTCAACTCACATACAACTTAAAGACAAGAAAGTAAAAAAAAATATTAATTCATTAAAACAACCAGTCAAATATTCTCTTCTGAAACAGTGACATCTTCTTCTACCTTAACGTGAGAATAGTTCGTTTCTTGGTCCATTCTGATCGCTTTGATTTCTAGATTGCCAACGATCTCACAGATTTTAATTTTCGCTTCTGCCGCCAATTCCGGAGGTAATTTTTTCACGGATAAGGCCATGCTGTGGAAGAAGCCGAAAATGGGGTCGGTTTTAACGAGATCTTGTTCTGCTTCCTTGTTGGGTTCTATTAGTCTTATGACTTCGTCATATTTAGAAGAAGTGGTTCTGTATTTTGTCTCAGATATGGAGTCTTGATCGTAAAGTTGAGGCTCTGACAATTGGTCGAGCTGTTGTTGGTATGTTGCCCCTGGTACATAATGGTTTTCTGTTCTTGGTTCTTCGGTGACGATTGGCGTTGGTTCTTCGGTGATATCGTTTTCTTCTTTTTGGTCATTTGGTTCATCCATTGTTGATCTACGAAACATTTATTAATATAGACTTTGTAGCTTAATTACTTGGTTAAGCGGTAGATCATATGTACCAGATAAAGAGGATCTCACCCTTCCAATTTTCTTCCAGTGCCCTCCAGAAATTTCAAGCGCTTCATCAATACCCAGGTGGTGTTCAAATTTTTCCGTCTGAATCTGAAATAGGTGTCTTTCATGCTGCGCCATCTCTTTTTGCAGTCCTCAACTGGAAAATTATTGTATGTTTCATATAATCCTATAAAAACTGCGAACTTATCGAATAAAAACCAAAAATGTACTGGAGAACTGTATTGGCAACGCTGATCCCAGTTGGACTACTCTTATTGGTCAACGATGGAATGAGATCCGAGGAGATGCGACGTTGCCTTATCAGTTTTCTCCAGGATTTCCTGTGTTTAAAGAATTCCGTAACTTCTACGAGTAAAGATTAAAACTTAGTTTTGCTCACCACTCCGATCCATTTTCTTAGCTACACTCTCCCATAGTTTAGCTCGGACCACCAAATCCCTGTGTTCTCTGTTACGGATGTCATAGAGCAAACGATGCTGCTGTATGACGTTTATCAAATTGTAGTCCTCTTTGTTGGAGAAGCCCACATACCGATCACTCCTTTTAAACGGCATTATGTACGTCGACTATTTGAACACTCGCGATATCTCGTAACACCTAATTTTGCCGACGTAAAGTCACTCACGTTGGCTGTTCGTTTTCATGGCGATCAGACGAACGCATTGGTTCGCGACTGCGTTATGCGCCATCCGCAGCGGTAAACGATCGACGGAGAAGCAGTGGCGGAGGCAAATGGGGGCACGAAGGAAGATTAATGTCTGGGAATCTTTTTGAATTGAGATTAAATTTATTTTTGTTGGAATTTTTACGTTTGTGAATATTTGAAGTGTGTCACATTTGTCTCAGTCAATTTTTTGAAAGTGCGGATAATCAAGGTTGCCAAGACAAAGGAAATGAATATGCACCGAATGGTATTTTATCCGATATGGTCCATTAATAGCACTCCAATCGATTCGATCTAATCGTTTTATCTCCAAAATCTTGATTAATTCAATATCATGCCGGAAAAATAAATATTTTCTCGGAAAAAATTCCTTGGACTATAAAATGTATTCGACACCGGTTGCACACGTTTCTAAAGCTTGAGAATCTAGTGATTCTCCCTAAAAAGGCACTGCAGCAAAAATCTGTCAAAATCTGTGGTTTATACTTGACAAGACAAAATTGTTGCCAACCCATACGTTCCGAAGTAGCCCTTTGTATGGATGTGGCTAAGCTTCTTTTACATTCTGGAGTTATGTCCCGATTAAAGTCAATAGGCCGGTAATATAGGAAGAGGTTGCACAAGTTTCTAAAGCTTGGCAATCTAATGAATCTCCCTTGAAGGACACTGCAGGAGAATTTGCCAAAAATTGTGGTTTAGCATTCACGAAACAAAAGTGTTGCCAACATGTACATTCCAGAATAGCCATTTGTATGGATGTGGCTACGATACTTTCGTATTTTCGAGTTATGTCACGGGTAAAGTCAATAAGACGGTGATACACAGGTTGTACAAGTTTTCAAAGCTTGACAATCTAGTGAATCTCTATAAAAAAAGAGAATTTGTCAGAATCTGTGGTTCATTCTCGACAAGACAAAAGTGTTGCCAACATATACATCTGTTTGTGGCTATGCTCCCTTTGCATTCTCCAGTTTTGTTACGGTTAAAGTCGATAAGTTGGTAATACACAGGTTGTACAAGTTTCCAAAGCTTGACAATCAAGTGTATCTCTCTAAAAAAACACTGCAGCAGAATTTGTCAAACTCTGTGGTTCATCCTTGACAAGACAAAAGTGTTGCCAATATATACAACTGTATGTGGTTTTGCTCCCTTTGCATTCTCGAGTTATGTCACGGTTAAAGTGACACAGGTTGTACAAGTTAACAAAGCTTGACAATCTAGTGAATCTTTCTAAAAAGACACTGCAGCAGAATTTGTCAAAATCTGTGGTTCATCCTTGACAAGACGAAAGTGTTGCCAACATAAACATCTGTATTGTGAACGAGATATTCTTGATAATGGAATATTTGTTGGGACATTATTTGGGCTATTTCCATTATCTATATTGTTGGTATTTACATACATCTGTATGTGGCTGTGCTTCTTTTGCATTCTCGAGTTATGTCACGGTTTGAAGTCAATAATCCGGTGATACCGTTCGTTTGTTACGATAAAATCGGTACGGCGCTTAAAAGGGGATGTTGCGGCTAATAACTGGAGAAATATGATTCTGTTCTTGCGCCGAAAGAGCAGATGCTATGCGGCACCGGCAGGTGAATTACCAGGTGTCGGGGAACATCTGCGCGACGCTGACGGTCTTTGTGCACGGCTCGTGATGCATTCTAACACGATCCAATGGTCGGGGAATTAAGAACCTTTCATCTTTCTTCCAGCATCGTTTTATCGCTCCCGGAAGTCGTACCGGGCATTAAAATCGAATGAGAACGTCATCATCAGATACTCGTTACGCCGTTCCGATAGATTTTATCGGCGTTTCCCTTTTTGTGTCGCCTATTTTCTCGAGATTTCAGGACGCTAGAAATAAAAATGCGCTTATGGAAATGAATTATGGCGAGGTTTAACGACTTGTTCCTGCCGTTTTTTCTCATCCGTCGTAATTAGCAATCTTGGTGGTCATGGCCGGTCTCACGGAGGAGTGACACTTGCGAAGAACAAGGTCGTTTTTGTCCACTTTTCAGTGTTCCCAAACTCTAGAACGGGAGTCTCGAATGGATGCAAAAAGTCCAATTTCGTTTAAAATTACCTGTCTCCCTCAATGTTGCCAACAATTTGAAACGACCAAGGTACAAATACATACGATTGAACACGACGTCTATTAAAAACTACTCTTATTGCATTATTACACATTACAATGATATTTTTGAGATTCCAAACCTCACAAAAAGTCTTTCTCAGTCTTTTTCTGCTGAAGAAGTGGCTTCGGCTGTATGACCAATAAGAGCGTTTCCTTCTCAAAATAAAATGAAGACGCATTTAACAACTTGCCTTAATTAGAATCGACCTTGTCGGTCATTTAGCATCGGTATGAAAATCAGCGTGCATGTAGGTGCAAAATGAGGTTCATGCAGTGATTCATCTAAAGCACCTTTCGTGTTTTTTGTATTTTTTACGTCTGTCCCAAGGCGACATAATTGCCGCATTTCATTGACTCGGGGATTTCGAAAATTTATAAATTTACGCGGAGGTTAAGGCTCTGATTGTTGGTAACATTGGGTCTCTACGTCTCTTAATTTGACTTTTAGATCGAATGAACGAAGTCATAGAATTACCTGGAATGTATCAGATTGCGCATCAAAGTGTCATCAAGTTCTTTTCCTACTACAACTGCTATGAAAAGCAGCGTACTTAATTTCAAAACGACGTATTGCTCATTCTTACGGCACTTTGACATTCTACGTACATTTTGACATGTCTCTATGCGCCAATCATGAAATTTTAATGAATGAACTGAGAGCACAAAAATGATTATCCATAACGTCAGTTTCAAGACAAAAATTCTTCGTGAAAGGTTCTAACAATCTAACACTTTGTGGCTAGTTTTTGAATTCTGCACTTGTATCATAAATAACTATTATTGAGTGCATTATACGGGAATAATCCGAACACTTTAAGACTTTTATGGACATAAAGAACATAGAGAAATAATCTATGAAAAAAGTTTAATCAATTTATAAACAATTTTCATTCGAATTGATGAGATGTTGGCAATTTTGTGACGTTGTTTTCGGGTGCTACAATCATCTCGTTTGTAACTCGCTCCCGATGAAACGAAAATATGGCTGAGTCACGGAATATCGTGTATCTCTGGTTAAATTGGCGCCTTGGCAAGGCCACTGTTGCTTTGTCCGCGGTTTCTTCGGAAATAAAAGCTGGACGGTTCATTGTTTGGAGCCACCGATGTGTATGCAGTTTTCCAGCTCTAACCGTTATTTAATCAATAGAATTGCATATCAGACCGATCATTTTCTATTGGATGATCTCACGGATGTCCTGAATGAGCGAGCACCAGAACTAGTTATATATCCTTGTGAAACTGCATTGAATTACAGGTGCAGTTTGAATTGGTTGAAAATGGGAAACAGTCGATTGATTATTATTCTGTGGTTTGAACCACAGAACCATTCCCATTGTTACCAACCCACTGTATGGAATTTACTCTAACTGATCTGGAAGAATCTTCGACTTTTCGAGGTGCCTTCCATTCATTGACCTTCCTCAAAGAAACAATAGGAGTTCAACCCCATTCATAGATGCAATAATGGGGTCTAGAAATAGGATCGAAAGGCTTGTGTTATCCGATATTTTCCTTGAATAGGTTCTTTGATTGCCTAAGAGCGCCGGATGTTGAGCTGTCACGCATTCATGCATTCTGTTACACTATCGAGCAGAGAAGGAGTAGGCGGGAAGTACTTCCGTAGTACACTGTACGAATGCTCATTAATAAACGCGACGCAAGACTAGTACTTCAAGGCTTTCCACACACCTCAGGGTTTGAACGCACAAAATTCAAGTTACAATGTTCCATGAAATCTTGTTTTTTCGAAAAGTGTAAAAATTTTACATATTTCGACGTATGATTTCTAAAAAACTACTTGTTCAAATACAATGTCGTAGTATTTTTTAGAAGCAGAATTTAATGCTCAACACTTATGAATATCACAAAAATTTCGATAAAGTGCTTAGTTTAGGAGCTATTCGCGAAAAACCTAAAATAGTCCGAAAATTTCGAGGTTTTTCGAACATACGCTCCACTGGGAAATTGGGGCGAAGCTCAGACTACTCTCATTAGAGACCCAAAAGAATGATTAAAACAGTTTCCTGAACTCCACCAATTATTTCCAGACACACCATTTTTTTAAGCTAATTTGCTTGGCCTATTATATTCACGGTATTAATTTCTTCAGGGAATGTGCCTGAATCAAAGGACAAAACTCTGTGGAGTGGCTAGTTTGTGATTGAAAGTCATAGACTTAAATTACTATAATAAAATTGTCCTTCGTGAGTTCGTCTTGCGTGTGATTCCCTTAGATTCGCATAACAACCGAGCCCTAGTCGACATTCAAGAGATTAGAATGATTTTTTTTTCTGAGAATAATTCATTCATTCATGAATGAAAGCTGCTGCGCTCGCATTTATTTTTATGTCGCTTCCGACCAATCAGGAGAGCTTAAGAAATTATGGTGATTATAACGGAATGATCATTGAACACTTGGTACACGTAATTTAGATGGAATGTGTAAATTCTGCAATCATGCTAAGAAATCGCTGTTATATCCTTGCCAGGAGGGACAAGGTCCAAACACTTTCAGTCGATGCAGAGATCTATTTATAGAAGCTCCTTCTTAGGTCATTGTTGAAAAAATTGCATACATTGTTACATTATTCTTCCGAAGAAGATAAATATTTTCGTACAACCAGTTTCACATTATTCATTCATAGGTGCAGAACGATTATGGAATAATAAACTTATATTCCCAATCTTCTACGCCTAAAAATGTTACTAGATAACGTATTTTAGGTTGCCTAAATCATTTGAAGAATACTGAATATTCGTATTTCAGGATTTTCCTAAAATATAAGAATATCAAAGTGCTTATAGCCAAGCGAAAGATCAGTAGTAATAAAGTCAATTTATGGCTGTATTCTGCTTTCATCTGCATAAATCTATTGGCGAATCCAAAAATCTAAACTCCCTCTAGCGGCGAAATATCGCCCAAAGAAAACAAGTATACTTTGGAGTAATCCCGTTCAAAATACATGGTTTTTAATATAAATTAGTGATATTTTCGTTTAATATACGAAGATTGGTGTAATTATTAGGTTTTCTGAATAGTAGAATTGATGCTGAGAAACTATCGAAAGGTATTTATACGAGAATTATAAGTTAACATAAGATTATTCTCAAATTCTTGTGTTAAATTTTAGGTTAGGAGTTATATTGAAGCTGAGCAGAAATAAAAAGATTCATTTGAATAATATTGGCTAGTGGAATAATATTTTCATCATGAGTGAATGAATTATAATGCCCTTGATATATTGAAAAAAGAGAAGCTTGGGTGAGAAGATTGAAGATGGGAAAAATGATTGTTTTCTCTCATCATTTTAGGATTGATCATAGGTCTGTAGTAAAAAATTTTGTGAATAATTCATAATATTTATTTATATATCTTTTCAGCTTCAAAATTTCAGCAAATGAAAGCTCCTGAACTTAAAGCTACTGCTGTGACTTCTCGAAACTTGCGACGTAGTTAATATCCAGAAGAAATGAATAGGGCTTGTATGGCCCAACATAAATTGAGGAGAGAATCCAGGAATGATACTCTTAGGGATAAACATATAATTTCTCAATCAACAACTCAGTGTACTCATTTCCATGATTTTGAAAGTGGTGTGTAAATCAAAGAAAAAAATGCTGCAATATTGTCTGCTTTGAGTAAAGAGGAACAATATGTTGTGCATGTGCTATTCAAAATGCAATCTGTGAGATTTGAAAATGCAGAGGATGTATCTGAAGACAATGGAACAAGTGAACACTAGTGATTTGTTGTGAAATTTTGTTAACGCCATTAGAAATAAGAAACAATTGAACTCCTTGACTGAATTTGCAAACACTGGGTTTGAAAGATTATGGGCGGGTTTCACAAAGCTTTAATTGTACGATTTAAAAACCTTATGTAAATTCGAACCAATTGAATCACTTGTTTTGAAATTTCAACGAATTGCGTTGGCTCCAATTAATTTAACGGTGGTGCAATCAAAGTTTTGTGTAACCGACCCTATGAGTTTTCAAACAATTATAAATTTTCAAAGGTTTGTTCTATATTTATGTCAGCATTTTGTTTTAGTCATTTCACTTTGACTTGGCAATCACATACATCTCTTCTACTTTTTGGTGTCATCTCTGGCAAATTTTCCATTGTAAACAAATATTTTATCTATAATTGATTGTTATCTTAATATTGTGTGATGAAAGATATATACAATTTACCATTTTAAAATTACAAACAAAACACAAATAAAGACTGGAAAAAATTTCAGAATCATTTATTCATTTTGCAACATATGATTAAATGAAATGTTCTCAACCAAATTTTGTTCGTAATCTTCATGAAAGGGAGCACCCACTTTCAAAAATGATTTGGGAAAACTTTAATAAACAATGAAGTCGTATGTTTCCAAATTCAACGGATTCATCTGAACCTGTGTGCAGCACGAATGATTCTGCTTCAATTGGATATCACTTCGAGGTAGTACCATTCATTTACGAATTCTGCAGAATCTCATGGATCTAGGAAATACTTTCAAATATATTATTCTACATCATTTGAGTAATCCCAACAAGTGTCAAACATATTCATTTTACCAATATAATTGTTCTTACAAGTAATTTAAATATCTTTGCATACAATTTTTTCATCATTCATGGTGAAAACGAGTTGTTCTTCTGAATTCGCCACACTTAATGTACAATCAGAAATGCATTAACACACATCTTAAAAAGCCTTTAAATCACTCTTAAAATGAAAATCTATTCATTTATTTCACAGAATGATATAAATATCCCGTTGTCTTTCAAAAATTTACAAAAAACCCCTAGCGCCACTCAGGCTGGTGGCTAAATTTCGAACCTAGAAAACAAGTATTTACAGCGCCCTCAACGGTAGTTGGATTCGCCAATAGCTTACAGGTGATCAGAATCAGAAACATAACAAGAGGTATATTGTGAGGTTATGTTGAATGATTTATTCCACAGACTACTAATAATAAATTATTATTAAAAGTCTATGGTCGATTCATAGATATAGATGTATCTATATCTATGAGAGAAATCAATTCTATTCAATGATCTTATCACAGAATATCTATCCTTAGATATTCTGTGATCTTATTACGAACACAGAATATCTAGGATGATATTCTGTGTTACGAAGTAGTTCAAAATTGACACTTCAAATACGAAAGTAACAGAAAAACTTCCAGAATTTCAATATTTACGAATCTGTAAGCCAGCCACATACAGATCAATCGTACGCTACAAATTCGTAGCTTACCGAGAAAAAGCAGAATACCGCCATAAATTTTGACGGAATTTCATACAAAACTGAAAAAAAGAAAAAGATCGTTCCTTTGACAGTTTTCGTATGATATTTGACGCACGACAACCATTTCTTTGTTGTGTCAATGTCAAATTATTCAAGTACAAATATAAATAAAAGCAAAACTTAATTTATTTATTACCTACAATTTAGGCCCTACAACTGGTGATATTTCAGAAAAACATGTTGTGATTGTTCTTATATTAAGAAACATACCTGAATAATATAAAGTTCTCTTGGAAATGAGAACGTCGAACTGCATATATGATTAAAAAAATCCTATACTTGGGTGACCTTCTATGAAAACAATATGCTGCGCTACTCTGCAATACCGAGGGATATTTCCGAAGACAAATATCGAATAACTGAGGAGGAAACTCATTTTTCCAATCAGAATTCGAGGGCACCTTTCAAATATGGAAAACAAGATCTAAGAAAAAGAAAAATATCTATTCCCGCAATACTAGGAAGTCCCGGACCGCCTGAAAGTTCTTCGAATTATGTTCCAGTGATAAACAAAACTCAAAGCTTACCAAATCATGCTTCTACATCTCACAGTACCGTAACTACAAACTATAGTTGTGTTTTCGATTTATTACGAGCATCTCCTGAAGATGTTGCTGCTCAGTTAACCTTGCTAGATTTGCCAGTGTTCCAAGCTATACAACCCGAGGAATTATCAAGCTGTTCTTGGCATAAGAAGAACAAACTAATCATCGCTCCGAATGTAGTAGCCTTCACTCGAAGGTTCAATCACGTCAGTTTTTGGACTGTTCAGGAAATACTCCAAAGGCCTACCCCAAAGCAAAGATCGGAAATGCTCTCTCTCTTCATTCGCATCTCGAAAAAACTGTACGATCTGAACAATTACCATTCTTTGTTTGCGGTGATTTCCGCAATGCAAAGTGCCCCCGTTTATAGGTTGTCCAAGACTTGGGGGTGTCTTTCCAAGAAGGACAAGGCTAATTTCGATAAACTGGCTGAGGTTTTCTCGGACGAGAGCAACTGGGCTAATTTGAGGAGCCACATAGAAAGTTTGAAATTGCCGTGTATTCCTTATTTAGGTATTTATTTAACGGATCTGGTTTACATCGATATGGCGCATCCTCACTCTGGGGGACTGGAGTCGCAACCGAGAAGCTTAAAAATGAATAATATACTCAGAATCATAAGCAATTACCAGCAGTCTGATTATTCTCATTTAACGAAAATACCTCACATTCAAGACTATTTAAACTCGATACGATACATAGAGGAGCTTCAGAAGTTTGTTGAGGCCGACCAGTATAAGTTGTCGTTGAAATTGGAGCCGATGTCCCCAAGAAACAGCAACTCGAGCTCTAAAGAATCCGTTACTCAAGAAGCCGCAAAGGCTATAGCATCGCTCAACTTATCCCCTGCGAAAGTTGCAAGTGGCTCCTTGAGGCTTCCAAGTTCAGCCTCTAAGTTCATACCGGGGCATAGGAAATGCAGGAGTCTCGGTACCAACATATTTAATAAGGGGGTACAGCTAGAAACGATACGACCAAATAACGTGCTGAAAACTCACTTGCTGGACGATTCAGCGCTTGAAGAATGTGGGAAAGTTCCTAATTTAGCGAATGCTGGGGGCCCCACTCACACATCACAAAGTACTTCGGACGATTGTACGTTACTGTCTCGAGTAACCGATGACAGTTTGAGTTTCGATGGGAATTTCAGCAGGATGCAGGGGTTCGTACAAAGAAAAACGTTGGTGAAAAATGGGAAGAAACTCAAGATGACGACTTGGCAACGGTACTGGTTGGAAATTTGGGCTTCGACTTTAGCGTACTTTGCTCCGAAATCGTTTAAAGGCATTTCGTTGAATATCGGATGCGCCTCTGCGAGTATCGCAAGGTAAGAAAGTTTACTTGAAACGTTAGGAACTTTTTAATGAATTGAATTATTTTTTTAGCCAACGACAGAGATACGATTTCAAGAGGGAGCCTTGCAAACTCGTGCCTCTAACCGGTTGTAGGATCGCCTTGAGTACCGACCCGATTAAAGAAGATACCTTCGAGATAATAGATCACCAAAGAAGCAACATTTACGAGTTTCGCGTTAGCAGTAAAAGTACGGCCGAAAAGTGGTGTAGATCTTTGCAGCAAGCTGCTTTCGGGGAAGATAAAGTTCCTCTACCAAACAATCTCATGTCTTTCGAATGATTTTTCAATATATTTTTTGTTTTTTATCTAGGCTAAGCATTATTTGTGTTCAGATTGAATATATGCTATTTCATGTTATCTGAATCTTTTTATAAGCTTCGTTATCGTCTTAAATTTCATCGGCTTTGGGATGTGGTCAGTTTGAATATTTTTACACATGAAAAACGACTATAATACAATAAATTCATAAATTTGATCTTCAGAATCGAAAAAAAAGACTTAATTCAGAAATTTAATCTCCCGGTTACTGTTCATCATGAGACGATGAAATAGAATGAAGTTTAACAAAAAACTAAAGATAGCAAAGAAAACTAAAAAAATTTTGAATGAGGATAAAGCTAAAGTGATATAAAAAAATTATTATATAAATATTTAGGGTTATTCACGAATATGGTTCAATAAAATATTTTAACGAAAGGCACAAGATTCAGGATTGAAATTCTAAAGGTGAGCTTCAAGTAAGAAGACGACTTCTCGTATATTTTTCGAATTTTTTATTACATAAATAGATTCTCCATTGAATTCTGAGTCTTTTCGATTCCAAAAGTTTGAATTTTCCCGAGAAAATTCTGTTTGAATGAGGAAATACGCAAAAAAAAATCTAAAAATTGAACTCTGTTGAAATACAGACAACTTCGAGGTTTTTTCATTAAAAATTCTCATATTTGAGAATCTCTGAAAAAAAAGGCTGATGCTTCTTTTCCGATAGCTTGATTTTCGGAATATGATACAGGAGGTTACAAATTTAGTAGTGACGAAATATCAGAATGCTTTGAAAAAAACGATTTTTTTGTTTCGTCACATCTAACTTTGACAAAAAATGTGTGACCTCCTGTATCATATTCTGAAAATCACGCTATCGGAAAAGAAGCATCAGCCTTTCTGCTCGGAGATTCTCAAAAATGAGAACTTTTAATGAAAAAACCTCGAAGTTGTCTGTATTTCAACAGAGTTCAATTTTGAGATTTTTTTTTCGTATTTCCTCATTTAAAGAGAATTTTCTCGGGAACATTCAAACTTTTGAAATCAAAAAGACTCAGAATTCAATGGAGAATCTATTTATGCAATAAAAAATGGGTCTTCCTATGCGAAAAACGAATGTTGATGTCACAAGAACCTTAAAAAAATATACGAGAAGTCTCTTACTTGAAACTCACCTTTAAAATTTCAATCCTGAATTTCGTCTTTCCTAAAAATATTCTACAGTCATATTCGTGAATAACCCTGTATATATAAATAATAAAAAAATCATTGTAAAATATGATTCCTGTTGAATTGAATATTTTATTGGTAGCTATTTGTGACTCTAAAGGTGGATTTCACAAAACTTTGATTGTGCGATCAAAAAACCTTACGTCAATTCGAACCAATAAAAATGTTCGTTGATAATTTTATACCAGTTCTAAACTTATTAGCTGAGCAAATTAAATTTTACTTTTTTAGTATTGTTTGCTATCATATCAAGTTTTAAACACTCTATTTCATTTTGTATTTGAAGATCCAGTTTTGACTTGATAATAACAAATCTTTGCACTATAAAATTGATATTCTTAAAGGGAAATCTGATTAACTCAGAAAAAAATTAATTATTGATTGAATTTCCCAGATTTCGAGATCTCTGAGACATTCATTAACTTATTCAAACTACTATTTTTGATATGAAGGCACGAATTTCGATACAGAAAAAAACACAACCCTTAAAAAACATGATTTATATTATCATACACTGAAATAGACAACAGATAAATATATCATCACTCTGCAATAAATTACGCCAAAAAAGTTCTGACCGTGGCTTTGATCGTGGTCCGGCATACCGGGCAATCTTGTAAATTCGGGGCACAGGTAACGCACGTGGCGAAATGGCCGCATGGCAAAAATACCACTCCAACTTCTACGTCCATGCAAACCTTGCACAACCTCTGCTCCCTGAGTATTCTGTTTTCCTCCTCCAAAGACAGTTTTTTCGACGTCGTAGGGGGCACCTCTTCCGAGGTTGTGGGGGAGGAGTCTTCGGGGCTGATGTTGTTCGAGTAGGATTTGAACATGAAGTCGTTGTAGTCGTCCATACATTCGGATTCAACCTCCGAACGTTGCTCGTCTATTTGTAAGTTTAAGGTAGCGAGCGCTAAAGAATCAGGTTCTCCGAAAGGGGTCCCGGTTTGTTCCAGCTTTTCTCGGAGGGCCCTTTTTATCCGGTCGATACTCAATCCGATGTTTAAAGCCATGACGACAACGGATGAACTCATATGTTGCTCTAAATCAGATTCTGTCACAGGAAATTTTTTAACGGGTTTCGGTTTCATGTTTTGTAGTTTTTTCTTATCCTGGAACAAATATGTTATGAAATTTATAGTAAACATGCAGTTCACATCATTATAATATTGTATACGATACGAGATATAACATTTATTGGTGTAGTGAATATTGCGATACTGATTGATATTCTTTCTATGTTAAATTTTGTGCTAGTTATCTATCGAAATGGTTGAAACGAGATCATTTAGTTCGACCAAGATTGTAGAATGAGAGATAATGCTTCAGCAAATGCAGATTTCAAACTCTTCAAATCAATGTTCTGTAGATAATCCTTTATAATGTAACTTAAACATAATTATTGATCTATGCCCTTTCTCGAACTTTGAAATAATGTTATATTATTTTTTGTTGTGAATTTGGGAGAGCACTCAAGTGAAATTCTTTTTTATTTGAGTGAAGGTTTTTTTGCTAGTTCTTTCGCCTTCATAAGCTCGACGAACCAGAAAAAATAACGAAATAACATTTTGTTTTGTTTCATTTGTAGAGATACTTATTCGAAAACATTTTAAAGCGAAAATTTTACAATGAGGGTGGGTGAAAAAAAAATTCGTTATCAGTTTTCCTTTGTGACTGAAAACTGCAAATGTCTGAAATTTCCTCTGCTCCGTAAACGGAATATTCAAATAACTGTTGTTTGATGAAGAAATAATTCAATAAGATACATAATCCATTCACGTGTTAATCTTATGCGATCGTATGCCTAGTTTATATCATTTTTATTTCAAATTTTTGATGTGTTATATTAGAAACATAAATAATAGCTATTAAATTATGTTATTCCTGATAATTCTTAGTAATTTTCCAAAGATTCGACTTCATGAGCTGGAAAAAAAATTATAACAGCATCAATTACTGAATAAAATGAAACCTTCTCTACGATTCCAAGGATTCTAGAGATATATTGAATACACAATCTGGCAACAAAATTTATTTGGTAACGTTCGAAGTTTAACTTACTTTATCATCCATTTGGGCCTTCGAACAAGAAACTATAAAATCTTGACCTTTTACTATTTTAACGAAAGAACAAAGAGGGAACCATCTTGCGTGTTCAGTCCAGGGATCGTCTTCAGGGTCCCAATGTCTCAAACCGCCATCGCAATGAAAACACCTCACTTGGTCGTTGATTCCTTCGTAATAAAAACCGGCCTGAGCCAAATCTTCAGGGGTTTGGATGAGTTGAGAAGGCCATGTACTAAAAGTCCTCAGACGAGATTCCAGGGTTGCACAGCTCGGTTTCTTAGGTATCTTATGTGCATTTACTCCGAGGGTATCTAAATTTTCATTCGAAACTAAGTCTACGTTTGTGAGTGAGTTATCTCTAGGTAATCTTTCTAAAAGCCTCGGACTTATGGTCGAAATAACGAAAGGGCAGGTGGGAAAATGTCTTTTATGCTCCTTGTCTGGGTCATCTTCCGGCAACCAAGAGGTCATTATACCGTTGCAGAAAGCACACTTCGTGTTGTCTCCACAATCGTAATAGTAAAATCCAGCCTTGGCAAGAGATTCTGGTGAAACGATGTGAGGTACCGGCCAATTCCTGAACGAAGAAAGCCTGACGGCTTCGTCCTTATAATTCAAATTTGTCGATACAGAAGGCGACGAAGATATTTGGGTTATTATAGGAACATTTCCGGAGGTAGTTGGATTTAAAACGAAAGGGCATGTAGGGCTTATGTTTTTGTGTTTGGCCATCACTTGATCACCGTAACTCCATTCTTGTATTCGACAATGACATGCGAAACATTCTACAGTTAGTCCTTCTTTGGTTGAATAGAAACCAGCCTTGGCTATTCGAGCCGGGCTTATTGGGGCATTTGGGGGCCAAGCGCTAAATGTTTCCAAGCGGTTTCTCTCCGAATTCATTATATGGACTTGTACTGCTGAATAGGTTATAATCCTCGAAAGTCTAGCTTAGATTGGATCATCTTTAAGTTATGGTCACATTTTTCCCACAACAATTAATACTTAACATAGCTGTAAGTGATAGAAGCCAACAGCATCAAGTTTGAACGTTATTCTTTAAAACTTAAGAATCTAAAAGTATGAATTGTATGACAGCTGCAAGATCTTGATTCCAAATTCCAGACCCTTCTGTCATCTGAATGTCAATGTCATTGTCAAGGGAATTGTTGAAGCCAAATGAACTACCACATTTTATGACTACTAACTACTAGATATCCATTGATTTCAGAATAAGATCAATAAAGAAGTAGATGCTATAAAAATCCATGTATTTGCCTTTTTTAAATTTTATGAAATGGCAATCATCAGCTAAATTCTAGAGAATCGAAATTTGATTTTATCCATATGCAACTCACAATACCGATATGAAATTTATGAGTGGAATGCTCATTCGTATTATCAATCAAAACTAAATAAAATGGATACTTGTGAGTTTTCATATTATTTATTCACGACAGACAATATCAATATATTTCTCTGAAGCTAAACAACAATTTTCACAACATTCTGAAGTTCCTAACATCTGATTTTCGAACTTATAAATAAAATAAGTCAGGTATAAGCTGAAAAACTGTGTGGATTTATACTGTTGAAAAAGACAGTAGGTTTGTGACTTTGGGAAAGCATAATATGAGCTTCGTTTTGGTGAATTAGATACAAATTCTGTTGAGTATCAATGCTACAGAGAAAATTATAGAATATAAACCTACTCCTGACTAATGACATGAAGGAATATAATTATCACAGAAATTTTAAATAAAAAAATGTTGGCTCTTACAAAATATCAATAATTGGTAATATAATTTGGCACATATTGGAAAAACAATTAAATTCACAGATCACAGTCATGTATTCATAATTATTGCGAAACTTTTTGAAACTTTGTATCTGTGTAGGTATAAACTTTAAAATTTTATCGCAAAAGTGAATTTTCAAAATTAATTTGAAATTCTTGTTCTCCTTGTTTTCGAATTTACGAAATATTGAAGACATATATAAAGTTAAATATCATAATCTGATCCCCAATGAAATTTTTTTATTGTACTCAGGTATTGAATTCGAAAAATTTCTTGAAAACAAGAATGTAAATTTTGTAATAATGAACAATATAGAATTGTCAATCCACTTGCTAAATTTGAGAAAAAATATCAGAAAATGAATTATTTTGATGGATCTGACTTAAAAGAAATAAGAAATATTTTCTTAGAATCAACGAGCAAAAGTTTTCATTGTGGGAGCAGATAGATAATAAAGACGTACTTAAATCAATGAACAATAAATAATATTTGAACCTTTCCATACAAGTTCTATAGATTTTCATAGAAATTGAAAAAATATATATTCTAATCTATATTACATTTATCATTCAGTTCATTTCATTAGGAATAAAGTTATAGAGCGTTTTATATAGAAATCGAGTTGTTATCAATATCAAATAACTTATTGTATGAAAATATTTCGGAAATATTCACATCTTAATTTCGTGGTCGGTGGAAACATTACAAATAGATTCTTAGTTATACAACATCGATATTTTCACTAGCTCAATAAATATTGTACATTTCGAATAAACGACCCAGAGGTCCACAAGTTCATCCAGAATAGATCTCTAATTCAACTACGGAATATTTGTAGGAAAATCAATTATTTTCGAGTACAGTCTTCCAAGTTCTTGAGAATTAAGACGGCCCAACTGAAACTCATTTTGTGATAAAAAATAGAAGAATGATTGCATTACAGATGTAAAAATGTGGAATATTAGTGAAGCTCTTGAGAAATTATAAGATAACAATTTTTGTTTCAGTTGGAAATGAATTATAGATTATTCAAACGAAAAATTTGAATTCCGAATGGAAAAAATCCCTGAAATATTTTGATAAGATCACCTTGAAAAAGTACAAAGGAAGGTTTATTTTTGGATAATGTTCATAATGTTGATGAAAATAATATCCAAATAGGTGTACAATCCGAAATATGATTTTTTGAGTCTTCCTATGGACTCCATGAAATCTAAATAGAGACTTTATTTCGATGTGAAGAAGTCGATGGAACTTAATAAACTTTTCAAGACATACATCAGCCACTGTTGATAATTTTTGAGTTATTTAGGTATAGACCAACTTTTAATTCAATCTGAATTTCAAGGGTGAAAAAGGGGCAATTTTATTTTACAGTAAGAATGAGAAAGGTACTTTTTAAATACCGCAATAACCCAAAAATACGTAGCTAAACCATGGTCATCCAAACGCCATTTAGAGGAAGTGTTACATTCAACATTCCTCCAGATATGCCCTAGCTAATTCATCGTTTACTCTTGTAATTTTTCACGTATGAAGACTTGAATCTACGGTTTAATCTTATAGACCATCTTACAGATTGTAAGAGCGTGAAAACATCGATACTTGAATTTAAAAATCAAGTCTTCACTTGGGAAATTATAAGAATGTATGGGGAATCAGTGGGGGCGTATTTCGAGTCAGTTCATGGCGTGCCAGTTGGGGAGAAGCTGACCACCCCTATAAACCGAATGATTCTTGACCACGCTGTAGTAAACAGTCTCACCCCCAGCCAGAATGGCACCCCATTCACCGTACGTCCCATAATCGAAGATTGAGTGGTTGCACGAACTGAAGATGGCCAAATCTAAGGCAGGGGAGTTTGGTTGTGACCCACCAGTGACGTACACGTTTCTCCTTTTGGAAAAACTCCTCACGCACCACTTTGGATCATCTGAAACAACCACGAAGATCACATTCTTGTACTTCCTCTCATAGTATTGCATGGCTGATGTATAAAAGTTGACATCGGCTGGTTTAACTCCGTGTTTGACCACCAAGTAGGTCTTGTAGTCTGTTCTTCTTATGTGGACACCTATGAAGGTACAGTTGGGTTTATTGGAGGAGGATAGACGTAGGATTTTCTGGGCTTTGTGGAGGAGTTTTTTTTTTATCTGGAACTCCTGTTTTATGTCTTGGACCCATGGCAACACCAGTTCGTAGTGGATGACGTATTTAGGAAGGATGATGCTTTGGTTTGTGTAATTCCAACCGTCTGAAGACCTCACGAAGGTGTTCATTTCGAATGGACAATGGGCTATTTCCTCGAACGTTGGCAAGGATAAACCGTCGAAGACCTGATCCAGCTTTAACTTGATACATCGTGGGATGTGAGGCTCTAAACCTGTCCTTCTAGCTAGAGCCCACACTGGGGCATACCCTTATATTTGATTCCCAATCCTTCCTCCTTGCATCACCGTCACAATTCCATAGTTTGGACACTTAGCCTTCTTCCAGGCCTTGTGGTGTCTGATGTTGTTCAGACAGAGCCACTGTTCCAGGGCTTGGAGCGTTTTGACAGTGTTCTGCTGGGCGTCCAAGCCATACAGGGGGAATAGGAACACGTGGACAGAGGATATCACGCACATAGCTGAGATGATGGCCTTAAAAAGAATATTAAACATCGATACTTAAATTTGAAAAAATCAAGTCTTCACTTGGAAAGTTACAAGAATGTATGGTGAAACAGTGAGTGCGTATTTCAGTTCATAGCGTGCCAGTTTGGGAGAAGCTGACCACCCCTATAAACCGAATGATTCTTGACCACGCTGTAGTAAACAGTCTCACCCCCAGCCAGAATGGCACCCCATTCACCGTACGTCCCATAATCGAAGATGGAGTGGTTGCACGAACTCAAGATGGCCAAATCTAAGGCAGGGGAGTTTGGTTGTGACCCACCAGTGACGTACACGTTTCTTCTTTCTGAAAAACTCCTCACGCACCACTTTGGATCATCTGAAACAACCACAAAGACAACATTCTTGTACTTCCTCTCGTAGTACTGCATGGCGGATGTATAAAAGTTGACATCAGCTGGTTTAACTCCGTGTTTAACCACTAAGTAGGTCTTGTAGTCTGTTCGTCTTATGTGGACACCTATGAAGGTACAGTTGGGTTTGTTGGAAGAGGATAGACGTAGGATTTTCTGGGCTTTGTGGAGGAGTTTCTTTTTTATCTGGAACTCCTGTTTTATGTCTTGGACCCATGGCAACACCAGTTCGTAGTGGATAACGTATTTAGGAAGGATGATGCTTTGGTTTGTGTAGTTCCAACCGTCTAAAGACCTGACGAAGGTGTTCATTTCGAATGGACAATGGGCTATTTCTTCAAAGGTTGGCAAGGATAAACCGTCGAAGACCTGCTCCAGCTTTAATTTGATACATCTTGGGATGTAAGGCTCTAAACCTGTCCTCCTGGCTAAAGCCCATACAGAGGCATACTCCCATATCTGGTTGCCAATCCTTCCTCCTTGCATCACCGTCACAATCCCATAGTTTGGACACTTAGCCTTCTTCCAGGCCTTGTGGTGCCTGATGTTGTTCAAACACAGAGACTGTTCCAGGGCTTGGAGAGTTTTGACTGCGTTCTGCTGGGCGTCCAAGCCATACAGGGGGAATAGGAACACGTGGACAGAGGAAATCACGCACAGAGCTAAGATGATGGCCTTGAAAAGAATGTTGTTGTGGGAACTGAACATATTTCGAAGCGCTTCACTACTACGGCACTACTATACGGGCGTTTATCGGGCGTGAGGCGCTACATGTCGGGGCATCGGCTCGTCGGCTACTGAAACGCATCTCTGGATATTGATTTTCATCTCGCCGAGATGGGGCGGGAAGGAGGGGATGTGGGGGTCCACGTGATCGTTGGAGAGGTTCGGGGTGGCGTCGGAAGCCTCTGGAATCCTTCGGGAAAAAAATCAAGTTACAATTCTTCATTTCACGTAACATTTTCCTGAATTTTTTTTAAGGGTTTTCACTTTCAGTCCCTGGAACAAAAATCAAGTGGAAAACGTTTTTTGAGTAATAGAAGAAAGGCCTCTGTGTGAAACTTGTGCACTAATTTGTTGTGTCCTTTCAAAAAAATGTTGCCAGACAATGAAAAAAATGTCGACTGAGAAATAAAAAATTCTTACGATTGCTAGAAGTTTCATGAAGTTGAGAATTTTTCTGACGAAGGATAGAGTTTAAAAGTTCGAAGTATTGTTTTTTTTTGTTCATATTTGGGCAACAATATTTTTTAAAGGATTTGACCAAGATTTTTCTTTCTTGAAATAGGAAGATCCTCAGAAATTATTGATTTTTGAAGTCAGGAAGGTGGCAAAAAATTTTCGAAGACTTGTACACGTTTATATCTGCCTTAGGACCAACCTCTAGTGAGATAAGGACGAATAACCTAAAAAAGAGCACCCTTATACAATAGAGAGTTATCGAAAAGCAAATAGAGGCTTAACCTAAATGAATTGTCCCCTATTTCGACATTTACTCATACGGATTCTCAAAAGATTTTAAGGTGGCCTAACCTAACCTAAAAAAGAGCACACTTTACACAATTCTGTAAGTGTGCTGTTTTTTAGGTTAGGTAAGGCCACCAAATAGAGGCCTAACTTAAATAAAGTTTCCCGTATTTTGACATTTACTCATGCGAATTCTCAGAAGATTTTAAGAAGGCCTAACCTAAAAAAAGAGCACCCTAACACAATAAGAGAGTTATCGAAACAGAGATAAAGGCCTAACTTAAATAAAGTTTCCCTTATTTTAACATTTTGGAGAGTTATCGAAAAGCAAATAGAGGCGTAACTTAAATTAGGTTTCCCTTATTTTGACATTTACTCAAGCGGATTCGCAAAAGATTTTAAGAAGGCCTAACCTAAAAAGAGCACCCTCACACAATTAGAGAGTTATAACTCCCTATTCTGTAAGGGTGCTCTTTTCAAGGTTAGGTTAGGTTAGGTCACCTCAAAATCTTTTGTGAAGTATAAATGTCAAAATAAGGAAAACTTTATTTAAGTTAGGCCTCTATTTGCTTTTCGATAACTCTCCAATGTTAAAATAAGGGAAACTTTATTTAAGTTAGGCTTCTATTTGTGTTTCGATAACTCTCTATTGTGTGAGGGTTCTCTTTTTTAGGTTAGGCCTCCTTAAAATCTTTTGCGAATCCGCATAAGTAAATGTCAAAATCAGGGGAACTATATTAAGTTAAGCCTCTATTTGTGTTTCGATAACTCTCTATTGTGTAAGGGTGCTCTTTTTAAGGTTAGGTTAGGTTAAGCCACCTTAAAATCCTTTTTGAAACTTCATTTAAGTTAGTCCTCTATTTGGTTTTCGATGACTCTCCAATGTTGAAATAAGGGAAAATTTATTCAAGTTAGGCCTCTATTATTAGAGAGTTATCGAAACGCAAATAGGGGCCTAACTTAAATAAACTTTCCCATATTTTGACATTTACTCATGCGGATTCTCAGAAGATTTTAAGGAGGCCTAACCTGAAATAAAGAGCACCCTTACCCAATAGAGATTTATCCAAAAGCAAATAGAGGCCTAACTTAAATAGTTTCCCTTATTTTGACATGCGCATTCACAAAAGATTTTAAGGTGGTCTGTAATAAAATACAGGCCTCCTGTACTAACTTAAATAAAAGACAGCCCTTATTTCGATAATTATTCTCCCAATCTTCTAGGTTAAACAACTTCTCACAACTGTCAGAATAAAGGAAATAAATCATTCTGATAGCTCAAATTTCCGAAAATCGTCAAAGTTGAGGAAACGCGAATTTTCTCACTTAAAAATGACCCAATCAATCATGGAAAAAATTATTGTCATACGACGAAAGTCCTAGAAATGACAAAAGATAATTTTCCCGGTCATTCTCGTGACTGAAAACTTATTTACTCATCGGAAGTCTACGGTACGAACGGAATTCCTATAATATTAGTCAGATCACCTGTTGTAGTTCCGTTTGTACGCGAGCAAAGCGATAACGATAGTCCGGGAGATACAGTATCAAATTGATATGTTCGCTTCATCTTGAAATGAAACTCGGTAAAAGAGGATTGAACGTGTTTTTTTTTAATTCATCACGAAACAGAGGAAGATCTTCTTGGACCAAGTTTATTTCCGAATGATTTTTTGCTCTATCGAATATTTTCATGAAAATTCAAATAATCCTTGGTTTCGTTCATTTTTGATCTAGTATTTCTTTTTTTCAGAAAAAATGGAGAGTTCAAGATGTCCACACAAGAGATAATATTTGACCTTATTCAACAATCTTTTAACCACTAATTCCTCTAGTTCTCTGACCCAACAGGCTCATAAAAACATGGTAAGTACAACATTGTTTCATATCGATGATATTTTTTATGATTTTCAAACCTAGTCTAGAGTAGTATATTTTCTTCTCTTCCCTGATGTTCCTGAAGCTTAAAATAGCCTTTTCCCTTCTACATTATCTCGGTCTTTCGCCCAAAATTCGACAGCGGGTATCTCCCGTGCAAAGCTATCGTCGCTCCAGCTCCGAATGGGGATTCCCGATGTCCCAGCTCTGTAACGGATCGTCGAACTGCAGATAGGGCTTCCCCGATCGGTGACGTTGCTCTAGAAAGCACATGTCTAGGATCGTGTCGACACATTCGAAAAACCCTGCCTGATCTAACAACGTTTTGGGTCAGTTTTATCCGCGATCGGTCCGAAAGTGATGGCAGTTTTTCGTTATTCGATGTGTGATCTGGTCCTTCGAGAGAGGATCTTTGCTTGCCAGGTGAGTTTTGGATTGATTTTTCTGTTTCCAGAGGGTTTCTCAGCTTTTCCCAAAAGTCTATGTTTTAAGAACTGTTACATTCGTTGAAAAAAATTAAGTTTTTCATCATATTTGATGATGAGAAAGAAATAACTAGAATGAAATAATCGGAAATCATGGGAAGGGCTTACTGATGTTTTGTTTGCTTTTTTTCTGTTGTCAGTTTTTAGTTTTTGCAATGGGAAAAGAGAGAATTATCCTTTCATTTTTTAGACCCTAATTTGAAGAACAACCATTTACTTTCTAAGGAGCTATACCGATCCTGGAAAGTCCACAATAAAAATTTTCCGAGCATTAAACAAAATTGCATTCTGCCAAAGTTAACAAGTTTTTTGAATTCGCAGATATACAGGGTTATTCACGAATATGGATCTATAAAATATTTTTAGGAAAGACACCACATTCAGGATTGAAATTGTAAAGGTGAGCTTCAAGTATGAAGACGATGACTTCTCGTATATTTTTTGGAGGGTTCTAGAACTTCCGGAAGTGACATCAACTTTCGTTTTTCAAACGGAAAGAGCCATTTTTTGTTGCATAAATAGATTCTTCATTGAATTCTGAATCTCTTTGATTACAAGGGTTTGAATTTTCCCGAGAAAATTCTCTTTAAATGTGGAAATACGAAAAAAAACTCAAAATTGAATTCTGTTGAAATTCAGACAACTTCGAGGTTTTTTCATTAAAAATTCTCATTTTTGAGAATCTCCGAGAAGGAAGACTGATGCTTCTTTTCCGATAGCGTGATTTTTCAGAAAAAGGAGGTCACAAATTCTTTGTCAAAGTTAGAAGTGACAAAACATCAAAAAACCTTTTTTTTTTCAAATTGGAATTCCATTTTTTCGAAACATTTTCGAAATCTTCGTCCAAAAATAATAGGAGCATCCTTCCAAGACTTTTATCCCAAAATGAATACCGCTAATTATTTTCCAGTAACAAAACACAATCGGAATGAGATTGAAAATTGAAGACAAAATCGTTTTTCCTGAATATCTGGA
This sequence comes from Hippodamia convergens, assembly GCA_038502775.1. Lineage (NCBI taxonomy): Eukaryota > Metazoa > Arthropoda > Insecta > Coleoptera > Coccinellidae > Hippodamia > Hippodamia convergens. The sequence goes on from CM076607.1 coordinate 102,653,032, forward strand.
AAAATATTCATTTTGGGATAAAAGTCTTAGACGTATGCTCCTATTATTTTTGACGAAGATTTTGAAAATGCTTCGAAAAAATGGGGTTCCAATTTAAAAAAAAAAACGACTTTTGGATGTTTTGTCACTTCTAACTTTGACAAAGAATTTGTGACCTCCTGTATCATATTCTGAAAATCACGCTATCGGAAAAGAAGCATCAGCCTTTCTTCTCGGAGATTCTCAAAAATGAGAATTTTTAATGAAAAAACCTCGAAATTGTCTGTATTCAAACAGAGTCCAATTTTGAGATTTTTTTTTTCGTATTTCCTCATTTAAAGAGAATCTCCTCGGAAAAATTAAAACTTTTGAAATCAGAAAGACTCAGATTTCAATGGATAGGTACTCTATTTATGCAATAAAAAATGGGTCTTCTCATTTGAAAAACCAAAGTTGATGTCCTAGAACCTTCAAATAATATACGAGAAGTCGTCTTCTTACTTGAAGCTCACCTTTAGAATTTCAATTCTGAATCTAGTGTCTTTCTTGAAAATTACATTACTCATGATGTTTTCAGATCTATATAATTTGAATAATATGACTTTCTTTCAACATCAAAACGGTCAAATCTCTAGTAAAACTAAACGAATTTAATTCCATAAAAATATGAGCCTTGAAAAAGAATCACAAAAGATTCGAAACGTTTGTATTAATAGGAAATTAAATTGATATACATATTTTGTCCAAATTCCTGTGAATATTATTCCACTATCAAAAAGCATGGACGTAACCAGTAATCAGTTTTTTCTTGAAAATATTCTATAGAGCCATAGTCGTGAATAACCCTGTATGTATTTTCTAATTCTAATAAGTTTCGAAATTTCACGAGATTTTAGAAAGAATATTCTTTGAACTTTTCTTCAGAAGTTACCTGATAGAGTGTTATATAATGGTGATAATCAAGAAAAAAAAGTTAGTGAAGAATGAATCAGAAAAAAAATGGTATACAAAAAAAGTTATTGTTTCGACCTCGATACTCTTATGTCAAAATATGTACAAGTTCGAGACTCACTCCGTATGTCTATTTTTTCAGTCCACATCACAGTTTCTAGTCGCTGGAGTAAAGAATTTGGATAACGACGAAAGAGTGAAATATTTCAGCAAAAATACAGTATATGGGTCGAATTTGTGTAGTATGAAAGCACCAGAAGAACCCGAGCCTAAAAGTGAAAAGTACCTTCCATTCAGGAAAAGATCGCACCATAGGTATTGCACAGAAGAAAACACCAACGAACCTTCAACTTCTTCAACCAACGTTCGCCTAAATTCAGAAGAAAGTTGCTCAGGTTCAAACATTAGAGAAGATTTCGAAAATCTGCGTCTTAGGCCAGAAGATGTGTTACCAAACCAAGAAGAACCTACCATACCATTGACGGTAGAATCCTTACCATCACCTAGTACTAGCAACACGAAGAAATCCCCTTTCCTATGTACTTTCTGCAGGAAGAAGTTCCACCATAAGGGGGACCTTAACAAACATCTGAGGATCCACACCAAAGAGCAGCCTTACAAATGTACATATTGTTCTTCTAAGTTCTCGCACACTTCCAATCTACAGAGGCACCTGAGGATTCATACGGGGTGCAAGCCACACTCTTGTGAAAGTTGCCAAAGAACTTTTTCTAGGATAGACAAGTTGCACATTCACCAAAGAAACGGATCGTGTAGACAAAATAAAGAATAATGAAAGAAATTAAGTATTGTAACTACAAGCTCAATATTTATTTGAATAAAACATTCTTCAGAACTAGCTGGTATTTCATTGGGGAACTTTTAACAATGGTCTTCCACAAGGTTCAGTTTCAGCACTTCTCCTTTTCAATTTTATTTGTGTGAAAGTCATTAAAACAACTTCTTCCGAAACATTTTCTATGCTGATGATGTTGCTCTGGCTTTTCAGGATTCTAATGCCGATTAAGAAGATTATTAATCACTAAATCAAAATTTTTCTATCACAAAATAGCCAGTATTGAGCGAAAAAACTTCCAAATTCTTTTCACGTTGCAACATAAATACAATTTATTTCGTCGCTTTACCTATCGTTGAAGTCTCCATTCTATTTGGCTTTATTCTCGGTTATTTTAATTTTTTCTTGATATGCGCCATTTTGTAGGACTTTTTTAACGTTAGTTCACGGTTAATGGTGGATACATTGCTTTCCGAAATTTCAAGTACCTATAGAATGAGCCTTGAACTTGGAAAACAGGAATATAGAGTTTTTGAGAGAGAAGGTTTTGTATCGATCTCAAAAAATCGGTGCGAGGTGCGAGAAAACATATTATTTTTGCCGGAATCTGATTTTTCTGATCATCTTTTTCCAAGAAAACATAGTTTCTTTATCGTCGATGTTTTTTTTTCAGAATTGAAAAAATTTTTTAATTTATTCTGATCTTTGAATGGAAAATATGTTCGCTGAAACGATACAATTCATCGTATCGTTTCGCGATGAAGAACAATTAAAGAAAAAACTTTTATTGAAGTAAAAAAAATATACAAAAAACTACAAGGTCATTAATATTTTCATACGTACTACCAACGAATGGCAGAAAATATGTGAGGACAATTCTCACATTCTACAACTACGAGAAGCATCATATGACAAAATTATTATTAATAAATACACTGGCGTATCACAATATTTTGTCAGAGGTTAATCATTCTACTGAAAATACTTTTTCCACTTCGTGGAAATATCTTCTTATCTTATACAGAAATTTATAGTCGACAAATATTGGAAACCCAATAACAACAGTACAAACGAGTCTGTGACGTCTTTTTTTTTTTGATATGACAATTTCTTGGTTAGGTTTCATTCTCGACTGTTTCTATTTTATATCTACAACACTCTCTTATAATTATATTAAATGAAAAATTCGATGAGCACTTAAATAATCACAAAATGTTAAATTACCTAAGGATGAATGAAGATTGGGGGATCTTTGGTTGAAATTTTAGTATAAACAAGGAAATAGATGATTTATGACTAGAAAACGTTTTCATCTATTCTGCTTAAGGCGAATTCATTGACAAAGTTGAAAAGTGGGCTTTGGATCATGGACAAATTCAATATTATATTCGTGTTTCGAAATTATTTAATACTCAAACTGTATTAATTTTCTTTCAATTATCTAAATGTTGTTAGTGATTTTTGGATGCCTTTTTCAACTTGTCATGAACTATTTACAGAATATCACTCTCTCTTTCGAGTATTAGGTACGAAAATACCCTAAAATTTTTTTTCAAAGTGCAGGATTCAAATGTTCAGATCTTCCCAATCTTCTATCACCCTAGGACTGAGAATTATCCTTATTTTGGAACAGCGTTCTAGCTCGTTTTGACAGTTACGTGTTAGTGGGTTATTTGATAAATCTACGTTTTCTAAAGATGGCGCCGCTTGCAAACTCTGCATTTCCACGTCTGAAACAAAATGAAAAAAGGTTAAAAAGAATACGTTGAGATACGAACATCATGTATGTTCGATGGAGCTTAAAATTGTTGAAAGAGAAAAAGTTTCATGCAAAATTCTACAAGTTATTAACATTGGAATGTCGCCCTTTTTGAGGAAATTTTGAGGGTTTTTTAGGGTTCACACGAATTTTCTGAGAATAAAATGTAACTAATATTTAAAAACAATGTAGAATTCCAGTGGTGATCTGTTTATCAATGAAAAAATTTGGTATCACATTCAAACTAATGTTCTTCGTGAATCACCCTGTATATTTTCTTGGTAATGCTCAAATTAATGACGAAGACAGTTCCGTATTGGGTCCTCTTTTGCAAGAAGCAACCTTCGCTTACCAGTTATGTGGTTATTGCTGGCGTTGAGCTCCTTAAGGTTGGGTATTTTGAAGATGCTACTGGGCAGAGAGATGAAAGAGTTGTGGGAGATGTCCAGCCTACTGAGAGAGCCCAGATCGGCTATTTCTTCCGGAAGCTTAGCCATCTGATTGTGCGATAAATTCAGTCTTTTGATGAGGCCAAATTTCAGCATGAATTTCGGCGGTATTTTCGTGATGACGTTATCGCTGAGATCGCAAGATTTTAATTCGGTATGTCTCATCAGATGATAGACAGCGTCAGGAACCTGCATTAGTTCGCAGCGAGAAAGATCTGGAAAAAAATTGGAATCAGAAAAAATTGTCTCCTAATAGAAGAAAGAAAAGTATACTGCTTCACAAGAGTTAGGGATATCGTATTCAATCGTTTTGAGAAGTATGTAATCTTCGAGGTTAAAAACATTTAAAATTCAATAACAACTTGAATCGATCGAATAAAAATCAGTGTGAGACATTTCATCGATCTGATCGCCTTTTTTCTGAAGTTTGGTTCTTTGCATATGCTTCATGAATGTTCTTATTTCGAAATGGAGTCAGTTTATCAACGGCTTCGATTTGAAACGAGTTTTCTGAAAATGCCTCATTTGAACTATATTTTTCTGCAATTTAAGTAAAAAAAAAGGATCATGGATTATAAATTCATCGAATTCCAAGATTTTTTTATATTTCTTCGACAAGTTTGGTACTTTTCTTTCAAGAGTTGTGCAAATTTGAGATAGTCACTTCAATTATCGTTGAAAATGCCCCAAAAATATACATTTGCAGCTATGAAAACAATCACTAAAAGTGTGAGTATTTTCTGTGGTATTTGTAAGAAGGAGAATTATTCCTCGACCTGATTTGGTATCCATTGTAACCTTGCAATCATCGAAAGTATAACAATGTGCATAATTTCTTACGTACCACGATGAGAAGAACATTTCAAAATCTCTCGGATTACGTGTTTAATGAGGAAGTTCATATTATGTAATAAGAAGAATATCATGAATACAGATGAATGAACTAATTAACCAACCGATCGGGGCATCACCCAGTATAAAACACGGTTGGTCATGCTCCAAATACGCCTATGGTACATCACCTCTGCGTTCGATTGAAGCCATACGGCAAGTCATGTTTCTGAACTGTTCCAATTTTCTAAAAATATGCAACGATCTCGTCATTGCAATTGGCGTATTAACTTTTAACGTACTTGGATGAAATTTGTTTCTGGGAAAATTGGTATTCATAGGTTTTACGTAGAAGGTATATTTTTGGAACAATGAGGATGAAACTCACTCTCGAGATATATTTGGTGGAAAACAATCTGAGAAAACCATATGACTGATTCATGAGAGGTGATAATTATCCATTTAATACAGATATGTAGTCCTCTTTGAAAAAAAGTAACATTCTCATGAAATGCATAGGTATTGTGGATGTATTTTCTCGACATATCTTTCGAAGAATGTTCATAGGGTATTCCATAAAAAATTCTTGGGAAATTTCACGTTGAAAGACTGAGAAAATTTCAACCTTTGCAAATCGATCTTGAAGAAATACTTCCGATCTGACTCTGAATGGCATTATCTTCGTATGGTTACAAACAGAACCAGTCAACCATGAAGTTAATGACACATTAAGGATGCAGGATTCAGCATGGCTTGCTCTATATGGTGTTATCAAGAACGTAGCAATAAGAATCTGTGCTCCCGCAAAGGTAGTAAATAATTCTTGTAATGATGTATTACTTCAGGAACCGATGCATTTTATACTTCTCAATTTGATCTTGATTGAAATGGAAACACGAAACCTCGAAAAAAAGTTTGGAACGTATAAGGAAGAATGGATACAATTGAATTTGTTGGGGAATTCAAACCATATGATTCACTTGAGGTCAATAAAAAATTCCTGTTGTTGAAGAAATTAAAATAAACCAACAATAAATGTGGATCTCACCATAATATCATCTGAACGAATCTAACAATTTTGTTATTTAGATAGCACAGAAGTGAAAGTATATAATAGCTTGTGAATTGTAGGAAATAGGAATTGAACAGTTCATTTCACAAAGTGAATAAACTGTTTTAGGAATTAGTATTGATTTTTTAAGAATTAAAGTCTGCAGAAGTTTTATCACGTGGTTAAACTTACATGGAAAGTGATGAATCTACGCATTTTTTCCACGAATGTGATAAATGAATCAGATAAAAAATGTCCGTTTCGCTAATTTCATTCAACGCATTAAGCTCTGATTTCAAAACGGTGAATTCATTGAAAAATCCATTTCTACATAGCGCCAGATTGAAATCAACATCAAGTTCAATAATTAATTGTACTTCGTTTTTATTGTCGAAACAACTGATCGTTGCTATTTAATTATAATTAGATGTTTCTTACCTAATCGTTAACTTCCTAGAGAAAATGAAAGTTATAATGATACATTCGGACTTTCGCTATGGATTGTGCAGATGATACAGTTTGATCTTTGAATTGGTATAGGATTAGATTTGTTTGTTTTTGTGTCTCAGACGCTGCGTTATTTTCTTTTATTTCATGCAAATTTCATGAATGGTATCATTTGATGTTCTCAAGAGAGAAATTTCCTCGCTTCCTGATTTATTCGTCAAAATAAAGGCAACCTTGGGATTGAGATTGAGGTCGAAAATAAAGAAACTCGCAAATAGAAGGTCTAATTATAAACCGGGTATTCACAACGTAATTTCCGCAGAGCTGTTTCTCCGAACAAACATCTGATTAATTTTGTACGAGAGTAATGACTTGTATAGTCCAATTGTGTTGGATTTGCGTCTGCTTTTCGAACCGGAGGTCGTACAGGTGAAAATTTACGTTCTTTCCACCACGGTCAACAACAGATTCGCAAGCCAATATAGCCCTTTTTTGAATATCTCCAAGTTTTCAGTTGAATATTGTTGACTTATTCGATATTCTTCGTTTTGTTTATAATAATACAGGGATACAAATTAGTACTAATCAATGCAAAAAATATACAGGGGGAGTCTTTGACTGGTAAACATATATTTTAACAGAGAGAGATTCCTAAGGTCAAAATCAACCCTTTTTGTCATAACCTATTTTTATTTTGCTGTTGAAAATCCATTTGCAAATTTATTTTTGTATCGAATTCAATGAATTTCGGAATATATTGATGTGGTGAATTTTCTGCACACAAAAAAATTTACTTGCACGTTTTTGTTTTTTCATTATGCCCATTACATACCATAATTTCATTAGAAATTCAAGAGATCTAACTATTAAAGGTAAAAAAAAATGTTACTTTGAACGAATACAACTCTTTTCGAGAGAGTCACACAGTTAGATTTCTGCTGCATTTTTCGAAAGGTTTTAGGTAGATCTAATGATCGTAGAAACTTTAGCGGTGGAATAGCTCATTATGAAAAGTTGTTATGACTGTATCTATTTATTTGGGCTGATTTGGAAAGAATGGCATACGAAAAGGTGTTTTTTCTGACCTATTGTTAAAATATATCAAGAGACAAGAGTCACCCTGTATACGCAATCGTTTCTTCCATTGTGGTGAGATTTTTTAAGAAACGAAGTGATCCAAACTTCAAGAAAAAACTTTGTTCCTCAATAAAGTCAGGTTTAAAAGCGAATAAAAAAATTATTCATTCCACCTGTAACAGTTAGAAAGCTGTATTTTCATCGTAGTATCTGCGTTTAAGATTCACTGGAAAATTTTTTTCAAATTCCAAGAGATCCTATGAGAAAAAATGTTAACTTGGATCTCGAAAACAAAGGATTCGTTCGAGGAAAAGGTAAACAAACGAAAGTCTCGCTTATACTCTTCGATTTTCGTGAAAAATAACATAAGAGAAGGTGGGTGGCTTGTGACCTTGAAGGTTATAGTAGGTATTGTGGCCATTAGGACATAGGTCGAGAAAATTGTTAGAAAAATCGATATAAAGAATTGGTGGAAGATATGGCTCGAATTCATTCATATTTCGAATCAGAAACGAAGTTCTGCATTCAGAAGTCTACATTTTTATGAATTTTTAGGGATTTCTTCCACAGTATCTGGAATGAGAATAAAAAGGTAAACATTTTTGAATAATAGAATGGAGGCCCCTGAGTGAAATTTGTGCCCTAATCATTACTATGTATTGAAAATTGATATATCAATAGGAAATCCTCTTGAAATTCTCCATTGGATTTCAAATAATACTTTTGTATTATTGTGATGAGACAATGAGATGGTTATAATTACGGAACGCTTCATCGGATCTTGCCGATTAATTAAACTAAGGTTTTCATTGAGACCCTTAAGATGTCCTGAAAGTTTCAAAACTCTAGCTGTTTTTTTTCCAAAAGTTATCGCTCACCCAAGTTACTGTGCTCCTTGGCTTCATTGCATCTCCCAACAACCCTTATAACTGCCCTTCCGGCCAGCCTGGTGTAGATCATCATCGAAACAGCCCTCGGGTCGGGTTCCTCAGCTTCCGAAGCTACCACACTCTCATCGTACTGACTCGGAGGACGCATTTTCCCTTTTTTTTTCGGGCACTCAAACTGATCCAACGTACCGATACCGCGAATTCTATCGGGATACTTTTGAAATCACTTTTGAGCGCGCCTGCAGTCGATTATTTGCGTGTTTTCGCTTTCGGTTTGTTTATATAGAAGCGGGAAGTGTTGTCTACTCCCACCCAGGTGATCTGGATCAGCGACGGATGCGCGCGAGGTGCTTTACACCGTCAAGAGATCAGATCTGAGAGGACAAAGTGGAGTTTATATTTGTTGGAGTTCGGGGAAAAGGTAAACAAACGGAAGTCTAGTCTGTTTCTTGCTTATGCTTTTCGATTTTTGGGAAAAATGACAGGAGAGAAGATGGGTGGCTTGTGACCTTGAAGGTTATAGTAGGTATTGTGGCCATTAGGACATATGTCGAGAAATTTGTTAGGAAAATCAATAAAAAAAATTTGTGGGAGATATGGCTCAAATTCATTCATATTTCGAATCAGAAACGACCTTCTGCATTCAGAAGTCTACGTTTTTATGAATTTTTAGGGATTTCTTCCGCAGTATCTGGAATAAAAATGAATTAGAAAACATTTTTGAATGAAAAAATGAAGGCTCCTGTGTAAAATTTGTGCCCTCATCATTGTTATGTATTGAAAATTTTCAATTAATAAATCAAACAATTTTAACTATTCTGGATATTTTCATGAATTTGAAAAATTTGTCTGATGATGGACTTTGATATAGACTTCGAAATGTTACAGAGCTTGAAAATTCGAAAGGTTATTGCTTGTTTCATTGCTAGGCAACAATTTTTTGACAGAGATTGGCCCCTGAAAAGTTAGTGTACGAGTTTTTACGATTTTTTCTCTATCTAAAGAAATTTCCTAATTGATTTTTGTTCTATAGATAAGAGGAGGAAATCCCAAAAGAAATAAATTTTTTTTTGCATTCTCAATATCTTCTATACCAGATAGGTAAAAACTTCGAAAGGTGTCCTGGGCTCGATTTTCGTGAAAACAACATTGGTGAAAACCGTTCAACGATATCTTTTTTCTTTTAATTTTGAAAAATTATCGATTTCGACAATGTGCCATAACTTTTTTTATTCACGAAAATATCTGATTTAAACTTTCTAGAAGCGCTTTTCACCAGCAATAAAAAAAAATTTTTCTCGTGGAAACAAACCATTTTTCAAATTTTAAATACGAAAGAAATTTTTTTATATCTTCAAAACAAATGAAGATATCGTGAAACGGTCTGCACTGCTATTTTTTTCACGGAAATCGAGCCGAGGACTCCTTTCAACGTTTTTACCTATCTAGTCTAGAATGACCAGAAACAGCAAAAATCAAGCAATTTGGGATACCCTGTACAAAGAACCTTTCATTTTTGTAATCTGGATGAAGAATTTGTTTGATAAAAAGGCATGTATGGGCAACATACCTCTAAAGGATCTATTTTGACGAGTTTCGACTTTATTTTTGAGATCACCCTGTATAATTATAACTTCGAATCCCTTCAACATTGCTTTCTATATGTCCAGTTCTCGTCATTTCTATTGAATTCATCCGTTGTTGCTCAGAATTCATTAATTATTTCTCAAATTCTTCGTTACGTGAACTATCAATGTTTATTCTGAATTTCCAAACTTTTCATTCACTTATTCAACTTCATATGTTATAATAATGAGTTCCGATTGGATTGTTTCTTTCTTTCGTATCTTATTATGTCGGGCATTCTTGATTTCAATCCGTCAAAGAGAAGTTAGAATAAGTAATCGAAAAAAATCTGACTGGGTTCTGGTCGAAATTGTTCTGACATAATTTTTGATTGTCGACGGTTTGCCTTTGCCAAAAGTCTTGTAGGTAATTTTAACCTGAACTTTAATGATTGGCAAGAGTCGAGTTAAAAACATTTTCACTTCCTGAAAGCTAAGTCTTTGTAGGATATTTCAGAGTAGACTCAACGCAAATAGATGAACTTGAATCGAGTTCAACAAATAAAAATATCTGATCGGCAGTGATCATCTAGATTTCGTTGAAATTATAATGAATTAGGTATATGTGAAAATATACTACGATGTTATCGTATTTTATTACAGAAAAAAGTTATTATGCCTGATTTTTTTTTGATTCCTCAAGGTGTTTTTTCATCAATTCGGTAGATTCTACAGACTCTCTTCGATGACTTGTTTGTTTACATCTGATATTTCAATAATAAACCCGAGCTCGAAACGAATAATAAACCGAAAATTAAATCGGAAAACCTTCAGGGTATTTTCGGATAATCTATACACGTGTCATATGGAAACTCCGTCGTTTTCCATTTTCTTTGTGCGAAATTCCATGTTGTCTTGGCATTTTAGTCCAATTGAAGACGTAAAAGTTTATTTTTGGAACTTTTGGTACAGAGCCAAGACGTTCGCGGAAATTTATTGTCATTTTTTAGTTATGGAATATTCCTTTGATTTTGGGAAATGACAGTTCGATATTTGCTTAGAGCGCACTTGAAAGCATTCGAAAATTCTTAGGCTAGAGTATCCATTTACCTAAGATGTCCTCTGATAAGAATTATGTTCGAATGGACAGCACATAACGCAAATTTCTATTTGCAAGTCAATAGATTTTGAATCTAAAGAAATCTCAGTTAAGACCAACCACTTGTTTTAAGTCTGTGTTATAATGTAAGAGATATTTTTCGATCCAAATTAAATACACAAAATATAATGTTTATTCAGAAAAAATTTTTGAACAAATGGCACCTAAATACTAAATTCCATCTTAAAAATGGACTATTCATAATGAATTTCAACATATAATATATATACATGACTTAACAAAAATCAAACGAGAAATAAATCATCACAATATTTACAATAACTTCATTTATTGTAACCGGGAATCTAATATCTAAAAGCTAAAGTCTGAATCGCTACTTGAAGACATCCCCTGAGAGGCATCTTGGTACTCGGAAATGCAAGAACTTTCCAATCCTTCTGCGTCAAGGTATTTGCTGGCATCAGAATCTGAAGATGATGAAGTATCAAATACCAAAATTCTAGAAGTTGGTGCTAAATAGGAAGTAGAGGCTTCATCTTGGTTTGTACCTTCTGCAAAATTAAAAACATTATGACTTGAATCAACAGATTCTGAGACGTCTCTCAAAGTCTCATCGAGATCAGTCGAAGAATAATCATATTCCGACTCTGAACTGGAGCTCAGATGTTTAGTTTCAACGACTTTCGTTGAATTATATCCAGCAGATTCTAAAGAAAGGGGCACTAAGACTTTCTTCTTCCCATCAGGATTTCGGACTGCTGAGTTTAGAATATGAGTTCGAATATATCTTTTTATAAACTCGACGATGTCAGTTTCGTAATAATAAAATTCATCAAAGTCTGAGGGTGGATCATTCTGCTCTGCATCTGGTGCTGAAGTGGAGCTCTCTTCATCAGAGAAATCTTCAGAATCTGAGTCCGAAGTATCAAAAAATAAAACTTTCGCTGGATCGCGGTGTTGAGTTGAATAATAGCTCGGTCCTGGGGCGTCGTAATCTATTGTAAATTCTTCAACACCCACTGGTGTGTTCGTACCGCACTTAGCCAATTCCAGAATGTCCAAATGCTCAACACAACCGTCGTCTACCTTTTCAACGTCGATTAATTCGAACTCTGAGGAGTTACCGGAGCTAGATGAGTTCATATCCGCAGCAGAAGGTTCTGCTATGAGGATATTCAATGCAGAAGGTCTTCCTTGAAGTACAACCTCTGAAATTGTTTCTTTAACAGTAGTTCTTCTTGGAGGAGCATCTTCGAAATAGAATACTCCGGACTCAGAGGAGCTGGAAGAGTTAATTTCTGTAGTATTTACAGATTCTTCCAAACAGATATCTTCTGTACCTGGTTCTTCTGCAACAGTTACTCTTCTTGAAGGGACATGATCGAAGTCAACTACTTCGAACTCAGAGGAGTTGCCAGAGCTATAAGAGCTCAATGCAGAAGGTCTTCCTAAGAGTACGACCTCTGAAATTGTTTCTTTAACAGTAGTTCTTCTTGGAGGAGCATCTTCGAAATAGAAAACCCCAGACTCAGAGGAGCTGGAAGAGTTAATTTCTGTAGTATTTACAGATTCTTCCAAACAGATATCTTCTGTACCTGGTTCTTCTGCAACAGTTACTCTTCTTGAAGGGACATGATCGAAGTCAACTACTTCGAACTCAGAGGAGTTGCCAGAGCTATAAGAGCTCAAAGCTGTAGCAGATTGTCCTTCTGTTGGGTTATTAACAACAGATCTTCCAAAACAGATATCTTCTGTACTTGGATTTTCAAAAATAACTTCTATTGGAGAGTCATCTTCAAAGTCAATCACTTCAATCGAAGAGGAGCTGCATGAGTCAGAACTGTTCATTCCACCAGCAGTTGGTTCTTCTGAACAGATATCTTCCGTACCTGGTTTTTCTTCAACATTTATTCTTCTTGGAAGGGCATCGTCGTGGTCAATCACTTCGAACTCAGAGGAGTTGCTGGAGCTTGAAGCAGATGTTCCTTGTCTAGAGTTATTTGAAACAGAAGATCCTGCTAAACAGATATCTTCTGTACTTGGTTTTCCTTCAACAGACTCATCTACGAAGTCAATTACTTCGATGGGAGAAGAGCTGCTTGATTCTGATGATGCTTCTCTTGTAGGGATATTCACAATAGAAGATCTTCCTGAGCAGACATCTTTTGAACTTTGTTTTTCGTCAACTTTAATTGTTCTTGGAGATCCGTTTTCGAAGTCGATTACTTCGATATCAGAAGAGCTGCTTGATTCAGAAGATGGTTCTTGTGTGGGGATATTCACAACAGAATATTCTTCTAAACAGATATCTTCTGTACTTGGTTTTCCTTCAACAGACTCATCTACGAAGTCAATTACTTCGATGGGAGAAGAGCTGCTTGATTCTGATGATGCTTCTCTTGTAGGGATATTTACATTAGAGGATCTTCCTGAGCAGATATCTTCTGAGCTTGGTTTTTCGTCAACTTTAATTATTCTTAGAAATCCGTTTTCCAAGACGATTACTTCGATATCAGAAGAGCTGCTTGGTTTAGAAGATATTTCTTGTGTGGGGATATTCACAACAGAATATTCTTCTGAACAGATATCTTCTGTACTTGGTTTTCCTTCAACAGACTCGTCTTCGAAGTCAATTACTTCGATGGGAGAAGAGCTGCTTGATTCTGATGATGCTTCTCTTGTAGGGATATTTACAATAGAAGATCTTCCTGAGCAGATATCTTCTGAACTTGGTTTTTCGTCAACTTTAATTATTCTTAGAAATCCGTTTTCCAAGACGATTACTTCGATATCAGAAGAGCTGCTTGGTTTAGAAGATATTTCTTGTGTGGGGATATTCACAACAGAATATTCTTCTGAACAGATATCTTCTGTACTTGGTTTTCCTTCAACAGACTCGTCTTCGAAGTCAATTACTTCGATGGGAGAAGAGCTGCTTGATTCTGATGATGGTTCTCTTGTAGGGATATTTACAATAGAAGATCTTCCTGAGCAGATATCTTCTGAACTTTGTTTTTCGTTAACTTTAATTATTCTTAAAGATCCGTTTTCCAAGACGATTATTTCGATATCAGAAGAGCTGCTTGATTTAGAAGATATTTCTTGTGTGGGGTTATTTACAACAGAAGATCTTCCTGAACGTACATCTTCGGTGCTTGTTTTTTCCTCAACAGGTATTCTTCTTGGGGATCCATATGCGACGTCAATTGTTTCGAACTCGGAGCAGATGCAGGAGCTGGAAGATTCTTCAGAGTTCGAACTGGTTTGTTCGTCTGAAAGTGCGAGGGTGTTACTTTCGTCAGCTGAAGATTTTTCTCCAGGGTTATTTTCAACTGGAGATTCTTCCTCCTCTAGAAATTCTTCTTCCTCAAATGATTCTTCTTCCCCAAATGATTCTTCTTCCCCAAATGATTCTTCTTCCCCAAATGATTCTTCTTCCCCAAATGATTCTTCCTCCAGAAATGATTCTTCCTCCTCAAATGATTCTTCTTCGACGAATGATTCTCCTTCAAAGTCAGAGCAGTCGTCACTTTCATCCATTTCTTCGTATGATCCTCCCGAAGAAAAGTCCGTTTCTTCTTCTTCAGACAACCATTCTGAAGAAGTTTGTTTTTCTTCATAATCGGAAAATAAGGTAGAATCATCAGATCCTTCAACTTCATCTTCATCGTAAGATAAAGAGTATGGAGTCTCGCTTGAAGATTCTTCACTGACGATGTCCATGTATTCTCCTTCTTCAGATTCGTATTCTGTTGGTGTCATAGCGTTCCCGAAGAATTCCCAAACGCACCTGCTCTTTCTCATTTCAATGGCCCTTCTGGAAAAATTTTTGATTTTGGTAAACATTCGGGAGATTTATTTGTGGAGAAAAACTCACGGATTTTGCAGTTCTCGGCTGAAGGTGGGGAAACTGCCGAATTTTTCCAGATTCTCGATGCATTTCCTGTCATCTCTAACTGGAGTTACCATGCCAAAATAGGTTCTGAGGTTATGACAAGTTTCGATGAAGGTGTTCCAATTGCCATCGCTGCCAAGTACTAACGGGCATCCAATGATGATTATCTTGCTGATGGCTCTTGTGATCGCAACGTTAAATCTCTGAAATGCAGAAGGATACATTAAAGTGTTTCGAACAAAACCACTAGTGTTGGGTACAACACGATTTAAAACTGAATTTGTAAGAGGAGCCTCACTTTTGTGCTTAAGCGGTACAGTGTACCACTTCCAATGAGGCGAGGCATTCGTTCTTACCGACTGAATATACAGGAGGTTTGAACTGCAATGAGCACTTCAATTCTAACGTCTAACGGTCCAGTTGCGAGCGACGCAGTATGTATAGAACAATTTTTGTCTCGACCGTCTATCGCGTCATGAACGCCCCGAATGCCTCGCCTCATTGAAGTGGTACATTGTACCGCTCAAGTACAAAAAAGAGGCTCCTCTTACAAACTCAATTTTAAAACGTGTACTACCCCACACTAGTCCCCACGTCTTTGTTGAAGAACTAGGGTCGTGGGTAGATCCTAGGGAAGGTCTTGGACGACTCTCTACCCTCAACAAGTTACAAACATGCATCCAATGCCTCAGGATTCTTCGAGAATAGAGCTATGAGAGTTCATGCCCGGAATGCCTCGTCTCATTGTTAGTGGTACATTGTACCGCTCAAATACAAAATGAGGCTCCTCTTACAAACTCAATTTTAAAACTAAAAACCACGAGAATGATTACTCACCTGAGGGTCCCTCAAAAATCCTAAAGCATATTTGTCGTCGTATTTGAGGAGTTCGTATTGACTTCGTACCGTGCTCAGGAGAATGATTCTTTTTTCTTTACCTTGGAAAGACTCGATCGTGCCTATTTCGATGCCGTCCAAGCCGTAAGACCCCAGAATCCCTCTAATTTTCCTAACCTGAAATATTGCGTCAGCTATGAAACTAAATTCGGATGAGGTTGTGGGTTAGGCTTGTTAGGAAGAAGTTGGAAAATTACCTGTAAACTGTAGGGTGATATGATTCCTATATCGTTTTTACTAACTTCAGGCGTAATGTTTAGTCTGAGTAGGGTTTCTAAATACTTGATCAACATCGTGACCTCATCTGCATTGAAGAAGCTGCAATATAATAACGTTAATACCGTCGTCTCCATCAAGAAGTTCATAAATCCTACCTAGTTGAATCACGTTCCTTGCTTTCCTCCGAGCTGACTGCGCAAAATTCCAAGGGGTATCCGGACGAATCGTCTCTCTGCCATTCGATTTTCGGAAATACGTTCAGCGAAGAAATCGGGTCATCGAGATCCGCTGTATCTGCGTTCTGAAACGAAAAAGATGTAGACGTTCGTTCGAGAGTGGAAAAAGTTCCGAAACACTTACGGTGATTTTGTTGTCATAGAACATCGCGTTGGAGATCTGCATGATCCTCGGATGGCATCTGTAGTTCGTCGTGAGAATCGTTATGAAGTTGGGATCTTCCCTTCGGTAGATGGCTTGGGTTTCCAGGAGCCTCTGCAGGAAGGATTTGTCTGGAAGAATCAATGATTAGGCTCGGGAGTTGAGATCAAAAGAAGTGTACGTACCAAGTCCGTATTTCTGAGCCAGGTTGGATTTAACGATTGGTCTGAGCTGTTTCGGATCCCCGGCAAGGACCAACTGTCCCCTTTTGCGCAAGAAGGAAAGAGCCACGCAGACTTCTGGTTCAACAGCTTGGGAAGCTTCATCGATGAACAAGAAGTCAGGCTGGTAAACGGAATCGTCGAAGTTCCCAATGAATATCAGGGTCGAGACGATGATCCTATATTTGTTCAGGTCCTTCGCCTTCATGTGTTTTATGTGTCCGTTGGCGTTAGTGTTGCTGTATGGTTGCAGTCCTTCGGCAACATCGGATCTGGAAAAAAAATTACTTAAATGAGAGATAACCAAATGGGTTTGTAAAGGTTAAACTGGATTTCTGAAGGAAAACGAAGTTGATATATGTTTTCAAGCTTCAATTCGATAAAAATGACATCATCGAATCCACAGCATACAGTATGGTTAAGATGCTAGAGCCCTCTGAAGATGGCAACACTTTTTGTTACATATCTCTAAAACTTCGTCTAGAGTGTTGAAATTTCACACATTGGCTACTATTAAGAATATGCATCGAATGGTTCGAGTGAATTTTTGTCATCCCAATCATAAACGTATCATTCTGGGGGGCGAGGGGAATTTTTCACCTTTCATTATTTTACCAGTTTTACATCAAATTCATAAACTTTGATTTGGTTGACATCGCCTAGTTGTTTTGAGAAAAATTGATTTGGAATTTTCATTTCGTTCACTTCCCAATGTTCGTTATGTGAAGAATCATAATAGAGTGAGTGAAGTATCAATTTATTGTACAGAGTGATTCACTACTTTTGGTAACCCCAATTTTCTCGAAAACGTCCGAATATTTTTTCATTCTGTGAATGATGTTTTGAAAAAGTCAATGTCGACTTGAGATGCGCATAAAAATCTGCGGAATAAATAAAGACGCCAGGCGTCGCGGCGCTATCAAAATTTTTTCTCCAGGGACATACCTTTTTTATCATGTCATTCGAAAGAGAATTTCATTCAGAATTTTTTTTTCGAATACCATTTTCATCCATTTCTAACCGTCAGTGATCTGCAGCGTGTTTTATATTAATTCAATTCCATTTATTTTTTCTTTATTGTGGTAGTATGCCTTTATTTGGAGACATAGATATGATTTTTTGCCTTGAATTCAAGGAGGCTAATTTTCTAAACAATCTGCCTCTTCAAATAAGATCAAATATGTAGATATAGTAAGATGGGGTTCCATGTCACAACGCTGACTTAAATATATCTTTACAATGGCAGCGTTGTGACATGGAGCCCCATCTTGCTGTAGCCAAAAATTTAATCTTATTTGAAGTGGCACTTTGACTAGAATACTAGCCTCCTTGAATTCAAGGCACAAAATCATATCTATGTCTCCGCATGAAGGCATACTACCACAATACAAAAAAAATAAATGAAATAGAATTAATATAAAACATGCAATTCGCATACGGTTAAAAATGGATAAAAATTTTATTCGGAAAAAAAATTCTGAATGAAATCATCTTTCGAATGACATGATGAAAAAGGTATGTTCCCGAAGAAAATTTTCGATAGCGCCGCGACGCCTGCCGTCTTTATTCATTTCGCAGATTTTTATGCCCATCTCAAGTCGACAATGACTTGTTCAAAACGCCATTCGCAGAATGAAAAAATATTCCGACGTTTTCGAGAAAATTGGGGTTACCAGGATAAGTGAATCACCCTGTACTTGATTTCGAAAATTCAGGGAGGTTTGCTTCATAAAACAATCATAATACGGAATCATTCAATTCCCTTGGAGTTTATTCTTTGGAAAGCTACTGAGAGTTCTTTGTCCTTGACTAAATTATGAAGATAGAAAATTTTAAATCCATTTTTTTCCAAACTGGTACAACTGGGCTATGTCACACAGCAGCTTTTCTCATGAAAAAATATTAAAATGAATGAATTTTTTTTTTAGTGGTCAATATGTGTGAAATTTCAACATTCTAGATGAAGCTGTTTTGGAGATGTCTGACAAAAAGTGTTGCCTCGAAGTCATCTTCAGGGGGTCCTGGCCCTTTGGCACTATCATATCTTCCGCTACTCCTTGGTTACCAGCCTTTTCATCATTTAACCCCTTCGTATTCGCAGAGAGATAGCAACTTTGAATTTTTGAAACGATTTTAAGTCGATTTCTTTCTGAAGTGAAAGCTTGCTAGACTTGAATTTCGTTACGAATGGTAGCAGAGCACTGCATCCGAACGCGCCTTTATGCTTACTTGGTCATGCTCCTGGAGTAAATCCTGCGCAGCTGCCTAGTGGTGCAATGCTTGGTAAGTTTGGAAGCGATCGTGTCGCAATGCGAGTTGGCTGGGGCACAGACCAGAATTCTCTTCCGGGTTTTCCTCAACAACTGAAAAATGGCCTCGACTATCGTCTCAGTCTTTCCAGTTCCAGGGGGGCCGTACACTATGTACGGCGCATTTTCAGACGTGCAGTTCAGAATGTTCTTCACCGCAGTACTTTGTTCGGGGTTGTTGGCAATATCTGCGTTTAAGAAGCTGGAAGTAGAGAGAAAGTGTTAACCAAAGCTTTAGCTTCATTTCTCCAGACTTGAGAACCTTTTTGAAAGAAATTTCTAGAGATAAATAACTGTATTTTGCATTAATATGAGACAGTTTACTTACTCCTTTTGTTTCAAATCGAATCTCTTTCGATATACGTCTTTAGTGAGTATAGGGTTGTCAGGAAATAGTTTGTTAACGTGTCCTCTGTCAAAGACTGCCTCCACGGCGATGTGCTTCCGAATCAGCGGTAGCCGACACAGTTGAAACTGGACATCTATCACCTGTTTACGTAACGACATGAACTCTCTCATGAAGCTGAAAAGTTTCGAATTATTCGAGTGTTTGAGATTGTGTAGAGGGTATCTCACCTTAGGTCCAGTTTGTAAACCGTGACCATATCGTGGTTGACGTTTCTGATGTAGCCTTGGTAGGCTACTTTGCTTTCGTGACATCTGATGTTGATGAGACCGCCGGGTACAGGGCGATAGGTGCCGTAAGGCTTCACATGGAATACGAGTATGTCTGGGCAATCGATTCTAGCCGGTATCTGAAAACGGAAATCTTAATTAATAAAACTAAGTCGGCCATATTGTTGGTTACGCCATTTATAACTCAAGATTGGATGAACTGTTTGTTATGAAAGATTTTTTGTTGGATTCTTCTACGGCGGAGTTAACATAAAATACCATAAAACCCTGGAAATAGGAAATAATTTTGTTTCTTGCGAATAACGCCAGTAGGTGTCGCTACGGTTAATAGCGTTTTCATGAGAGTATTATATTTGATATTAATTCGGTCAACTACATTTTCTAATAGTATTAACGCATCTGAGCCCATGTGTTGTTACACCTATCTTTCTTCGGAACACTACAGAAAATTTTATGACGAAATGTTTCGAACAAATCTCAACATTCAAAAATATAACAGCTTCCAGACTACATCGTTTAGCGCAACACATATTGTACAGGACAATTTTATGTCCACTTTCAAGGAATTACCCCATAAAAGTTTGTTATAATATTAATATTGCTTTTTTATTAATCGTTTAAGGCAGTAAAAAGTCTGCCGGATCAGCTAGTAGAAAATACAGCAGGGTCTGGTTAATCCGAACGTCTCTATGATCCGAACTCTGTCTAGTTTTTTTGTACGTTTTGCTTTTAGATATGAAGAAACGCCTTTTATTTCTGGTTGTTCGGATTACCGAGACTCTACTGTAATCGTTTTTTCATTTCTGTCGAAGAACACTTACCCCTTTCAAGAACTTGCTACTGACATCAATTGAGGTCATTTTCTCCTCCAACCACAAGCAATTATGGAAGTATTGTCGGTAAGTTAGTCTTGTTAGTCCTTTTGTCATGATTTGCCTGAAAATATCAACCCATACGTTACCAAATGAAGAATCAATGAAGGTTTTAATTCAGCTTAAAAAAAAAGAAGGTCGTCGTATACTCACTCAGTTTCTTTCAGGCTTCGAAAATTGTTAGCCCTAGTTCCTGGTCTTTCTTTGAAGCCCCTCATGATATATTCAACTGCATCTTGATCTACAGCGTAATCACCATAATAGTACCTGAAATGGAATGAACAACAACAGTTATATGCAGTAATTTTTGAAGGAGGAAAAAGGTGTCTTAATTTTGCTTTTCTTACATTTCTTCTGTAGGCTTATGAAGTTTGTCTATGACCCATTTGGGGGTGATTTTGGGGATCACCAATCTGCGGTATCCTTCCATGCGTCTAGATTCATGGCTCGATATGGTTATCACCTGAAAGATGAAGAAATTAAAAAAATGTCGGAGAGTCAGTCCGCGATTCAACTCACGATTGTCCTGAAGACGATCGCGTCCTCCCCATTTCTGTTATAGTTGAAAGCGAAAGGGATGCAATACTTCCCAACAACCAGGTCCTTCAAGCCGAATTCGATGAGTATGTTGTTATGTTTGGATTCTTGAAAAAAAAAATTGAAAATTCAGTTCGAGGGATGATACTTTTTGGTGGATATACTCACTCGGATTCAAGTTCGCAGTGACCTTATTTTGAAACCACTCATAGTCCTGAACATGTAGCAGAATGCCAGTTCCTTCCAGGATCTTCCCCTGCGTGACCTTGACCCATTCATCTGTTGTGTTTTCGAAGATACATTTGAACTCGAACAAACAGTGTCTTTTTGGGACTGCTTCGTAGGAGATCTGAAAAAAATTCATGACGATCAAATGTGCGTCTTTTAAAAAAATTCCGCTAGATTTTTCTTGGTTTTATTCCGTTATCTTGATAGGTTGTTGTGTTGAGAATTGAAAAAGGTGTCAAGTGTGTTAGTTGAACTTGGATGTTTATTATACAAAAAAGACTCACGTCAAGGGAATATTTTCCCAGTTTTTCATCGTAAATCAGGCCTGGCGGTGAATGCCGTGGATTCACCCAGTTTAGCCTGAATATCACCCCAAGTTTGTCTTGTGCAAGTTGTTTTCTGAAAAAATAAAAAAAAATACTCAAAATTAAATTTTTCATTAGTAAGAGGTTTTGTCGAAGTCGTCATTTTCCCACTTTCTCTCCATCAAATCAAATTGTGTAGTTTTATTTCAGTATAATTCAGCGAAAATACGATAGAATGTGGAAAAATTCATACACAAATAGATATTTAGACTGAAAATGATGTATAATTATATGCAGGGTTATTCTTGAATATGGCTCTATAGAATATTTTTGAGGAGGTCAGATTCAGGATTGAAATTCTAAAGGTGAGCTTCAAGTTAGAAGACGACTTCTCGTATATTTTTTGAAGATCCTAGGACTTCCGGTATTTCCGGAAGTGACATCAACTTTCGTTTTTTCAATGGAAGGACCCATTTTTATTGCAAAAATAGATTATCCATTGAATTTTGAGTCTTTCTGATTCCAAAAGTTTGAATTTTCACGAGAAAATTCTCTTTAAATGAGGAAATACGAAAAAAAAATCCAAAATTGGACTCTGTAGAAATACAGACAACTTCGAGGTTTTTTCATTAAAAATTCTCATTTTTGAGAATATCTGAGAAGAAAGGCTGCTGCTTCTTTTCCAATAGCCTGATTTTCAGAATATGATACAGGAGGGCCAAATTCTTTGTCAAAGTTTGAAGTGACGAAACATCAAAAAGCGTTTTTTTTTTCAAATTGGAACCCCATTTTTACGAAGCATTTCAAGTGAAATTTTTGGAAATATCTGTTATCGAGAAAATATTCTCTTTTAGTTCAGACGAGTTCAGTTTTTTTTATTTTTCAAAGCTTGAGATAATTTCCGCAAATTCTTAATTTTGAAGAATTTATTTTTTGTCATGGTGGCGAAATTTGAATTTTCAGTAATGAAATTGTTACATGATCTGTTAAGCATTCTTTCGAATGCATCAAAAATTATTACAAATTATATTTTTCTGCATTGCTGAGAATTTTAACGTTGACTTCGCTAATACCCACATTGAGAACTTCAAACCAATTGTTGCTGTCGCATTACAAATGATAATTCAAGAACCTAACTCGTCCGAAATATAGAAAAAATTTTCTCGATAACAGATTTCCAAAAATTTCACTTGACCGCTAATTATTTTCCAGTGAAAAAACACATTCGGAATGAGATTTCAAATTGAAGACAAAATTGTTTTTCCTGAATATCTCGAAAAATATTAGATCGATACTTTCTGCAATATGTGGCAGAATGACGGATTTAACAAAGCATCAGAGGAATAAATTTCTGTTGTTCGTCTTATGATGAAGATTGTTATGATAATGGGAATTGCTGGAGGGATGAAATCAAAACTGTTTCTATTCCTGATCCGAAAAATTGAATGTCACTTGAATGATATGAAATTTACACCTTAAAAAACAGGATTAAGTCAGAAAAAACGCCAATTCCAAGTAAAATTAATACTTGAAAGATTATAGTGGACACCTCTCAAAAAAATTGCAAATGAAATTTATTACAATATAACGAAGCAAAAAATCTCCTGCAATTATGTGGTAGAACATTCGACACAAATTGAAAAAAAATACCTTAATTTTGTACTCTTAATAATAAATGAGACGTTTTATAAGGCATAAAATTATTACCACCCAAGGGTAGTAAGTTGACTTTCAAACCAAGGGCAAAATCTATACCTTTCTGGTAATTGTTACCTACGTCTTTCAAAACATTGTCCAAATGCGTTATTCACAATGAAAAGAAAAAATTCTCTGTAAAATTCCATATTTGAGATATTTTCGATTGACGACGTTTATAAACTCTCGTACAAGATCATCTGCATCGATTTGATTCGAAAATATCGACAATTATTCCGAATTGTATTTTCGATAACAATGACTGAATGTTTGAAATCGAACTGCTTTCTTTTGTATCAACAACGAAGGTGAGACAATGAAAGATGGACAATGACACGATAAACACGTTTACGAACACTTTGTTGGAGTCGCAACTTCAATGCTATTAATATGACACAATACAAATTTTTGTGATAAATTTGATTTGAACAATGGAAATTTGACTTACCGTTTTTTCTCGTTGAAATGCACTATGACGTTATATCTGTGGACATCTGATGCAATGTGATCTTCATAACTAGATTCAAAGGCTTTTCTGCACAAGGGGCAGAAATTCTGAAAATTAATGTGTTACTCGAAATCAAAATTAAGTTTTGCAAAAACTCACTTTTTCTTCTAAAAACTTATCCATATCAATTCAGTTGTCACTACACTTAAATCTTCGAAACAATGAGATGACAACTCAACACTCTTTCACTACTGCACTTATTCGAAAATTAGAAACGTATTGTCGTACACACGCTTGACTTTTGAAAGCACGTGAAAGCTTTTCGAGTTCTCTTTGAGCTTCCAGTGTTTACCAACTCTACGAACAAGAGGAATCTTTGGACCGAAGACCACGCGAGATTGGTCAAGATTCTGCGCAGAACTGTTTTTCTTCAACAGCGCAAGGTCCAGGAATTTGCCAGTTTGAAATTTACACCCTGCAAATTGGGGGTGGTAAAAGGTAAAGGGATTAACGACCCTTTCGAAAGCGATGCGAAGTGTTTTGAAGAACCTTCCGAGAATATCAATCTCTCTTTATTACCTTCAGTACCTACACCTTCAGTACTGAGAAATGTACAAACTTTTGATTAACAAATTTTCAAGAAAAATTACTGGAATTCTTCTACGTCGAATTTAACCGTTTTCTGAAATGTATAATCAAAATCTTCTTGTTATGATTTAACAACAGTTAAAAAAAATTTACGAAACTAATTTTTGAATCAATTTTAGATCACCAAATCTAGGAAGTAGAATGCCCTTTTTTAAAGAAAATTCACATTTACTTTTACATTCTCTAATTCACTGTCAAAAATAATTTAACTCATATTTCATAGATGCAAAAATATCAGTTCTATTCCTTTTTCTCCAGTGATATTCAACTAGAGTGAACCTTGTAATATTTGTTTAATCCAATTCTTAATTTTTTAGTGACGAAATAATTTTGAAGAAACTTTTCCATATTGAATTTGACGAAATGAATATATCGTATTCTTTATTACAGAATTCCAGAAAGAAATGATAATGTTGAGAAGATGACGTCATTCAGCAAATATAATGATGCCATCAATCCAAAACCTCATCAACTGCAACAAAAATGTTCAACATATTTGAAAGCTTCCTGATGATATTCGTTATCTTAATAATTACATAATTAGGGGGAAATATTCATTTTGGGAAGTGTATAATTTTTAATCGTTGGTTTTCGTATTTTTACAATAAGTTAATATTGGCTCAAAATGACGAGAACAAATTATTCGCAAGATAAGAGAGAGAAATCTTTCTCTTGAGGCAGGTTGGGCTTTACATTTTATTGACAAACTTCGCAACCGATCCCTTTGTTTAGCTTCCTTTTCTACCTGCAACGGTCAAATGTGCTTGCTTTCAGGGTTTTTCTGAGCCTCTTGTACTATTTTGGACATTTTGGCCGTTATTCGAAGAGCTAGAGGCAGGAGATCAAAAGCGTATACAAATGTCGCATTTTTCATGAACTGTAGATTTTGAAAAAAAAATATAAAAACCTAATGTTACGGAATATTTTGCACAATGTCTATTCAAAAAACGAACAGAATGATGAAATAGAGAATTAAACCCTTGAATTCAACAAACATTTTCGTTCCAAGAAACACTCAGTGCTTATTTTGGTTCAAAAATTAATTTTCATTTTGTAATATTTTTTTTTCTGTTTTCAGATTGGTCTGAGAAGGATTTGACCTGATGATGCTGAGGGAAAACTTTCGTACCAATAAAACAGGACAAGAAGATTCAAAACATTGACGATTGTGAACACTTATTAATGTATCAGATATTTCCTGAAAAATGTAATCTTTTGATTTCAATTCCATGTCAGCACAATCCAACATTGATATTTTTTATGAATAAGTTCAAATTATACGCTGAGTTACTGAAGATCTGCTGTAAAATTGAATGAATAAAATCTATAAAACTTCTTTGCTCGTTTTTATTCCCTTTTCCTTGAGACAGAATCGAATGAAATTAGCAATCTCATGAAAATTCTATTTCAATTGAAATTTCGATCCAGAAAATTTTCGTTTTGATAGAAATCTGGTCGAAGTTTTGTTGAATTTTACGAAAATCGGAAAAATTGTATTAGGGTCACAAGAGGGCGAGAAAAACTTTCTTGTGAAAATTTCGTCGAAATCGAAAATTTTTATTAGGATCACAGGAAGGCGAGGAGGTATTCAGATACCCGGAGCAGCGCCTGAAAATTTTTGAGATAGGCAACCCGTCGTTCGTAAATGGTGTATTGAGGGTTGCCTACCTCGGGAATTTTAAGGGGCTGCTCCGGGTATCTGAATACCTCCTCGCCCTCCTGTGATCCTAATACCATTTTTCCGACTTTCGTAAAATTCAACAAAATTTCGACCAAATTTCTATCGAAACGAGAATTTTTGGGTGAAAATTTCGACGAAATCGAAAATCGGTATTAGGATCACAGGAAGGCGAGGAGGTATTCAGATACCCGGAGCAGCGCCTGAAAATTTTTGAGATAGGCAACCCGTCGTTCGTAAATGGTGTATTGAGGGTTGCCTACCTCGGGAATTTTAAGGGGCTGCTCCGGGTATCTGAATACCTCCTCGCCCTCCTGTGATCCTAATACCATTTTTCCGACTTTCGTAAAATTCAACAAAATTTCGACCAAATTTCTATCGAAACGAGAATTTTTGGGTGAAAATTTCGACGAAATCGAAAATCGGTATTAGGATCACAGGAAGGCGAGGAGGTATTCAGATACCCGGAGCAGCGCCTGAAAATTTTTGAGATAGGCAACCCGTCGTTCGTAAATGGTGTATTGAGGGTTGCCTACCTCGGGAATTTTAAGGGGCTGCTCCGGGTATCTGAATACCTCCTCGCCCTCCTGTGATCCTAATACCATTTTTCCGACTTTCGTAAAATTCAACAAAATTTCGACCAAATTTCTATCGAAACGAAAATTTTTGGGTGAAAATTTCGACGAAATCGAAAATCGGTATTAGGATCACAGGAAGGCGAGGAGGTATTCAGATACCCGGAGCAGCGCCTGAAAATTTTTGAGATAGGCAACCCGTCGTTCGTAAATGGTGTATTGAGGGTTGCCTACCTCGGGAATTTTAAGGGGCTGCTCCGGGTATCTGAATACCTCCTCGCCCTCCTGTGATCCTAATACCATTTTTCCGACTTTCGTAAAATTCAACTAAATTTCGACCAAATTTCTATCGAAACGAAAATTTTTGGGTGAAAATTTCGACGAAATCGAAAATCGGTATTAGGATCACAGGAAGGCGAGGAGGTATTCAGATACCCGGAGCAGCGCCTGAAAATTTTTGAGATAGGCAACCCGTCGTTCGTAAATGGTGTATTGAGGGTTGCCTACCTCGGGAATTTTAAGGGGCTGCTCCGGGTATCTGAATACCTCCTCGCCCTCCTGTGATCCTAATACCATTTTTCCGACTTTCGTAAAATTCAACAAAATTTCGACCAAATTTCTATCGAAACGAAAATTTTTGGGTGAAAATTTCGACGAAATCGAAAATCGGTATTAGGATCACAGGAAGGCGAGGAGGTATTCAGATACCCGGAGCAGCGCCTGAAAATTTTTGAGATAGGCAACCCGTCGTTCGTAAATGGTGTATTGAGGGTTGCCTACCTCGTGAATTTTAAGGGGCTGCTCCGGGTATCTGAATACCTCCTCGCCCTCCTGTGATCCTAATACCATTTTTCCGACTTTCGTAAAATTCAACAAAATTTCGACCAAATTTCTATCGAAACGAAAATTTTTGGGTGAAAATTTCGACGAAATCGAAAATCGGTATTAGGATCACAGGAAGGCGAGGAGGTATTCAGATACCCGGAGCAGCGCCTGAAAATTTTTGAGATAGGCAACCCGTCGTTCGTAAATGGTGTATTGAGGGTTGCCTACCTCGGGAATTTTAAGGGGCTGCTCCGGGTATCTGAATACCTCCTCGCCCTCCTGTGATCCTAATACCATTTTTCCGACTTTCGTAAAATTCAACTAAATTTCGACCAAATTTCTATCGAAACGAGAATTTTTGGGTGAAAATTTCGACGAAATCGAAAATCGGTATTAGGATCACAGGAAGGCGAGGAGGTATTCAGATACCCGGAGCAGCGCCTGAAAATTTTTGAGATAGGCAACCCGTCGTTCGTAAATGGTGTATTGAGGGTTGCCTACCTCGGGAATTTTAAGGGGCTGCTCCGGGTATCTGAATACCTCCTCGCCCTCCTGTGATCCTAATACCATTTTTCCGACTTTCGTAAAATTCAACAAAATTTCGACCAAATTTCTATCGAAACGAGAATTTTTGGGTGAAAATTTCGACGAAATCGAAAATCGGTATTAGGATCACAGGAAGGCGAGGAGGTATTCAGATACCCGGAGCAGCGCCTGAAAATTTTTGAGATAGGCAACCCGTCGTTCGTAAATGGTGTATTGAGGGTTGCCTACCTCGGGAATTTTAAGGGGCTGCTCCGGGTATCTGAATACCTCCTCGCCCTCCTGTGATCCTAATACCATTTTTCCGACTTTCGTAAAATTCAACAAAATTTCGACCAAATTTCTATCGAAACGAAAATTTTTGGGTGAAAATTTCGACGAAATCGAAAATCGGTATTAGGATCACAGGAAGGCGAGGAGGTATTCAGATACCCGGAGCAGCGCCTGAAAATTTTTGAGATAGGCAACCCGTCGTTCGTAAATGGTGTATTGAGGGTTGCCTACCTCGGGAATTTTAAGGGGCTGCTCCGGGTATCTGAATACCTCCTCGCCCTCCTGTGATCCTAATACCATTTTTCCGACTTTCGTAAAATTCAACTAAATTTCGACCAAATTTCTATCGAAACGAAAATTTTTGGGTGAAAATTTCGACGAAATCGAAAATCGGTATTAGGATCACAGGAAGGCGAGGAGGTATTCAGATACCCGGAGCAGCGCCTGAAAATTTTTGAGATAGGCAACCCGTCGTTCGTAAATGGTGTATTGAGGGTTGCCTACCTCGGGAATTTTAAGGGGCTGCTCCGGGTATCTGAATACCTCCTCGCCCTCCTGTGATCCTAATACCATTTTTCCGACTTTCGTAAAATTCAACTAAATTTCGACCAAATTTCTATCGAAACGAAAATTTTTGGGTGAAAATTTCGACGAAATCGAAAATCGGTATTAGGATCACAGGAAGGCGAGGAGGTATTCAGATACCCGGAGCAGCGCCTGAAAATTTTTGAGATAGGCAACCCGTCGTTCGTAAATGGTGTATTGAGGGTTGCCTACCTCGGGAATTTTAAGGGGCTGCTCCGGGTATCTGAATACCTCCTCGCCCTCCTGTGATCCTAATACCATTTTTCCGACTTTCGTAAAATTCAACTAAATTTCGACCAAATTTCTATCGAAACGAAAATTTTTGGGTGAAAATTTCGACGAAATCGAAAATCGGTATTAGGATCACAGGAAGGCGAGGAGGTATTCAGATACCCGGAGCAGCGCCTGAAAATTTTTGAGATAGGCAACCCGTCGTTCGTAAATGGTGTATTGAGGGTTGCCTACCTCGGGAATTTTAAGGGGCTGCTCTGGGTATCTGATTCTAATTCCGATTTTCAATTTCGACGAAATTTTCACCCGAAATTTTTCTTTTCGCAAGAAATTTGGTCGGAATAATGATATTTGGATCACAGGAGGGCGAGGAGGTATTCAGATACCCGGAGCAGCGCCTGAAAATTCCTGAGGTAGGCAACCATAAATACACCACTGACGAACGACGGGTGCATTGTGGGTTGCCTATTTCTAAATTTTTCAGGCGCTGCTCCGTGTATCCGAATACCTCCTCGCCCTCCTGTGATCCTAATGTGATTTTTACAAAATTCATCGATTTCAACGGAATTTCTACCCGAGAAGTTTTCGTTTTAATCGAACTTTTTCTATTTTACGAGACTGAGGATGGGAAGGATGAAGTAAAACAATTGCGGATGAGATAAATGATTTACTTAAACATTTAATGGCAATGATACAGTTAAAATGTTAAGACAACTGATTTTTTACATAATAAAACTGCGTAACTGGTGTTGAAAACTTTGAGCATTTAACAACATTTATAAAAAATTTTGACCTTAGTAACATACGGGCGAGTATTTAATTAATCCTTAATGTATTTATTACTCCAAAGATATATTCCATTTTTACATCAAATGAATCAGTAACTTAATTTAATAAACATAATTGTCGGAACTTATTCGATATACAGTTTGTTGTTTCAAAAAGATGTCCAGTCCCAGACTTTCTGAAATTTCACTAGCTTAAAATTTTGGTAATAATTCACTCTAGAGATTTATCGTTCTTTCTCATCAGTACCAATACTTATAATATTAAAATTCTTCTCCTAAGTACCCCCGCTACGCGCAGAGAATCACAGTCGATATTTTTTAAATATTCCTAAATTTCATTAAAACCCCCTAATTATCGAAAAGCAGACAGCGACATCTTTCTGAAAATCATTTCACTCGAAAAATCGCATGGAATACTTCTTTGACTGAAAAATTCACTATAATTATAATTTATAGTCTTTGTATTGTTTATATATTAAATATTAATAATATTACATACTTTCAAATATTAATATACAGTAAAAAAATTATCACACTTTATAGTATTCCGTTCGTAAAGTATTGAAAACCGTCATAGAGTTTTGTTGAGAGGGAGTGAATGCTTCCCTCCACCATTTTGTTCACTTCCAATTGAAGCTGTTCTTCAGTCATGTTCATGTGGAAACGATTCTTAAGATTCTGGACAGTGGCCGCCCCCGATTTGAAACAGGGCAATTGAGAACCTGTAACGGACAGCAAAACGATGATTTCAAACACGAAAATGTTTTGACAATTGTCATAACCTCCCAGAGTGTAATGTGTCAAAATTTCAAGGCCAACTGAGTGGTTCAGAGAATGGAGTAAAAGAACAACTTGACAGTTGAGGTTAGAAAAGTTACCTGATCTCATAATTTCGACAAGGGGGATGATCATGTCCTGGTGCTTCCTGGCGGCGATCAGCCCCTGCAAAATCAGGATCTTGAAGTACTCGAACATGTCGGAATCCTCGCCGCCCATGATCTCGACGAACTCCGGCGTCAGCTTGAAGGGCGAGGTCTCGAACCCGAGGTTTTTCGGAGAAGTTGAAAGGATGAAGCCAAAATCGATGTGGATCAGGTGACCGTCGCTCTTCAACAGGATGTTGCCGTTGTGCCTGCAAGTAAAAGTTGTATCGATCGAAACCTCATCGATTTAGCCTCATTTGACTTACCGATCTTTCACCTGGATCAGGTAGCAGATGAGGCAGTACGCAGCGCAGCTCTGAACGAAGTTCTTCTGAGCGCTCAGGAAAGCTTCCGAGGTCATCGGTCCGTACTCTTTTATGAAGTACTCCAACAACGATAGCTGCCCGTGCTTTTTGACTTGATGAAGGGAAACGGTGTTCAAGATGGGCTCGATCAGACCGCTGTCGTTCGAAAGACACAGAATCCTGAAGAAAAGAACGATTAAGTCCAATATTCGACATTATCATAATTTTTTTTACTCACTTATATGGATGAACCCACAGAGGAACATGCTCCATTTCCCAGATTTTCTGGAACATCTGGAGCAACTGGGATGCCATCAACTCCTGTCTTAAGTCGTCCCCACATTTGACGATGACCGACAACAACCTCCATGTCGGAAGGTGACCGTAGGGGGAGCTCTCTCGGACCCTCTGCTCTTTCTCCTACAAAGGCAATTAGAATCATTATTCAATACATGAGATACTAGGTATCTTTCAGAATCAAGTTAGAGTCGTAGATTCCTAAAACGAAGTCTTTTTGTCTATAACACAGATCCCAAACCTTACTAACAACATTTTCACGTGACAGTTGACGCTGTCAACTGTCAACTTGTCAGATTGTCGAACAAATAAACTTACCAGCCAGGGCTCTTTTAGTACGGCCGCGGACGGATCCTCTGGATCGTGGGTGAACTGCTTGTTCTGGTTCTCGTAGAACGACTCGCTCAGTCTTTTCCTGATGTCGATGGCCGCTATCCACATCGGTGGTTCCCTGGAGTCGCTCGAATCCTGACTCATCTGGGAGATTGTGTCTCGATCTATCGGTTTCTTCATCTGAGTGTACTAGAGAAGACAGAACAATCGTTATTGTTGTCCGAAATTCTAGTTTTCATCAAATTTTACCTGCCGTGATATCTCGTCGTCTTCTTTGCTCCAGTCCAGGTCGTTGTCGTCGCAGAGCATCCCGCACATGCTGAAAGCCGAGGCGGAATTGTTGTCGTAACCACCGAGATTCTCTTCGGATTTCGTATGCCTCAAGGTAGGCATTATTTTCGGTGTTATCGGGGAACTGTACAGGTCGTCTACTTCCACAACTTCCATGTAGATTATGTAAGGTGCCTGGAACAAGAAATTAAGTCTGAATCAAATCCATCTGGAGAAACTTAGTTGTGTAATGTCAACCAGGAACTTTAAAGCTCTGAGAAAAATCTCTAACTTGTTTCAGACCAGTTAGCATCAACATTCCTTTAATATTTAGGTGACCTTTCGATCCTTAAACCTAACCTCAAATTTAAGGATGGGATTATAGCCTAAAATACACTGCGCAAAAAAATTATCGCACATTCTGAAAATCTGAATTTTAATGAAAGTTAACTATACATTGACTTTATAACTTATTTTCTCGGGAAGGTTTTGAACGAAATGTTCTGATCTAATCCTTCCCAGATTTCTCCGAGTTGGATTCCTAAGTCATTAAGAGTAGCCTTTATTGGACTAAGATGAAGTTCAACAACATAAAAAACTGAAATATCACTAAGGGTCCCTTACGTAAAAATTCTGTTGAGTGAAATTCATGCAACTGTCAATCAATTTAAGGGATCCTTAACTTTAAGGAATGTTGGTGCAAACAGGTCTTAATCATTCGATTCAATGGTTTTTCTCAGAAAAGTCTGGTAGCTTCGAAAGCTTCGAAAGATCGAACACTCACCTTATCTTTCGAGTTCAAAACAGCCGCCACCTGGGGCGGTATCCTGACTATATGGTGGGGCGTGCTGCTGTCTAAAGGAAGCCACACCCTTGCTGGTAAGTTCAGGTTCAAGGTGGTCAGTTCGGCTATCAGTCTAGTGGTCTTAGCCTCCTTCGTCGGTATGGAACTGAGGAGTTTCCCGATAAGAATGAGGGCTTGGAGGAATTCTAGCTGGGGTGCTAACCTCGGAGCCTGGAAGAAGTGAATCATTTTGAATTACATGGATTTAAAAGTTTTACAAAAAAGTGACACAGGGTAGCGAAAACCACATGACACTATTTTCAATGATAGCTGAGATATAATGCAGTCTCAACCAATTTAGGACACAGTGCACTACACTTGAAACGACTGTACTATATTATGAACAAATTAATGATAACATATCAGATGATGATGAAGATTGATAATAAAATTATTTTTTCATTCCCTCAGACGAACACATATATAAATTTGAGCCTTACAGAAAAAAGTTTATTTTTGTTCATATTTTACACCCTTTTCGAGTCGCCTGGCAGGTACTTGTGCTCATCGAAATCGCCTGTCAATTTTTTTCAAACTTAAAAATGAATGAACAAAATCGTATGAAAGTTTCAACCTTACAGCGACAAGATTTTTTTTTTAATGTTTTTAACACTTTCAAAGGTATAGGGGTTGATGATGTGCAGGGGTGAGGGGTGCCAGGTCATGGTTTTCGTCCTCAGCATGCTAGGAACTATCGCTATAAAAATTTCTAGCCCTACAGATAAACCGTTACTCAAAAGGTTCACCAGCTCTTGGACCAATAGATGAAATGGAAAACTTACCGAACAGGTACATTCAGTCTTGCGTCCTTTAAGATCGTTGACGAGCCCCAGGCAGCTGTCGAAGCATATGCAGCCGTTGTCGAAGGCCCTGCCTGAGCTGAGGTCCCCGAGGCACAGCTTGGTGGTAGGCCCCGTCCTGGAAGTGAGGGCTGAAGCGTCGCTCTGCGACCTCTGGTGAGACTTCTTGGAAGGCATGGTTGCGGGAGGGATCTCCAGGGGTCCGTTCAGGGAGACGGCCATCTTGTTCTTCGGCCTCAGTTCTTCGGACAGGATGAGGTTCTTCAGCTTGACGCTGTGAGGTTTCTTCTTCGTCGGAGGCGTCGCGTCTGCACCGTAGGCGTCCAAAAGCCACGCGCACTTGAGGGAGAAGTCGATGGATTGGCGGCATCTGTGGAGGAACATTGTTAATATGGTCTGAAGGTACTATACTCATCAATGAGGAAACAAAACAGTTTATTTTTCGAGAAATGACAGCACCATAATTCTAACACAAAAAACTGCAATAAAAAATTTTGAATTCTCGCATTCTCAGGCACAACCTAGGAAGGAAAGGGGAATTTTTGTGCAAGGAGGTTCTAGAACCGGTCGAGCAGATTCAGAAAAATATCTAGTAGATTCCTGTTACGTATATTGTTGCCAGTACAGCCTTTTGAATTCAACTAGAAAATGAAAAATGAAAAAACAACTTTATTTTTTTTCGCGAAAACTACGGCCGGGACTTTCATTTTTATATTCGAAATACTGGTTTTAGAGGTCGCTCTATCTGATAAAGCTGAAATAATTCCAGTTTTCCCGATTTTGAAATATTTTCTACTTCAAAATGAAAATTTTCAAATTTCAAACTTGCATATCTTGACTTCTACGCGACGGACTGATGATTAGTTTACAGAAAAGTGATCAGTGACATCAACACTTCATTTCTAATACAAAAAAGCGCAATAAAAAATTTTGAAATTTTAACCGAAAAAAATCGTAAGGGGTAGACCCCCCTAAAACGCTATATTTTGCATTTTCAGACGCAATCCAGGGGAATTATAGTAATTTTTGTGCATGAAGGTTCTAGAACCAGTCGAGCAGATTCAGAAAAAATATCTAGTAGATCCCTGTTACGTATATTGTTGCCAATACAGCCCTTTGAAGTCAACTCGAAAATGAGAAATTAAAGAACAACTTTATTTTTTTTTCGCGAAAACTACGGCCGGGACCTTCATTTTTATATTCGAAATACTGGTTTTAGAGGTCGCTCTATCTGATTAAGCTGAAATAATTCCAGTTTTCCCGATTTTGAAATTTTTCTACTTCAAAATGTTCAAATTTCAAACTTGCATATCTTGACTTGTACGCGACTTACTGATGATTGGTTTACAGAAAAGTGATCAGTGACATCAACACTTCATTTCTAATACAAAAAAGGGCAATAAAAAATTTTGAAATTTTGACCGAAAAAATCGTAAGGGGTAGACCCCCCTAAAACGCTATATTTAGCATTCTTAGGCGCAAACCAGAAGGGTTAAGGTAATTTTGTGCATCCGGTTGAGTAGATTTAGAAAAAAAATATATAGTAGATTCCTGTCACGTATATTGTTGCCAGTACAGCCCTTTGAAGTGAACTCGAAAATGAAAAATGAAAAAACAACTTTATTTTTTTCGCGAAAACTACGTCCGATTCATTCGAGTTTGCATTCGAATTACAGGTTTTCGAGGTCGACCTATCTGATAAAGGTTTAATAATTCCAGTTTTCCCGATTTTTAAATTTTTTTTAGATCAAAATGAAAATTTTCAAATATCAAACATGCATATCTTGACTTCTACGCGCAGAATTTGAAGTAAACTCAAAAATGAAAAATGAAAAAATTGGTTCCACCTTACGCTCTTTAGTTTCTGGGATAGGAAAGGATTCTAAACACTTCTTGGCCAACATTAAAGAATATAACAGCTGTTTCCAGACGACGTCGTTTGGCGCAACACATATTGTACAGGACAATTTTATGTCCACTTCATCATAATATTGAAGTTGCTCATTTTTTATTCATCGATCGAGGCAGTACAAAGTCTGCCGGGTCAGCTATCTTAATATATAAAACTCAGTCGGCCATATTGTTTGTTACACCATTTATAACTCAAGATTGGATGAACTGTTTTTTATGAAAGTTTTTTTGTTGGATTCTTCTACAGTGGGGTTAACATAAAATACATTAAAATTATGAAAAACTTGATGAAAAAAAAACAAAAAGTAGGAAATATTTTTCCTTGTTGCGAATAACGCCAATAGATTTTTTCGATTGTTGCAGCAGTATTGTGTGGACATGTATTGTAAAATTGAAACAGAGCGCCTCACTTATATCAGACTGAATCAATCTAAACTACGTTGACAATTTTACCAGCAATGTATATTGGCAGCCCGCGTCATATGCATGAATATGCACAAAATGCTACGACATACGTTCGAAATTATGGTCGTCCTGATTTATTCATTACATTTACCTGCAATCCAAAATGGGAAGAAATCACTAAACTGCTTCTTCCCGAACAAACATCAGTTGATCTACATGACATCATTGCACAAGTATTCAAACAAAAAGTGAAGTCACTAATGAATTTTATCAAGAAACTAGCTAACCCGGCAGACTTCCTACTGCTTCAATCGATAAATGGAAAAGCAACATAAATATTATAATTAACTATTAAAGTGTAATGTTGGCCAAGAAGTGTTTAGAATCATTTCTTATCCAGAAACTAAAGAGCGTAGGGGATCTGGTGGTGGAACCAATTGTGGCAATTGGTAATTAAATAAGGTAGCTGACCCGGCGAACTTTGTTTCGCCTTAGAGATGAATAAACTCTAACCATTGGTTTTTTTTAAGAAGGAAATATATTCGTTGGAAAACAAAACAATTGCATTGAAATATGTATGTACATTGTTACTCATAAATCAAAAGAATTCTCTTTATTTAAGAGGTAAAGAGGGAACTTTTTTAATACTTTATCGATTGTGGCAGTACGAAGTCTGCTGAGTCAGCTAGTCCTGAACAAAAAAACTGTACTCACCGATGGACCAAATAGGGATGGATGACCTCAGCCACGTCGTGCATCTGTATATACATGCAAACCAGCTGCGGCAGATAGAAATCCACCCGATCGTCCGGGAAACTGAACAGCTTGTTCGCGATGTAGCTCTGCACGCCCGGCTCCTTGCTCTTGAACAGGTAGTGGATGGCCATGGCCACGTCGAACACTCTGCTCTCGAGCAGCCTCAACAGCCCGAAGCTCTTGCAGACCTCGGGCCTGTCCGATTCCGCGACGCGATTCCCACTAGTCCTTTCGCGACGGTCGTCGTTCTTCTCGTCGGAAGAAGAGCTTTCGGCGTCGCTCTTCTTGGCGTCCGTGCTCTGGAGGCTCTCCCTGCTCAGCTGGATGCTGGACTCCCTGGTTGCGGCGTCGCTGGCGCCGCTCTCGGAGCCGCAGAGGATGCCGGAGTCGTCGGAGCCGAGGCTAACCTAAAAATGATTGAAAGTGGTAAATTTTTGATCGATGGTGGTCTACATCCTCTGGAATCGAAGGAATTGAAAAAAACACCGCGAAATTCTTTTATTAACTCAGAATCTTTCTGTGGCATAGTTGGTCCAGCAACTTGTGGAAGTCTTTCCGATAGAAAAACGAAGATTCAAGTATTGTTAGTGTTTTTCTGATAAGAGGTCGAGGATATCTTGTTCTTCACCCAACCTCTTCATTCGAATCCTTAGGAAGCCATCAATTGCGTTGATAAAACCCAACGACAAACTTAAAAGCCCTAGCTGTTACCACATGAGGAACTAGAACCAAATTCTCAATGTGAATGGTTATTAGTTCCGCCAGCTTTAAACACTTGGATATCATGTGTTGCAGAAATATCAGCAATCGAAAGATTTCTAGACATTAATCTAGAGAACAACTCTCAGAATTGCGACATAGCTATTTACTCAGATAGTGAAGCTGCTATTGAAGCACTGGACTCCTATGTTATCGACTCATAGTCGACATGGGAATGCCGGATCAAACTCAATGAAGAAAAATAAGGTCTCTTTGATCTGAGTTCCTGGTCATTCGGGAATCCTAGGCAACGAAGAGGCTAATGAACTTGCCAGAGAGAGTGCTCGGAAACCACTCACTGGGCCAGAACCTTTCTGTAGTATAGCAAAATGTACATAAGTAGTTTCTGGAGAACGAAAAAACTGAAAGAGAAACACTCTGGCAGAATCTCCCAGGGTTGGATCACTTCAAAAAGTTCCTTCGGAATTTTGAGATTGCAAACTCCAAAAAATATTTGGATCTCAGTAAGAACCAACTACACCTTCTCACTGGCTTTCTTACAGGGCATTGTCGCCTCAGAAAGCACTTGCTGAGAATGGGCGTATCGGACACTGACGAGTGTAGATTCTGTGGGGAGGAGGAAGAAACTACTATTCACCTAGTCACAGAATGCTTTGGCATTGTAAGTCAAAGGAAAAAATGCTTTGATCAAGAGACCTGTAGGAGTAAGGAATTAGCCTCACTGAAGCCTGTAAAGCTTTGTCAGGGGGCACAATAGACCATCAGGTCGAAGTGGACTGTAACCCCTTTTAAACTATAACTACCACGTGTTCAGCTGCTTCTTCCTCTGGTCCACAAAGTCTGCGAATTTCATCTTCTGTCTTTCCCATGCGGTACCAAAGATGTTTGTAATGGCAGTAGATGTACCAATCCGAAGCTCAAGTTGTAGCAGCTGTGTGAGCTTTCTGGTTTAGAATTAAACAAATTCCTTTGTTTGAGCAAGTCCTTCAGAGAATTTTCCTGTTTTCTTCTACCCATTGTTCCTTTCAAATCCCACAGAAAGGTTAAGGTCCACCAGGCATCAACCTTGATGGTATCTTCGTACGTTCATCATTTTTTGCAATTATTTCAATATCACAATGTCCTGGTGCCTACAGAAGAGTCACTTTGATGCCTCTGGCCAATAGCTTTATAAAATTAAAGTGACTAATCTGAAATACACTAGACAATTTCTGAATTACACTTGGAAATGGTGTAGACGAGCTAAACCAGAATGATCTTCTTATTCAGCATACTCATAGGATACTGTCTTACAATTTATCTGGGGAACATGAGGAAGATTGAAAGGTTGCTGATGAAGCCTTTCAAGAAGCCAACGAGTCCTTAAACATTTTCTTTGTGATTTCAAGACCGTACATTGAGTTCTCTGGGTCCCTCAAAACAGCTATTTTCTCCGAGATCATCATATTCCAAAGTCTCTCAACGAACTCAGCAGGTTCTTGGTTACTTGAAGTCATCCATATGGTCTGCTGATGGTTCAAAATCAGAAAGAAGCACAGATTTTGGGGTATAAATGAAGGTTATCCAAACCTCTTCGTAATGAACCCTCTGTTCTACAGGCTATCTTCATTTGTGCCCAAGAGTGTCTTTGGAGAAACATCTGACCAGGAGCAACAAACATTGGCCTTGGAAAGGAAGAAGGACTACTCCTAGGCTTGCCCAAGCAGAGAAGTTCGTGGAATACTCGCCTATCTAAACCAGAAAGCTCACAAAATTGCTACAACCTGAGCTTGTAGTATTGGTAGATCTTCTGTACGGCATGGGAAAGTCAGCAGATGAAATTCGTAGGCTATGTGGATCAGAGGAAGAAACGACTGAACACATTGTATGCAAGTGTCCAGAGCTGGCTGAACTAAGAGCCTCCACATGGGGAAGTCGGTTCTGGATCCTCATGAGGTAACAGCCAAAGCTCCCAAGGATTTACCAATACCATTGACGACCTCCTTGGGATTTAAACGAACAAGAGATCCTTTCACATTGCAAATCGAGTTCTTGCGATCTTCACGCAGTAAATGAACAAAATGAAAAAGGTCTACTCACAACTTCATCTCGTTGTCTAGCGTTAGCCACGGTGCAAGAATGGCCCTTGGAGGCGGCCAAAATACCATTGGTCCCTTTCTCGCACTCAGGACTTGGGGTGACGTCTACTTCAGGGATGCGTTGCAGGGCGGAATCTAAGCTACGGTTGCGATGGTGCAGGGTGAGGTTAGCCACCGCAGGGGCCGCTGTCACCTGCGTGACCGGCGGAAGTAGG
Source organism: Hippodamia convergens (assembly GCA_038502775.1). NCBI lineage: Eukaryota > Metazoa > Arthropoda > Insecta > Coleoptera > Coccinellidae > Hippodamia > Hippodamia convergens. The sequence continues at coordinate 102,692,590 of CM076607.1, forward strand.
ATGCCCATAGACCTGGCAACAGAGCACTTGGTTAAATTTTTTTTTTTTTTTTTTAATAGCAACTTTTGGGAAAATGCTGAGCTTTTAACGTGTCTTCACGCGTCCCGAGATGAATTCAGTAAAAATTTCCGCAGAATGCGAGGAATATGAAAGATTATTTTACTTTATGTGCTTCTCACCTGAAGTCCAGGCTGAGGTTCCTCTGATGGGTGCTGAGCCTGGTTTTTCCATTGGCGGCGACGACGGGTTTTCCGTGAACGGAGGGGACGGCATCTTTGAAGATTGTCAGTCTGTGACGCTTCGTGTGAGCCACGCTAGATGGCGCCGGCTCCCTGAATGGTATGTGGTCGTTCATGGTTAAAGGTCTGATTCGCGGGAAATGCTACGTTTCATTTTGGAGGGGTTATCTATTGTTTCCTGGAAGGAAAAGAAATTTTTTCAACGAATATGTACAGTTTAACACCTTAAAGTAACGATAAATCAACATAGGAATCGACTGGAACATTATGAAAATAAAATTCATTTGAATAATATCGGTTAATTTTCAAACAAAATCTATAGTTTCTTTTTGATGCTTTCGATATCTTTCAATACTCTCATGTTTACAAGAATCTTTATTCTTCTTTCTTTCTATTCATCTTTATTTATAGGTTTGAACAACCTCAATCCTTGTCACTTATTAAATAAATAAATTCTACTTTTTTTTTAGCTTTTGGACTTATTTAACTTATGGTTTCTCATTTTTATATTGTTGGTAAACTGGAGGTTTTTCCCAATGGATAAGGTGTTAATTCAATCGTCATGAAGCTGTGGTAGGGACAACAACTTTTCTCGAAACCATACTGGAGAATTTTTCAGGCAGAATTGCTGCGGTAAATTTTTAATTTCCACTATTTCCCAAACAGTTAGAAAGGAGGTGGTAATTTTTGGGAAAAACGCAATACCGTATCTTTTGGAAAATTCATCAGATAACTAGGCACGCCAGAATAGACAATGATGAGTGTTTATTTTTATTTTTACGCCGCCTAATTTTCATATCGAACAATTATATTTATCACACCATTTCAGATATTCAATATTTTGCGATACGATCAATAATATTTTCCACGGGCAAGATTAACCAAGAAAACTAAGGTCGACAGTTGAGTTCCTGTTAGAAAAAGGCCTTCCATCCTTTCTAAAGACGTATTTCGACGAGACTCTGAGTCAACTCACATTATCCAGCAGTACACAATTTGATACAGGGCCAAAGGCTATACCCGGTGTCGAGTTACGACAATGCAAAAACGAATCACAGGCGACGGAACGAGTTTGAAATGCGACACTTGCGAACTTCGGTCGACGTACACACTCATCAACCTGGGAACATTGAGAACAAACTGAGACAATAAATTTATCTGCGTTCGAATTTTGTCCTTATCGCACAAAAGTCGAATTCTTAGGACGTGATTCGAGGCACCCTGATGGTTACACCAAGAAAGCACGTCCGAAACGCCGTAGGACGATGAAGAATCGGCAAAACCTATATAGAAAGACTAAGCTCATGATTAACCGAACTGAAAGGTACAATCTTTAAAAGTAAAAAAAACTTGCGAACCTCTCGTCGCATTCATTCGCATAAGAATACAATTCTATCTTTTCTAGAACCTCCATCCAATTAAAGAAATGATTAAGATAAGGACTCCGGTCAATTTAACTCGCATAAACGGAGCCTAATGATAATGCTCAATTTTAATTGATATCAGCCAGAGGTTTTGCTGACGTTGGAGCACAATATATGATTGTATGCAATTTTCTCAAGTATTTCCAAACTGCTTTATTAAAAAGGAACAGATGGAATCATAAGGTGCTGAATCAACACTGTTCCATATGTGTAAATTACAATTTAGATGGCGGAGAACGTAAATCAATGCGAAAAGACTATTTGCATAGTTACAAAGTGATCTTGAATGATTATAAACCAGGTCCACAATACCCCAAGTGTCTCCTAACGCAAATAATTACGAAATTCTAATTAAGTCGTTAATTTCGCAAACGCTAGTCCACAATCTGATGGTTAACATCTGTTTCGAAGTAAAACTTTCGTCATTCCATGGAAGCTCGCAGATAAGATCAGTTGAATTAATGATCGAAGGATATTTTTATATTCAACGAATGTAAAAAAAATCTATTGAGAAATGTCTCAGGCAACTTCGGAATATCGACCACAATAAGGTTCTAGTCCACATATTGATAACAGGATAGTAAAATTACGCTCAGAATCAAACAAAAAAATCGGTTCGACAAGTAAGGCCCACTCTGACGAAACGCCACTGCTCGGCGTCAATAAACTTTTTATTAAACACATTGGTCAGCGTCAATAATAATTTATTCGCAGGAAAATTTATGGCGGTTGTGAAATTTCGAATTCTGCTTTCTCGTCCAAAATCTTGGGTTAAAGCTCACGTAATCATTATAATACATTTTTCTACAGCTGTTATGCATACGAAGCATAAACTTCGGTACACTTTTCGGCCAGAAGCGGAGGTCCTTGCCAAATTATTGAATTTTATACGAAGGTTAACCACTGTCCTGTACGATTTTATCGATCTGACGCCACTCCTGGACCGTAAAACGCACGAATATGTGTTACACATAAAAACGAGAATCCTAAACGCGAATTTACATCATGAAATACTCCAAGGTTCCCAAACTGTTCGAGCTCGCTGAAGCCACGATCACATCAGCAATGGTAAACTAGAAGTTTTAGGATACAGATGAGATCAAATAAGGCCGAAACCGGTCTATCTCTTAGGGACAATAAGTGATGATATTAATATCAGAATTCAAAATAATATAAGTCCCAAATCGAAAGATACAGGCTATTGTGACTAACAGAATCTTTTTGGTGCTCCACCCTGTATACGTTCCAGTCCCTTCGTAGCGACGGAACATAATTCCATTCGAATTGTTCCGGCCAACAAAGGCGCAGCAATAATCCCCAATTTTTTTCTGCCCACATGTGTACACTTCTATGAATTATTGTTCATCGTCGACGCTAGAAATCCTAATCTCTGACGGCAATTAACAATGGAAAGGGCAAGAAACGAGCAGGCGGATGCACCGGAAACAGAATATGGGGAACCCAGCGATGCCAGATCTACCATTTCAGAGGCAGACATACATAATATTCAGTTTTACTTCCCAGGTCCCAACAATTCAGCACTTTCCCTAGTTTCAATCTGGCAACTCCGCTTGAATGTGTCCCATCGCAGCTGAATGGGCCATATGTCGATATTCCACTTTTGTTTGAGGCCCCTCGTAACTTCAACAGAACAATCCGCCCATTCTTCGGATAGTTATAGATGAAATCTCATTTATTTAAATTTACTAGAAGGATCCAAACCATCTGTATCTCTTCATCCGAATAATACCGAAATTTCGTTGGGACACCCTGTACACCCGGCATAACCGTAAAGATTCCTAGGCACGCACGTGACCGGCATCGATAACTCCCCTCGTGCTCAGTTAATCGAATTCATGGCCGCGTCTGCCACATTAAAAGGCCAGCTACTCTATTTACCGAAAGCAGCGGCACCAATTAGAATAATGAAAAAATTGGGCGCGGCAACTGGCACTACCTTAAGTGCAATAGGGACCCAGAGAAATTCGACAAAAGATTGAATAAAAAAAGATTTTCCGATTAAAACGAAATCCAGAGCCAAAAATATCCAAAAGATATTGGCAAAGTTCTGACGGATCTCGAAAACCACAGAATTCTACCCAAAATCAGCTGATCCTCTGACAGCGGATGTCACGATGACAGTTGTGGGTTAACGTTATGTTGACGTACGTGTCATTATTTGACGACTGATCACAGAGGTTTTTTGGCCTCAATCAACTAGACAGTTATGGTTTTTTTTCTGTCCTTTTTCTCGCAAAGACAAAAGTGTTTTCATTTTCATTATAGTTAGTCCACTTCAGATGGTAATCGGGAGAAAGCATAGTTCTGAATCTTCATTGGTTGCGAAGGACTTGAATTATACCCTTAGAGTAGAGTGTAAAAAGATACGCTTCGCGATCACAAACAGGTCTTCAACCACAATTGTTTTGAATTCAGAAGCCCCTCGTTTATATTTCAAAGAGGTACTTGCACGCCTAGAAGGTATTCTCTTCCAAGGGGACTGGAAGATATAAATATGCCACGCTTAACAGATTAAGATGAAGAAGTTCCCTACTTATTCAATAAACCAGAGTTGAATGAACCCTACTCCAATTCATATCGTATTACACGTGTAATTGAAAAAAGGTCCCTGAATAATGAAATGCCCTAGGTACAAAACCGAAAAAAAGCAACATAAAATCGATCCAAACCCATTTCCAAGAACAACGAACGAAAAAAGTGCACGATCCTTTTTCCATTAACCAACCCACGAAACTGCGTGAATTTTTTTTTACCCCGCAGTGGAAACAGTCGGGGTCAATTGAGGTTCGACCCATTCGAAAGGGAGGATTGGGGGCAACGACATCGCTATTAATCACGATAATTAAATGACTGTTTATTCCGGGAAGAAGAGTGTTTCCAAAGAGATTTATGACGAGGAGTGGATCTCGCTTCTATTTGCCCTGTTTTCGAAGGGATTGATCGATAGCGACACTTGTGAGAAGTGTTTTGCCCTTCCGGACAAATAATTTGGTCCTTCGGGCCGGATAACATACGAAAAAACGGTATCTATCGATTGGAAAGTTTCCAATCGGTGATGGAGCACCCTGTATGCGGTGAATGCACACACATGAAGGCCGGCTAGAGCCAAGGCGCACCGACATTCAATATCGTGAGAATCGAGATCTGCATCTAAACCTTGCAACGCTTTTTTTCAAGCGAATAGACGATTATCTCGCCTTCAACATCCGAATGAAGAATCGACTAATTAACGCGTCGGTTATTTACAACTTTCTACAACATTCGTTGTGCGATTATTCAAGAAATCCGCTGGCATTCTCTCCAAACTCCAAGATTTCTCCGACAAATAGCTACCGGAATGGAGAGTTGGACGAACTTTATAGATCGCTACTTTCGGAAGAAAAATTTCTCAGCATTTAACAATTATTCAATCTCGTTCATTTTGAACAATTCTGGTTTGAAGCTTCCAGCACAAAAAGCGGTTTGTTTTCGGAAAATCAGAGGCTTTTTCTTTACTTCTTTTCTTAGTTGTTTCATTTCTACTCCAACATTCTTGACGTGATGTTGCTGTCATCCTAATACGCCTTCTTCTGTGTCGTCTATCTATCTCCTGTCTTTTTTCCAACAAAGACATAGTTGTTTATGTTTTCCCCGGTATTTAAAGGTGCGACTCGAAAACTGACAACTCTTCCGCCGCAACAGGAAGAATATGATGTACACCTCAACGTGAGAGAACCGTTAACAACTACTGACCTTCGATGCAAGCCAACTGATTATAATACAAAGCGTGGACGACGTTTCGAAACTAACAACCTCTTGGTATTCAACATCATGTCGTCTTAAAAATACCCACCGGAAATAGGGTGCATCCCTCCGAGGTCATTTCCTGCTCATAGCCAAGGAAATGAAGAAGCCAGCAAACCCTATCCGAGAAAATTGGAGACCTTTCACGAGATGGCGCTACCATAGGCAAATACCAACGAGGTCCGTCATCCGTATCAATGAACACGGCCTACTCCAACTCTTATCGCCGGACAACAAAGCAATGCATTCATACATTTTCAGGCCTAATTCGGTCGTAATAACAAGCTGAGGAATGCCTGGAATTCCAGATGTCGTAATACGCTGATGATTACAAGCTACGCCTTGTTGAAGCGCTCGAAACGTCGTAATTTGTGAGCTTTCGGAGTACATAAAACGATACAGTTTTAGGGTTGAGGTCAAACGTTCGAAAATAGGTCACGAGCGACGTAAAAATAATTTTAAATCGTTAGAAATAGTACCTTAGTTGTACCATGTAAATTCAAGAGACACAATATTCTTTTGTGCTTCCGCTATCATCGCATTTCATTTCAGGCGCATCCTGTATTTATCTGACATTGAATTCAATTTCTCCTCTTATCAGTACGACCGAACGAAAATATAACGTTTCGAATACATAAGTCACGACGAAAATCGGTTATGTGCATTCCAGCTCTCTAATCTCGCTAATAGTACGCAGATAAGAGCTCGTACGAGGATTTTAAAAAAATAGCTGGGACAAACCGGTCACGTCATATCTAGAGCTGGAGAATCCCTCAGACAATTTTTCATTACGACCATTGTGACATTCCATAATTATATCAGAAAAATTAGGGAACCAACTTTTATCTATATCAGCGAATTAAAAAATTTGATACATCGCCTGAATGCAACTCTGTTCAAAAGATTCACAGAATCAAACATTTTTCAAAAGTTCTGGCGGTTGATCAAACGAGTCGAAGACTCACACTGAATAGAAATGGCCATCGGAGAAAAAAATCAGACTATATTTCCCATTTTTGAAGAATTGGAGAAAAAAATGCACTTCTACTTTTAAACACAAACTTAACCAACACAAACAGCGGCTGACCTAAAATTAGCGACGACGTCCCACTAACCTTAGCCATCGGCACCACCCACAATAACCTGTCGTCTGCGGTCAAGACTCGCACGCGAATTCGCACGCACGCACTCGCGTTTTCGGCCAGTTCGCAATTCGCTGCAAAATCGACGAAGGGAACGCAACAACTGAAACCTGATGAGTACTCCTCCGCCGCGCCGAAATCCGCGACAGAGCGTTGCGACGGCCACGCTTTATCGCGATCATTCATCGTGCTGTGGGCTCCCCTTAAGGCTGGCGCACGCTGGTTGAAGCATCGGCCACAAAATATGCACATGGAGAGTCCTATTTTTTCTCGATCTCATCCCTGGTTTCTGCAATAAGGCACATTTCAACGTGTCACCATGTTAAATGTTTGGTTAAAGAACCGGTGATAGTGTGGTTATCCCCATCTTTAACTTCATAACACTAGAGAACACAGGTACAAAGGATTTCCCAAAAAAATTCTCAGTCATATGTTCCTTAACTGTTGTTATTATATTAAGGAACATTTGAACGTGTTACCATGTTAAATGTTCGGTTAATCAGTCGGTAATAGTGTGGTTATCCCCATTTTCAACTTCTTACATAAGAGAACAAAGATTAAAAGTATTTTCCGAGAGAATTCTCAGTCATCTGTTCCTTAACTCTTGTTATTATATTGAGGCACATTTCAGAGTGTTACCGTGTTAAATGTTCCGTTAAACAGCAGGTGATAGTGTGGTTATTCCCAATTTCAACTTCTTAACACTTGTGAACATAGGTACAAAGTATTTTTCAAGACAATTCTCAGTCATCTGTTCCTTAACTCTTATTATATTAAGGCACATTTCAAAGTGATACCGTGTAAAATGTTCGGTTAAACAGCCGGTGATAGTGTGGTTATTCTCATTTCCAGAATTTGCAATCATCTGTTCCTTAACTCTTATTATATTCAGGCACATTTCGAAGTTTTACCGTGTTAAATGTCCCGTTAAACAGCCGGTGATACTGTGGTTATTCCCATTTTGAACTTCTTAACACTTGTGAACATAGGTACAAAAAATTTTCCAAGAGAATTCTCAGTCATCTATTCTTTAACTCTTGTTTTTTTCTATTAATACACATTTCAAAGTGTTACCGTGTTAAATGTTCCGCCAAACAGCCGGTGATAGTGTGGTTATTCCCATTTTCAACTTCTTAACATAAGAGAACACAGGTACAAATTATTTTCCAAGAGAATTTTCAATCATCTGTTCCTTAACTCTTATTATATTCAGGCACATTTCGAAGTTTTACTGTGTTAAATGTTCCGTTAAACAGCCGGTGATACTGTGGTTATTCCCATTTTAAACTTCTCAACAAAAGTGAACATAGGTACAAAAAATTTTCCAAGAGAATTCTCAGTCATCTATTCTTTAACTCTTGTTTTTTTCTATTAATACACATTTCAAAGTGTTACCGTGTTAAATGTTCGGTTAAACAGCCCATAATAGTGTGGTTATCCCCATTTTCAACTTCTTAACACAAGAGAACACAGATACAAAGAATTTTCCAAGAGAATTCTCAATCATCTGTTCCTTAAATCTTGTTATTATACTGAGGCACATTTCAAAGTGTTACCATGTTAAATGTTTCGTTAAACAGCCAGTGATAGTGTGGTTATTCCCATTTTCAACTTCTTAACACTTGTGAACATAGGTACAAAGTATTTTTCAAGAGAATTCTCAGTCATCTGTTCCTTAACTCTTATTATATTAAGGCACATTTCAAAGTGTTACCGTATTGACTATTCGGTCAAACAGTGTGGTTATCCCCATTTTCAACGCATCAAAACTGCCTTTTTTATAAGTTAATGTCTCTTTCCTAGATCCTGTCTCTTCTGGTATCAAATTGTTCGCAGAGTTTGAAGCGTTTTTTTTTTAAAGCAGCGGGTCTCTAGTGCAGACCGGGCTTTAGATTGGTACATCGGAACTGGCAAGTTGAAATGTCCTTGAATATCTTGCATTATTTGCGAACGATCTAGCGATCGGTCTGGCATTGTTTCGCGATTATCTCTCTCAGGCGTAGAAGCGGTCTACCATCTGCTTTTAAGACGCAGATGATGGACACACTCAGGTACGGGGGGTGGCCCACACGAGTATCCTTTTGCACATTTTTTTCGAGAATATGTGAAAATGTAGTCGAGAAATTCAAGGAAGGTCGTGAATTCTTATCATCATTTATAGCAATTAATTTTTTATGTTTCGCGAGTTTCGGAATTCTGCTGATAAGATCGCTCTCTCCGAATCTCCCACCGAAAGCCACACTGTAAACTATCAGAAGTCAATTAGTAATTGTCAATTTATTACGCTTGAATAGCTTCTATCAACAGTTCTGCAAACATAAACAGTCCTTATCAAATTCCGCGAAACTAATAATAACATTCTCTCGCAATATGTAAAGCTGAAATAACTTCTCTTTCTTGCGATTTCCGCTAAAGCTGAATCACGCGAATCGTGATGATTGCTAATTTAATCACGAGCAGAAATAAGAAACACTCATAACAACTGGTTTTGCTACTTGTGCATCTCGTTGATCGAAGCCCTATAATAAGCTTATTAGTGTTCCGACTCATAGAAATTGTGCTCAACAGATTTATTCCTGACAGTGACAGAAATTCCATCAGCCTATGTTCCTTGAAATCAAATAATATTCTTTAGAAAAATATAATCAATATCATTAATTGATAGATAAATAATTTTTGAGACGAATGATAACACGATAAACAATATCTTGACTAGGTATACCCAGCATGTCAAGGAATACACTCAAATGCTCAATTGGATTCATTATTATTTAGCTCACTTAATAATGTTAAGGAGTGCTGAAACTTCCTGAAGAAATTCCTAAAGGATAAAATTATCTGGTCACACAAAAAAAAAGCAGGAAAAAGGTTTTTGCCTTATTGAAAAAAAATGTTAATTTGAAACTATAACAAATTCCGAGATACCAGAAATATATCGGTGACAGCTTCTAGGTCAGAATCTAAACTACAAGAACATTCCTTTTACTCAATATGAACAAATGAAAGAGGATCATTTCTTTCCGAGATAAATTTCATACATTTTGACAACTTATAAGTGTGGAAACACACTTAAAATAAAAGAAAAACGTAATAGTTCCAACCCATTTGTATGAATTTTTTTAAATGAACTGCAACCTTCTGTTCAAATTACTTTATACATATTTATAGCTATATTGTTTTGTGCTAAGAAGGCTGATTTTCGGAGGTAAAATTGCAGGTTGCCGTCCACTTAGAGCAGAATTACACACATATGCACTTATGTTGATGCTAAATTGTGCCCACATAAGAATAATATCGCGAGCTTTCAATGCAAATTGGGTGTGACTTTTGAGGGACCACTAGCATAAACCGACACTAGACAATCACGAAAAGACGTATAAAACCTTAAAACACCCGAATCTATCCAAGGGTTTCATATCAATTAAATTGAAAGCATCAATTACCTTATACAACTCTGAATATTGTACTTTCTATTTGAAGGAAGCTTGAATTGTAGACTAGGTACCATATCGTTTCGAACAATGAATGAAACTCTTCTTGAAACCAAAATACACATCAAAGAACTCCACACATAATCTGCTCCAGAACGGCACGAATTGTTCGTAACTAAATCTAAACAATCAAATTTAAAGAACAACCAAAACACTACTCACAAGCGACGCCATATTTTGACTAAGTTTGACAACTCGTGACATTTAAATTGACAACTAATAAGGGGGAGCACAGAGCAGCCTCAGTTTTCTGTGGGCTCTGCCACAGAATATTGTGCCAAGCAGAAAGCGTTTTTTAGTGACGATTTTCTTTTCATTCCAGGCTGACGTCAAAGAGGCATGTTTTGGCGTTACAATTCACTTCCATTGCATTTTTCGAAAAGTCAATTATGAATTTTCGATCAAATATTTCAGATGAGCTGTTCCATCGACATCACGAGTGAATTACCAGTCGTAGCTGGAGAAAACATAATAGGATCCGTCGTCTGCCATTTCTCTAAACCCTCGAAAATTAAATGTGAGCTGAATTTATTTAGAGCGCATCTTGTTTCTTACTGCAATGTATTTTTCAAGCGATTCTGGTGCAATTTAACGGGAACGAAAGGACGGAAATGATTGGAAATGCAAGAGAGGTCGTAAACGGTTCCAATACACTGATCAATATTGAAAAAGTCATCATAGGTGTGAGTTGAAGTATTGAGATAGCTGAAGATATGGAATTGGTCGCAAAATAATACGTATTGTTCATATTTCTGTAAAATCGCGTCAATTTTTGACACTTCCAACAACCACGAAGAAATGATCAACCTACAACGTTGTTTACAGATGAAGAAACAGAAGTATCTTCTGGTATCACCAAATACGAGTTCCTAATAGAAGTACCCTATCGATTGCCGTCTAGTTTTAAACATTGGAATGGAGAAATAAAGTACTCTTTGAAGGCATGGGTTAAGAGACATTTGAGGATGGACATGACTGCTGCAAGGGTTATAGAGGTTATAACGTATGTGGATTTGAACACTTACCTTCCTGCCTTGCAGGTTAGTTTGTAGCCTTGACATTACGTCATTCGCAAGAAGTTTCGTAATATTTTTCAGCTTTAATCCGATGCATTTTGTTTTCAGATAAAGGCTGATTACAACGTGGACAGAGTCGTGAGCAATTGTTGTGGGTTGTCGAGGGGTAGGATTCTACTGAACGTAGTTATTGGTAAAAGATTGTTCGTCAGAGGAGAGACGATAATGTTAGACCTCAACATTGTCAACCTGTCCGGTGTTAGAGTCAAGAAAGTATACAGCCGAATAATGAAAGTGAGCACATGTCTATTCCAAGAAAACAAATCAACTGAAACAAGATTTTGCTAAGACTCTTTCAGTTTTCTTTTCGAATCCATATCCGAAAGAAGAGATATTCAGAAATTTTGTTACAACAAGTCGGAATTTTCCTGGGGTTAAAGGTTACGGAGAAACTTCTTATTCCCTCAACATCGATATTCCAAGAGATATGCTCCTTCCGAATTTGAGATACAGCCAATTGTTCAAAATAACATATCAATTGCAGGTAATACAGGTTTAGTTTAAAACACTGAAACTACCGTCTTAGCTCAATTTTTCAGGTTATAGCGAAAATATCTGGATGCAACACTGCTATGGTTCTACAGTTTAAAATATACATCGGCCATATTCCTTTTTCTTCTGGAGGACTCCAGTTGGAATACAGGAGTAGGAAAGGACCATTTATAAGAGATCCAAACGAATCCTCGTCTTCCTCAGTCAGAAAACAAAAATGACAAGTGACATGTACTGCAGAGAAAAAATAAATATTTCATTGAGAAGTCAAATTTATTAGAACTGAATGATTATCAGACTTGAATAGGTTTACTAAAAACTGCCTTAATTTTCCTCAAACCATAGAAATATATTATATTATCTATGGTTTTTCCAGAACCAAAACAGTTAGGTTCTTCTATGACTTTGGAGTAGAAAAGAAAACCCAAATATTATAAACAATGAAAGTTATCGTATGAATTAATGAATTTCTTTCTGCAATGGCAAACGATAGAGAAATCCTCAGGGAGCTTTGGGAAGGAAAGCTACCCGTTTGTTTTATATTAGACCCTGATGAAGTAGTTGAGCTGCAGCAGCCAGATCCTTTTTATCTGATGGTCCCCAGAGTTAGTTATTTTCCCTTAGTTATCGATAAAGTGCGTAAACATTTTCTGAGTTACGTTGTAAGTGATAAAATGGATCAAGTTATGTGGTTGGATTTCAATGGTCAACCCTTAAAATGGCATTATCCGATCGGTGTCTTATTTGATATGCTTGCGAAAGCCGAAGATCTTCCATGGACTTTAACCGCACATTTCGAGAAATTCCCGGAAGAACAAATATATAGTTTTACGAATAAGTGGGTACCTAGTATCTCCAGTCCCATTTGTCATGTAAAATTTTTTCAATTTCAGGGAATCTATCGAATCATATTTCATGTCATGTCTCAAAGAGGCTGACGTATTGAAGTTTAAGGGTCAGATAGTCAGTAGTATGCAGATCAAAGATCATAACCAAATATGGATGGGGCTTTTAAATGGTGAATATTATGTTTTCGAGTTTCTAATAAAATACTGAACATTTGATTGTTTGTAACAGATAAGTTTGATCAGTTTTGGGCTGTGAATAGGAAACTAATGGAAGTAACTCCAGAGTGCGAACATTTCAGACACATTCCTTTTAGATGTTACATAGACGATGGATATAGACAAATGTTAGTGAAACCAATTTCGGAAGACGGAACACGCAAAACACTCAGAGATCTTTTAGAAGAGGTTTTCCCAGAGAGGAAAACAAGTAAGAAAATTGCTGATTATTCTAAGAATTAATTACTCAACTTTGCTTGAAAATTAAGTGTCTTTTTGATTTTCCTATTTCTGTTTTCAGAAGTGAAAACGCACGGTATTTTTCCCCCACTCGAAACGCCACTGCAATGGATGTCGGAGCACCTGAGCTATCCGGATAACTTTCTGCATTTATGCGTTGAAGCTTTGTGAAAACCCGATAGTTTTATATTTAATCCCTGATAATTTATATTATGAACTTATTTTATCAACAATTGTGATTCGCTTTATCGTCGTTGATATAGACCTATGTGTTTGATGGAAAATAAAAGTATGGAATTTTAGTTTGTTTTTGAGTTGTATTTCCTATAAATTAAGGAAGAAGAATTTTATTTGAAAGAAGTCGAAAAATTTCTGTCAATCTATGAGGCAGGTGCGAAATGAACCTTTTATCTTTACAGATCGCTGTAGTTAGACAATTGCTGCCATCTATGAAACAGGTTCATAATGAATAGTTGGTTCATAAACTTTTTCATAGATAGCGCAACTAGTCATCAACCCTGAATTCTCTTCGAATTTTTGCTACTCTCGACATTTTCACGCACCTCCTTTACATTCTGAGCTCTTGGTATTCCAATTTGCTCTCCAGAAATTCCCCACGAGGCATTCCCAAGCTCCTCCTTTACCATTTATTTAATCGAGAACTTTGATTTTGAATGATGAACGATAGAAAACAATTCAGATGATAAAAATAAACTCAAATTGAATCTCAGTTCATCACACATATTGATAAAATTATTGATTGATCAATAGACTGAGTAGTCAAAGCAATTTTCAACTGAAATTAGCTCAAAAAATTCAAAAGGGCAGAAAGAAAAGGCTTGAAAAGCATTTTGGCCCATTTTCTTTGAAATTTTGTGTGCATCAAAAGTATTTAATTTTAAAACAATGCAGCTTTTCAACCTTTTCAAGTGCAAAGATAATTTAGATTTTTTTGCAACAAAGTTGATGATGATCTGTGGAGTTTTAGCTTATAGAGACTTGCCCTTATGTTCGTTATAATAATATCGACAATACTCCATACGTCCATGCTTTTTGATAGTGGAATGATATTCACAGGAATTTGGAATTGCATTTAATTCCATGAAAATACGAGCCTTGAAAAAGAATCACAAAAGATTCGAAACGTTGGCGATGTATTGATAGGAAATTAAATTGATATACATATTTTGTCCAATATCGATAATTATATTTGTCAGTAGATAGATATAAGACTTTATTTTAATGTGGAGTCTGAATCATGATTGTTCATTTTATTATAAATTTCGTGTTCACTTGTCCAAGGCCAATTTGCATAAAGAATTTAAAAAGAACTTTCCTTGTACGCATGCTGGGGCAATTCACATGAAAACCTTAGCCAAAATAGTACTGGAAGAAACATTTATTTGTCGATATCTCTTTTTTATTTTATTTCGAATTCATCCTATGTCCAGCAGAAATTTCCATTTCAATTTCGATTTTGCATTAGTAACAATTAAAAATGAACCTGCTACCTCAAATCTTCAAAATTTAAGAAAAAAACATGTGAATCTGGATAAGGACATGAAAAGTAATTGAGGAAGATATTCTTCAAGGCATTTTGCACAATTTCTGGTCGAAATAAACTGAGGAAATTTTAATTTTTATATAGTGGCGTCAGCAGATTTGCAATCCAAATCAACGAATTATTAAAATCAATATGCACAAGGAAAATTTCAAGGATAATTTAGAGCTTCCTAAAGTTGCAAGAAAACTTCTGAACCCGATTTTCAGCATGAAAAGCTCAGAATTCCCGTGACATGAATAATCAACAACCAAAGAGATACAAAAACACCATCAAAAAAACCATCACGAAAAGCGATTCAAACCCATCATATACTGCCCCCAAGACCGAACAATCGCACCTTTGTTGTTCCTGTGCTGCCGCCAACAGACTGCGGGGGTGGCAGAACACCTACGCCGAACGCACCTCCAATGGGTCTCGAAGCTACGCCTCCTCGTCCAGCAACATCGGGGGTGAGCGCAGGGGGGTGAACCTCCCCGCCTCCAATGGGATCCTGGGGCTCTTTGACGTCACCGGGAGATCAATACCTGCCCCGTTTCGGAGCAGTTCTTCACCGGGACTCCTCATATGCACTCGTCCTCCAGGTACCGTGGTGCGGGTGTCTTGATGACGTTTATGTGTGCCCATGTGTGGCCTAGCTTTTAGGACAAGAAACAGCCCCTCACAGAAAACATCCCTACGTTGGGGCGACTGCTGCACACCTCTGACGCCGTCTCCATAGTTGATTAATTCATAAGTTTAACGATGAAACTGTTGGTGTTTTCAAAGCATATATTTTGTTAGACGTTTTTGTAAATTTGCCTATACAAGTGCTCCTATTAATAGCTGTCCTAGAGAAGGTAAAGTAGACCCTTTTTCTTCCAATCTCGAGTGCAACGAAGGCTTGACTCATTCTCAAACCTTAAAAGCTTCAAAAACCAGAACACCACCTGAATATTCATTTTTCCCCTACTCGATCAATCCAATAATAATTTCTAATTGGAATTTAAGATAAAACATATTCTTTTACCTTTCTGCGCATGCTTTCTGCAACGTCCGTTGATTTGTTACAGTTTCAAATCCAGGATAGAAGCCATTTTTATTGATTATTGATATTTGAGGCAGTTTTCGGTTTCCCAAAGGAAAATAAGGAAATTCTGTGAAAGTGCCATAGGCATCTTCGTAAGAACTTGAATTTGGTAACACTCATTGCTACTTTCAAATGTTACTTTCGAGAAATATTCACACTTTAAAAAATGTGGAAAACCGACTTAAGAATCTTCATATTTTCCAACTAAAACTAAACAATTTCTTCAAGAAAGACTGTTTGAAAAGATCAAACCGAAGATTATGAAATTGCTCGGCCAAAAATCACTCCCATAACTATATAAATTTCACGCCGATTGATGATTGACTTCTTCAATTTATATCGAGTGTTATTATCTATCTCTATTTATTTTTCTATTTCAGATAAGGAGGATGATTAACGTTGCAGGAGTTGTTTCGATTGTGTTGTTTTACATCCTGATTCTTGGGGTTGGAATATGGGCTGGAAGAAAAAAAGAGGCCGGCAATGACTCTGAAGAGGAGGTTATGTTGGCGGGTAGAAACATCGGTTTGTTCGTCGGTATATTCACGATGACAGGTAAGATTGATGGTTGAGAGTTGAAAATTCAGCTATTGTGGAGAGCGTAATGAAATGGTCATATTCCGAGTAATTAATAGATGTTTACCTAATCGATGGATTGCATGATGAAATTGAGTTTTTTTGAAACGTAAATGAATTCAAGATCCTTAACAATGAGGCAGAAGATATGAGACAGGTTTTGTCACTTTGTGAACAGATAAAGCCATAATTGACTCAAAGGGAGAAGTTTTTCATGAAGATTTCGTCTCTGAGGGATGTTGGACACTGATGAGGCTCAATAAGGCCGAAACCGGTCTATCTCGGTGACAAAATCTGATTTCGTTTTTCGTGCCTCATGATGAAAAATCTGTGGGCCTTAAACTGAAGATTATACCCAGTTAGATGATCACTATTTTGAATGTTTCGAAAATTTTTTCGTTATGGCCTCTGTGAAGGCAATAGTATATTCTAAAACAAGTTGCAGAATGAGCTCCTATTGCAACACGAATGCGAAATTCGAAAGCATGAGTGTTGGAATTGCATTCTGCAATGAGTATCAGACGATATTTTCTCTATTTCAGCCAAGTTTTCTAAAATACTTTCGAAATTCAAATAAAAATTCAGATTAGTGACTTTTGTATTGTATTTTGGCAGTTGGTGTGACTTACGAAATTTGACAGATTACGGATTTTGAACCCAACAACGAAAAATATAACTAAGCACCTCAGAGGTAAAGTGTGTTACGTCACATTTTTTCAGACACGAACTATCTACAATATTGGATTCACATTAGTAAATTCTAGCTAGTGGAACACATTTTTGACTCCCTAAGTATAACAAGTCGCCAAATAATGGCAGTAAACAATCTCTGAAACAATAATCGAAATGAAAAATCTCTCTTTCGTCTTATTTTGATATTGTGACTTAACACACTTTACCTCTGGGTTGCTGAACTGGAAACAATGCTGTAATGAGTTCATTACAGCACACTTTTCGTACTGTAATGAACTCATTACGATACTGAAATAGAGAGAGAATTTTCGTGTTTAAGAAAACCCAAGCTTCAAAATGGAATAGGTGAACTCATAAGCTGAATATTAAGGCCAGCAATGGTCTTTTTGAAAGCATCAGACACTCTAGCAAAAAAATGGGAAATATAGTATCTATATAAATAAACACGATATTGGGAAATTGGACAATTTATTGACCTTATTTTCCTCACAAAGCGGACGTTTCGAGGTTGGTTTTCCTCTTTCTCAAGGCTAAAATAAAAACAATCAACAATAATGGTTTCACAAAAGTGCGCAACTCTTACCTAGTCAGTACATAAAGGTTTTCGTCAAAATATAATATAGAATCAATTCAG
Source organism: Hippodamia convergens (assembly GCA_038502775.1). Classification (NCBI taxonomy): domain Eukaryota; kingdom Metazoa; phylum Arthropoda; class Insecta; order Coleoptera; family Coccinellidae; genus Hippodamia; species Hippodamia convergens. The sequence goes on from CM076607.1 coordinate 102,710,095, forward strand.
AGTAAGGTAATCTAGAGCAACAAATCATGAAACAATATGAGATATAACCTTACTCTGAATTGATTCTATATATTCTGACGTAAACCTTTATATACTGACTAGGTAAGAGTTGCACACTTTTGTGAAACATTATTTCTATCTTATTGTTGATTGTTTTTATTTTAGCCTTGAGAAAGAGGAAAAATAAGGTCAATATATTTATTTAAGTATAATGAATGATAACCTTCCACTTATATTATCTATTTTTTTCTAAAATCGCAGTCTAATTAACCACAAGAATAATGCTCTACAGTGTCATTGTCGAAAGTCCCCATCTGTTATGGATTTTTCCTTTTCAGCTACATGGGTTGGAGGTGGTTACATCAATGGAACAGCAGAGGCCATCTACACCCAAGGACTCGTTTGGTGCCAAGCTCCCTTCGGCTACTCCCTCAGCCTTGTCTTCGGAGGAATATTCTTCGCCAATCCGATGCGCAAACAGGGTTACATCACCATGCTAGACCCTCTCCAAGACACCTTTGGAGAACGTATGGGAGGGTTGCTCTTCCTTCCAGCCCTATGCGGTGAAGTGTTCTGGGCAGCAGGTATATTGGCAGCGTTGGGGGCCACTCTCAGCGTGATCATAGACATGGACCACAGAACCAGCGTGATATTCAGCGCTTGCATTGCCGTGTTCTACACCCTGTTTGGAGGACTGTACTCGGTGGCTTACACCGATGTCATACAGCTTTTCTGCATTTTTATTGGCTTGTGGATGTGCATACCCTTCTCGTGGGCCAATGAACACGTGCAGTCGCTCTCTTCCTTGGAGCACGACTGGATAGGATCTGTGAGCAAGGAAGAGTTCTGGCTTTACGCGGACAACGGTTTGTTGCTTATATTTGGGGGAATACCCTGGCAGGTTTATTTCCAGAGGGTGTTGTCCAGTAAATCGGCTGGAAGGGCGCAAGTTTTGAGTTACGTGGCTGCTTTTGGGTGCATTTTGATGGCTATACCCCCGGTGCTAATTGGTGCTATTGCGAAAGGCACAGGTGAGTTGGATTCTTTGTCCCTAGCTTTTCATTCGATTCATTCCCCTCTTTAAGTCGAAGAGGACAATTTAATCGATCGTTTGTACCTTACAGAAATAGCTCCATTCACGCATATATTCCGAATTGGGGTAGTAGAAACCTATTAAATAATTTATTGAGCCAGGCAAAACTCGTAGCGTGTATGGGATACATTAATCGATTCGAATGAAAGTTCCTTTTTTACCGACCATGAATTTGATTAATATTGTGTTATTTATGGTGGATCCTACCATGATTTCGATCTGGTATACCGTTGAAAATGAAAAAAACATTTCTTTCACTTCAAGTAACTTGTGACGGTTTCGAAAAAATAATAGTTATTTAAAGTCAAGTGCCCTTGTTAAAAATGGTGTGGATGTTAGTAAATATTTTTTAAGGTAATAGCATATTTAAAACGGAAAAGTGAAGGATATCGTCCCAAAAAATCGGAGGCTCCAGATAAGAAATACTTGATGGTTAAGGTTGCAACTATTTTCGTATTATTTGGAGCCTGTCGGCGTGAAGAATTGTGTAATTTATCAGTGGAAGACATCGAAATAACAGATAAATCATTGGTCATACAACTTCCAAATACAAAAACGAAAGTCAGTCGTTCTTTCAGTATTATTGGGAAGTATGTAGACAATTTTCATAAGTACTTTGCGAAGCTCCCTAACGTCACAGGGCTTTCATGTTAGTAATTGTTCTAGTTTTATGATTAATATTAATGTTCATGAATAATTATTGTCAAATATTGATAATAAAAATTTGGAATTTTTAACACTAATATTAAAAATTTTTTACACGCTTCCACGTAAACAATCAATTTTAACATTGTTTGCTGTCATTAAAAGTGTCACAATCCTGTTTTTCTTGCAGCATGGAACGAGACAGAATACAAAGGTCCATACCCCCTCAGTCAGGATGAAACCAGCATGATTCTTCCCATGGTGCTACAGTATCTAACTCCCGATTTCGTATCATTCTTTGGTTTGGGAGCTGTTTCAGCAGCTGTTATGTCCAGTGCGGACTCAAGTGTCCTCTCTGCGTCCTCCATGTTTGCCAGAAACGTCTACAAGTTGATATTCAGGCAGAAAGCTAGCGAGATGGAGATCATTTGGGTGATGCGAGTTTCCATCTTGATTGTTGGGTTTTTGGCTACAATTATGGCTCTGACCATACCGTCGATTTATGGACTATGGTGAGTACTTGAAAATCATTTTCTCTCCAATTGAATCAATCTTCAATTGAACCTTCTCCAGAAGCTAAAAGAATTTCAGAGTCTGGACCTTTATAACAAGGAATCTGGGAACTTTCAGAATTATATTCTTAGCTCACTGTGCCAGCTTCTCTTCTTAAGGAGAGGCTTGGAGAACTAGTTATCTGAAATCTGATTGGAAACCACGAATCAATAATGCTGTTGGCTCCTTTCCAACTTCTTTCCTGATAGAAATAGGGAATACAATAAGCAATACAGCAAGATTTTCGAAACATTAACAGCTTGAGCAAATGAGAGTTGCCTGGTTTTAATCTTACTTCTGATCACTTCTGTTCCTCCAAGGAATGTTCTGTTCCTCCTCACTTCCTTGTATTTGCAGGTCCATGTGCTCAGACTTGGTTTATGTCATACTATTCCCCCAACTCCTGATGGTGGTCCATTTCAAGGACTACTGCAACACCTACGGAAGCCTTGCTGCATACATTGTAGCCTTCTTGGTACGTTTGTCTGGTGGAGAACCTCTGATGAACCTTGAACCCCTCATCCACTACCCTGGATGGGACGAAGAGAACCACAGACAACTCTTCCCCTTCAGAACCATGGCCATGCTGATGTCTTTGGTGACCTTGATAGGCGTCTCATGGTGGACCAAGTGGGTATTTGAGACTGGAAGATTGGCTCCTGGTTACGACTTCTTCAGATGCGTGGTCAACATACCGGAGGACATACAGCGGGTTGGAGATCCTTTGGAGGAAGGAGAGCAGATGTCGATGATGTCGTCTGGAGCCATGGGTAAGCTGTACGGCGCCGCGACGCTAGTCGGTAAGGATGAGAGGAACGGGAGAATCAACCCTGCTTTAGAAATAGATGATGATATCACAGCAAACGACGTAGCAGCTTTGAGGGGTAGTGTAAGTAGTGGAGGGAGAAATAAATCAGCCCCCAAACCAGAGAGCCAAACAGGTTTCTGAGCGTTTAGATAGGTGCTAAATTAGTTAGATCGAAGAGAGGAATCCGCTGGTCGGTTCTATTGGCTTCTGGGTTTAAACTATATCCTTTAATCACAATATAGAACAACGAAAATTTCTGAAAGACCCATAAAACTGAAGAAGTTCATGCAATAGCTCATGGAATGAGACCATGTGGAAACATAGTCAATAGTCTACATCTTTTAGACCCAGAAGCGTTGTTGATTGATTTATGAATAGTTTCCTATTTTATCAGTGTGATATCTGTAAGTGAATAATTACAGAAAAATGTAACGTAAACATATCATTGTTGCTCCTTACAAGATATATTCTATATAGTGTCCATTTTTTAGTGTATATATGTATTATATCCAGTATTAGAACCCATTTCATTCTGGTTGTCAAATTTCAAGAGATACGAGATTTGCTGATTGATAATTTTGAATCAAATAAGAAAAAGATCCTTAAAAAGAAATGAAAGGAAATAAGGTATAAGGTATAAAAAATACTTCCACAGCAAATTTCCTATTTCCCAATCTTCTGATGTACTCGTGTGATGAATAAAAGACACTTATACAATTATATTCTCATTATTATGTACAAGAGACATAAGACTTGAAATGGCAATACAGAAACAATAGGAACATATCAAGACGTTAGGTCGATGCGAATGTATTTGTCAATTAACCCCTCATTTGTTGCTTGAGTAAGCACCTGAGTTGTGAACTTTATGTACATATCGTTTATCACTGTTGTTTTCGCAATTGGAATCTTTGTTTCGTTCGAAATTTTATAGTCTGTTGAGAATTAAACATATATGGAAATAGTTCATGCTGAAATGTACCATTGTCTGATGTATTCTTTAGTTTTAGCATGATAGATGAAATACTGTTGTAAAAATAAAGCAATCTGGAGAAGACTTATTTTCCCCCTCATTCAAACCACGAATTCATTTCATTAAAAAAGATTTATTCAGTATAAAAAGTACACAAAAATTTCATAATACTGCATTCAGATTCGTCAATAAATAATTACGCCTATCTATATACATTTTACTATTCAAGATCTTAGTATGAATAGCCACCGTTGCTAGCGTAACTTTGACCGCCTCCATTAGAAGGAGGGGCGCCGTAGCTAGAGCTTGGAGGGGAAGCTGGGGGAGCCCCGTAGCCACCGGAAGGTGCGCCGCCTCCAAAACCTCCTCCGTTACCCCCGAAAGAACCGGATGAACTGTACCCTCCACTGCCACCTCCATTGCCCTTTGGAGCTCCGTAGCTAGAAGATGGAGCTGGAGCGCTGTAGCCTCCGGAGCCACCTCCAAATCCGTTGGATTTACCTCCCCCGTTTGGAGCTCCGTAGCTAGAGGAAGGTGCGCCGCCTCCAAAACCTCCTCCGTTACCCCCGAAAGACCCTGATGAACTGTATCCTCCACTGCCTCCTCCATTGCCCTTTGGAGCTCCGTAGCTGGAGGAAGGAGGTGAAGCTGGGGGTGCTCCGTAGCCAGAAGATGGTGGGGCACCGTAGCTTGAAGATGGGGGAGATGCTGGTGGAGCTCCGTAGCTAGAAGATGGTCTGGATGGGGGAGCGCCGTAGCTAGATGATGGAGGTGCAGCTGGTGGAGCTCCGTAGCTAGAGGAAGGTCTTGACGGAGCTGGCCTTGACGGTGGTGCACCGTAGCTTGAAGAAGGTCTCGATGGAGGGGCACCGTAGCTGCTTGAAGGAGGACTTTGAGGAGCTCCGTAGCTAGATGAAGGCCTGGATGGAGGTGCCCCGTAGCTAGAGGATGGTGGAGAAGCTGGAGGAGCCCCGTAGCCTCCTGAAGGTTGAGATGGAGGAGCTCCGTAGCTGGAAGATGGTTTTGGGGCAGGTCTGGAGGGAGCGATTGGAGTACCGTAGCTGGTTGCTGGGGGAGCTCCGTAGCCGCCTGAAGGTGCTGCTGGGGGTGCCCCGTATGAACTGGATGGTGCTGGCGCTGAAGAATATCCACCTCCACTTCCTCCAAATGATGATGAGCCTCCAAAGGATGATCCAAATGAGGAGGAGCCTCCGTTTATGAATGAACCACCGAAGGTACCACCCCCAGTAGGTGCACCATAGGAAGAAGATGGGGCTGGACCGCTTGGGGGAGCACCGTAGCTGCTCGAGGGGGGGCTTTGGGGGGCTCCGTAGCTAGTGGAGGGAGCCGCAGGGGATGGGTAACCACCTCCGCCATTTCCTCCTGAAGAGTAACCACCTGAAGATCCTCCTGAGTACCCTCCTCCATTACCTCCTGAAGAGTAACCTCCTCCATTACCTCCTGAAGAATAACCTCCTCCATTACCTCCTGAGGAGTAACCTCCTCCATTACCTCCTGAAGAGCCTCCTGAGTATCCACCTGAGGAACCTCCGGAATAACCACCCCCATTACCTCCTGAAGAACCCCCTGAGTATCCACCTCCTGAAGAGCCTCCTCCAAAAGATCCACCTCCTGTTGGGGGCAAGTATCCGTTGGTTGGACCACCGGATGAATATCCTCCAGGTAGTGGAGCTAAAAATATTTCTTGTATTATTTTCTGTTTTCCGAATTCAATCGATACTCCCCGTCAATAAATTCCGGACAGGCAAAATTTTTCTCAAATTCAACGCCCTGTATATTTTTTCGTGGTTCTCCGATTTTGTTGAAATTTTCACGAGGTCTTGTTCATGTTTACTAGTCGATACGGTATTGTAATGTTTTAAATTGTTATAAAAATTGAAAAAATGCAACACTTTCATTGAAAATTCGTATCTTTTTTTTTTAAAGCATATACTGACGTAAATCAAAATACATTTCGTTAAGAAAGGGTCACACTTTAGATTAAAACTGAATGATATCAAATTTTCCGCCTCAAATTCACCAAAAGGTGTTTAGAAATGAAGAGTATAAAACAAGGTTTTGTTTCACCCTGTATAACGGATGAACTACAGATATTTTCGCAAAGTAAATGTCAGGTTAATAAAACAAGACACAATTCTATACCTGGTGAAAATTTTAACAAAATCGGAGAACCACGAAAAAAGATACAAGGTGTTGAATTTGACAAAAATTTTGCCTGTCCGAAATTTATTGACGGGGGGTGTATTAAGTATTAGGTAGATTAATTTCTTTCGTCGATACTTAGTCTATCAAATTCATTGGGGTATGTTTAATTTTTTTTTTATTTATGAAAAATGACTAAAAACTGCGGAATTCTGGTAATTTTCGTAGTGATTATTTTGAGTCAGACAAATCCGGTGATCATTTGAAAAAATGCTTCTAATTTTCCTGGAACTCCAGTTAAAACCACTTCCTGTTTGTTTCAAGAAAGGAAGTGAGTACCTAGTACTTCTCGATTTCATTAAAGCATCAGGTGATCATCATTTCATCAAGATCCTATCTTGAATCAATTAATTTTTTTCGGATCCCAAATGTGTATTATTTAAATCTACTCAGCCCGAATCTTCGGGTAATTATTGAAACGTGGAACACTTCGAATCATCTAGAGCTGTAAAATATGAGCGAAATTGCCATTAATTGCAACCACAATTCTGTGACGAACTTTCTTTTGCCTTTGCGCCCACTTAATTGTATTCCATCCAGTGAAAGAGTCATTCGTCAGTTTGCAACTTTATTACGGGTCTGATGGGTACAATTGAATTATCGTTTTATTGTTCATGTATGGTCTTGGTTCCTAATAAGTAGGTAGCTTGTTGTATTCGATTTCGATATTAGAAACTGCCGTCGAGAATAATCTTATCGGAGGTGGTGAAACATTTAATTGTTTTAGGTTACGTAATTATTCCGTGAAACCGATGAATTTTGCACCGTACTATCTGATGGGCAATTTGATGAAATGTGGAAACAAACTCAACCAATATTTGGGGATCAATAGATGAAAATTCTGAATAACTAAACTAAGCAAATGAAGTTTAATTAATTCAAGACACATTTTTTTTCGAAATGAGAAAGAATTTTCGTTCGAAAAAATTTCGTTGCAATATTTTAGGAATATTCCGAATCAACGAGGTTTTTAAAGAAACATGTTAAGGTATTTTTTCTCGAATTTTTCATGAAGAATTGTAACTTGTTTTCCGCTGATTTTGGAAATAGAAAAAGTAACTCACCTTCGCGTTTAGTAAGCTGTCCTGCATTGGATGGTATTAAGGAACAAAGTGCAAGTGCACAGCTCTGAAAAAAAAACGATTACATTACTTCATATAATTATGCTTCAGAATTGTATTTGACTTCATAACAATTTTGGTAGGCTTCTCGCTTTTAACAAGAGTGCAATTATTCTATTTTGAATGTCTCGAATTTAAAACCGTACAGTTGTACAAAATAACTGAAATTGTTTTTTTATAAAACATAAAATGTTTACTATTGCTTTCTGTTACTTTGAAGAAAAATGAATCAAATTAAATGAAAATTGAATTAATAATTCTACATAATTTTTAGAACAAAAATTTCCTGATAAATTCTATTTAATTTTTTCAGCGGTTAATTTCATTGGTTGAAAGAAACTAATTCCATGAGTTACAACAGCTTTCTATTTTATAATCAAATATTAATTACATTTTCATCAAGGTAATGGTTTTTGTCTAATGTCTTTTCGCTATACTACAATTATGTATTTTGACAACGGATATGAATGTATTCGGACGAAACAACCCATGAAAAGAAAGTTCCGCGGTATGATTTGATGATATACCACAAGAAATATGGTAAATTTCAATCTAATAAAATTTCTGGTGTTCTAAGAATTCTAACATGATTATTAACAGATTTTCTCATTGTGATCTACATTTTTCAATTATTTTTCGAATTTCAAAAGATACGAGATGAACTCATGGAAAATATTGATTCTAAAATATTTTCTAATTGATAGAGAACATAAATTTTGCTTTCTTCACGAAATGAGGCGTTAAATTTGAAATTTCTTAAAAAAAAGGTTTGAAATCTTTCCGTAAACATTAAGGGTTGTAGGGGGTTTCAATTAAAGAGCTTTATCACAAAATATCCAGAGATATGAATGTATAAAATAAAATTCGATAAAAAACTAAAATTCATCATTTGTTCGATGTATCGCAAAAAATTCACTGCTGAAAATTCCCAACATTTTCCTCGATTTCCATCATAATCCTTCGGTTCCCGATAAACCACTTCTAATCCACTGGCCACTAAACTTACCACTATCAAAAATGCTCGCATTCTGCCGGCAGCACTCGCACAAAATGAAAAAAAAAAGAGGTGTCTTCACTGTTTGTGAAACGGTGAAGCTATGATGCTAGTGAACTCCACCAGTCATATATTTATAGTGGAGAAGATGGGTAAGCTGGTGAAAGTGATTTTGGTGGATTTTGCCAAGTGTGGGAGAATAGGAGACATGGAGTTGAAGATGCTGCAAGACCTTGACGGGGGTGATCTGTCTTAGCGACCTTGCGTTAATGGTCACTCGAGGATTTATCCTTCATTCTATGCTTTAACGAGAGGCAGTTTGTGGAAAAAATCCGGTTAGATCATTTTTCGAAGTTGAATGGTACCCGGATATTTTTCTCAGCCAATTGAAGAAAGATTATCAATACTAATCATCTACCAATACCTACAGTCTCCTTAAAGACACATGTGGAATCATGTTTTGTACAGATAGATTCATTCTTATTTATATAAATGAAAAAGGGACTGCCCAGACTCTGAGCTGGACGCATTTTCAAAAAAGTGGGTCTCTGCAAAACTGAAAACACACACAGATTAAGGTAATTCTCTGCATCCCTTTTCTTAAGATCAGGTGCAGATTTAAAAAAAAAATAGATTCAAATTTGATAGTTGGTTAAAAATATTGCAATCTTCTAGTGAATGAAACATTTTTCATAATTTTTAATCAGAGTCATGCATTGATTTATATAATTTTTCAAGAGTAAAAATGGCATGAAAGCAATTCATTTCTATGAGTTTATCTCCGAGAATGGATCAAAAAATTATGTTAGTCTGATGGTTTCAGTCCATAGCAATAATTCTTTTTGTTGAACCTACCGTTTCGTACAGTAAGTAAGTTAGAAATAATATCGCATTTTGCTATTCTACTGTATCTGTCTTGATGTATATTCAAATGTACTCTGATGCTTTTCGAGTAGAGAAAAAATCCTGAAGAGTTTTTCAGAAGTTCCAAGAACATATTGGTAAGCTGAAGATTTCCATTGATCATTTTCATCTCTTTGGAGTCGAGCGATGTTACGTAGAACAAAGATGATATAATGGGTATTCTTCCATGGTTGAAGAATCACCCACAACAGTCCATTAAATCATAATTATCATTTTCCGTAGAAAGCATGAAAAGCGAAACAATAAAAAATAAACGACCACGTTAGAATGCTCCAGATACCTACATTATTTGGTCTCATCTGAACAACGGTTGGGCTTCAGGAAAAAAATTTTACTTCCTGAATTTAGGCAGAACATGATGATCATGTTTCATTGTCAGTAAATTTTCAGGATGCACATATATAAATGAAATTGTGGGAATTCGAATGCTAGCTATTCAATTCAAGTTATACCTACTAGTTATTCTATAAGGGCTGCCCCATACTATTTTCTCATTAAAACAAGAAGGGTGATATATTTCAAACGAATATCAACTTTGAAACAATACTCAGAATTATCTATGGAGTCCCATGAAATATAAGCTGCAAAGTTCTATTCATTGCATCAACAGTTATGACTTGGTATGCCAATATCAGATACAAATGATTAACTTTTATGAGAGAAAAATGAAGACAAAGCATTCATGAATGCACGAGTAGCAGAAAAAATATTGAACAGATACACAGGAAACTGAAAATCATATTGAAGTACAAATGTACAACATTCTTAAATACACTGCGCAAAAAAATTAACGCACATTCTGAAAATCTCAATTTTAATGAAAGTTAACACTACATTGACTTCATAACTTATTTTTCATGTTCTCTCGGGAAGGTTTTGAACGAAACAAGACACATTGCGTGTTTCACGTTGCATAGCGATCGAGTGTAGAAAATCAAACGAAAGAAAAACTATTGATCACTAGAATTGATCGAGAACAACTGATTTTAGAATGGAGCCAATAATTATCATTGAGAACACCTTGAGTTGTAGAATAAATTTGAGATTTCCATAATGTGCGTTAATTTTTTTTGCGCAGTGTATTACACTAGCAAAAACACAAAACATCTTATCAAGTTGTGTCTTTGAGAAAGTCAATGATGAAATATAAATTATAAAAGATGTTGAAAGTAGCACTTCCCTAAACAACAAAATAAACCTGCTATCGAAATAAAATTCAATTATGACTAAGAAAAGCAAGAAATATGATGGTGTACGATCAAGACTCAGTACGGCCCTGCCGAAAATTGGCTCACATCCAAAAACCATCCGCGAAACCGTACCAGCGAAACAATAAAAATCCCATAAATATTCTTGCAGTGATCATGAATGAACCAAGCAACGATTTAATTCAATTTAGTCCTATTACAGTTCACCAATAATTGCGACACATCTCTTCGAGTAATTGCCAGTTCGTTGTTGAGCTGAGGACCGATTGCGAAAACCTCGGGTCATACATTCGCATCTAAATCGAACCATTAAGGATTTGTAATGAGTGATTAGGATTTGTTTCATTAGCATGCGAACGGTCGTGAATATTGTGGTTAATTGAGGCTGAACTTGAAAACGACGGTCTTGGGTTCGATTCTTGCGTTGGCACGAGTGATTATGGTACCTGTGAGTGGTACACATGAGTATTCTGGTTTTTGGAGAACCATCCGAGAAGTTATGAACCTTCAACAATCATTCGAATGCCCAGGAGAATGTGAACTTGGCAAAAATGCTCTTCTGTTAAGATCCTTCATTTCTGAATGGTTCGTAAACACGTTGGCATAACCTAGGAAGGACTATTGAAAATTATGCAGCTATTCAAAACATAAAGACATATAATATACTAATTTTTCGAAGCATTTTCGAAATCTTCATCAAAAAATAATAGGAGCATACGTCCAAGACTTTTATCCCAAAATGAATATTTTTCGAGTTATTCAGGAAAAACGATTTTGCCTTCAATTTCCAATCTCATTCCGAATTTACTAGAAAATACAGGACAAGTGAAATTTTTGGAAATCTCTGTTATGAAAAAAAATATTTTTTTATAGTTCAGACGAGTGCAGTCTTTCTTTTTTAGAGCTTAGGATAATTTCAGCAAATTCTTAATTCTGGAGAATTTCTTTTTTGTCATGGTAGGGAAATTTGAATTTTCAGTAATGAAATTGTTACATGTTCTGTTAATTATTCTCTCAAAAGCATTTAAAATTATTACAAATTATTTCTTCTGTATTCCTGAGAACTTTTCACGTTGACTTCACTAATACTCACATTGAGAGCTTTAAACCAATTGTTGCTCTCGCATTACAGATGATAATTCAAGACCTTAACTTGTCTGAACTATAGAAAATATTTTCTCGATAACAGAGATTTTCAAAAATTTCACTTGACCGCTATTTATTTTCCAGTAAAAAAACACATTCGGAATGAGATTGAAAATTGAAGACAAAATCGGGATAAATGATTCGACAAAATGGGGTTCAAATTTGAAAAAAAAACGATTTTTTGATGTTTCGTCACTTCTAACTTTGACAAAGAATTTGTGACCTCCTGTATCATATTCTGAAAATCACGCTATCGAAAGAGTAGCATCAGCCTTTCTTCTCGGAGATTCTCACAAATGAGAATTCTTTATGAAAAAACCTCGAAGTTGTCTGTATTTCCACAGAGTTCAATTTTGAGATTTTTTTTTCGTTTTTCCTCATTTAAATAGAATTTTCTCGTTAAAATTCAAACTTTTGGAATCAAAAAGACTCAGAATTCAATGGAGAATCTATTTATGCAATAAAAAATGGGTCTTTCCATTTGAAAAACGAAAGTTGATGTCCTGAATCTTGTGTCTTTTCTAAAAATATTCTTAAGACCCATATTCGTGAATAACCCTGTATAACTAGCATGGGAACAGTTATTGTCCTGGATAGTTAGGACAGTAGGCACATAAGACAAATTAATTAGACCTAGAACACTGCCTTGGGTATCTCCTCAGTTTATTGGAAAATGTCTGATTATCCGAAGAAGTTTCAAAAAATTTTCAATTCGAGTATGAAAATGAAATATAAAAATTTGCTACATTAAGTTGCAAAATACTGTGTATGCTGTAGTATCTTGGAGGAATCAATAATAATTTGTTTTATTGTGAATTTTTCCCTCCCCCAAAATTATGCACGATCCTTTCAGGAGATCTAAATATACAACTCATGAATAACTCCAATTTGCATTTCGCTCGAAATCACCTTTCGATCCAGTCATTAGTCGAAGAGCGGTCCCGTTGGAGGACGTGGGGCAAAGAATATGCATGAGCGGGAGTACTTGGAGAAGCGTTTTCGACATTCGAGCGAGGTCGCTGGAGTATTATCGAAAACTTGCCGGCAATTCGGGCCTGTAATTTGCGGCAACTAGAGCAGAGATGGTGATTGTCTTCAGCAGTTATTGAAGTCGTTAACCGAATGGGTTGAAATCGTATATTGTAGTTCGTTTTTCGGGAACCATCCGCTCATCGATCATGCAGTATTTATTCCAGGATCTTGAACAACTAGGATTCTTTATTCTTCACTCAATTTGTACATTCAAATCCCAAGGAGACTGTCAATGGCTTTGATGAATCCAAAGACGTCCTTTAGAGCCTTAGCTGTTACTTTATGATGATCCAGAACCGACTTCTTCATTTGAATGGTTCTTAGTTCCACCAGCTCTGGACACTTTCTCATGTTTGTATTGGCAGTGTCTAGTCAGCAAATGTACCATTACAGGCTTGGCCTTCATGAGGTTCCTTTAAAGACACCCTTGAGAGAAAATATAGACAGCTAGTGTCTCTGCCTGTAAAATGAAAGGTACACTTCCAAGGGGCTTGGATATTTTATGCAGTAACATCAACCTATCGATGCTTCCTGAGTTGGATCATCCCAAAAATTTTTCGAAACCTAAGAAGTATCTGGATTCCTTACTATTTCAAGAGGACCTCATGTTAACGGGTTATTTTTTACGATTTCATGAGAATATGTTGGGTACAGAAAAACCTCAAGATGAAATTTCTTCATTAACTCTTCCGAAGCAGTGACCTGTATACCAAAATATGGTAATGGTAATTGAAAGGAAATCTGCACTTTTCTAACCAGTCGACCATATTCCTTGGAGATGATTGAATAGCTTCACGCTTCCAAATACGAAACAATGATTTATTCTTGGAACATTTACGTCTATTCTCTAATAAATCTCCTTCGTCTGTTTTGGGTTGTAAATCACAGCAAAATGGAAATATTAACCGTTTCATCACGTGTTGAACACATTTACCTTCTAATTAAATCATCAAGGCGGCTATATTCGCTTTATTTCTGTTCATGAGCACTCCGTTAACTTTTTTTACCGGTCATTCGACATTAACAACGAAATCAAAAGAATTTGATCGAGATTCCAAATGAATATTTTTCAAAATCGTACCTATAGAAGTGGAGAGAAACAATTGAAATATTTTCAATAACGATTTGGATATCTGCAAGAGGTTTTGATCAACCAAAACTGATTTTTCGAGGAAAATCAAAGTTAATCGAAAATGAATAAGAACTATCGATTCCTATTAATTCTGATGATAATCATTATGAAAGTTACCTCACAATAACTTGGATGTTTCTCAAATACAGTACCTGAACGGAATAATACCTATAATTACACGAAATTACGATCAAATTGTATTTATTTCAGATGAATGCTGTTGCAACTCACACATAGTCTATAATTGGATCTTACCAGCAGAAAGTTAATACTGAAAATGCGAAATATATCCTACAAAATAATGTTTCTAAAGCGGATATGATTTCTCTATTTTAGACTGTGAAAGAGTTTTCTTTACTCATAACCAAGTTACGATTCACCATTACAATAATTGAGTTGATTTTGCCCTTAATGGACAACATATGTCGAAAATTGATTGATTAAGCTGTTGTTATATAATCCTGAAATATTGAAATTTGGGTTTTTTATCACGCTGTATAATGATGAAGGAGGTGTCATATTCTTTTGATATATCCACGTTGAAAGCGAAAAAATCATTTCAAACGAGAGAAGGTATATTCGTTCAAACACAAGGCTGTCTCCATAACAATATAGTAATCAGTACCTGGTTGAAACCAAAAAAATCGTTCCAATGTTCATCAGGCAACTGCGTAAAATGTTATTTATCTGATTCAAGGATCTTCATTTAAACGTTGCAAGATACGACAGTTACAATTTCATCATGTAATATTCGTTTTCATTATGAATTTCCAGTCGTGCATATAACTCAAGATCTCGGTACAAAATAAATTGACTGTGGTGAAATAACCAGAGATAGACGATTTGCAACAGATAGGACCAATGGAATGGATGTATAATATGATCCTGACTTTTTTTCGGATAATTTGCTTGGAATATTCTGTTTTGTACGTCGAACTTAACAATAATAAATCCGAAATTATTTATCCATTTATTAATCCAACATTGACCTTGCTAAGACCGACAAAGTGTTGACATCTGACTTAATAGATAGTTCCGGTCATTTTGCCAACGTTTTATCAGTATTATTATTGACTTTTTGGAGTCTTCTACGATCAGTTGAATGATATATACAAATATGTTGTAGCGGTAAGCATGAAGAGTTTGAACAAATCAAAACCTACATTGAACGAAAAATTCAAAAAGATAACTAATTTCATCTTTTCATTTTTATATGATAGACCTCAAGAATCTGAGTATTTTTTCATTAATTCTAGATGATCATTAGGAGATAAGTAACCCGATTTAAATTGACCAATTTCTTAACATTAAGTTGAAATGATTCTCCAATGGTTTGTGACCATTTTCATAGCGTCAGTAGTATGCCAAAAAAATCCCAATTTTGTACAGAATCGTTCTACGATTGTTCATTTATTCGAGTGGAAATGGACGGATATTGCACAAGAATGTGAGAATTTCCTTGGAAAACATGGCTACGCAGGTGTTCAAGTGAGTAAACGTCTAATAATAATAGATGCTGACAACCAAACATAAAATTCATTGAAGAAGTATTTTACAGATTTCACCTCCAAACGAAAATTTGATACTCAAAAAAAGACAATGGTACGAGAGGTATCAGCCAGTGAGTTACGTGTTAAAAACAAGATCTGGAGACGAAGATGACTTCAAGGATATGACAGAAAGATGCAACAGAGCAGGTGTTAGGTAGGTGAAGTTCTGAATTACATTTTCCGAATGGATAATATTAGTTTAGGTTAGGAATCAATCAGAAACCTAAACAATGGCTAGATACACTCATTCTGAAGAAGGAATTGCATAAATGGTCATCAAAAGCGTCCTTATTGATGGATTACTTTTACTTTACTCAAGCGTGAAGTCCGATTACACGCTATCTTTTGCAGGATATATGTCGACACTGTCATAAATCACATGAGCGGGGGAGATGGTGTTGGGACTGCTGGTAATAAGGCAGAAGCTTCCAAGAATAATTTTTCAGGAGTGCCATACACACCTGAGCATTTTCACAGGCCATGCCCCATAAATAACTACAACGATGCAAACGAAGTTAGGTATTGCGAACTCGTAGGGTTAAAGGATCTGGACCAGGTAATATTTTAAATACAAGGTTAAATCACAACCTTATTCGAACTTTTCAGGGAAATCATCATGTCAGGAACAAAATTGTTGAATTTATGAACCACTTAATCGATCTTGGAGTGGCTGGATTCAGGATTGACGCTGCGAAACATATGCATCAGGATGATCTCAAAATCATTTTTGGGCGACTCAAGAACCTGAACACTCAATATGGATTTCAAGAAAGAGCTAGAGCTTTCATTTACCAAGAAGTTTCTGGTCAAGGTGACAATTTTATCTCTTTTCATGTAAACTAAGGTTGTGAACATAACTTTTCTGATTTGACCATTAGACTCGAAGATATTTCAACACTTCTCAACTATTTTGATGCAGGTGGAGATGCAGTAGGTCGAGAACTTTATACGGGTTTAGGTGCTGTCCTAGAATTCCGATATGGTAAGCTCCTCAGCAAAGTCTTTTCCAAAAAGGACAAATTGAGGTATTTGGACAGTTGGGGTCCCAAATGGGGTTTGGTGGACCCTGGATACGATGCTGTCACTTTCATAGACAACCATGATACCCAAAGAGCAGAACCAGACATCCTTACCTACAAAAATCCTAAACCTTACAAGATGGCTGTCTCATTTATGCTAGCACATCCTTATGGAACTGGAAGAGTTATGTCCAGTTTTGATTTTGTTGATTCTGAGACATCACCCCCTCAAGATTCTGAGGGTAACCTGATTTCCCCTGGGTTCAAAGAAGACAACACTTGCACCAATGGTTACATATGCGAACACAGATGGCGCCAAATCTACAACATGGTTGCTTTTCGAAACGTAGTGGATGGTATGTCCAATTCCCTCTGTTTTTATGTATTCATAAATTTTTTCCTCAGGTACTGAAGTGAAGAATTGGCAGATTTTCGGTGATCATCAGGTGGCTTTTTGCAGAGGAAATAGGGGATTCATCGCCTTCAATAACGAGGGCAAAATGAGTAGGAAAATTCACGTTTGTCTCCCTCAAGGCTCATATTGTGACGTTATATCTGGAAGTTTGATCGGAGGGAAATGTACTGGAAAAATGATTTCTGTAGACGAAAATGGAGACGCTGACATATCTCTTGATGACGACGAATACGATGGAGTCTTGGCAATACACGTTAAATCAAAAGCGGAGTAAAAACATTTTTCATTTTCTCTTTGAATAAATTTATTTTTAAGTTCTCGATGTTTAATTTTTTATCGTTATCGATATGATTTTACAGCACTGACGAGATGACGTTTCTTTAATGAAGTGAATTTAAAAAATCAGGCCAAACTTATCAATCTTGATGTCTCAAAAACTCGATTCCTGATATCAATCAAAAAATTAATTTTATTAGTCTAATCTCCGAAGATCATGGGAATAGATCTCATCTAACTGCATTCAATCAGGTGACGAGATACTTCCAATTGTTCTATTTTTTCCGATAACAGATGCTCGTTGATGAAATTACAAAAATTTCGTTTATAAACTTGTTCTGATTCGGTTCAGTGCTGTTAGTTGTTCTGAACATTGTGGTTATATTTTTGGATTTGCTCGATTCGAATAGAACAGGTGAGTTAATAGTGATTAAATATGGTGTAACTTTAATTTCTTTGAATCATCTTAATGGTTAGGCGAATATTCTGAAGATCAAGATAACATTTTAATTGGACGATATATAGGTATCTTGTCATATACGGTGAACATCAATTGTGAAGGGTACAAAATCATGCCACACGATAATTTTATATCATTCAATCCCAGTCTCTTAAAGTTAAGAACGAATCAATAATATCAATCAAGATTCATTCTTTCTTATGCCATTTTTTGTAGCTCCAAAAATTTTGATATATGACGCAACGAAGAAATTCAGAAAAATAATTAAAAGTTTTATCAGGTTCACGAATTTTTGCATTTGAATCTGATAATGATTGTTTACTAATCCATGGTGATGTTGATTTCGAGATAAGGTATCACAACATGACTTTTAAATGTAATGTAATATGCATTCTTTTCAGGACAATCATGATTTCGAGGTTTTTACTTCTGTGTTTCATCGCATTCGCGAATTCACAAAAGAATCCACATTTCCTTGAAGACCGTTCCACAATTGTCCATCTATTCGAATGGAAATGGAACGATATAGCGCAGGAATGTGAAAATTTCTTAGCTCCCCATGGTTATGGTGGAGTCCAGATCTCCCCACCCAATGAGAATTTGATCCTAAGTTCAAGACCTTGGTTCGAGAGATACCAACCACTCAGTTATGTCCTGGAGACAAGATCTGGCAACAAGGAGGAACTGAGAGAGATGTCTAGAAGATGCAATAAAGTAGGAGTCAGGTAACATTTGAAAAAATAAGAGTAACTGCTTCTGAGTGAATTTTTTCTTCAGGATTTATGCAGATATCATTTTCAACCATATGACAGGGAGTGATGGTGTTGGAACTGCTGGTAACAGAGGAGAAGCTACCAATGATAATTATCCGGCAGTGCCATACACAAGAGAACATTTCCATGCTCCATGCACAATCACGAACTACAATGACCCAGATCAGGTGCGAAATTGTGAACTTGTCGGATTGAGGGATTTGAATCAGGTAAATCCAAATTAACACTCCGAAGAATCATCTGAAAAAGACTCATTTCAGACAGAGGAGTATGTCAGAGAGAAGATCGTCGATTTCTTGAACGAATTGATCGACCTAGGTTTGGCAGGATTCAGAGTCGATGCTGCCAAACA
This sequence comes from Hippodamia convergens, assembly GCA_038502775.1. NCBI lineage: Eukaryota > Metazoa > Arthropoda > Insecta > Coleoptera > Coccinellidae > Hippodamia > Hippodamia convergens. Next base: position 102,728,791 of record CM076607.1, read on the forward strand.
CATGCTTCCAGAAGATTTGAGCATCATATATGGAAGATTGAAGGATCTCAACACAGACTACGGATTTGCTCCTGGTTCGAGAGCTTTCATTTACCAAGAAGTAGCTGGACAAGGTTAGAGCATATTATTTAGATTGGACGGATTTTAAATATATCAATTTGATTTTAGGTGGAGATGCAGTACCTAGAGAACTCTACACAGGCATCGGAACAGTCTTGGAGTTCAAACATGGCAACCGCCTCAGCAACGTCTTCAAGAAAAACGACAAGATGATGTATCTCAATAGCTGGGGACCAGAATGGGGCCTTGTAAATCCAGGAAGCGACTCAGTAACCTTCATCGACAACCATGACAGTCAAAGAAGCGATCAGAGCATCTTGAACTACAAGAACTCTAAGCCGTATAAGATGGCCATAGCTTTCATGCTGGCTCATCCATACAACGGCACTGGAAGGATCATCTCCAGCTTTGATTTCGTGGACACCAATACCCCTCCACCTCAAGACGCCAATGGTAACTTGATATCTCCTGGATTCAACAGTGATGACACTTGCACCAACGGCTACATTTGCGAACATAGATGGAGGCAAATTTACAACATGGTCCAATTCAGGAATGTAGTTAGGGGTAGGTTGAACTGTTGTTTGTAGGTGATATGGTTATTTTTTAATGCTGAAATTTATGCAGACACTGGCTTGAACGACTGGCAGACCCTAGCAGATCAACAGGTGGCCTTCTGCAGAGGAAACAAAGGTTTCATTGTGTTCAATAACGAGGGTAACCTTGATAGGGAGATTCATGCTTGTGTCCCCCCAGGAGAATATTGCGACGTCATATCTGGAAAACTGGTGGATGGCAGATGTACTGGAAAGGTTATAGTTGTCGACCAAAACTGCAATACTCATATTACACTCAATGAAAATGAGGAAGATGGGGTGATAGCAATCCATCAACAGTCTAAGAGGAACTAATCTGATGTTGGAATAGACAGTATTAAAATTTTCACTTCTAGGATGCATCAATTTTGTTCCAAACCTTTTTTTGTCCATTTCGAGAACAAAGCTTCAAACTGATAAAGTGCAATGGAATCATACGCTTCAACATTTTGGGGCCAAAATTAGGGAAAAATTCATATTGATCTTACTTAAACATAAAAGCAACAAAATTTGAGTCATCTTATAAAGGACGAAAGATTTAATTTTGAATAGATGGCTTCTGTTATCATTCTTTTTGTTGCTTTTCAAGAATTGATTCTTATAAGTAACTGCAATGCAGTTGTATTGTTAATCTGCACCAGATCATAGAGACCTAATTCTGGTTATAGGATGAACCATACGTTTCATTAAATAATTCTTCATTTTTAATTTATCCACAATTAGGTATAACGACCTTTGGAATGTTCATGATTAAAAAAGTCCAAATAACTCATTGGAGTAGAACTTGCAAGGTTCATTGACGTAGATAAAAATCTTCCCAATTTTAATAGCATCAACCAAATTACAGCATCTTGGGGACCTTCGTAAAACGAATCCATACCTCGGGCTATCACGAAAAAAACAGCAAACAATTGAGATGTTAAATCACTCGGCGCAAACATCTCAATTAACTGCGAGGAAGTTTATCCCGAAGTGCTACTATTATTTAACTACTCTCGTGTGAATATTAGATGGCATTAAATTTCATGTCTTACGTTATTTCAACACGGTTTCGCTAATTTGTTCTTCGTTTCCTTATTCGAGATGAGAGGATATTTGTTCTTCCGATTCTGGTTTGTATGATATAACGTGAAACTTGCACGTAACTGTTGATTAGTACCTTCATTAAGATGCATAGAGTTTTCGAACTACCGAAGGTAAAAAACTGGTTTCATCCCATAAAAGAACTCTGATTCTTGCAATGAAAATCCTAAACAATATGCATGAGTATAATGAGATTGGTGAGGCAATAGACATTCTCGAAGATGAGAAAATTGAGTCATTGAAATACTTGAGAGAATATACAATGTACATATCATGTGTCCAATCTTGAACAAATAGAACAAGATGTTAACTTCCCGTTGAATTATTGTCTATAGATTCACACAGTTAAGAAATTATTTAAGTAGCTGCTTGTCACTTCATTGTGGTATGAATACATTTTTTCTCGTGAAGAATAGCTAAGTATTTTTCTCCCGAGGAATTCTCTTGCAATTTCTACTATTGAGAACCTCCACAAAAAAACAAATCCCAGCTGTAGTCAATCCAAGAAGCAAGATAACAAAAGATAGCTGAAGATGCTCTAGTGTTAGCGTCTGGTTCTCTTTAGGTTCCGCCGTCATCTCTACATCTCTGAGGTAACTCTTCTCTACCTTCTGCACGAATCCATGCGCCAATAAGTCCAACAGTTTCTTCTCAACCAAAGGGTAAAGGTGACTCCCTTTCTTATGTACGGAGTTGAAGGTTATTCCGCACACTTCACCAATTTTTTTCAATTTCAATTTTCCGTTGGAATCGGTGTAAAGTTGAACGTTGTGAGACATCTTCACCTTGGCTCTGAGCACTATCATGTTCTTCAGATTGGCACTCCTTTCGATACAGGAGGGGGTAAAATCGCAAGGGACAAAATGATCCTTCAGGTAATTCTGAAATTTTTCATCGTGCTCGAAGAGATTTGATAAGATTGGGAGAAAACCTATATCTAGACCATGCTTCATAACATCTTCTAGTGAATTAAGTTGATTTTCATGAATGTCTTCAGATAAATACTGCACAAACTTGCATTTGTAGACGATATTCATGACGAAACTCTGCATTAAAAGAGCAGATATGATGATCACTTCAGTTGCGTTATAAGGTCTGAGAAAAACGTCCTGTTCAACTGCAAGTTTAACCAAAATCCAAAATCTCTGAAATACCCTTCCACTCACGAATTGTCTCAGAATGGTTGTGGAATACCAGAACAAAGACAGAGCCAATATGGTGGTTAACCAAGCAAACCATACTTCTTTTGACAGTATCCCATAAACGTATTTCCATTTTGGAACCAAATCAGCTGTTGGTGCATACCACGATATAAAATCTACGAAAGTTGGTGTTGTTATATCGTATTGATTTTCTGTGAGCCCTAGGATTCCTTGTAGAAAGTAATCGCAAACACCTGTTGTGAAAGAATCTTGCAGGACTTTCTCAGTACGTTTCTTCTCAATATATCTCCAATGAAACTTTTTGAAAACCGTTTCAACACCCATCAACTCATGTATCATCTTGTGTACGTCTAGAATTATCCCTTTTCTCAATGGAGACAGGTGATTCATGGTGAATGGAGGGTTAAAGGAGTAACAAACGGAGATGGAACTGGAATTCCATCTTCTCTTATTCTCCAACCATTCGGAGACAGATTTGTTCAAGAGGGTGAAGTTTGAACATGATCCTAGTGATATCAACTCTACTCCATTATTATCCAAATGTGCCACAGATATTTCACCAGATGGAAGGTTGGCAAAAATGGTATTGCTTTTAAAATCCAAAAGGTGTCTCAAATTATTCTTAAACATATCTTCATGGGGTGAGAAGAAAGTATGTACTCCTTCATGGAGCTGTTTGAATATCTTTGATTCTTCGAAATTTTCCTGACCTGAAAGATTGCTGAAAATATTCTTTCTTAAATGAAAATACGTTGTACATACCTATTGTTATGACTGGAATATTAATTCCATAAAGATGTTCCATGAAGAGAACAACATTTGTATCCAATCTACGATCGTTTATAACAGATTGGACACATTGGATGTATGAAAAATTATGAAATATCGCCAGAGGGAGAGAGATATTCATTATCTTTCGATGATACTCTGATCTCTGACTGGATCGGAAATTATGTTGACCATTTACATACTAAATGGTGTGAGTAATAGCCAACTAATAACTTTTACAATCAGAATAAAGTTCATCAGTTATACCATACAGAAATATTGTATTGTATAACGTTTTCAGGGTAATGAAATTGTCTCTACTGGGTGCTGAGATACATGTTATTCTTGAATTTTTTTCCATTTGATATTTCGAGTTTTTATCGATAGTTTTCTCAGCATAACCTTGAATTTCATATCACTGAGGACTTCAAGAAGGAATATAACACCAGCTGATCCCCACCCTGAGACCAAGATCAAGAAAGATAACTTAAGATGTTTCAAAGAAAGTCTCTGATTTTCTTTCGGTTCTTCCGTTCTTCCACTACGTCTGACGTAGCTCCCTTCCACCTTCTGCAAGAATCCATGTTCCCCTAATCTCAACAGACCCTCCTCTACTAAAGGGTAAAGAGGATGACCCCTTCTGAAGATTGAGTTGTAAGCCATTCTGCACACAACACCTCCGATTTTTTTCAACATAGGCTTTCCGTTGGAGTCGACGTAGTCTTTAGCTGCGTAAGACATCTTGATCTCGGCTCTCAAAACTATCAGGTCCTTCATGTTGGCAGTCCTGTTGATGCAGGAGAAGCTGAAATCGCAAGGAACGTAATGGTTTTTTATGTAATGCTTTAATTTTTCTTCATTCTCGAAAAGATCAGATATGAGCGGGAGAAAGCCTATTTTCAGATCATGCTCCATCACATCTTCTAGTGAATTTAGTTGATTTTCGTAATTGTCATTAGATAAGTACTCCATGAATTTGCATTTGTACGCGATGTTCATAACGAAGCTTTCTGCAATGAGGGCAGAGATTATGATGATTTCTGTAACGTTATTAGGTCTGAGAAAAACATCTTGTTCCATTGCAACTTTGTAGAAGTACCAGAATTTCCTGAGTAACCTTGTTTCACCAACAGCTTTCTTCAGGAGTACGGATGTAACACACCAGAACAAGAATAAAGCTGATATGGTTGACAGCCAAAAAAACCACACTTCTCTCGACAAGATCTCATAGGCGTATTTCCATTTGGGGGCCAAAGCATCCGTAGGTGCATACCAAAATAAATTATCCGTAAAACTCGATGTTGTAAAATCGTACTCATTTTCCAAACGTCCTAAAGTTCCTTGCAGGAAATAATCACAAACCCTCCCCCTAATCAGATCTTGCAGTATCTTTTCTGTACGTTTCTTCTTTCCTTTCTCCTTCAGAGAAAACTTCTTGAAGTGTGGTTTTATCCCCATCAACTCGTGTATCATCTCGTGTATTTCTAAAACTATCCCCTTTCTTTTCGAAGACAGATGATTCATGGTGAATGGAGGGTCGTACGTGTAGCAAACAGAGACGGCACCATATTTCCATATTTTCCTGTTCTTCATCCATCTGGAGATGGATTGGTTCAAAAGCTTCAAGTTCGAACATGATCCTAGTGATATGGATTTGACCTCGTATTTTTTGAATCGCCCAACACTTATTTCACCGGATGAGACGTTGGCAAAAATGGTGTCTTTCTTGAGTTCCGAGAAGTGTATCATATTTTTCGTCGACATATCTTTATGCGACGATAAGAATATATGTCTGGAGGTTTGGAGTCGCCTGTGATAGAGGTGCTTGAATAAAATCGATATTTTGAAATCGTCCAAACCTAGGGGAAGATTATTTCGGTTTTATTCTCGATAAATAGTGTATTTGTATCTCACCTGTTGTGATTACTGGAATATCGAACACATATTGAGGTTCCATAAATAAAACGACATTAGTATCCAAACTACTATCATTTATCAATGATTTAACGCATTGCATATATGACAAATTATGTATTATAGCCACAGGAAGAGGGATATTCATGGTTGAAACCCCTCAAAAAGACTTTGTTCTGATTTGGAGATCTTCCAGAAACTAAATGATATGAAATACTATGTTGACCGTTTATATAGCTAAATAGGTAAACATAAATTTTTCAAACTCTGAGAAAGATTACGTCCAACATTTCATTTTTTCGTGATGATTTAGTTAGCTCAAAAGAAGATTCAAGTAATTTACTGTGATGACGAGCACTTTTATGCTCATACAAAACTGCCTCAATCTTCGTACAAACTGTTGAATGTTGAACAATCAATTCTTTCAGTTCTCAGATCTGCATCTTCAACACAATAACCACTTCCTACTTCATATCTACGGATTGGAGGAAGTGCGTGTTAGAAATTCCTCTTTGTTGGTCCAAACAATAATGCAGTTGATCGCAGGAGTTCGAGACATCGCTTTCACCTTTCATTTTGGTCCATGATCAAGGTCAATAGTCAAATTACGTGACGTTACCCAACAGATAACCGCTTCGAGAAAATTTAGCTCGTGACATACGAGTTTTCGACACCCATCCGAGAAACTGTTACTCGTGATGAGATTCTTATCGTTTGCAAGGATACTTCTTCACACAAACAGAAGATAGTCATCAATTATCAACAGATCCTCGTGGATCTATGAATGTTCGGTTTTACTGTACGTAATACCCACTAATTTCATCAAGAAAGAGAAAATTGTAACTTTGCAGTTGACAAAATTAACCCTTAAATGCACTATGTTGCCATTTGGCAACATACCAATTTTCAGCTTGTACCTTCAATACAGAAAACTATTTATTAGTTTTTTCGCTATGTTGTCGTATGGCAACACAGTGCTGGCCTGTAATTATACCTGCGGCTTGTCTCTAGTGTTCTGCGACTTGAAAATCGCGAAAACTGTGAAGACATTCACGCATGCGTTGAAGTTTGAGTGATTCGTGAATTATTTGAAAGTGCGAAAAATGTGGTGTTGCTCTTTGCCTGAGTAAAAACAATAATTGTTTCAAAAATTTCGATAACCACTGATCCCTATGTTTTCATGTTCATGTTTTATTCAAACCAAATTCGTGCAATGTAGCCATCTGGCAGCAAACCGAACTTCTTCACATAGTAAATGAAATTTTATACTTGGAATTTTTTTATTATTTTTCTGTTATTTCCCACTGATTCACGAGGAGAATCCGCTATTCGGAACTCAAAAATAAAAAATCGTGCATTTAAGGGTTAAGATTCCAACAAAAAACCTGTTATTTACACCCTCTTTTTGAGCTAACCTGCCAAGCTTCTTGTGACATCTTTTCTCTTAGTGTTATTCCTTTCTCTATGTTCAGAATGTCGCCATTCCAAGATTCACCAAGTTCAGTTCCGCCTCACGCAGTTCTCCATAAAACAAATTATATCACAGATTACGCTCGTGAACCATAGATAACGCCGAAGCGAATCTTCTTGCTTGTAATTCCATAAACGGGTTTCATTGAGAACCGTAGGAGTGAACAGAACATGATCCCATTGCCCCATAGACGAGAAAATGAAATCCTCGTTGAATAATGGTCCAATTATGCGATGAGGACATGCATGATTTCACTCGAACGGCTCAAATATACCCATCCATAAATTCATATTGTTCTCTGGTACATCGCAATCGTGACCTATCGCTCTCGAGATATCCGATTTTGGAACGTGTTCCCCTTCTATTCAGATAAAAAACCGGAGATAGATCATAGAAGATTTCGCAAACCTAGAACACTAAGCTTTTGACATGTGTCAACGGGAAATTTGAACATAGAAACAATAGAAATTCTTCTGTGGTACCTTCAAATTTAGTGCCCTTCGGATTTTACTAGATTGTCGAAAACATAGACCACGCTTTAGTCCAGTTCTGCCAACTCTTGAGAGGAGAAATGAAAAGGATTTCGCAAATATGACCTGTTGAAACAACATTTTTATCCTCTTTACTGCAAGGTGGTGTTGAGTCATCTTCGGCGTTGAAACCAAACAATTACCTGATTAACATTAGTAATTACACTAATCTGAAGAGCTATTTGGGAACGTATTATTGGTACAACGCAGCAGTTATAGATGGGAGAATTACACATGTCTGGAATTATTGAGTTTGTAATTATTTTTGGGTTCATAAAAAAGTTAGATTAGTGAACAAATGATCATTGTTCGATATGTTAATGAATGTTCGAAATTATAGCTAGGTCTGTTAAGAACCTTTTATGTGTATCAATCACTGAATTCGTTCGGTAGCATGCTCCCCAATAAAATTGTTGTTATTTTCTTTTCCAATTATAATCCTGATGATACCATCATTTGGTTCTCTGATGATGTCATTTCATTTCCCTTGTTTTATTATTACAGAGACAATAATAAACGAGAAATAAGTCTTGTGACTTATGTTTCAAGACTTTCTAAACATTCAAACTGTTGATATGTGTTGATCAAAAGTTTTCAGAAGACATTAAAAAAATGGACCAAAATCGATAGAATTCCTCGCCTCATTCAAAATTAATGGACTAACCCTGACCCTCTTGCTAAAGGATCGTTTGTAGGGGTCCGAACTCTCATGTTGTTCGGATTATTTCTTTATTGAACATGCAATCCACCACTCATCTACAACAACATGTAAACATTGTCATTAAGAAAAATGGGTAACTTTTGTTTGTTCTGTTCCAAGATTCTTATCTCATCATACGACTGTGTGAGCTTCTTATCGATACTCAGATCGACAGAGAAAAAATTGGGATTGATAACTATATAGTGTATACACGATTCATTTCCTCTGGAATTGATTTGAATCAAAAATTTAATAACGCAAAGAAAGAAATTGAAATTTATGAGTACAATCATCCAAAACTCAACCTAGAGCGAACAAGACGAATACTAAAAAACACTTGTGTGCCTACAGGATTGTGTAGAAGATCTTAAAACCCCAGAAAAGTAAAGTCAAACCAATTCAAAATTACAAAATAGTTGATGCGCATGAGTTATGAAAAATATGATCCCTATTTGCGAGTGGATCCTTTCTCTGATTTTTCCCTTATCCTCGATAGATCGCAGTCAATAATTATGCATTACATCAGCATGTACCAATTTCCATGGGCATCACTCTCATTAAATCGATCTGTTCCACGAAATACTCCCATAACCTTGTTCTTTATTCGTAAAGCAGTCTAGACAAAATTCGAACAGATCCATTATGACAGGATATGATCGTCCTCGCAACATTAAAAAAAAAAGTTCACATTCGAGTAGTTGAAGGCTTGATTTATTCTCCGAACAAGGCAGTTTACATCTGCCAGAATTGAATTTCTCTGGTGCAATATTATAAGGTGATATTGAACAGAAACTGAATGGCATGTATGTACAAGAATTTATTGAAAATTTGTTTTGTTGGACAAGAACAGATGCTCTATCGATCTATAGTATATAATACCATAATATAGTATAGTTTTTACTTGCGGATATAACTGACGAGCCGCATGCGAGTCCTTCACCTCTTTGGGCCAGTGAAACCCTTTACCTTGCTTGTATTGTTTTATATTTTATTTGTTTCTCATTTGTAAAAAGGTTAGATAAATTCCAAAAAAATCTCAATAATTTGTCGCAAATGTCGTAAGCTATGGAAGCGTTGCCATGAACATGTCTGTTTATTTTTCTTCACTTTTTTTTGGCGAAAATGAATGTACCAAAAGAAGTTATTGAGGCAGCCAGCAATGTAGCATCAAGTTTATTACCTGCAAAATCAGCTTCAAGGTACAAGCGAGAATACGACGACTTCAAAAAGTGGCAAAACAAAAATTGTGTGATTGGGGTAACTGAAGATGTTTTGTTGGTCTACTTGAATCAACTATCAGTTGGATTCAGCCCTAATCTTTATGGGCAAAATGGTCTATGCTGAAAAGCTGCTTGGAAATGAAAGAAAATGCCCCTGTTCGCAGGTTTGCTTTCCTTGAAAAATTTTTTGGAAAATATGACGTTTAGTTGTAATTTGCAGATTTCAAAAGGTTTTAGCGTTTCTGAAACGAAAAAATAAGCGTTATACGACAAAAAAGGCGAAGGTATTAAGTAAAGAAGAGGCTGAACAATTTCTTTTACATGCTCCTGACGACCAGTGGTTGCTGGCGAAAATTGTAACAATATTTGGGATTTTTGGATGTTTCGATGTGACGAAATTCTCTCCTTAAACATAAATGATGTAGAAGATATGGAAAAATACGTTATTGTGACATTGCGGCAAACAAAAAATTTAACAACAAGAAGATATGAAAATATGTAAATCTTCGGCCTCCTGGAACAGAAAGCCTAAGATCTTTTTTGACATACCGATATGGAAAGTGCATTTCCCTTAATGCTGGCCAGCACACTATCGGTGGTGTCCCAAAGCAAATAGCGAAATATTTAGGTTTAAAAGACCCAGAGTTATACACCGGCCACTCTTTTGGCAGAACTGGAGCCACTATGGTTCCGGATTCGGGTGGAGATATTTTAGCACTAAAGCGTGCAGGAGGGTGGAGGAGCACCGAGTTATGTCGACAAAAAAATCGAAATGTCTTGCAAATTATTTGGTAGTAAGGACAGTACAAATGTTCTGCAGTCTTCGAGTTTAGCAGTTTCTGAGTCAACAGATGGTTCATCATCATCAGTATCAACTCTTTCATCATAAAAAATCTGTGTTACTGGAAATGACAATTGTACCATGATTTTCAACATATATGACGATAAAACAAAATTTTCTAATGTAAATAATACTACTGACTTGTAAAAATTTTGCAAGTTAACTGTCAGTTTTACAAATTAGTGACTTGATAAAATAAACTTTCTTGATTAACATTGTGTTTTTGGAAATTGACGTTTACAAATGAGAAACAAATCTGGTAATTCTGCCATATCTTGTAGAACTGAGGAGTGAAATAACCTTGTGAGCAGCCTTGGAAAAACAAAGCCATATGGAATGTTGGAAACAGACAAATGGTCACATATCGCAAACAATCAGGTTGAAACCTGTCTGTTCTCACCCTAAATTGAACCTCCAACCTCCAAAAAAAACGTGCAATAATCCCGCATCATCCCTTTTATGCCCCACAATAAAGAACAAAGGGAGGAAGAATCGTACTTCAGTAACTTTCCAGGATCGAAACCCGATAAAAACCCTCCCAAAACCCCCAAGAAAGATTCTCCAAAAGATTGGAACCCCCCCAACTTACGGTGAAGCAATTTTCCCTGGCTGAAAAATGCCGAAAAACGGCATCAATCACAAACCTCAGCGACGACCTTCTGGAGGAATTTGGCGATCGAAATTCGGGAGTTTAGAGGCGGAGTTGCGATTCTGGAGGCGGTGGAGGAAGGCAAGAAGGGGCGGGTTGGGCCAGCGGCGGCGGTGGCGAGATCAATACCTGTCCGACGTTGCCGGACTGACGCTATTTTTAAGGAGAATCGGGGATTTAAATTATTAATTTTGTTTGAGCGATTCGGGAAAGGGGATTTGGGGGTTTATTTTGTAGTATCGAGTGGGCTTACGAGGGAGTTTTGTTGTTGTTTCGAGTGGCGTAATGGGTATTGATTTTCGAGAAACGGGTAGATTGGTTTTGTCGACGTTATGATTGGGAAATTTAGTCGATTTATTCGAAAATGCTGGATTGTTAAACCACCAAAAAATTCTACCCCCCTCGAATTCAGTAAAAGGTTAAACAGGGTGAGTCATAACTATTGGGATATAGGCTGAGGGCAGATTTTTTGGACCAAAATATGGCGATAGGACCAAATATTCCTCAATAAAATAATTCGTTTTTTGCTAATAATTTTACTGTATATCTTTTAATCCGTTTTTGAGAAAAACACAATTGAACAGTTCAGAGTATCGGAAGGGGATTTCAAATATTATTGCATATATGAAAAGTGTGCTTTGCAATGTCACATAATTGTTGCTGGTAAATTTCTTTTTATGTTACATTGTTTTCAATTATGCTTCATCGTCGAAATAAATAAATAAAATAAATAATCATTACTTCAAATCCCCTTCCGATGCTCTTAACTGTTCAATTGTATTATTTATTAAAAACCAATGAAAAAATATACAGTGAAATTATTAGCAAAAAACGAAAAGAAATGCAACTTTAACGTCCTCTATCTTTTTCCACAGTAACATTTTTTTGGGGTATATTTGGTTCTATCGACATATTTTGGTTCGAAAGTCTGCCCTTAGCCTATGTCCCAATAGTTATGAATCGCCCTGTATATTATGTACTGAATAATTTTTTTCGTTTCTCTGAGATCAAACCTCTCATAATCTCATAATTTTGTTGTTGAAGAGTTTTCTGTTTTTGCGTTTTTTTTCCAAACCAGTGTTTCGTATTCAAAATATTATCTGTTCTTTATACAGAAAAATCAAGATCATGATGATATATTTACAATGAAATGAAGGTATTGAATAATTCAAATTTTCTCATAAACAGTTGCACAACCCGACAAGTAACTACATGCACAAGGTGTTTTTTCATGAGTTGACCTAAGCTAAGCTCAAATTTTTTTTCATCATATCCCGAAATGTCTTTCACTATGTTACACTACTTTTGCTAACACTTTCGCAGAAATCCAAGACGTTTCGATATAGAATTGTGTTGTTTCGATAGGAATTCAAAAAATATAAAATATGATGACGAGAAAGTTGAAGAATTGGTGTCAATTTTCATGAAAATTAAGAGGTTGTAGACAGAATTTCATTGATTTTGTATTTATAATTAAAATCAATTACTTTAAAACAGGTCGATGAATTTTTGAACCAGAAAAAAAAACTGAAAAGGCAAGAGAAACCAACAGAAATGAAGAAAGACAAGAAGAACTGATATTTTTGTATGAAACTTCATTCATAAATCTAAAAGTGTATGTAAGAAATTTAAATAACATAGTTTTTGATTTTTCATTTGTATCTTCAACGAAAAATTTTTTGAAAACTTTCCTCTGAATGTCTCGAACATACTTCACCATTTCTAATACAAAATAGAAAATTTTTTGACTTCAATTTGATTTAATATCAAGAAAGCAGCCTAATTTTCAATCCGAAATTTTCACATCGAAATATATGCATTTTTGAAAAGAACGTTTAACTTTTTATTAAAATCTCAGCTATGTGGTCGCATAAACATAACATTACTATGGTGAATGTTCGCAGAAAATGTAAAAACTTTGATGCAGCTATGAAACTGGATGTCAAAACACGTAAGATTCCATGAAAAAATGTATTCGATATTGATTCAAAAACGCAAAAAAATTAATATATTGAAACAGAAGTGTTACAGTGTGTTTTCGTAAAATATTACATTTACAAAGGCCCACTCAACAAACCGAAAAAGATATATGAAAAATGTAATCAATTCAATACTCCTACGTACCTTCATCAAAGTTGAAATAAAATTAAAATTTTTCCCAAAAAGCCTACATATGATAAGATCTAATGTGAATAGTTGAATTTTGTCATGTTTATCCCGGTCCTGACCTTCTTATCTTCAATGTTACGACATTCTCTCTCAAAATTCGATTACATCCCTCCCTTTTCACATTCCCTCGTCAAAAATTCCAGAAAACAATTCCGCATTCACAACACCAATCCAATTCAGCCTCAACCTTACCTATTCGAGTGTTATTCAAGCCTTCAGACCAAAGAAAATGGAGTTATTGTGCGGGGGCCCTTAATACCCCAGAGTGTGCTTTATCAGGTCTGACGACAATAAGTCCTTTGAATCAAAGGGCAGGTCAAGAGACCTACAACAGCATGAATATTGATGTCATCCGAGGTATTACTAAGCTGTATATATACGTTGCTAGGGTGGATTATTTTAATTTCGGCCCTGGATTTTGATATTAAATGAAGAGGGACCCTCGATGGCTTTTATGAGTTTTTTTTTACCATCCATATTCCTCTTTGAGAACCTGAGGGATTTCAAACATACTGAAAAATTCTTTGATTTATCTTGACTTTAAAAAATTTTTCGTGTAATAGTCGAGTGGGATCAAATCAGTTGAATATGGCGGTTATAGACTCCTGATTTCCCTCGTAAATAACTTTGTCCTCACCCCAAAATGACTAGTTTCTTATTTCTGTTTCAAACATTTCTGCTGCAGATCGATCAACGAAATACTTATAACAACTCACTGCATGTGTCCTTTAGTTCAAAGGCGCTGCAGGCTATTTTTGATGGGAAATGTAAATGAACTACTGGTGGCCTCGGGGTAGGTGTCCGACACACTCTCGCCCCACCCTATTCCAATTACGGAACCCCTCAAATTTCGTGCCGCAGTTTACGATTTTCTTTCTGCGTGCGGTACAAGGGAAGCATACAAACGACATCGTCGATAAGGGCGATTAAAGCGATTATCGGGCAGATTGCCCCGGTTGTGGCAGTCTTTGATCCGCCCCATTAACCCCTTTCGAAACGCTCTGTACAAGGTATTTGCAATTTTTCGCCGAATTCAGACAATAATTTCAACAGTAGGGACCAAAAAATAGCCTCTCCAGTTTACATGGCCACATTTTTTCATTTTAAATTTCGACCAAGAAATATGGCTCACTGAAGTTTTCTCGAGCTATAGATCTATCAATGAAACAATGGAAATAAAGTAGACTTCAAGATTCCTTATGCAAACTTATATAAAGTTCATGAAAATCATCAGAATCCTAAGCTTTTTTGATATTTACAATTTATTCTATTCAAAAAATAGAAAGTACCCTTTCCGCAGATTTGGATGTCATGAAAAATTAGTTTTTAAAGTGGCGTTTGTGCCAGAATGAAAATAAAACCGAGGTTTCGTATTTTCATTTGAATAATCATCAGGAATGTATAAAATTGAGTGTAACTTTCGGTTCTTCTCCCTTAAAACATAATTTCAATCCTAGATACCTGGGAATCAAACTTGATTCCTCTCTGAATTTCAACGCCCATTTAGATGATCTGCGTTTGGATCTTAAAACTCGAAACAATATTCTTCAGAAACTAGCTGGTTCCTCATGGGGCGCTGATGCAACAATACTTCGTACGGCAGCGCTAGCTTTGGTTTTTTCTGCTGCTGAACATTGTTGCCCTGTTTGGTTGAACAGTGTTCATGTAAAAAAAAATTGATGCCGTGGACGATGCAACAGCATGCTCTTCCGATGGAATTCGGTTGAGAGCCTTAGTTGTGTGTGGAAGTAACAAATGCATTTCTGAAATGGGTGGTTAATTTCAAAATTATTTAATTTATTCTAAATAATTGGTTTCTTTTCTGATTTTTTCTTTTTTCATTTTCAGATTAAGAATTGCAAGTCCTTTCGTGAAGAATCTGTTTATCTGAGCCCATCGACGGATAACACGAACATGTTCTCTTAGATCACACTGATGTCTTTCAAGATTTTCCTGATATTTAATATTTTGAGTAATTTTTTTTCACGGGTAGGGTAAGGGTTTTTTTTTTTCAGCGGAGGTTTTTTCCCTTTCCTCATTTAATGATACTGCAGACCTGTATGATTTTCCTGTGTTGCACCAACCTCAGCTAGGTTCCTTTTTGTTTCAATATGTATTATATTATCAGTAGGATAAAGTAAGAACACACTGTTTTTTGAAGAAAACAGTCTATATTTCTTGGCTATCGATTTCGGCACAAATTATGCCATCTTCAGGCCAATCTGAAATAACATATATTGAGACATGTGTACGAACTAGGTTAGGATTTTTTCATCTTACCGTTACAAATGCAAATACGAAGTCGAAAATCATAGGTTAAAATATATCCATCCAATGGTATCAACAAAAAGCTATTACGACATTACACTGAAATTTTGATATATTTTAACATATGATTTTCGACTTCGTATTTGTATTTGTAGGGGTAAGATGAAAAAATCCTAACCTAGTTCGTCCACATGCCTCAATATAAATGTTATTTCAGATTGGCCTGAAGATGGCATAATTTGTGCCGAAATCGATCTCCAAGAAATATAGATTATTTTCATCAAAAAACATGGTGTTCTTACTTTATCCTACTAATAGAAACTACATACTGATGGAGAAGTTCATCAAATTTATTTATAGTATTATTTTAGCTCTCTGAATCAAAAGATTATTCATATATATTAAAAAAAATCGATTGGTATGTTGAGTTAAAGTGTTTTTCTTAATTTTTTTCGCATATTTCATCATCGCAACCAAAAATTCGATCTTTCCCTACCTCTCCTGGATCAGCTTTCTGCAAGAAGTTTCACCTTGTTCTATTCCTGTAGCGGTGCCAACCCCTTGCTACCCGCTACCCCAAACGAGTCGAGTTTGTATTCACCTCGGCGTTCAGGTAGTTCGCGAGGGCAAGGTAAGGGGGCACGGGAGGTCAGAGGGGATGATGAATCGATACAGCCGCCGCCGTTTCTGCATGAATATTTGATACCCCCTTCTACCCCACGCTGGCCCCTGCTTCCCTCGCTCTTTGTGAATGTCATATTTGGCACAATTTCGGACGGTTCATTTCTGGATAGGTGTATGAAAGTTGCTTCGATCGATATTTGGTGTTTGGTATAGTGGGATTTAAATATACCCCTCCACAAGAGTTAGGGATATCGTATTCAATCGTTTTGATTCGAGAAAATCGCTGTAAAATCATTTAAAACTCAAAAACAACTTGAATCGATCCAATAAAAATCCGTATGAGACATTTCGTCAATCTGGTCGCCTTTTTTCTGGAGTTTGGTTCTTTGCATATGCTTCATGAATGTTCTTATTTTGAAACGGAGTCACTTTATCAACGGCTTCGATTTGAAACGAGTTTTCTGAAAATGCCAAGACGTAAATTAACAAACGCTGAGGCTAATAGGGCTATCGGAATGCTTCAGGGTGGCCTTACTCAGGTTGTTGTAGCGAAAAGGCTCCAAGTTAGCCAAAGTGTGATATCTCGACTTTGGAATAGGTTCAGGGAGACAGGTTTCGTGTCAGAAAGACCAAGGCTTGGTTGGAGATAAAAAGCCTACATCCACGTGTAAAATGCTACGGAATACTCTTCAAAATGCAAATGGGGTCCAAGTTTCCATCGAAACCATCAGACGACGTTTGAGAGAGGTGAATCTAGGTTCTAGACGTCCATTAAGAGGAGTTAACAAGTGACCATAAACATCAAAGACTGGAATGGGCAAGGCAATATCCATTGGAACGATCAATAGCGTAGTGTTCTTTTCACTGATGAATCCAGATATGGACGATCTTCAGATTCTCGAAGAATAAGGGTATGGACAATGCCACGCATACCCCGTAATCGTCGCTATGTCCAAGAAGTCCATCCATTCCGAGGGGGTAGTGTTATGGTATGGGCCGGGATATGTTTCAACGGGCTCTCAGATCTACACATTTGTCCTGGGAATATGACCATCTTTCACTATAGAAAGCATATCATGGACAATGTTTTGCGAAATTTTCACGCTGCTATTGGTGAAACTTTTCAATTTCTAGACGATAACGTGCAGCCATAGTTGAGAATGCGTGCGAGGAGCTTGGTATTCCATATTTACCAATAACTCCGCACTCACCAGATTTGAATTGCATAGAACATACATGGGATATGCTCCAAAGAAGATTAGATAATCATCTGCCTATCCCAGAATCCTTAAATGATCTGAGAGAGCTTCTGCCCCGTCTATGGAACCAAATTCCTCAAGAAATGTTCAACAACCTCGTGTGTAGTATGAAAAGAAGATGTCAAGCTGTTATTGATGCCCGTGGAGGCCATACATTGTAGTGATAGTCTTGAAATGCTTGAATTCTCTGGAAATTAAATTTCGTTAATTTACTCGATTTTTCTTAACCACCCTGCAGAACAATAGGCTCTCATTTGATCTATATTCTCAGGGACCAAATAAAGAATTGTAAAAATTCAGGCTTTTACCTGACTTTGATTTTCAAGGGATTGTAAGAAACTCAGTCTATTCAAGAAGATGTATGTGGAGGACAAACTTATCTATGTAAAAACCTAGATAGGATAGAAAATAGAAGAAATATGTAGGAGAATTTATTATATTTGTCTTATTCTTCAAATTTGTTTCATTACTATTATAATTATTGTGTATGTTATCAAGATCTTGATTTTTTAGTTCAGCTCTTTTTTTTTGTATGTAGACAGTTATTTTTGAAAGTCCAGAAGATTTATATTTTTCAAACAATTAAAAAAAAATTATTTCTTCGAAAAAAAAGGTATATGCTCTGAATTTTCACGGTTGATGCAATAAAATAAGTACAGGCTGAAGCCTCTATCAGTTCCTTTATACATGTAGCATAAAGAAATGAATGTTATTTGTGGAAGCAAAAATCAAACTGGTTAAGACTTTCACAACCGGATATAATGACATTAAGAGAGACTTCAGAACTTACTAGCCGTGGTTTCTCAGGAATTACTTCACCTAACGATTCACCTATATCTGCGGTATTCAGGCATCTCCAGAGGTTTCTTGTATTGTCTTAGATTTTACTGAGTTACAAGAGAGCGGATTCTTAGATTAAGAATCCTTTGAAGATGCCTCAAAAACAAACAGTTCTATCGAATCGCATTAAAATTTCATACATTCCAAAAACGAATATGGAGTTATAACTGAAGCCATATGAAAAAAAAAAAACCAAATGATTAGGTCTTATGTATGATATTATTTTTCTTTTCATATCGGCCGAAATGGATACACCTCCACTGAAAAAAAAATCCCTACCTCAATCCCCAATATAAATGCAAAACATACGAAAACCCCGCAAACTTTTCCACCCCAAATTAAATAATACCCCGAAACAAAAACATGAATGAAATTAATGACGTCTCATCGGACCCGGATCCGAAACGTGCAAAAAACGGGATTGGCCCCAAGGGGAAGAGACCCGCGGAAGCGGAACCAATGGGGGGGCGTCGCGACGCCTCGCAGGGCGCCCGCGCGACGTCCGACGCCGCCCCCGGCTGGTCCCGAGGCCGCCACACCGGGCCCTGTAGATCGGGAGCGGCAGCTCGAAGTCTAAGTGTTAACGTCCGACGTGGTTTGAGTGGACGTCGGCACCGTGGATAGTCGCGGGCACCAAGGCCCCCAGAGCGGGCTCGGCCTCCTCGGTGAATCGCGAGTAGCCGCCAACATTCGCGTCTTCTTCGCCACTAGGATCGGAAGCGCACTTCCGGATACAGGTGAGTCCCCAAAAAAAAATAATAAAAAAACTCAACACCAAAACTCTGCATGACGCCAGAAACCCCTAAAATGCATGCCAATCTAAACATATCCAAGAATATAAATTCTCTATCCATTCAACTCCACCGCCATATTGATCATCAACCGTCATGTCAAATCCTGTTAACTCTAACTGAAATCGAAAGAAATAAACCTCTCTTCACTTAAAAAAGTCGAATCCATCGTTTAAAACGCAACTACAACACCAAAATCAATTTCTCTAAAGGTCATCCAAGTTCCAGATTTAAAACAAGATGGCGGCTGTATTACTCCGAAAATGGCGGCAATCGATGATCCTTAAAGGTTCTTGACATGCGTGTATTACTGAGTTGAACTCAGTATTGAATAATCGATGGAGAGGTGTTTTCTGGAACATAAAAATTGTACCTGCCTGCAGATCTCTCATTTGGGACACCAGTAAAATAAGAACAACTTTGAAGAACTTTTTCTTGTGGTTTCATCAATTCTTTTTTATCTTGTCTCGGTGTTCACTCTTATATCCTTGGCCACACTTTGGATTCACTATATCTTTTTCTGGTTTAGTTTGTTTCAAATTGTGCCTCTTGAAAAAGCTGTCCTAACCACACCCTTTAAAGTTCCAGAGATCTAATGAAATCCAACATCTGGTAAGGCTTCAGCGAGGCTAATTCCTCACTAATACAAGATTCTTGACCAAGACCTCGTTTTCTTTGACTTACAATTGCAGAGTATTCCGTGGCTAGGTGAATAGGAGTTTCTCCTTCCTCTCCATAGGATCAACATTAGTCAATATCCAAAAAGCTTAATCTTAAAAGATGCCCTCTGAGGTGATAATGCCCCATGAGGAGGTATAGTTGGTTCTTACTAAGATCCAGATAAATTTTGGATCTTGTAGAGTCAAATTTCAGTTTGAAGGAACTTTTTGGAGTGATCCTTCTAAGGCAGATTTCTCTAGACTGTTTCCTTTTCGGCTTTCTCTTTCTTCAGAAACTCTTTCTCATAAGTACATTTTCCTATGCCACAGAAAGGTTCCAGTCTAGTGAGCTGCTTCAGTGCATCTCTTCTGGCAAGTGTTTTATCCTCTTCCCTTCCTTTGATTCCCAAATGACAAGGAACCCAAATTAAAGGGACCTTATTCTTTTTGTCCACCTCATTGAGTTTGCTCTGGCACTCCCAAGACAACTTTGAGTCAATAACATAGAAGCTCAGTGCTTTGATGGCAGCTTGACTATCTGAGGCAATAGCTATCGCCCCTTTTCTTCAGTCAATCTACATTTTTAAGTATCTTTCATCCCAGATATGCTCTGTTTAAAAAAGAATTCAGTTGGTACTTAAACATTCTCCGAGATACTCTCGTTTAATTGTTGTTACTTGATGACTACGCTACCTTTGATTCAGACTATAATATTGAGAATACTTAAAGAGATCTAAGACTTTTTACATTGGCTGTTGACTTCGGATTATATCGGAAATCTTTGATCAAAAACTCATTAATTTCTCTATCACATTTTGACCATGAGGTTATCCATTTTTTCTTCATTTAGCTACACCATGAACCATCTCAACTTATTGGACAGAAATCGAATACAAACTTGAACCAATAACCAAATTTGTATAGCTTGAAGACTGACACTCCAAGCTGTAGTCCAGGTACTATAAAAATAATTTTATTTGTAACTCGTCTGCTAAAGCCGAAAGCTAATATCGATGAGTGCGTCACGAGTTCCTCGAGTGTTTCAGTGTCCACATAAGAAAAAAGGTGCATGAATCATTTATAACCCAACCACATACTCACAAACACATAAACATACAATTAGGATGAGCGAGACATTATAAATATATAACTTTTCTCTATTTCAGTATCGTAATTCGTTCATTACAGTACTAAAAGTAGAGCAGTAATGAAACTCATTCTTCTGAATTTAGAGAGTTTTTCACAAAACTTGACTGAAATAGAGAAAATATCGTCTAATATTCGTTGCAGAACGAAATTCCAACACTCATGTAGGAATAGGTGCTCATTCTGCAACTTGTTTTAGAATATACTACTCTCTATTTCAGTATCGTAATGAGTTCATTACTGTACTAAGAGTAGTGCCTTAATGAAACTCATTATAGCATTGTTTTCAGTTATAATTTTCCTTTTGTGGTTGTCAGTACTGACCTCAGATCCTCTCAAGTTTCAAATCAAATAAATTAAAATCCTGTAATTTTTCAAATTTTGTAAGTCATGTGCCATAAAAGTCACTAATCTGAATTTTTATTTGACTTTCGAGAGTATTTTACAAAACTCGACTGAAATAGAGAAAATACCGTCTAATACTAGTTGCAGAAGGCAATCCCAACACTCATGCGAAAGCATTCTGCAACTTCTTCAAGATTCTCAAATGATTCATAACCTCCCTTATCCTAATTCTCAACGGGTTGCGGGGGGTTGAACACAGTGCCTCCCCACCCGCCTACGAACCAAAAAAAAAAAAAAATTAACAATACTTTCCTATGTCCAGGTTGACCGGATGGCACTGCGTTCTCCCGCACCCGTCAAGCCTTAAACTCAACCACCCAGACCACACCAGAAGCTACACAGAGATGGCATCGTTCAATTTCCACGTGCCCCTGGTCAACATGGAGTTCGTCGAGCTCCGGGAGGCCGTCTGGGCCAAGCTCCAAGAGCCCAAGTCGCAGAGGAAGCTGATCATGCTGATCGTCTGCATCGCTCTCCTCCTGGACAATATGTTGTACATGGTGATAGTGCCCATAATCCCGGATTACTTGCGTTACATCGGCGCGTACAAAGACGAGCCCCAGCCCATGCTGCCGGGAAACGTGACGCTTCCACCAGGTACCCCTTACAAACACGACCACCACGGCCAGGATTCGGCTACCGGCATCCTATTCGCATCCAAGGCCATAGTGCAACTCCTGGTGAACCCTTTCTCAGGGGCAGCCATCGATCGGATCGGCTACGACATCCCTATGATGATCGGGCTCTGCATAATGTTCCTGTCGACGGCTACGTTCGCCTGTGGCCGCAGCTACGGCCTCCTGTTCTTCGCTCGGAGCCTCCAAGGGGTCGGTTCGGCCTTCGCGGACACCTCAGGCATGGCCATGATCGCCGACAGGTTCACGGAGGAGAACGAAAGGTCAAAAGCGTTGGGTATCGCTCTAGCGTTCATCAGTTTCGGATGTCTGGTAGCTCCGCCTTTCGGAGGCGCTCTGTACCAGTTCGCTGGAAAGGAAGTGCCGTTCCTCATCTTAGCTTGCGTGTCCCTGATCGACGGATTCATGCTTCTCCTGGTCATGAAGCCCATAAAAGAACAATGGAAGATATCCCAGTGCACGCACGCACCATCGGTGCCCATTTGGAAGCTTTTCATGGACCCCTACATCGCCGTATGCTCTGGAGCTTTGATGATGTCCAACGTAGCCCTGGCTTTCTTGGAACCCACAATATCGCTGTGGATGGAAGACAACCTAACCACCGAAAACTGGAAGATCGGAATGATCTGGTTACCGGCTTTCTTCCCCCACGTAGCAGGCGTTTACGTCACCGTCATCATGTCCAGAAAATACCCAACTTACCAGTGGCTCATGGCAGCCGCAGGTTTGGCCCTGGAAGGCATCTGTTGTTTATTCATCCCTTTCTCAACCTCCTACGTGTTCCTCATGATCCCAATCTGCGGGATCTGCTTCGGGGTGGCTTTAATAGACACGGCAATCCTCCCCACTCTCGGTTACCTGGTGGACGTACGTTATGTATCAATCTACGGAAGCATCTACGCCATAGCGGATATTTCGTATTCTCTTGCTTACGCAGTCGGGCCTGTTATAGCAGGTGGTGTGGTTGAAGCTATAGGTTTCACCGCTTTGAACCTTCTCATAGCTTTTTCCAATCTTCTTTACGCTCCTGTGTTGATGTACCTGAAGGACATCTACGACTTTAAGCCTTTCGAGAACGAGGCCAACATCCTGATGGCCGATCCTCCGAATCGGGAGTACCAAACATACTCCATGCAGGAACAAAAACCCGTCGGAGGGGAAGTCCTCAATCACCTAGAATATCGCCAACAACAACAGGAAGAAACGTCTTTCGACGGTGGGTACCAGCAGGTAAACGATACCAGTTACCAGCAGTACCAAGAACCACAGCAGGCCCCACAAGCTCCCATGAGGAACGCCGGGTGGTCCCAACCCAGCGAACCATCGCAACCAAACCCTTTCAGGCCCCAGGATACGACTTCTTCAGGAAGAAATCCTTTCAGGCAAGGTTTCTAGGTGAAAACTGTATGTTATCCGTTATTATATACATAGCGAGTTGTTCTAGTCTATGTACATATCACACTCTTGTTCCTCTTGATTTGTAAATAAATGAATTGTAGTTGGATGTAGATATGGCGACGAATATATTCCGCACTTGACAATATCTCGAAGTTTATGATTCTCAATTCAAAATTTCATTCATAATATAAAAATTTGTTGTCAATTTTGACGAGATATTGCCAGGTGCTCGTATGAATCCAAAATTGTATAGTCTATTTTGAATTGAGTACTTATTTGTGTTAATTTTATATTGCGTTGAGCGTTTTATAAACTTATCAACTGAGATCACATACATATCAGAATCGATTGATTCGCTTTGTTAAGACGTGATAGGCCAATAGTTTGGTCACTTTAGATTTAGGTGTATATAATTTCTATAACGTTAATGATGAGTAAAATTCCAGGTAGAAGTATTGTGGTTGGGGCGGGATCACTAGATATTCTTCGACGAATCCAAAAATGATTAAATGATTCAATTGCAATTTTTCGTCGAACGATATCTGATGTCAATATTTCTACCTAGCTAAGACGTAGCTGTAGATTAGAGAAGAACCTAAGATATCACTACTATAGTAGCCCGCAATCACCCCGTCTCCTTCTATACGTGTATATTCAAGTTGGATTTTATTCAAATAGCTCTCTGATAGTTGTCAATTTCCATGTGAATAATACATTTCGAATAAATGTGAGAAACATCTAATATCTCATTTCGATATTAATATAAATACGTTTGGTAACCAGAAAAATTGCTCAGATGTGTAGATAAAGATAAACATATGCCCCCCGTATATACTGTAAATTTTCCCGAAGAAAGAATTTCTGATATATAAAGATGATATTGTATTCGAGACGGAGATATCGTAAGCATAGATAAAGTAAGAACGTAAAATAAAGCATATACCTATACTGAATATCAACATATTTCATCTTGTGTTTACTAATCAAAGAAACGAAAAACGTTCAAAGATTCAGAAAACTGCAGTTTTAACTTGACTGGCCAAATCCGAAATTCTTCAAAACGAATTGATTCAAAACAGCTAATTTTAGGTACACAAACACAAAGAGAACTAATAAATAAAATCCAATAGGAGATAAGCTGAGATGTTAGCTGTTTTATTAGTTTTTTTTTCAGTCGAGTGATGTAAATGGGCTTTTAGGTGTTGTGCTAGTCGGTTAAAAGTTCAGCAATAACATAGAATATTCCTTTTTTTCTTGATGGTGAAATTTTCAAACACAAAGTCGTATCAACAATGCATCGAAAATAGACATATCTGTAAATCTTCTGCTGTGGTGCCTATAGATGAAAAATATCTTATAGAATATTCAGATTTTTCCATATTGTAGATAAAACGTCATGTATTTCATCATCTGTTTTCAATATTGAGGTACAAGTGATGTTGTTTGTTTCAGCAGTTTTTGTATGTCTAAAGTCATGCATATCTGATACAAAATAGATATTCTCGTTGAAAAACTGAATGATAATATTGAATGAATTCCAGTGAATATTTTTGCGAATTTATTGGATTTGCTGATTGGTTTTCTTTACTCAAATATTATATGAGAAGATTTTCGAAATACAGCTCTATATGAATGTTTCTTCTAATTTACTATTTACTGCTATGTTGTTCCTGTTTTTCATAAATGTATGAGATTACGTTTTCAATTATAGCATACTAGATCAGCTTCAATTCTGATCTCTCAACAGTTATAATTAAAATTTTTGTGGAATCATCATCAGATGCATTGAAAGCTATCTTTAAAGTTGTGAACAGGTTATAGAATAGACTACTGAAGTAATGTCATATCAGTGTAGAGTGATACCGATTGATGTGCGTGCTGGTTCTAATTGATGGCTTAAAAGCCCTGTTATGTTGAGTTTAAGACCATTTATTTGTTATTAGATGAACCAGATATACACCACTATGTCTTGAAGTTGTGGAAATCATGAATGGATCTATTAAAATGATTGTTAATCAATTCTGGTTTGTTTTGTGTATTTAAACCCTCCAATAATGAATCCTGGTGCTCTTATATTTGTGCTCATTAGGGAGAATTTTTTTGAATAATTTTCATTCCATAAAGTCCGGAATAGGAAAACATGCCTTCAAAAACCATCCCCGACGATCATTTGTACCAATTAAGTTGAAGTTAACTTGTCCCTTTGACGAAGTAATTTCATTTGCGAACTCTAATTTGAAGGTAAAATATTGAAAATTCAACGAGGCGAATCTTTGCGATGGATTGACATGTCGTTTCCTAATTAAGCTAATTTGGAAACTGCGAGGGGATGCTCTGTAGGGTAGAGATGGGCTCGGTTGAAACCTGCTAGAGCTGATCATTCTTCGAATGCTGTTGCACGATCTTTGATGAAGTTCAGGCTTTCACAATTCAATGTTCTGCGCATTTTCTCGAGTTTTTCTGTTATAAGAACCATCTCATGGCATTAGCCAAGACAATAGAAAAAGAATTTGCGAAATTGGTCCATCTGTTCACACGTGATGCGATTACAAAGCGAAACATGGCTCTATTTTCATTTATGTAGATTTCTAGACTCTTTTTCTTTTTATTCTTGTTGCAAATTGTGTATTTTTCTATTTTCTTTATGGTCTTTGTTAATTCGAATGAAATAGTGGGTTTTTTATCGATAATTTGTACAAAAAATTGAAAAAAAGGGAATAAGTATAGAAATGCGAATGAGGTCAGTTGAAAACAGCGATCGAACCTTTCAAAATCAACCCCATGGAAGTGTCACGTAGCACTCATCTCTATCAGATCCACCAGCAACCCCTAGAACACGCGCATTTCGTTGAGATAACGAACGGAGGGGTGATTTGCTATGCGGTTGCCCTCTGTTATACAATGGAACCGTCTGAATTACCCAATTACTCTGTGCCCCGCGCGCTCTATGTTTTAATTACAATCTGATAATGACGTCCGTTTGTAACACAATTTTGTAGTCGTGTAGTCCTTGGATAATGGAATTCTCCGTACAAAGGGTGGCATGATGTTGTTGTGTTTATTTTATTTCTTTGGGAGGAAAGAAAATCTGTACGATACTTTCTAAAGTATGAATGCGACCGAAATCATTTCCATGTAAAATATTGCCAACACGAGGCGGTATTTCTGAAATTGTCAAAAAGTTATCAGATCTCATGTAGAGCCAAGCTGTAACTCTACACTCTTCATCTTGTCCTTGTTTCACAAACTCTATGTCTTGGTCGAAAGAAGTGACTTGGCCGTTTCGTTACTATAAGAAATATTGTATACAAATCCAGCTGTTTTGTTGCCAATACTCAAAAAAGGATTCTTGAGATAATTTTCAGCTGTTACAAAGGGTCTTTTCTGATCTAAGTCCTCGGGAAAGCTTAAAAAAACGTTGAATTTCATGAACTCACAGATTGATGTAGAAATTTCAGAAAGGAACTAGATCGATTAGAATGTGAATTTCAACCCGACAGTCTCCGATTTTATTCCTTCTAATTTCTCCTTGCTTTGATCCCGCTCCTTACCTCTGTTTATATTCCATCAAAAGACCCGCCCGCAAAGTTTGTTCAACTTCTTCTAATTCAATTGAGTGCCGGAGAGATTCGATTCCACGTTGCTGGTCAAATATTGAGGAGAAACTCAAACGGACTGGTAGACTACTGAAGAGCTCTCGTGTTGTGTGTGTTCTTTTAGGGAACACGATGCCCCACCTTTATGAGCGGCAACGCGACTCCCCTGGGACTAGGGGGAGAGCTGGATGACCCGTTCAGTGTCGGGGACAATCGATAGATTAAAAATGTGCAGGAGAACTTGAAGGATGCAGTAGAGAGATTCTAAGATTTTTCGTTCTACTACCCTACTTATTTTTCCTGTGATGGGATTCTGTATCGTCAGAACGTATCGATCGAGCAACGAAACGGGCAAGTCGTAGTAGCTATCTTCTGATGATGATCTCAGCTATCGGTATAGCTCCAAGAGCCTTCTGATATAGGACCACAAACTTTTTTCTGAGCAAGAGAGGGTGGTTCTAATATTCATCTATCTACTATAGGTAGAAAATTGATTCATTTTCAGCAAAGACGAAGCGTCTATATTTTCTTGAAGTGTTTCGTCTTATTTTTGAACCCTCATAACTTGAGTGTGGAATGAAGTAGATGAACAACATTCTCAGGATATAATGTCAGTAGTGAACTCATCAAACGTGCAAAGTTTCAAGTGTACAGCTTGTGCACTTCAGGTTTTATAGATATCTAAAAAGCCCCGATTTCGTCACTCACTCACTGATGATCATAAAAACTGTTGGGGTATTTCCCGATGTCCTATCAAGTTGAAATTTGGTATGTGAGCTAGTTTCAGTACACAATTATTTTGACTCGAAATAGATCTCGCAATTATTATATTTCATTTAATTATCATTGGGGAAAGATGAACAAAATGAAAGGATTCTGTCGTAAGCAACGTACAAAACAATTGAAATCCAACCAAAACTATAGCTGGTGAAAATTTCAACAAAATCGGAGAACCACGAAAAAACACACAGGTTATTGAATTTGACAAAAATTTTGCCTGTCCGGAATTTATTGACGGGGAGTATATTAGTTCCTTTCTGAAATTTCTACATCATTCTGTAAGCTCATGAAATGAAACGTTTTTTCAGCTTTTCCGAGTACTTAGATCAGAGAAGACCGTTTCTAACAGCTGAAAATTATATGGAGACTTCTCTTCTGAGTTTTCATGAAGCAAATCGGATTTCTTCCAGTTTCAGTGAAGGGAACATGCAAACATTAGATTAGATTTAGATTAAGAATAAATGAAATTAAAGAAGTGCAGCACTACTAGGGAAGTACTCTAGATTGTTAAAAATATAGAAACCGAAGGCAAGTTTGATCCCAGAGCTGACCAAGAAATTGTAGAATAACCCATGAATCAGAGAATATTCAATCACAAATTTCGAACGAGAAGTTTCTCACAAATCTACCAAAGATGGAGGTCTTATAACCATAGAATTGAAATGGCGTCAACTGTTTATCATCATAGAAGCCACAGAATCCGCTTTGACACCTGTCAACCGGCATGCCTGCCAACGGAAACAGCCCAATGATGAAGTGCAACACGGTTTCCGGTCGGATATTTCAATGAGTCTCTCATAACTTCCGGTGGAGCGGCTCGCTTAGTGCGTCGCTTTGTTGTGCGAGCGGGTGCCGAGTCAATTGGGCGTGCTAGGGGTCGTGGCGCCCTCTGGAGATTGGCTTTGTTAGTCGCCCCAGCCCCGGCCTCAAAGAACTACAACGTCCGGGGCCCCTTTTCGCCGTTCGATTTATGCCCCCGGAGAATGCGGTTGAGCATACGTAATTTAATGAAGCTCTTCAGACGATTTCGATTTTCCGCGGTTTTTTTTTCGAGAGCGAGCGAGGGTTGCCAACCGGAGAGCCTTCAAGAGGTTCTAGGTTGATTTTCAGGAAATTCGAGAGATTTATTTTCGACTTGAAGCGTTGAGTTTCGGGATATTCATACAAATATCAGATTGAACACTCCTTGAGCTCCTGACGTTTATATACTAACTGACAAAGAAACTCCAACACCCATTCGACGCCATCTTGTGTAACCTTTTACGGTTTAGCATCGCCAGCAACGATTACAGTGGTGCAGAAATCGACAGCATTTTATGGAATGGCATCAGGTCGTCTTTTCTGATTAATCTTAATCTTCCTCGGGTGCACATGATGGCCGAAGAAGTGTTAGACGTCGTCGGAGAGGAAGACGTGAACATTTTGATGTTGAGCGTCATTTACAGGGTGGGCAAAATTCATGATACATGAACTACGACTTTTTAACTCGACGAAATAGAGGAAAATGAATGACACGCTACGGTGTTCTCTTTTAGAGAAACTGAAAATGCCATCAACTCCATTCCTCTATCTTCTTTTGTTTTCGAGTTATAGGATAAAATTGAAATTTGGGCGATTTCAACTTTGGCCATGATCTCCTTTTCTGTTTGTGCTAGGATGTTGAAATGAAAAAGCTTTTTTCATAGCAATCCAGTAGCTTACCTTGTTTTTTCCCAAGAGGTTTTCTTGCCTAGCTATAACATAAAGTTGTGTTTTTTCTTATGGAAACAATAGTTGGAATAATTACTGCACTTAATTCAATGTGAAGTTACTTGGGATGATCCATCATAAAGGTGGAACGTGTCGTGCCCCTTTACATGAAGTATGCTTAATCGAAATTAATGTGGAGCAGTTCCGTGGCAGATAATGGACAATGGAACATGACAATCGATAGTGTTGCACGTGCCACTGAAACGTTGGGTCGTCTCCATAATTGATTGAGATACCTATCATGATATGACATCAATAACATCACTTTAATTTATATCTCTTCAGTATTACCAGGAAAAAAAATTGATACCAAATGAGTTTGGGTGTACAGATTCAACTCTCCTCTCCCCTGAGCAAGAAGTATCCCAAATCCTCTCAGAATAATCCATAACCTTGCTCTGCATACGTCCGACTCTGCGAAACCTCGCATTCTGAGACAGAAGCAATTCCAGAGGCGAGGGAACATTTCCAATTTAACGGAATAGTCAAGACGTATTACTTCCAGAGTGTTCCCCGACGTACGATACGTAAGAGGAAATGATGGTCGTGAGTCCACTGGGAGCCGTTTCTAACACTTATGTTTCTCATCGGTTACTCCGATGTACAACTACAACTTCTAATTTGGAAAGTTGCAGGGGTGGGGCTAGAAATGTACAGTTAGAGGAGCTGGATCGATTCAGGCATTGAAAACCTTGGTTCAACGTTTGGGTATCTCGTTATGGTCTTCTGGAGAAGACTGCAAAAGAAAGACTGCAGGCTAGAGTATCAATAGGTTTTTATAACTTACCCATTCTTTCACTAGTTTAGATTCTAGCAATATAATTGCCTGCAATGAATCCAAATCAGAACTGAACACATTTGGAGACAACTCATCCAAATATCCGTTGTTAAAACTTTCTTCAAAAAGCATTTGATCGATGGATCAAGAATAAAATCAGAGGTGCGCTCGTATATTTTGCTGCGAGAGCCGAGGCAATCACCTGACTTCAATCCATCCGAATTAGGGCCTAGGTCCGCGAAGACCCGAGGGATTTTACCCCAGCCAGGAACTATGTCAACCCTCAGACCAAGCAAGAAATTGGATTACGCTAATCGATGTTTCGGAATTAAATAAAGCCATCAATAACACGGGCCGGAAAGCCATGATCGAATATTTATTCGGAGGATATTGGAATTTTTTTTGTCGTCGAGGATTGGGACGCTTCGTTGGAAACATTGATTTTTCATGCTTCCCTCCAGCTCCATGAAAACCCCAACATGGAACGAAAATTCCCCAAGAAGTGATCTTTCATGAAAACATTTTTTTCCCGCGTTGAGGTCTACAGCTTTTTTTTGGTGGATGATGAAAGTTAACGTTAATGAATCATGTTAATGAAATGGGGGAATTCCAAACGTTATCCACCCAAAAGGAGACTAAGAGAAGAATAGAATATTGCAAAGGATTACCCAGAAAGATATCTGACCACTATGCTCAAAGTCAGCAGATTTGCTTAGTTAGTCCACTGCGACTTTAGCTTTCGGCTCTCGCCTTGTCCAGAAATTCCTTCTTATAGGTACGTTTTTGTACCACAGCAAGGTTCCAGATTGGCTCAATGGAACTCCTCTCAATGGACGTCTAGAACCAAGATTCACCTCTCTCAAACGTCGTCTGATGATAGCATTATACACGTAAATGTAGGCTTTCTTCTCGCCAAAACGGTGATGAAACGATCCTGGGCAGGTGTTGTTTTTCGTCGCCCACCAAGCCTTGATCTTTACAACACGGAAGCTGTCTCCCTGAACCTATTCCAAAGTAGAGATATGACACTTTGGCTGTCTTGGCATTTTCAGAAAACTCAATCAAATCGAAGCCGTTGATAAATTGACTCCATTTCGAAATAAGAACATTCATGAAGCATATGCATAGAACCAAACTCCAGAAAAAAGGCGACCAGATTGACGAAATGTCTCATACTGATTTTTATTGTATCGATTCAAGTTGTTATTGAGTTTTAAATGATTTTACAGCGATTTTCTCGAAGATTACGTACTTTTCAAAACTATTGAATACGATATTCCTAACTCTTGTGAAAATTAACAATATTGTTCCTATTCGATGAGCTAAAGATTCTACTGCTTGGGTCCAAGAAGGCCTTTTTCTAAAGCTGATCAGTTTACTAGATGGCTTCAATCGCTTATTTTCCTGCTTTATCCTGCTGTTCGATTTGACATGACAACAAAATTCCTGAAGACATCTCATGTATCTCTCTAATAGATTACGAAAGGATGTAAACCAAACACGATGGCTTTAAAAAACAATTCCGCTGAAAGCTCGGAGGGATATCTCAACCTAATAAAATAACGAGCATCAAAGTATGCCTCGCGTTATATAATGACAGAGCTATCAGCCCCGAAAGTGCATCCCGCCATTAGAGCAGGTTATGCCTCATGTAACTCTGCCTTTATTGTCGAGCTACTCCGGCTAGGTGCCATAAATTAAAAGTTCGTTTCTTCCCTTGTCTGCCACTACGCGTGCAGTGCGAGAGAGGGTGCACCACCCCCGTGAAATTGCGGGGTTGTCCCTGGCTGGCGTAATTGTATGAAGGAGTGGGTTGGAGAGGTGAACTAATGAGTCACATGATAAGGTGGTGGGCGAGGAGAGCTTTCTGGTGGAGGAGAAATCCAATCTTAGTCGGTTGGAGGTGTAGAGCTATTTTCTTGGAACACGTAAGATCTCATTTCTTGGGGAAGAACATGTCGAGGATTTCGTATTTGGAAAAACACGTGCCAAAATGTATACTAAGTGACAAAGAAACTACAACAGAAGGAGTGTTCATGATTCAATAAACCACTCAAAAAAACAGAAATAAAAAATTATCAAAAAAAGAAATTACAAAACAAATAAAGATGTACTGAAAACTGGAGAAAGAATTTTCGTTTAACCATATAAAAAGCTAGTAGGTAGGTACCTCCAAACTTTATATAATCGTCATAATTTGATTGACTTTTTAATAGATTATTTTTTTTTAATTTCATTTTACTTGAGAGAATTTGAAAAAATATTTTATTCATTGTTATTTATCGATAGATTTCAATTGAGATTCGAAGTTGGTAGTTGGTAGACACAATCATTTTTCCATTCTTCAGTGCATCTTTCTCAGTTTTGAAATTTCGTTTTTTCAATTCCCAGTTCTTTCAACTTTTTGATTTAACTCTGGGACACAATCAAATTCTTGGTTAACTCCAGAAAGCAGCGAAACCAAAAAACGGATTTTCTTACGAAAATGATAAAAGTTAAAGATCTCAGAACTCTCATCAAAATCGTCGCAGCTTTATCCACCTGATCTCCCGACACAAACTTTCCTCCTTTATGTCTTGACGGCGGTGCCAGACTATATTCCTCCGCTATTATCCACGACACCCCTTCGTAGGGGTTGAGAGAATGGTCCCCGGTTATGAATATTAATGTCCTGTTTCTGTCATCACCCACCCCAATGCCAACAACCGATGCTTCTCATAAGCTTGTATTCATTTTTTTTTCGGCAACCAGTCAGGGGAGTTTATCCCTTAAACGGTCATTGTATTTTCTGCGAGAAAAACTCCAGTTTGTATTGAGTTTTCTTTGAGGGAGTAAACAAAATTCATCATTCTAAAGAGGTAAGTGTAGTGATGTTTGTCCAATGTAACTCAATCGTGGTGTTCTCAACTCTTCAAGATATTTGTTCTCTTGTTACTGGCCATATTTCTGCCTGTTATATCATTGTTTCCTTTTATCTCATTCGTTTTCTACACAATTCTTCAGGAATTTTTGTTTCAATTTATTCAGATTGTAATTATTCTTCCAAATTGCAGTCAATCCAGAGTATTTTCTGAGCTCTATTCCGTCCAAAACGCCATAACTCTTACGTTCAATTTTGAGTTCTTTTACTTAACTTTAACTTTACGGGTCTCCTTCAATCTCATATCATTTCGTACTACACTATGTCCTTTAGTCAGTTTTTTCCTTTTTGCCTAATTCGGTTAATAATTTACAAAATGATCTAGATGTTTATATTTTTCGAGCTTGAATCCATAAAATCTTTATATTGAAGTTCCTAACGCTATAAATGCATGGGGGGAAAATTCTGCTGTACGGTCCTGTGATTCTGGTGAAGTTTCCGCTCACAGGGGATCCGCATGAAATATAAAACATTTATGACTGTAATAACATGGGGAACCAGGATTGGCTGAGGGAGGGTGGATAGGTAACTAACTGTACCGTACAGGGGGCGAACAAAATTACTGCGTTAACTGGGGGGGTATTATTCCGCAGTAAATTTTAACGGAGATCATTATTTGAGCATCAATTCGACCTTGGGCCTTTCTAATGAAAATTTCATCGTTACGAGCAAACTAGTCGTTAGAGCAGAAAAAATTGCAACCTCAACAGTTTTGTTCTGAGTTGTTAGGAATCGACTAAAAAAAATTCACTTCCTTTTCTGATTATTGAAAAAGTGGATCAACAAAACTAGATCATAATTTTTTAATATAAAACTTACCACAAAGGTGTTCGCCCATGCCACAGGACCCTCAATGGTTGATTATCTCTCATTGTTGAACCAATAATCTAAAAAAAAATAACTTCAATCTAATATCAATTACTTCAACTAATGCATAATATAGGATACTTATATATGGGGACAAGAATGACCTCATTCTCTTCCGGACACCCTGTACATTCGAAAAGAAAGCGGAAACGCGTGGAAATACGAGTGGAAATACTTCTTCGTCTCCTTATTCATTATATTTCCAATTACACTAATTCCCTCACAACCCGGAAAAATAAAACTGTTTCTTTTTCCCCTCCTCGCAATTTCAATCTTTATCCCTAATGAAAAACGTGAGACATTCAGTTTCTGCTTTCGACCGTCTACGAACTCAACGAGAAAAAAAATCTAATTTGCGGCTGTCGTCGAGTGGTTTTTTCATCGTACCTGACATGCGGCAGTGGCGTTCGTCAGCAGAAAAGAAATTCGTCAAAAAATAAGGATGGTTGGAAAAGACCGCACTAATACAGAAGATACATTCATGTCACTCTTACTCTGAGAGTCCTAAGAGCTTCTCCCCTTTAAAATTGCTCCCAGCGAAGGCCAGACGAAAAGGCTTTGTTGATACATCCCTGTATACAGGAGGAGTTTTCCAATTTCAGGTTTATAGGCAATTCTTCTTTTCACCAAAGCGAACCTATTGACACTTTCAATTTCATCAAGTACCCGCTCACCCCAGAGAAAAATAGATCTTCGGGATATGTACGATGGACCCATTTTCCTGAGCCATTTTACATGTGTCAAGTTGGAGAATAAAAAACTAGATAGAAAACCGAATATTGAGACGTGTTTTCTGATGTTTCTCTTGTATATCCCAATATTCCTTCATCTGCTTCCAACAGATGGCGTCAAAACCCGATAGATCTCGACACTCCTCAACCATATTCTTCAAATACGATTTCAGTACTTCAATCTGCACAATGAGTAATAAACTGTTTACTCTTAAAAGTCTTTGAACCGCTGATTCCTCTCACAACCTACCCTGACTAAACATCAGGTGATATGTTTCTTGAGTCGATATAGATTCGTCCTCTCTCGCTTGTAGAACGGTTTCTACACTCCTGTGCATAATCTGAGGTCTGCAGGAGCTCGTTGTACCAGCTCCACTAACAGTTTCTGATTCCTCAAGGTTTGCACATGGTTCTTTACGGGTAGAGAGATGCTATACAGTATCTCCACAGGCTTCATTGCTATTGGGTTGAGGATATATCGGGCTATCGATGATGAGAGGAACCAGGGTTCGTTTCAGAAATTAAACACAATTATTGGAACAAAAATCATTCGATTGACTGTATTATTTTACAGTTTGAAAGGTATTTTTGTAGATGTTCCAATTCAGTCTTTATGTAGTTTTTTTTCCAAATTTCTGGTGTATTGGATATGAGAATCCTTCCAAAATACTTTCACATAGAGACATTATAATTTTTTTTTGTTTCTCATTCGTAAACGTCAGTTTCCAAAAACACAATATTAATCAAGAAAGTTTATTTCATCAAGTCACGAACTTCTAAACTGATACTTAACTTGCAAATTTTTTACAAGATAGTAGTATTATTTACATTACGTCATATTTTTCAATAAATTTTTCAAGGAGAACAAACCTGCGAACAGGGGCATTTTCTTTCTTTTCCAAGCAGCTTTTCAGTATAGATCATTTGGCCCATAAAGTATTAGGGCTGAATCTAGCTTATAGTTGATTTAAGTAGACCAACAAAAAATCTTCAGTTACCTCAATCACACTATTTTTGTTTTGCCACCTTTTGAATTCGTTGTATTCTCGTTCGTACCTTGAAGCTGATTTTGCAGGTCATAAACTTGATGCCATACTGCTGGCTGCCTCAATAATTTCTTTTGGTACATTCATTTTCGCTTTCGCCAAAACAAATGTAAATAAAAATAAACAGACATGTTCATGGCAACGGTTCCGAAGCTTATGACATTTGCGACAAATTATTGAGATTTTTTTGGAATTTATCTAACCTCTTTACAAATGAGAAACAAATAAAATATAAAACAATAAACGCAAGGTAACGGGTTTTACTGGCTCAAGGAGGTAACTGACTCGCCTGCGGCTCGTCAGTTATATCCTCCATTCGCCAGCAAAAACCCTCTTACCTTGCTAGTAATGTTATATACTATTCATGATTTTGAAAAAAATTATCGACAAAAATATTCTCACCGATAAGGCTCATTAATTAACATTTAATTTTCCCATTATCTGAGAATTAGAATAGAGTCCTACAATTTCTCAATCAAGAAGTTTTCAGTCTAGAAAATTTCAAGAAGTTTTGCTTATCAACTTAGTTTTGTTTATAATTATTACTTTTGTATTTTTCGATCTTTTCCATACTATATTTGCATTTTTATATTCCTTCACTTCTGTTCAGCTGAT
Organism: Hippodamia convergens; assembly: GCA_038502775.1. Classification (NCBI taxonomy): domain Eukaryota; kingdom Metazoa; phylum Arthropoda; class Insecta; order Coleoptera; family Coccinellidae; genus Hippodamia; species Hippodamia convergens. The sequence goes on from CM076607.1 coordinate 102,765,062, forward strand.
TTTATAAGAATCGAAACGTCTAATCGAGTTTCTTTGACCAAGGACAAAAAGCACCCTCCAACAATTTTTTTTTCTGTGTTGTAAGATCCATCGCTTCAATTTCTTTCGGATACAGAGCAATTTCCTCTGAAGTCGTTACGGGACAAAAAACCCCAACACTTCTTCCGCCTTATCCTAATGACGGCCCAGAGCATGGACATCTCCGATAGCCTGATAGATGACTCAGCTTCTCCAAGACATGTTTCCTGATTGCCTACATTCCCGGATCATCGCCTGGTCCAGATAAGATTCGGGTACAATGGGGGCCTTCCTGTATTACTTATCCGACAAGCCGTATAACTTCAGTCTTCCTGCTTTCAGTTAGAAAGGATTCTTGGAGGGAGAAGATATATTTCAACGTCTTGTTTCTCTTCGATTTAATTCGATCCAAAGTCTGATCATGATGATAAAGAATTATATGTGTCCTTGCTGATAAAACATTCAGCATGTTCACCTTGTGACAATAATTTCGTCTTAAGAAATGCAGATGGCGACAAAACATGTTCAATTCAAGAAGTATCTCCCCATAACGTTCAAATATCGACATCGAGTTACACTCATCATGATCAGATCATTCATACGAGAAACTCTCATATTTCGAGTATGTTGATCTGCATCTTCGAACCTTTGCGGTGGTGATATTCGACTAATCATCGAAGTAAAACTCCTGTAATATAATATCCCAGTGGTACTTATTATTTTAGTTTCTTCGAGTAATTTTATCTTATTTATAAGCTAAAATTATTTTGGCTGTGACTTTTTTGTGATACTAGCTGATAAGATGTTTACTAAATCTAATGATCCACTAAATCTAGTCTGAAACCCAGTGGAATTTTAAAATATTATTTTACAGTGCTAACTAGTCCTAGGTTAAGTCAACGCAAAGGTTCTGTTAACATAATGAAAATCAATACCAATAAGCATCCATAGTTGTCCTGCTCTGTTAATAAGTCCATATCTTGAGTTTATTAATGAAGCAACTGTCAGACTTGAAAAAAACCAGACGCCCTCAATTAAAAACAAACAAATCTGTAACATTTTCTCCTCTATACTCCAGATTCAAACTGCGTAAAGATTTCTTTCGAAGTAAAGCATAAGAATTATTCAGATTCGGCAATCTGAATGGAATACATGCAATATTATCAAAAAACATCAACGTACAATCCCAACTCTGACACTATGGTCTGATATGAGAATGTGGAAAAATAGACAATGGATGTTGTAATACTTCAACTTGAAAATGAAATTCTTTAGGAGAGAACCTGAAATGGCATAAGTTTGGAATGGGACCTCTATTTTTTCGTCAAAATAATGAATGAGGTCATAGGATTTTTGAGATTGAATTTGTGCCTACGATGAAAAGAATTGAGAGCAATCATTCTTCTATCGATAAACATCTTGCACAGTTTTCGTTAATTTTTTCATCAGAACCTTAGCAGTTCTTGTCTGGATCGTCGGATGGTAAATCAAACTCAAAACGTCACTATCACCAGGTTTGAATCCGGATGACCTAGTGTCGAAAAAACTAGCGGTAAATAATGCGGTACTTAATGTACAAATTATTGTGTACCGTCATTTCTTAAAGCTGAAGCAGGGGGAGGTAGAATTTGTATCAAAAACAACTCTCTATTTACATAACAATAATTCAATTTGATGTAATGATAATTAAATAAATGATTCAACTACATATGTACAGTCTACAATGAAAATGAAAAAAAATTATAACTAAGTGACGTCATCTTTGAGTTTGAATAATTCTGTGCAGATCTCCTGAGTTATAATCAGGGTTTGGAGACAAGAATGCAGGTTCAAAGGTTCGAACGGTTTTCTGAATTCTCTGCTTCGATCTAAAGAAAAATGTGCCGTATTAATGAGTTGAGGATATTGAATCCGCCATCTGTTGTTCGTTTCTCGATTTTAACATGAATTGTTATGGTACATGCTCACTGTCGTACATTTTTGGATCCATTCTAGTTGTTCCATGAAACTTCTTGTGAGTTTCCTACATAATAGATTCCTGTCACGTATATTGTTGATGGTACAGAACTCTGAAGTCAACTCGAAAATGAAAAATGAAAAAAAACTTTATTTTTTTTCGCGAAAACTACGGCCGGGACCTTCATTTTCATATTCGAAATACTGGTTTTAGAGGTCGATCTTTCTGATAAAGGTAAAATAATTTCAGTTTTCCTGATTTTGATTTTTTTTAGTTCAAAAGTGAAAATTTTCAAATTTCAAACTTGCATATCTTGAATTCTACGCGACGGACTGATGGGTGGTTTACAAAAAAGTGATCAGTGACATCAACACTTCATTTCTAATGCAAAGAAGGGCAATAAAAAATTTTGAAATTTCGACCGAAAAAATCGTAAGGGGTAGACCCCCCCTAAAAAGCTATATGTTGCATTCGCAGTCGCAGTCCAGGAGGGTTATGGAAATTTTTGTGCATGGAGGTTATAGAACCGGTCGAGCAGATTCAGAAAAAATACATAGTTGATTACTGTCACGTATATTGTTGCCAGTACAGCCCTTTGAAGTCAACTCGAAAATGAAAAATGAAAAAAAAACTTTATTTTTTTTCGCGAGAACTACTGCCGGGACCTTCATTTTCATATTCGAAATATTGGTTTTCGAGGTCGCTCTATCTAATAAAGGTGAAATAATTCCAGTTTTCCCGATTTTGAAATTTTTTTAGTTTAAAATTGAAAATTTTCAAATTTCAAACTTGTATATCTTGACTTGTACGCGACGGACTGATGATTCGTTTACAGAAAAGTGAGCAGTGACATTAACACTTCATTTCTTATACAGAAAAAGGCAATAAAAAATTTTGAGATTTTGACCGAAAAAATCGTAAGGGGTAGACCCCCCCCTGAAACGCTATATTTTGCATTCTCAGACGCAGTCCAGGGGGGTTATAGTAATTTTTGTTCATGGAGGTTCTAGAATTGGTCGAGCAGATTCAGAAAAAATATATAGTAGATTCCTGTCACGTATAGTGTTGCCAGTACAGCCCTACGAAATCAACTCGAAAATGAAAAATGAAAAAACAATTTAATTTTTTTTCGCGAAAACTACGGCAGGGACCTTCATTTTTATATTCGAAATACTGGTTTTCGGGGTCGCTTTATCTGATTAAGGCAAAATAATTCCAGTTTTCCCGAATTTGAAATTTTTTTAGTTCAAAAGTGAAAATTTTCAAATTTCAAACTTGCATATCTTGACTTGTACGCGACGGACTGATGAGTGGTTTACAGGAAAGTGATCAGTGACATCAACACTTCATTTCTAATATAAAAAAGGGCAATACAAAATTTTGAAATTTCGACCGAAAAAATCGTAAGGGGTAGACCCCCCCTAAAACGCTATATTTTGCATTCTCATACGCAATCTAGGGGGGTTATAGTAATTTTTGTGCATGGAGGTTCTATGACCGGTCGAGCAGGTTCAGAAAAAGTATCTAGTAGATTCCTGTCACGTATATTGTTGCCAGTACAGCCCTTTGAAGTCAACTCGAAAATGAAAAAACAATTTTATTTTTTTTCGCGAGAACTACGGCCGGGACCTTCATTTTTATATTCGAAATATTGGTTTTCGCGGTTGCTCTATCTAATAAAGGTGAAATAATTCCAGTTTTCCCGATTCTGAAATTTTTTTAGTTCAAAAGTGAAATTTTTCAAATTTCAAACTTGCATTTCTGGACTTATACGCGACGGACCGATGATTGGTTTTCAGAAAAGTGATCAGTGACATCAGCACTTCATCTCTAATACAAAAAACCGCAATGGAAAATTTTGAAATTTTGATCGAAAAAATCGTAAGGGGTAGACCCCCCTAAAACGCTATATTTTGCATTCTCAGACGCAATCCAGGATAGTTACAGTAGTTTTTGTGCATGGAGGTTCTAGAACCAGTCGAGTAGATTCAGAAAAAATACCTAGTAGATTTCTGTCACGTATATTATTGCCAGTACAGCCCTTCGAAGTCAACTCGAAAATGAAAAATGAAAAAACAACTTTATTTTTTTTTTGCGAAAACTATGGCCGCTTTCTTCATTTTTATATTCGAAATACTCGTTTTCGAGGTCGCTCTATCTGATTAAGGCAAAATAATTCCAGTTTTCCCGAATTTGAAATTTTTTTAGTTCAAAAGTGAAAATTTTCAAATTTCAAACTCGCACATCTTGACTTCTACGCGACGGACTGATGAGTGGTTTACAAAAAAGTGATCAGTGACATCAACACTTCATTCCTAATACAAAAAAGGGCAATAAAAAATTTTTAAATTTCGACCGAAAAAATCGTAAGGGGTAGACCCCCCCTAAAAAGCTATATTTTGGATTCTCAGACGCAATCCAAATGGGTTATAGTAATTTTTGTGCATGGAGGTTCTAGAACCGGTCGAGCAGATTCAGAAAAAATACATAGTTGATTACTGTCACGTATATTGTTGCCAGTACAGCCCTTTGAAGTCAACTCGAAAATGAAAAATGAAAAAACAACTTTATTTTTTTTTGCGAAAACTATGGCCGCTTTCTTCATTTTTATATTCGAAATACTGGTTTTCGAGGTCGCTCTATCTGATTAAGGCAAAATAATTCCAGTTTTCCCGATTTTGAAAATTTTTTAGTTCAGAATGAAAATTTTTCAAATTTCAAACTTGTATATCTTGACTCCCACGCGTCGGACTGATAATTGGTTTACAGAAAAATGATACGTGACGTCAACACTTTAATTCTTATACGAAAAAACGCAATAAAAAATTTCGACCGAAAAAATCAAAAACAACTTTAATTTTTCGCGAAAACTACGGATGTCTTCATCAAAAAATTATGAAGAGAGCGAGGCTTTGGAGAGCGACATCGGCTATAGGTTTGACAGGAATTGATCCGGGTTATGGAAAACGCTCCTCCAAATACTAACGCCCAAGAAAACAAGTTTCGAATTACCTGCGAGCAATTAGCGAAAGTTGAGCGAGAAGCGACGTCGGATCTGGAGCTGTTCCGAACAAAAGCCGTACACTGGAGCCGTTATCCGAGCTGATCGAGTGCCGTGGGGGGAGTCCCTGGGGCAGCCCCTGGGACCTGGCGCGAGGCGGATCCATCAAGGGCTGAGTCCTCGGGGTACAAAAGTTACACAACGACATAAATAGAGGCAGGAAAATGCCAATACTAAACGAAAACAGGACTGTGTTATTGTTCATTGTTCGGATGGGAAGTTGTTTGGGCACATAGTTGGGGAATTGACGGATGCTGGGCCGTATTGATCACGTGTACCATGCTCTTTAGTTCACACAATCCCTATTCTGCTTCTTACAAACGTTTTCATGATATATTAAAATTCTGATACGGAAGAAAATATGATGTAATACAAAATCGAATAAGAAAATTTTGTTTGGTGCAACTGGTTATATAGAATTAATGTTAGAAGAAAAGGGTGAGCTGCAGTACATTATCTTGCTTCAAGAATTGTTTTTAATGGGTTTCTAGAAAAAGAATTGAATTAGAATTGGCGCGTTCAACTCAAGAGATGATTTTCCGAAACATATGTTGTAAGTAGAACCAATTTAAAAAAAGAAGTTGAGAAATTTCGTATTTTAAATACTGTGAGACTAATTTCCAAATGAATAGTTGAACAAGATATTGTCACGATAAAGCTTGAATCATCAGATTGAACCAACCTTTCTGGCAAAACAAAGAAATTAAAAAAAAAATCAAAAACATGAGCGTTTTCACTACTCGAAGAGGTAATGAAATGAAAAGAAAAGAAATCATGGCCATTGGTCATTCTTCTTTTAGGGCAGCTGAACAGTTGACAGCCTGGTTAATAAGCCAACCACTCTGGCAAATCGAAAATGAGATTGATCTTGTCTAAAAAGGATCTTTATGTCAAGTTTCACTCAAAAATACATCTGCAGGAAAAGTTTCTTGGGATCATGGCAATCGAAATCCTGAAATGACGTGGTTGCTTTCTTTTTTCTTGGGGCAATCTGAATAGTAACGCCAATGTTAATAAGCTAGTCTCTTAGGAAGTTGAAAAAGAGATTGATCTTGTCTTAGAAGGATCTTTATGTCAAGTTTCACTCAAAGATACATCTGCAGGAAAAGTTTCTTGGGATCTTGGTCATCGATATCGTGTGATTTGACATGGTTGGACTTATGTATTGGGGAAAGTTGAATAGTTAACGCCAATGTTAATAAGCTAGCCTCTTCGGCAAGTCGAAAAAGAGATTGATCTTGTCTTAGAAGGATCTTTATGTCAAGTTCCACTCAAAGATACATCTGCAGGAAAAGTTTTTTGGGATCCTAGCCACCAATATCATGAGATTTCACATAGTTGCTCTTTTTTCTTGGGGCAATCTGAATAGTTAACACTAACGTTAATGAGCTAGCCTCTTCGGTAAGTCGAAAAAGAGATTGATCTTTTCTTAGAAGGAGCTTTATGTCAAGTTTCACCCAAAGATACATCTGCAGGAAAAGTTTCTTGGGATCATGACCATCGATATCGTGAGATTTGACATGGTTGCACTTCTTTCTTGAGAGAATCTGCATTGTATTGCCAACTTTAATGAGCTGGCATCTTCTACAAGTCGAAAAAGAGATTTATCTTGTCTTAGAAGGATCTTAATGTCAAGTTTCACTCAAAGATACATCTGCAGAAAAAGTTTCTTGAGATCATGGCCATTTATATCGTGAGATTTGACATGGTTGCACTTCTTTCTTGAGAGAATCTGCATTGTATTGCCAACGTTAATGAGCTAGCATCTTCAGAAAGTCGAAAAAGAGATTTATCTTGTCTTAGAAGGATCTTTATGTCGAGTTTCACTCAAAGATACATCTGCAGAAAAAGTTTCTTGGGATCATGGCCATCTATATCGTGATATTTGACATGGTTGCACTTCTTTCTTGAGAGAATCTGCATTGTATTGCCAACGTTAATGAGCTAGCATCTTCAGAAAGTCGAAAAAGAGATTGATCTTGTCTTAAAAGGATCTTAATGTCAAGTTTCACTCAAAGATACATCTGCAGGAAAAGTTTCTTGAGATCATGGCCATCGATATCGTGAGATTTGACATGGTTGCACTGCTTTCTTGGGGGAATCTGAATAGTTATGCCAACGTTAATAAGCTAGCTTCTTCGGCAAGTCGAGAAAGAGATTGATCTTTTCTTAGAAGGATCTTTATGTCAAGTTTCACTCAAAGATACATCTGCAGGAAAAGTTTCTTGGGATCATGGCCATCGATATCTTGAGATTTTCCATGGTTGCAGTTCTTTTTAGGGGACATCTGAATAGCTACCATCTTCGGCAGATCGGAAAAAAAATTGATCTTGTCTCAGTGAGGGACATATTTGCGTAGTTTCGCCCCAGAGATCGTCGAGGCAGGCTGGTCCAGCTCTGCGCCGGGACGGCTTCCGGGGCTCTGCCACCTGCTATTTCTCCCCCGTTCCGTTTCCTTTGTGCGGGGACAAAGTTGGCGTCGGGAACTTTTTAGCCGTGCCGGGGATATCCCCCGGGATTACCGGGAACGGCGGACGTGAGCGGCGTGCAAATAAAAGGAAACCGTCGACTCACTCCTCGAGACGTGTTTCTTTGTGTCCCGATCGCTGTTTGCGGAGACTCGTCAGGATTCAAATCGGCGGGATGATTAGTTTATTGAATTTTCCGCGGCTGATCGAATTTGGAAAATGGGTCCGGAGGAAATGGAGCGGGAAGAGGCTCGCGGGCAGGGACAAGAAGTGTTGGGAGTTCCATTAGTTCAGCAGTCTACTGGTTGAAGCCTGTATCTTTACCGAAAAGCTTCACTTTTTTGGTGGTTTTGCAGAGATGTTGGATGTCATGTATTTCTAAAAGGTCTACGAGATCTAAAACTCATGTTCAGTCATTTCCAAAGTGCAACCATGTCAAATCTCACGATATCGATGGCCATGATCCCAAGAAACTTTTCCTGCAGATGTATCTTTGAGTAAAACTTGATATAAAGATATTTCAAAAACAAGTTAAGTTTCTTTTTTGACTTGCCGAAGAGGCTAGCTTATTAACGTTGGCATTGCTATTCAGATTTCTCCAAGAAAGAAGTGCAACCATGTCAAATCTCACGATATCGATGGCCATGATCCTAAGAACTTTTACCTGCAGATGTACTTTGAGTGAAACTTGACATAAAGATCCTTCTAAGACAAGATCAATCTCTATTTCGACTTGTCGAAGAGGCTAGCTTATTAACATTGGCGTTAACTATGCAGATTCCCCCAAGAAAGAAGTGCAACCATGTCAAATCATACGATGTCCATGGCCATAATCCCAGGAAAGTTTTCCTGCAGATTTATCTTTGAATAAAACTTGACATAAAGATCCTTCTAAGACAAGATCAATATCTTTTTCGACTTGTCAGAATGGTTGGCTTATTAACTAGGCTGTTAACTATTCAGCTGCCCTAAAAGAAGAATGACAAATAGCCATGATCCCGAGTAGGGTTACTGTACCTCTATTTTTCTTATTGGAACTTTATACAGGGTGAGTCTTTGATTTTACATATATTTAAACCATAGATTCTAGAGGTCAAAAGAAACGTTTTTTTCTCATACCATTTTTTTCGATTCAGCCTAGATAAAAAGATATAGCCATTTTAAACTTTCATAATGGGCTAAGCCAACCCTGGAAACATGACACTAAAGTTTTTTCGAGCATAAGATCTACCACCTAAACGTGAATCTTTCGAACAGAGCTGGATTCAGCCAAAGTAAACAAATTTTTCTTATTTCGCTGATATAAATTCGTTTCAATCATGAATTACTCGAAAAATGCCCATTTTGCGGGATATCACGAAGAATACCTACTTATATTTTATAAAATTGCCAAATATTCATTGATTGGCATTCACTTTTTTTTCCAAGAGATGGGATCTTAGAATTTCTGATATAATCATGTCATGTAATGATATATATTGGTCAAAATGAAAAAAATAAAACATGTGAGTGGAATTTTGTGTTCGCAGAAGATTTGCCATATTAATTTAAACCTATATGCTGAAAATCATTTCATTCGATGGAATCATTCACGAGATATATTCGAAAATTTAATTTTTTTTTTATGTATTTTCAACACCCTGTATCTTTCCAACCGAGCCGAATCGGAAAAAATGGTAGGGACAAAAAGTCCTTCTTTTGACCTCAGGAATCTACAGTTTTAATATATGTAAAAGTCAAAGACTCACCCTATATAAACTACAAGAGTATTTGTTGACTAGTGCGGAAAATGAGCCTCATATTAGATAAACTCCTGCGTATAGCGTCTTGGAATGTTATGAAGGGATTAAATAAACTCAAGCAGCCCCCAATGAGGTCCCTGAAGAACACCAATCTCTCATCAATAAACCGAACAGTTTCCAACGCCCTTTTCCTAGGACATCCTAAAGGAAAATCGCATTAATCCTACATCGATCCGAACGAAAAACACCTGAAAACCGACCCAACTTGACCGTCCCGACGCCTGCACCCCCAAAAGGTCCGTTTAATCATCTACGTCGTCGGCTTTATCGTGCGGGCAATAAAAACACACCCCGCAGCGGCGTCTCGACGTAATGAATCCGAAACAATGGCCGGAGTCTTGCGGGAAACAGTTATCAGACCTAATTCCTTGTCGCGATACAGGGATTACACGCCCGACCGCCGTAATCCCCCAGAACGGGGGCTGCATCGTCCCCCAAGATACTGTAAAATCGTCGCAAGGCCCCGCGATGACACCCGTGATGTATGAACGCGCCTTTATTGCGGTCTCGGGCATATGTGGGTGCACGTTAACTTGTCAGATGTATTAAGGAGGAGATCCGGGAGGTGTCAAATCGGAGGCGGGGGTCCTAGGGGATGATTCTAGGTATGATTCATTTTTTTTTGTGGAAAAAAATTTAAAGATTCCACGAATGTACTTCTCCTATTTATTGAAATACTTAATTTCTTCGACAGGCTCTACTTTTAATAGGATGATGAATTTATCAAAAGGATTCTACATTATATTGAAAACTATTGAGATTCCCCAAGAAAAAAGTGCAACAAAGTCAAATCTCACGATATCCATGGCCATGATTCCAAGAAACTTTTCCTGCAGATGTATTTTTGAGTGGAACTTGACCTAAAGATCCTTCTAAGACAAGATCAATATAATTTTCGACTTGCCGAAGAGGCTAGCTTATTAACGTTGCATTACTATTCAGATTCCCCCAAGAAAGAAGTGCAAACATGTCAAATCTCACGATATCGATGGCCATGATCCCAAGAAATTTTTTCCTGCAGATGTATCTTTGAATGGAACTTGACATAAAGATCCATCTAAGACAAGATCAGTATCTTTTTCGACTTATTAAAATTGGCTTTAACTATTCAGATTCCTCAAGAAAAAAGAGCAACCACGTCAAATCTCACGATATCGATGGCCATGATCCCAAGAAAACTTTTCCTGCAGATGTATCTTCTTTGTGAAACTTGACATAAAGATCCTTCTAAGACAATATCAATCTTTTTTTCGACTTGCCGAAGAGGCTAGCTTATTAACGTTCACCTGTCAGATATATTAAGGAGGAGATCCGAGAGGTATCAAATCGGAGGCAGGGGGTCCTAGGGGAAAATTCTATGATTCATTTTTTTTGTGATAAAAAGATTGATGATTCAACGAAGTACATTCTATTAATTGAAATACTCAATTTTTTCAACAGGCTCCACATTTAACAGGATGATAAATTTTTCACAAAGATTCTATATTATTTTATATAATGTTCATTACTGTATGATCTTATACAGGGTTAAGATAAAGAATGAAACCAAATAAATATCTTTTCTCTAATTCTGTGTTAAATTCGTTCATTATGCTACATCTCGTAGAACAAAATCCTGTAAGAATATTTCATTTCAGCACAATTTTCATATTATTATTATTTATTGATGATAGGTTGATCTCCCTCCTCGAATTTATTAATTATCTGTAAACTTTATGAGAAAGAAAAAAGTTCTGACAATCAATATTTTTCATTTCATAACTCACTAAACAATATTAATAGAAATATTTCATTAATTTCGATAAATCTTCAAGGAAAATAATGTATGATACTCGTACAGCGGGCTTATTCTAACACTCGTTCATTGGCTCGTGTTTGAATTTTGAAACTGTGTAAGAATATCAATGCCTTATGCACTTTCATCATAAATAATAATTCTAACAACCTGTGAAAAAAACTAGAAAAAAAAATCATCAAAATGGGTTCACCCAGTCGAATTTTCTGAGGTAATAAACATAAAAAAAACTATTTTTGAAGTTTGTTGAAAGGTTCGAAAGATGATTTTGAATTAATTGAATCAACACTTTATAATTAACGTTGAACGTTGTTCCTTTGTATTCCTGGTATGATTTAATTTGTATTCGATCTAATCACTTTTTATTCTAGAAAAACAATCTTGATTATTATACTGGATCTGGATTATTGGGAATAATAACATTATGAAACAATGATCAAATTTAATTTTAAACTAAAAAAAGGGAGATAAAAAGAGAAAGTGAAAGAGAAAAAAAGGAAAGCAGGAGAAAAAGGAAAAAAAAAATTTTCAAATCAAATTTTAAGAATCAGGAATTCTCGAAGAACTACACCATTTCCAATTGTAATTCAGAAATCATCAATTGACATTCAGAAAACATCACTAGTACCATATTTCAGATTAGTCAATTGTATTTCAGAAAATATCAAATATAATTCAGAGAACATACTCAATTGAATTTAAAATATGGTCAATTATATTTCAGAAATGGCAATTTGAAATTCATTTCATACGCGCATTGATACCAGATTGCATTTCAGAAAATATCAATGGTAGGTGACTCAGAACTGAAACAATGATAATAAATGAACTTTAATTTTCACGTGGAACATTTAACCTTTAACACAAAACTGAAAAAATTTGAAGCCATACAGGCATGTCTGCCATCGGAATTGCATCTTAGCTCGGTCAATAATATTTTCCAGGTATGTTAGTCTTTTTTGAAGAACCCCCGGAATTCTGAGGTTTTTTTTTTACGTAAGTTCAACTGGATTGATCATGGGAGAATAAGGGTTCATCCGCAGCAGTACTACTACTCTTTGGGTGATTACGATCTCCAATCTCGAATGGCATGCAGCATTATCACTCAATCTGACAACTGGTTCCTCATATCTTGCCACTGTTGCAACAAACCCTCAACCCATTCATTCGCTGAAAACGCTGTGAATGAACCTCGTAGTCTCTCCATGGCTAATACACCAGCTGCAGACACTGTTGTCAATTGCATCTCCAATTAAATATGTACTCAATTTGACTAATTTTCATTAGGTGTTATGTGCTTCCTGAAGCTACGGTGTTAGGTGAGGAATCGATTAAGGAGGTTCAGCATATTTTACTAAAATTAAGTGCTGAAGAAAAGAAAGATTCATACATGGAAACATACCTGATTGTTTATGATGATATATGATTGACGATATGATAACCATCATGAAATTCAGAATATATGACTCCAAAATTCAAAAAATATTCGAACTTTCTGAACTACAACTTAAGATTTCTGAAATACAATTGACTAATCTGAATTTCATATGACATATACTGAAATTCAATTGACTTATCCGAATTACATTTGATTTTTTCTTATATTCCATTGACTTAGACTGCCCTTTTCATCACTAATACCGAGGTAACTTCAAAACAATGCCGAGAAAACTGACCCCAATCGACTTCCACCCCCTGAGATTTCTTTGACAATACTTCTAGCATCTCGACTTCAAGCCCCGGTCTTTCCCAGTCTACCGGTGTCACTTTGAGCAACCCTATACTCTTTTCGCTCCGTCCGGAATTATTTCGTAGACGAAACAAGCTCAACGCCCGCTAAAAAAGGATTTGTAAAGGATAAGGGTGCGCCTTAAATTGAGCGACTGTGTGGGGGTGAGGGTGGCGCGAGGTGAGCCAAGCGGATCGATATGGCACTTTCCCCGCTTGCTAGATCGGGAAATATGGGATCGGAAGAGATAAGGTTCACGCTATGGTACATTTTAACGAGGTCAAGTAGGCCGTGAACGCCGGCAAGTGGAGCGTGGCTCACGTGCCCTTATTGGTATATTTTGACAGTTGACGAATCGGGGGAGGTGGACAGGTATGAGAACACCGAGCGACACTTCAAGGGATCCAGAAAAATGTTAACGTGAGATTACCCAAGGATCAGTCCGTGGACCTCTGCTGTACCTGCCATACCTCCATTTTAGACTGCGAGTGAGTTATAGGTGTTTCCTGGTTTTGGATAGGACATTCGGATATTTCTCCCTTCACTCCTCAATAAATTCCGGACAGGCAAAATTTTTGTCAAATTCAACACCCTGTATCTTTTTTCGTGGTTCTCCAATTTTGTTGAATTTTTCACCACGCATAGTATTGGGTCTTGTTATATTAACTTGAAATTTACTTTGCGAAAATACCAGTAGTTCCAGGGCCGGCAAACCGGGCAGTCTGCCAGGGCGGCAGATTCTAGGGGCGGCAAAATCAGTTTCGTCATACTAGATGTTTTTTTCTTTGAAATCGAGAACCCGCCTGGTATTGAAAGTGAAAGCGACAACACGACCAGACTCAGGGGCGGCTTTTTGAGCCTGGTCAACCAAATATATCACACGTGTACACAAATAACCAGATAAAAATGTAATTAAACCAATAAAAGACTAATATTGGCAGAACGAAAACGATGGAAGATGCAGCATTCTTCTCATAAATAAAAATCCCTGTTAGGTTGTAAATTTCGTCAACGCCTCAGCATTCTCTGGGGAAATCGCCTGACTCTATGGGCCTTTTTGGATATGGAGGTTTTTAAACAGGTCGGGAACTATCAGAAAAAACACTGAGTGTATCACTTATAGTCATTTCATTGTCACCAGAGCGTTTCAAAGTAAACTCGAAAATGAAAAATGCAAAAAATTCAACATCGTTTCTCTCGAAAACTAGGGTAGATATTCTCGAGTTTTATATGAAAATGTAGGTTTTCGAAGTCGCTTGATTGGATCAGAGGAAAAAAGTCGCAATTTTCCGGATTTTAAAAATTTTCACCTGCAAAATGAGAATTTTTGAACTTTTGGAAATTTCGATTCTGCATATCTCGACTAATTGGCTCCGTATTGAGATGGGGATTGCAGACTGGTGATCAGCAATGAGGAAACTTTCCCCCTAGCACAAAAAATCGCAATCGAAAATTTAGAAATTTTGGCCGAAAAAATCCAAAGGGGTAGACCCCCCCAAAAACGCTATATTTTGCATTCTCTAAGGAAATCGTCTGACTCTATGGGCCTTTTTGTATATGGAGGTTTTCGAACCGGTCGGGAACTATCAGAAAAAACACTGAGTGTATCACTTATAATTATTTCATTGTCACCAGAGCGTTTCGAAGTAAACTCGAAAATGAAAAATGCAAAAAATTCATCATCATTTCTCTCGAAAACTAGGGTAGATATTTTCGAGTTTTATATGAAAATGTACGTTTCCGAAGTCGCTTGATTGGATCAGAGGAAAAAAGTCGCAATTTTCCGGATTTTAAAAATTTTCACCTGCAAAATGAGAATTTTTGAACTTTTGGAAATTTCGATTCTGCATATCTCGACTAATTGGCTCCATATTGAGATGGGGATTGCAGACTGGTGATCAGCAATGAGGACACTTTCCCCCTAGCACAAAAAATCGCAATCGAAAATTTCGAAATTTTGGCCGAAAAAATCCAAAGGGGTAGACCCCCCAAAAACGCTATATTTTGCATTCTCTGAGGAAATCGCATGACTCTATGGGCCTTTTTGGATATGGAGGTTTCTAAACCGTTCGGGAACTATCAGAAAAAACACTGAGTGTATCACTTATAGTCATTTCATTGTCACCAGAGCGTTTCAAAGTAAACTCGAAAATGAAAAATGCAACAAATTCATCATCATTTCTCTCGAAAACTAGGGTAGATATTTTCGAGTTTTATATGAAAATGTACGTTTTCGAAGTCGCTTGATTGGATAAGAAGAAAAAAGTCGCAGTTTTCCGGATTTTAAAAATTTTCACCTGCAAAATGAGAATTTTTGAAATTTTGGAAATTTCGATTCTGCATATCTCGACTAATTGGCTCCGGATTGAGATGAGGTTTGCAGACTGGTGATCAGCGATGAGGACACTTTCTTCCTAGCACAAAAAATCGCAATCGAAAATTTCGAAATTTTGGCCGAAAAAATCCAAAGGGGTAGACCCCCCCAAAAACGCTATATTTTGCATTCTCTAGGAAATTCGTCTGACTCTATGGGACTTTTTGGATATGGAGGTTTCTAAACCGTTCGGGAACTATCAGAAAAAACACTTAGTGTATCACTTATAGTCATTTCCTTGTCACCAGAGCGTTTCAAAGTAAACTCGAAAATGAAAAATGCAAAAAATTCATCATCGTTTCTCTCGAAAACTAGGGTAGATATTTTCGAGTTTTATATGAATATGTACGTTTTCGAAGTCGCTTGATTGGATAAGAAGAAAAAAGTCGCAGTTTTCCGGATTTTAAAAATTTTCACCTGCAAAATGAGAATTTTTGAAATTTTGGAAATTTCGATTCTGCATATCTCGACTAATTGGCTCCGGATTGAGATGGGGTTTGCAGACTGGTGATCAGCGATGAGGACACTTTCTCCCTAGCACAAAAAATCGCAATCGAAAATTTCGAAATTTTGGCCGAAAAAATCCAAAGGGGTAGACCCCCCCAAAAACGCTATATTTTGCATTCTCTAAGGAAATCGTCTGACTTTATGGGCCTTTTTGGATATGAAGGTTTTAAAACCGGTCGGGAACTATCAGAAAAAAGACTGAGTGTATCACTTATAGTCATTTCCTTGTCACCAGAGCGTTTCAAAGTAAACTCGAAAATGAAAAATGCAAAAAATTCATCATCGTTTCTCTCGAAAACTAGGGTAGATATTGTCGAGTTTTATATGAAAATGTAGGTTTTCGAAGTCGCTTGATTGGATCAGAAGAAAAAAGTCGCAGTTTTCCGGATTTTAAAAGTTTTCACCTGCAAAATGAGAATTTTTGAAATTTTGGAAATTTCGATTCTGCATATCTCGACTAATTGGCTCCGGATTGAGATGGGGTTTGCAGACTGGTGATCAGCGATGAGGACACTTTCTCCCTAGCACAAAAAATCGCAATCGAAAATTTCGAAATTTTGGCCGAAAAAATTCAAAGAGGTAGACCCCCCCAAAAACGCTATATTATGTATTCTCTAAGGTAATCGCCTGACTCTATGGGCCTTTTTGGATATGGAGGTTTTAAAACCGGTCGGGAACTATCAGAAAAAACACTGAGTGTATCACTTATAGTCATTTCCTTGTCACCAGAGCGTTTCAAAGTAAACTCGAAAATGAAATATGCAAAAAATTCATCATCGTTTCTCTCGAAAACTAGGGTAGATATTCTCGAGTTTTATATGAAAATGTACGTTTTCGAAGTCGCTTGATTGGATAATAAGAAAAAAGTCGCAGTTTTCCGGATTTTAAAAATTTTCACCTGCAAAATGAGAATTTTTGAAATTTTGGAAATTTCGATTCTGCATATCTCGACTAATTGGCTCCGGATTGAGATGGGGTTTGCAGACTGGTGATCAGCGATGAGGACACTTTCTCCCTAGCACAAAAAATCGCAATCGAAAATTTCGAAATTTTGGCCGAAAAAATTCAAAGGGGTAGACCCCCCCAAAAACGCTATATTATGCATTCTCTAAGGAAATCGCCTGACTCTATGGGCCTTTTTGGATATGGAGGTTTTAAAACCGGTCGGGAACTATCAGAAAAAACACTGAGTATATCACTTATAGTCATTTCCTTGTCACCAGAGCGTTTCGAAGTAAACTCGAAAATGAAAAATGCAAAAAATTCATCATCGTTTCTCTCGAAAACTAGGGTAGATATTTTCGAGTTTCATATGAAAATGTACGTTTTCGAAGTTGCTTGAATGGATTAGAAGAAAAAAGTCGCAGTTTTCCGGATTTTAAAAATTTTCACCTGCAAAATGAGAATTTTTGAAATTTTGGAAATTTCGATTCTGCATATCTCGACTAACTGGCTCCGGATTGAGATGAGGTTTGCAGACTGGTGATCAGCGATGAGGACACTTTCTCCCTAGCACAAAAAATCGCAATCGAAAATTTCGAAATTTTGGCCGAAAAAATCCAAAGGGGTAGACCCCCCCCAAAAACGCTATATTTTGCATTCTCTAAAAAAATCGCCCGACTCTTTGGGCCTTTTTGGATATGGAGGTTTTAAAACCGTTCAGAAACTAACAGAAAAAACACTGAGTGTATCACTTATAGTCATTTCATTGTCACCAGAGCGTTTCAAAGTAAACTCGAAAATGAAAAATGAAAAAAATTCATCATCGTTTCTCTCGAAAACTAGGGTGGATATTTTCGAGTTTTATATGAAAATGTACGTTTTCGAAGTTGCTTGATTGGATTAGAAGAAAAAAGTCGCAGTTTTCCGGATTTTAAAAATTTTCACCTGCAAAATGAGAATTTTTGAAATTTTGGAAATTTCGATTCTGCATATCTCGACTAATTGGCTCCGGATTGAGATATGGTTTGCAGACTGGTGATCAGCGATGAGGACACTTTCTCCCTAGCACAAAAAATCGCAATCGAAAATTTCGAAATTTTGGCCGAAAAAATCCAAAGGGGTAGACCCCCCAAAAACGCTATATTTTGCATTCTCTAAGGAAATCGTCTGACTCTATGGGCCTTTTTGGATATGGAGGTTTTGAAACCGGTCGGGAACTATCAGAAAAAGCACTGAGTGTATCACTCATAGTCATTTCATTGTCACCAGAGCGTTTCAAAATAAACTCGAAAATGAAAAATGCAAAAAATTCATCATCGTTTCTTCCGAAAACCAGGGTGGATATTTTCGAGTTTTATATGAAAATGTACGTTTTCGAAGTCGCTTGATTGGATAAGAAGAAAAAAGTCGCAGTTTTCCGGGTTTTAAAAATTTTCACCTGCAAAATGAGAATTTTTGAAATTTTGGAAATTTCGATTCTGCATATCTCGACTAATTGGCTCCGGATTGAGATGGGGTTTGCAGACTGGTGATCAGCGATGAGGACACTTTCTCCTAAGCACAAAAAATCGCAATCGAAAATTTCGAAATTTCGGCCGAAAAAATCCAAAGGGGTAGACCCCCCCAAAAACGCTATATTTTGCATTCTCTGAGGAAATCACCTGACACTATGGGCCTTTTTGGATATGGAGGTTTTAAAACCGTTCGGAAACTAACAGAAAAACCACTGAGTGTATCACTTATAGTCATTTCATTGTCACCAGAGCGTTTCAAAGTAAACTCGAAAATGAAAAATGCAAAAAATTCATCATCGTTTCTCTCGAGAACTAGGGTAGATATTTTCGAGTTTTATATGAAAATGTACGTTTTCGAAGTTGCTTGAATGGATTAGAAGAAAAAAGTCGCAGTTTTCCGGATTTTAAAAATTTTCACCTGCAAAATGAGAATTTTTGAAATTTTGGAAATTTCGATTCTGCATATCTCGACTAACTGGCTCCGGATTGAGATGAGGTTTGCAGACTGGTGATCAGCGATGAGGACACTTTCTCCCTAGCACAAAAAATCGCAATCGAAAATTTCGAAATTTTGGCCGAAAAAATCCAAAGGGGTAGACCCCCCCAAAAACGCTATATTTTGCATTCTCTAAGGAAATCGTCTGACTCTATGGGCCTTTTTGGATATGGAGGTTTTGAAACCGGTCGGGAACTATCAGAAAAAGCACTGAGTGTATCACTTATAGTCATTTCATTGTCACCAGAGCGTTTCAAAGTAAACTCGAAAATGAAAAATGCAAAAAATTCATCATCGATTCTCTCGAAAACTAGGGTAGATATTTTCTAGTTTTATATGAAAATGTACGTTTTCGAAGTCGCTTGATTGGATAAGAAGAAAAAAGTTGCAGTTTTCCGGATTTTAAAAATTTTCACCTGCAAAATGAGAATTTTTGAAATTTTGGAAATTTCGATTCTGCATATCTCGACTAATTGGCTCCGGATTGAGATGAGGTTTGCAGACTGGTGATCAGCGATGAGGACACTTTCTCCCTAGCACAAAAAATCGCAATCGAAAATTTCGAAATTTTGGCCGAAAAAATCCAAAGGGGTAGACCCCCCCAAAAACGCTATATTTTGCATTCTCTAAGAAAATCGCCTGACTCTTTGGGCCTTTTTGGATATGGAGATTTTAAAACCGGTCGGGAACTATTAGAAAAAGCACTGCGTGTATCACTTATAGTCATTTTCTTGTCACCAGAACGTTTCAAAGTAAACTCGAAAATGAAAAATGCAAAAAATTCATCATCGTTTCTCCCGAAAACTAGGGTGGATATTTTCGAGTTTTATATGAAAATGTACGTTTTCGAAGTCGCTTGATTGGATAAGAAGAAAAAAGTCGCAGTTTTCCGGATTTTAAAAATTTTCACCTGCAAAATGAGAATTTGTGAAATTTTGGAAATTTCGATTCTGCATATCTCGACTAATTGGCTCCGGATTGAGATGGGGTTTGCAGACTGGTGATCAGCGATGAGGACACTTTCTACCTAGCACAAAAAATCGCAATCGAAAATTTCGAAATTTTGGCCGAAAAAATCCAAAGGGGTAGACCCCCCCAAAAACGCTATATTTTGCATTCTCTGAGGAAATCACCTGACTCTATGGGCCTTTTTGGATATGGAGGTTTTAAAACCGTTCAGAAACTAACAGAAAAAACACTGAGTGTATCACTTATAGTCATTTCATTGTCACCAGAGCGTTTCAAAGTAAACTCGAAAATGAAAAATGCAAAAAATTCATCATCGTTTCTCTCGAAAACTAGGGTAGATATTTTCTAGTTTTATATGAAAATGTACGTTTTCGAAGTCGCTTGATTGGATAAGAAGAAAAAAGTTGCAGTTTTCCGGATTTTAAAAATTTTCACCTGCAAAATGAGAATTTTTGAAATTTTGGAAATTTCGATTCTGCATATCTCGACTAATTGGCTCCGGATTGAGATGAGGTTTGCAGACTGGTGATCAGCGATGAGGACACTTTCTCCCTAGCACAAAAAATCGCAATCGAAAATTTCGAAATTTTGGCCGAAAAAATCCAAAGGGGTAGACCCCCCCAAAAACGCTATATTTTGCATTCTCTAAGAAAATCGCCTGACTCTTTGGGCCTTTTTGGATATGGAGGTTTTAAAACCGGTCGGGAACTATCAGAAAAAGCACTGCGTGTATCACTTATAGTCATTTTCTTGTCACCAGAACGTTTCAAAGTAAACTCGAAAATGAAAAATGCAAAAAATTCATCATCGTTTCTCCCGAAAACTAGGGTGGATATTTTCGAGTTTTATATGAAAATGTACGTTTTCGAAGTCGCTTGATTGGATAAGAAGAAAAAAGTCGCAGTTTTCCGGATTTTAAAAATTTTCACCTGCAAAATGAGAATTTTTGAAATTTTGGAAATTTCGATTCTGCATATCTCGACTAATTGGCTCCGGATTGAGATGGGGTTTGCAGACTGGTGATCAGCGATGAGGACACTTTCTCCCTAGCACAAAAAATCGCAATCGAAAATTTCGAAATTTTGGCCGAAAAAATCCAAAGGGGTAGACCCCCCCAAAAACGCTATATTTTGCATTCTCTGAGGAAATCACCTGACTCTATGGGCCTTTTTGGATATGGAGGTTTTAAAACCGTTCAGAAACTAACAGAAAAACACTGAGTGTATCACTTATAGTCATTTCATTGTCACCAGAGCGTTTCAAAGTAAACTCGAAAATGAAAAATGCAAAAAATTCATCATCGTTTCTCTCGAAAACTAGGGTAGATATTTTCTAGTTTTATATGAAAATGTACGTTTTCGAAGTCGCTTGATTGGATAAGAAGAAAAAAGTTGCAGTTTTCCGGATTTTAAAAATTTTCACCTGCAAAATGAGAATTTTTGAAATTTTGGAAATTTCGATTCTGCATATCTCGACTAATTGGCTCCGGATTGAGATGAGGTTTGCAGACTGGTGATCAGCGATGAGGACACTTTCTCCCTAGCACAAAAAATCGCAATCGAAAATTTCGAAATTTTGGCCGAAAAAATCCAAAGGGGTAGACCCCCCCAAAAACGCTATATTTTGCATTCTCTAAGGAAATCGTCTGACTCTATGGGCCTTTTTGGATATGGAGGTTTTGAAACCGGTCAGGAACTATCAGAAAAAGCACTGAGTGTATCACTTATAGTCATTTCATTGTCACCAGAGCGTTTCAAAGTAAACTCGAAAATGAAAAATGCAAAAAATTCATCATCGTTTCTCTCGAAAACTAGGGTAGATATTTTCTAGTTTTATATGAAAATGTACGTTTTCGAAGTTGCTTGATTGGATTAGAAGAAAAAGTCGCAGTTTTCCGGATTTTAAAAATTTTCACCTGCAAAATGAGAATTTTTGAAATTTTGGAAATTTCGATTCTGCATATCTCGACTAATTGGCTCCGGATTGAGATATGGTTTGCAGACTGGTGATCAGCGATGAGGACACTTTCTCCCTAGCACAAAAAATCGCAATCGAAAATTTCGAAATTTTGGCCGAAAAAATCCAAAGGGGTAGACCCCCCAAAAACGCTATATTTTGCATTCTCTAAGAAAATCGCCTGACTCTTTGGGCCTTTTTGGATATGGAGGTTTCAAAACCGGTCGCGAACTATCAGAAAAAACACTGAGTGTATCACTTATAGTCATTTCATTGTCACCAGAGCGTTTCAAAGTAAACTCGAAAATGAAAAATGCAAAAAATTCATCATCGTTTCTCTCGAAAACTAGGGTAGATATTTTCTAGTTTTATATGAAAATGTACGTTTTCGAAGTCGCTTGATTGGATAAGAAGAAAAAAGTCGCAGTTTTCCGGATTTTAAAAATTTTCACCTGCAAAATGAGAATTTTTGAAATTTTGGAAATTTCGATTCTGCATATCTCGACTAATTGGCTCCGGATTGAGATGGGGTTTGCAGACTGGTGATCAGCGATGAGGACACTTTCTCCTAAGCACAAAAAATCGCAATCGAAAATTTCGAAATTTCGGCCGAAAAAATCCAAAGGGGTAGACCCCCCCAAAAACGCTATATTTTGCATTCTCTGAGGAAATCACCTGACACTATGGGCCTTTTTGGATATGGAGGTTTTAAAACCGTTCGGAAACTAACAGAAAAACCACTGAGTGTATCACTTATAGTCATTTCATTGTCACCAGAGCGTTTCAAAGTAAACTCGAAAATGAAAAATGCAAAAAATTCATCATCGTTTCTCTCGAGAACTAGGGTAGATATTTTCGAGTTTTATATGAAAATGTACGTTTTCGAAGTTGCTTGAATGGATTAGAAGAAAAAAGTCGCAGTTTTCCGGATTTTAAAAATTTTCACCTGCAAAATGAGAATTTTTGAAATTTTGGAAATTTCGATTCTGCATATCTCGACTAACTGGCTCCGGATTGAGATGAGGTTTGCAGACTGGTGATCAGCGATGAGGACACTTTCTCCCTAGCACAAAAAATCGCAATCGAAAATTTCGAAATTTTGGCCGAAAAAATCCAAAGGGGTAGACCCCCCCAAAAACGCTATATTTTGCATTCTCTAAGGAAATCGTCTGACTCTATGGGCCTTTTTGGATATGGAGGTTTTGAAACCGGTCGGGAACTATCAGAAAAAGCACTGAGTGTATCACTTATAGTCATTTCATTGTCACCAGAGCGTTTCAAAGTAAACTCGAAAATGAAAAATGCAAAAAATTCATCATCGATTCTCTCGAAAACTAGGGTAGATATTTTCTAGTTTTATATGAAAATGTACGTTTTCGAAGTCGCTTGATTGGATAAGAAGAAAAAAGTTGCAGTTTTCCGGATTTTAAAAATTTTCACCTGCAAAATGAGAATTTTTGAAATTTTGGAAATTTCGATTCTGCATATCTCGACTAATTGGCTCCGGATTGAGATGAGGTTTGCAGACTGGTGATCAGCGATGAGGACACTTTCTCCCTAGCACAAAAAATCGCAATCGAAAATTTCGAAATTTTGGCCGAAAAAATCCAAAGGGGTAGACCCCCCAAAAACGCTATATTTTGCATTCTCTAAGAAAATCGCCTGACTCTTTGGGCCTTTTTGGATATGGAGGTTTTAAAACCGGTCGGGAACTATTAGAAAAAGCACTGCGTGTATCACTTATAGTCATTTTCTTGTCACCAGAACGTTTCAAAGTAAACTCGAAAATGAAAAATGCAAAAAATTCATCATCGTTTCTCCCGAAAACTAGGGTGGATATTTTCGAGTTTTATATGAAAATGTACGTTTTCGAAGTCGCTTGATTGGATAAGAAGAAAAAAGTCGCAGTTTTCCGGATTTTAAAAATTTTCACCTGCAAAATGAGAATTTTTGAAATTTTGGAAATTTCGATTCTGCATATCTCGACTAATTGGCTCCGGATTGAGATGGGGTTTGCAGACTGGTGATCAGCGATGAGGACACTTTCTCCCTAGCACAAAAAATCGCAATCGAAAATTTCGAAATTTTGGCCGAAAAAATCCAAAGGGGTAGACCCCCCCAAAAACGCTATATTTTGCATTCTCTAAGAAAATCGCCTGACTCTTTGGGCCTTTTTGGATATGGAGGTTTTAAAACCGGTCGGGAACTATCAGAAAAAGCACTGCGTGTATCACTTATAGTCATTTTCTTGTCACCAGAACGTTTCAAAGTAAACTCGAAAATGAAAAATGCAAAAAATTCATCATCGTTTCTCCCGAAAACTAGGGTGGATATTTTCGAGTTTTATATGAAAATGTACGTTTTCGAAGTCGCTTGATTGGATAAGAAGAAAAAAGTCGCAGTTTTCCGGATTTTAAAAATTTTCACCTGCAAAATGAGAATTTTTGAAATTTTGGAAATTTCGATTCTGCATATCTCGACTAATTGGCTCCGGATTGAGATGGGGTTTGCAGACTGGTGATCAGCGATGAGGACACTTTCTCCTAAGCACAAAAAATCGCAATCGAAAATTTCGAAATTTCGGCCGAAAAAATCCAAAGGGGTAGACCCCCCCAAAAACGCTATATTTTGCATTCTCTGAGGAAATCACCTGACACTATGGGCCTTTTTGGATATGGAGGTTTTAAAACCGTTCGGAAACTAACAGAAAAAACCACTGAGTGTATCACTTATAGTCATTTCATTGTCACCAGAGCGTTTCAAAGTAAACTCGAAAATGAAAAATGCAAAAAATTCATCATCGTTTCTCTCGAGAACTAGGGTAGATATTTTCGAGTTTTATATGAAAATGTACGTTTTCGAAGTTGCTTGAATGGATTAGAAGAAAAAAGTCGCAGTTTTCCGGATTTTAAAAATTTTCACCTGCAAAATGAGAATTTTTGAAATTTTGGAAATTTCGATTCTGCATATCTCGACTAACTGGCTCCGGATTGAGATGAGGTTTGCAGACTGGTGATCAGCGATGAGGACACTTTCTCCCTAGCACAAAAAATCGCAATCGAAAATTTCGAAATTTTGGCCGAAAAAATCCAAAGGGGTAGACCCCCCCAAAAACGCTATATTTTGCATTCTCTAAGGAAATCGTCTGACTCTATGGGCCTTTTTGGATATGGAGGTTTTGAAACCGGTCGGGAACTATCAGAAAAAGAACTGAGTGTATCACTTATAGTCATTTCATTGTCACCAGAGCGTTTCAAAGTAAACTCGAAAATGAAAAATGCAAAAAATTCATCATCGTTTCTCTCGAAAACTAGGGTAGATATTTTCTAGTTTTATATGAAAATGTACGTTTTCGAAGTCGCTTGATTGGATAAGAAGAAAAAAGTTGCAGTTTTCCGGATTTTGAAAATTTTCACCTGCAAAATGAGAATTTTTGAAATTTTGGAAATTTCTATTCTGCATATCTCGACTAATTGGCTCCGGATTGAGATGAGGTTTGCAGACTGGTGATCAGCGATGAGGACACTTGCTCCCTAGCATAAAAAATCGCAATCGAAAATTTCGAAATTTTGGCCGAAAAAATCCAAAGTGGTAGACCCCCCCAAAAACGCTATATTTTGCATTCTCTAAGGAAATCACCTGACTCTATGGGCCTCTTTGGATATGGAGGTTTTAAAACCGTTCGGAAACTAACAAAAAAAACACTGAGTGTATCACTTATAGTCATTTCATTGTCACCAGAGCGTTTCAAAGTAAACTCGAAAATGAAAAATGCAAAAAATTCATCATCGATTCTCTCGAAAACTAGGGTAGATATTTTCTAGTTTTATATGAAAATGTACGTTTTCGAAGTTGCTTGATTGGATAAGAAGAAAAAAGTCGCAGTTTTCCGGATTTTAAAAATTTTCACCTGCAAAATGAGAATTTTTGAAATTTTGGAAATTTCGATTCTGCATATCTCGACTAATTGGCTCCGGATTGAGATGGGGTTTGCAGACTGGTGATCAGCGATGAGGACACTTTCTCCTAAGCACAAAAAATCGCAATCGAAAATTTCGAAATTTCGGCCGAAAAAATCCAAAGGGGTAGACCCCCCCAAAAACGCTATATTTTGCATTCTCTGAGGAAATCACCTGACACTATGGGCCTTTTTGGATATGGAGGTTTTAAAACCGTTCGGAAACTAACAGAAAAACCACTGAGTGTATCACTTATAGTCATTTCATTGTCACCAGAGCGTTTCAAAGTAAACTCGAAAATGAAAAATGCAAAAAATTCATCATCGTTTCTCTCGAGAACTAGGGTAGATATTTTCGAGTTTTATATGAAAATGTACGTTTTCGAAGTTGCTTGAATGGATTAGAAGAAAAAAGTCGCAGTTTTCCGGATTTTAAAAATTTTCACCTGCAAAATGAGAATTTTTGAAATTTTGGAAATTTCGATTCTGCATATCTCGACTAACTGGCTCCGGATTGAGATGAGGTTTGCAGACTGGTGATCAGCGATGAGGACACTTTCTCTCTAGCACAAAAAATCGCAATCGAAAATTTCGAAATTTTGGCCGAAAAAATCCAAAGGGGTAGACCCCCCCAAAAACGCTATATTTTGCATTCTCTAAGGAAATCGTCTGACTCTATGGGCCTTTTTGGATATGGAGGTTTTGAAACCGGTCGGGAACTATCAGAAAAAGCACTGAGTGTATCACTTATAGTCATTTCATTGTCACCAGAGCGTTTCAAAGTAAACTCGAAAATGAAAAATGCAAAAAATTCATCATCGTTTCTCTCGAAAACTAGGGTAGATATTTTCTAGTTTTATATGAAAATGTACGTTTTCGAAGTCGCTTGATTGGATAAGAAGAAAAAAGTTGCAGTTTTCCGGATTTTGAAAATTTTCACCTGCAAAATGAGAATTTTTGAAATTTTGGAAATTTCTATTCTGCATATCTCGACTAATTGGCTCCGGATTGAGATGAGGTTTGCAGACTGGTGATCAGCGATGAGGACACTTGCTCCCTAGCATAAAAAATCGCAATCGAAAATTTCGAAATTTTGGCCGAAAAAATCCAAAGTGGTAGACCCCCCCAAAAACGCTATATTTTGCATTCTCTGAGGAAATCACCTGACACTATGGGCCTTTTTGGATATGGAGGTTTTAAAACCGTTCGGAAACTAACAGAAAAACCACTGAGTGTATCACTTATAGTCATTTCATTGTCACCAGAGCGTTTCAAAGTAAACTCGAAAATGAAAAATGCAAAAAATTCATCATCGTTTCTCTCGAGAACTAGGGTAGATATTTTCGAGTTTTATATGAAAATGTACGTTTTCGAAGTTGCTTGAATGGATTAGAAGAAAAAAGTCGCAGTTTTCTGGATTTTAAAAATTTTCACCTGCAAAATGAGAATTTTTGAAATTTTGGAAATTTCGATTCTGCATATCTCGACTAATTGGCTCCGGATTGAGATGAGGTTTGCAGACTGGTGATCAGCGATGAGGACACTTTCTCCCTAGCACAAAAAATCGCAATCGAAAATTTCGAAATTTTGGCCGAAAAAATCCAAAGGGGTAGACCACCCAAAAACGCTATATTTTGCATTCTCTAAGAAAATCGCCTGACTCTTTGGGCCTTTTTGGATATGGAGGTTTTAAAACCGGTCGCGAACTATCAGAAAAAACACTGAGTGTATCACTTATAGTCATTTCATTGTCACCAGAGCGTTTCAAAGTAAACTCGAAAATGAAAAATGCAAAAAATTCATCATCGTTTCTCTCGAAAACTAGGGTAGATATTTTCTAGTTTTATATGAAAATGTACGTTTTCGGAGTCGCTTGATTGGATAAGAAGAAAAAAGTCGCAGTTTTCCGGATTTTAAAAATTTTCACCTCCAAAATGAGAATTTTCGAAATTTTGGAAATTTCGATTCTGCATATCTCGACTAATTGGCTCCGGATTGAGATGAGGTTTGCAGACTGGTGATCAGCGATGAGGACACTTTCTCCCTAGCATAAAAAATCGCAATCGAAAATTTCGAAATTTTGGCCGAAAAAATCCAAAGGGGTAGACCCCCCCAAAAACGCTATATTTTGCATTCTCTAAGAAAATCGCCTGACTCTTTGGGCCTTTTTGGATATGGAGGTTTTAAAACCGGTCGCGAACTATCAGAAAAAACACTGAGTGTATCACTTATAGTCATTTCATTGTCACCAGAGCGTTTCAAAGTAAACTCGAAAATGAAAAATGCAAAAAATTCATCATCGTTTCTCTCGAGAACTAGGGTAGATATTTTCGAGTTTTATATGAAAATGTACGTTTTCGAAGTTGCTTGAATGGATTAGAAGAAAAAAGTCGCAGTTTTCCGGATTTTAAAAATTTTCACCTGCAAAATGAGAATTTTTGAAATTTTGGAAATTTCGATTCTGCATATCTCGACTAACTGGCTCCGGATTAAGATGAGGTTTGCAGACTGGTGATCAGCGATGAGGACACTTTCTCCCTAGCACAAAAAATCGCAATCGAAAATTTCGAAATTTTGGCCGAAAAAATCCAAAGGGGTAGACCCCCCCAAAAACGCTATATTTTGCATTCTCTAAGGAAATCGTCTGACTCTATGGGCCTTTTTGGATATGGAGGTTTTGAAACCGGTCGGGAACTATCAGAAAAAGCACTGAGTGTATCACTTATAGTCATTTCATTGTCACCAGAGCGTTTCAAAGTAAACTCGAAAATGAAAAATGCAAAAAATTCATCATCGTTTCTCTCGAAAACTAGGGTAGATATTTTCTAGTTTTATATGAAAATGTACGTTTTCGAAGTCGCTTGATTGGATAAGAAGAAAAAAGTTGCAGTTTTCCGGATTTTAAAAATTTTCACCTGCAAAATGAGAATTTTTGAAATTTTGGAAATTTCGATTCTGCATATCTCGACTAATTGGCTCCGGATTGAGATGAGGTTTGCAGACTGGTGATCAGCGATGAGGACACTTTCTCCCTAGCACAAAAAATCGCAATCGAAAATTTCGAAATTTTGGCCGAAAAAATCCAAAGGGGTAGACCCCCCCAAAAACGCTATATTTTGCATTCTCTAAGAAAATCGCCTGACTCTTTGGGCCTTTTTGGATATGGCGGTTTTAAAACCGGTCGGGAACTATCAGAAAAAGCACTGCGTGTATCACTTATAGTCATTTTCTTGTCACCAGAACGTTTCAAAGTAAACTCGAAAATGAAAAATGCAAAAAATTCATCATCGTTTCTCCCGAAAACTAGGGTGGATATTTTCGAGTTTTATATGAAAATGTACGTTTTCGAAGTCGCTTGATTGGATAAGAAGAAAAAAGTCGCAGTTTTCCGGATTTTAAAAATTTTCACCTGCAAAATGAGAATTTTTGAAATTTTGGAAATTTCGATTCTGCATATCTGGACTAATTGGCTCCGGATTGAGATGGGGTTTGCAGACTGGTGATCAGCGATGAGGACACTTTCTCCCTAGCACAAAAAATCGCAATCGAAAATTTCGAAATTTTGGCCGAAAAAATCCAAAGGGGTAGACCCCCCAAAAACGCTATATTTTGCATTCTCTGAGGAAATCACCTGACTCTATGGGCCTTTTTGGATATGGAGGTTTTAAAACCGTTCAGAAACTAACAGAAAAAACACTGAGTGTATCACTTATAGTCATTTCATTGTCACCAGAGCGTTTCAAAGTAAACTCGAAAATGAAAAATGCAAAAAATTCATCATCGTTTCTCTCGAAAACTAGGGTAGATATTTTCTAGTTTTATATGAAAATGTACGTTTTCGAAGTCGCTTGATTGGATAAGAAGAAAAAAGTTGCAGTTTTCCGGATTTTAAAAATTTTCACCTGCAAAATGAGAATTTTTGAAATTTTGGAAATTTCGATTCTGCATATCTCGACTAATTGGCTCCGGATTGAGATGAGGTTTGCAGACTGGTGATCAGCGATGAGGACACTTTCTCCCTAGCACAAAAAATCGCAATCGAAAATTTCGAAATTTTGGCCGAAAAAATCCAAAGGGGTAGACCCCCCCAAAAACGCTATATTTTGCATTCTCTAAGAAAATCGCCTGACTCTTTGGGCCTTTTTGGATATGGAGGTTTTAAAACCGGTCGGGAACTATCAGAAAAAGCACTGCGTGTATTACTTATAGTCATTTTCTTGTCACCAGAACGTTTCAAAGTAAACTCGAAAATGAAAAATGCAAAAAATTCATCATCGTTTCTCCCGAAAACTAGGGTGGATATTTTCGAGTTTTATATGAAAATGTACGTTTTCGAAGTCGCTTGATTGGATAAGAAGAAAAAAGTCGCAGTTTTCCGGATTTTAAAAATTTTCACCTGCAAAATGAGAATTTTTGAAATTTTGGAAATTTCGATTCTGCATATCTCGACTAATTGGCTCCGGATTGAGATGGGGTTTGCAGACTGGTGATCAGCGATGAGGACACTTTCTCCCTAGCACAAAAAATCGCAATCGAAAATTTCGAAATTTTGGCCGAAAAAATCCAAAGGGGTAGACCCCCCCAAAAACGCTATATTTTGCATTCTCTGAGGAAATCACCTGACTCTATGGGCCTTTTTGGATATGGAGGTTTTAAAACCGTTCAGAAACTAACAGAAAAACACTGAGTGTATCACTTATAGTCATTTCATTGTCACCAGAGCGTTTCAAAGTAAACTCGAAAATGAAAAATGCAAAAAATTCATCATCGTTTCTCTCGAAAACTAGGGTAGATATTTTCTAGTTTTATATGAAAATGTACGTTTTCGAAGTCGCTTGATTGGATAAGAAGAAAAAAGTTGCAGTTTTCCGGATTTTAAAAATTTTCACCTGCAAAATGAGAATTTTTGAAATTTTGGAAATTTCGATTCTGCATATCTCGACTAATTGGCTCCGGATTGAGATGAGGTTTGCAGACTGGTGATCAGCGATGAGGACACTTTCTCCCTAGCACAAAAAATCGCAATCGAAAATTTCGAAATTTTGGCCGAAAAAATCCAAAGGGGTAGACCCCCCCAAAAACGCTATATTTTGCATTCTCTAAGGAAATCGTCTGACTCTATGGGCCTTTTTGGATATGGAGGTTTTGAAACCGGTCAGGAACTATCAGAAAAAGCACTGAGTGTATCACTTATAGTCATTTCATTGTCACCAGAGCGTTTCAAAGTAAACTCGAAAATGAAAAATGCAAAAAATTCATCATCGTTTCTCTCGAAAACTAGGGTAGATATTTTCTAGTTTTATATGAAAATGTACGTTTTCGAAGTTGCTTGATTGGATTAGAAGAAAAAGTCGCAGTTTTCCGGATTTTAAAAATTTTCACCTGCAAAATGAGAATTTTTGAAATTTTGGAAATTTCGATTCTGCATATCTCGACTAATTGGCTCCGGATTGAGATATGGTTTGCAGACTGGTGATCAGCGATGAGGACACTTTCTCCCTAGCACAAAAAATCGCAATCGAAAATTTCGAAATTTTGGCCGAAAAAATCCAAAGGGGTAGACCCCCCAAAAACGCTATATTTTGCATTCTCTAAGAAAATCGCCTGACTCTTTGGGCCTTTTTGGATATGGAGGTTTCAAAACCGGTCGCGAACTATCAGAAAAAACACTGAGTGTATCACTTATAGTCATTTCATTGTCACCAGAGCGTTTCAAAGTAAACTCGAAAATGAAAAATGCAAAAAATTCATCATCGTTTCTCTCGAAAACTAGGGTAGATATTTTCTAGTTTTATATGAAAATGTACGTTTTCGAAGTCGCTTGATTGGATAAGAAGAAAAAAGTCGCAGTTTTCCGGATTTTAAAAATTTTCACCTGCAAAATGAGAATTTTTGAAATTTTGGAAATTTCGATTCTGCATATCTCGACTAATTGGCTCCGGATTGAGATATGGTTTGCAGACTGGTGATCAGCGATGAGGACACTTTCTTCCTAGCACAAAAAATCGCAATCGAAAATTTCGAAATTTTGGCCGAAAAAATCCAAAGGTGTAGACCCCCCCAAAAACGCTATATTTTGCATTCTCTAAGGAAATCACCTGACTCTATGGGCCTTTTCGGATATGGAGGTTTTAAAACCGTTCGGAAACTAACAGAAAAAACACTGAGTGTATCACTTATAGTCATTTCATTGTCACCAGAGCGTTTCAAAGTAAACTCGAAAATGAAAAATGCAAAAAATTCATCATCGTTTCTTCCGAAAACTAGGGTGGATATTTTCGAGTTTTATATGAAAATGTACGTTTTCAAAGTTGCTTGAATGGATTAGAAGAAAAAAGTCGCAGTTTTCCGGATTTTAAAAATTTTCACCTGCAAAATGAGAATTTTTGAAATTTTGGAAATTTCGATTCTGCATATCTCGACTAATTGGCTCCGGATTGAGATGAGGTTTGCAGACTGGTGATCAGCGATGAGGACACTTTCTCCCTAGCACAAAAATCGCAATCGAAAATTTCGAAATTTTGGCCGAAAAAATCCAAAGGGGTAGACCACCCAAAAACGCTATATTTTGCATTCTCTAAGAAAATCGCCTGACTCTTTGGGCCTTTTTGGATATGGAGGTTTTAAAACCGGTCGCGAACTATCAGAAAAAACACTGAGTGTATCACTTATAGTCATTTCATTGTCACCAGAGCGTTTCAAAGTAAACTCGAAAATGAAAAATGCAAAAAATTCATCATCGTTTCTCTCGAAAACTAGGGTAGATATTTTCTAGTTTTATATGAAAATGTACGTTTTCGAAGTCGCTTGATTGGATAAGAAGAAAAAAGTCGCAGTTTTCCGGATTTTAAAAATTTTCACCTTCAAAATGAGAATTTTCGAAATTTTGGAAATTTCGATTCTGCATATCTCGACTAATTGGCTCCGGATTGAGATGAGGTTTGCAGACTGGTGATCAGCGATGAGGACACTTTCTCCCTAGCATAAAAAATCGCAATCGAAAATTTCGAAATTTTGGCCGAAAAAATCCAAAGGGGTAGACCCCCCCAAAAACGCTATATTTTGCATTCTCTAAGAAAATCGCCTGACTCTTTGGGCCTTTTTGGATATGGAGGTTTTAAAACCGGTCGCGAACTATCAGAAAAAACACTGAGTGTATCACTTATAGTCATTTCATTGTCACCAGAGCGTTTCAAAGTAAACTCGAAAATGAAAAATGCAAAAAATTCATCATCGTTTCTTCCGAAAACTAGGGTGGATATTTTCGAGTTTTATATGAAAATGTACGTTTTCGAAGTCGCTTGATTGGATAAGAAGAAAAAAGTCGCAGTTTTTCGGATTTTAAAAATTTTCACCTGCAAAATGAGAATTTTTGAAATTTTGGAAATTTCGATTCTGCATATCTCGACTAATTGGCTCCGGATTGTGATGGGGTTTGCAGACTGGTGATCAGCGATGAGGACACTTTCTCCTTAGCACAAAAAATCGCAATCGAAAATTTCGAAATTTTGGCCGAAAAAATCCAAAGGGGTAGACCCCCCAAAAACGCTATATTTTGCATTCTCTGAGGAAATCACCTGACTCTATGGGCCTTTTTGGATATGGAGGTTTTAAAACCGTTCAGAAACTAACAGAAAAAACACTGAGTGTATCACTTATAGTCATTTCATTGTCACCAGAGCGTTTCAAAGTAAACTCGAAAATGAAAAATGCAAAAAATTCATCATCGTTTCTTCCGAAAACTAGGGTGGATATTTTCGAGTTTTATATGAAAATGTACGTTTTCGAAGTCGCTTGATTGGATAAGAAGAAAAAAGTCGCAGTTTTCCGGATTTTAAAAATTTTCACCTGCAAAATGAGAATTTTTGAAATTTTGGAAATTTCGATTCTGCATATCTCGACTAATTGGCTCCGGATTGAGATGAGGTTTGCAGACTGGTGATCAGCGATGAGGACACTTTCTCCCTAGCACAAAAAATCGCAATCGAAAATTTCGAAATTTTGGCCGAAAAAATCCAAAGGGGTAGACCCCCCAAAAACGCTATATTTTGCATTCTCTAAGGAAATCGTCTGACTCTATGGGCCTTTTTGGATATGGAGGTTCTGAAACCGGTCGGGAACTATCAGAAAAAGCACTGAGTGTATCTTTTATAGTCATTTACTTGTCACCAGAGCGTTTCAAAGTAAACTCGAAAATGAAAAATGCAAAAAATTCATCATCGTTTCTCTCGAAATCTAGGGTAGATATTTTCGAGTTTTATATGAAAATCTACGTTTTCGAAGTCGCTTAATTGGATAAGAAGAAAAAAGTCGCAGTTTTTCGGATTTTAAAAATTTTCACCTGCAAAATGAGAATTTTTGAAATTTTGGAAATTTCGATTCTGCATATCTCGACTAATTGGCTCCGGATTGAGATGAGGTTTGCAGACTGGTGATCAGCGATGAGGACACTTTCTCCCTAGCACAAAAAATCGCAATCGAAAATTTCGAAATTTTGGCCGAAAAAATCCAAAGGGGTAGACCCCCCAAAAACGCTATATTTTGCATTCTCTAAGGAAATCGTCTGACTCTATGGGCCTTTTTGGATATGGAGGTTCTGAAACCGGTCGGGAACTATCAGAAAAAGCACTGAGTGTATCTTTTATAGTCATTTACTTGTCACCAGAGCGTTTCAAAGTAAACTCGAAAATGAAAAATGCAAAAAATTCATCATCGTTTCTCTCGAAATCTAGGGTAGATATTTTCGAGTTTTATATGAAAATCTACGTTTTCGAAGTCGCTTAATTGGATAAGAAGAAAAAAGTCGCAGTTTTTCGGATTTTAAAAATTTTCACCTGCAAAATGAGAATTTTTGAAATTTTGGAAATTTCGATTCTGCATATCTCGACTAATTGGCTCCGGATTGAGATGAGGTTTGCAGACTGGTGATCAGCGATGAGGACACTTTCTCCCTAGCACAAAAAATCGCAATCGAAAATTTCGAAATTTTGGCCGAAAAAATCCAAAGGGGTAGACCCCCCCAAAAACGCTATATTTTGCATTCTCTGAGGAAATCACCTGACTCTATGGGCCTTTTTGGATATGGAGGTTTTAAAACCGGTCGCGAACTATCAGAAAAAACACTGAGTGTATCACTTATAGTCATTTCATTGTCACCAGAGCGTTTCAAAGTAAACTCGAAAATGAAAAATGCAAAAAATTCATCATCGTTTCTCTCGAAAACTAGGGTAGATATTTTATATCATTCAGTTTTAATTTGAAGTGTTACCCTTTCTCAACAAAATGTTTTTTGATTTACGTCAGTATCTGCTTTAAAAAACAAGATACACATTTTCAAAGAAAGTGTTGCAGTTTTTTCAATTTTTATAACAATTTAAAATATTACAATACCTTATCGACTACGTGAGGCCTAGCATTGTTCTGCATTAACAGAAATTGTTGCTTCCCCAGAAGCAATTCGTTAATGCATTGAAAGTATGCCACGTCGTATGGTAGAAGTGATGAGAAAGCGAGGTGGAAATACACGCTATTAATTTTCAGATGTTTGTTTATGTTTAATAGTCGATAAGGTATTGTAATATTTTAAATTGTTATAAAAATTGCAAAAATGCAACACTTTCTTTCGAAATGTGTAGCTTTTTTTTCAAAGCAGATACTGACGTAAATCAAAAAACATTTTGTGGAGAAAGGGTCACGCTTCAAATTAAAACTGAATGATATCAAATTTTGCTCCTCAAATTCACCACAAGGTGTTTAGAAATGAAGGGTATAAACAAGGTTTTGTTTCACCCTGTATAACGGATGAACTACAGGTACTTTCGCGAAGTAAATTTCAGGTTAATATAGCAAGACCCAATACTATACCTGGTGAAAATTTCAACAAAATCGGAGAACCACGAAAAAAGATACAGGGTGTTGAATTTGACAAAAATTTTGCCTGTTC
Source organism: Hippodamia convergens (assembly GCA_038502775.1). Lineage (NCBI taxonomy): Eukaryota > Metazoa > Arthropoda > Insecta > Coleoptera > Coccinellidae > Hippodamia > Hippodamia convergens. Next base: position 102,800,551 of record CM076607.1, read on the forward strand.
GGAATTTATTGACACTTGTCTTAGACCCTCAAATTAACTCCACTGTTTCGATATATGGTCTCCCTTCCTTCCTCCAAACGTTTCCCGTAGACGTACAACCCTCCCAAGGAACTCATTTGGAACAAATTTCCTCGGACGCCGTAAAAAGCGATAGTTCCGTAAGACATAAAATTCGATCTGTGGAAAACCTTAATGTGGTCCACTCAGCATCTCGCCGCCCCTACAAGAGCCGACGTCCGTGACGTATCTGGCTAATCTAGCACCCCCCTCGGAAAAACCGCCCCAGAGCCTCGCTTGATTGCTTCGTCAGGACGCTTTATTGTCTGGAGAAGTTCATCATAGCACCACGCGTCATTTGTCCCTATCGGTAAACCGAAGAAGCTTTCAAACTAGCGCGAGGGTGGTTTTGAGTGTCACAACAATCGTTTTAGTTGATATCAATCTGTTTTATTTCGATGGAACAAACGTTGGTGAAATGGAGAAAGAAACTGATGATTCTGAAGCATTTCAAGAGACTTTAATCGATTTCAGAATACTGCCAATAACTGTAAAGTTGTTCTACATGACCTGGATGCAAACACAATGGTTAATATTTATTATACGTGATGGGGATCCAGAACCGACTTCTCTATGTGAATGGTTCTTAGTTCCGCCAGCTCTGGACATTTGCATACCATGAAGGCCCAGCTCGTGGCAGCTTTTATGAGATTTCTGGTGTAGGCAGGCGACGATTCCACAAGTTATTTTTCTTGAACAAGTCTCGAAGTATTCTATTCCATTTTCTTCTTCATTTCTTGGACTGTTCTTTTATATTGGCCTTTTCCTAGCACACAGAAAAGTGTAGGTCCAGCAGGCATCAGAATTGATGCTCTTTTCGCGAGTTTTCATTTCCTTCAATACCACAATGCCCCACAGTAAAACCATGGTAAAAAAAGCATGCTGCAACTGTACCTCATTTCAGAACTGTGATTTTTGAACAGCTATTTGGAAACTGCAATACAAAGACAGTAAGCTAGATCTTACTAACAAACTGTTCCTGTGCCACTCAATATTATAGTCTGTATCATGCATACTTCTACTGTTTGGGAATAAACTCGGTCCTAGTATAGTCCCTTGGGGCACTCCAATTTATAAATTCATGGTATCAGGATTCAACGTCAAATTGAACTGCTCCACATGAGTGAGGGATATTGACTTAAATTAAAAAAAATAGTTTAAATGAGATTTTGTGATGTGAATTCATATTAATATGATTTCAAGTTGCAGGAAATAATATTAATTTTAGCCGGTAGGTCTGCAGCGTATACAAGGTGGTTAAGAAAAATCGAGTGAAATCACGAAATTTTTTTCTAGAGAAGTCAAGCATTTTAAGACTATCAATACAATGTATGGCCTCCACGGGCATCAATAACAGCTTGACATATTCTTTGCATACTACACACGAGGTTGTTGAACATTTCTTGAGGAATTTAGTTCCATAAACGGGGCAGAAGTTCTCTCAGATCATTTAAGAATTCTGGGGTAGGTTGATGATTATCTAATCTTCTTTGGATCATATCCCATGCATGTTTTATGTAATTCTTGGACATAGCGACGATACCATTATTCTTCGAGAATCTGAAAATCGTCCATAAATGTATTCATCAGTGAAAAGGACACTACGCCATTGATCGTTCCAGTTGATATGTTGCCTTGCCATTCCAGTTAATGGAACTCCTCCTAATGGACGTCTAGAACCTAGATTCACCTCTCTCAAACGTCGTCTGATAGTTTCGATAGAAACTTAGACCACATCTACATTTTGAAGAATATTCTGTAACATTCTACACTTAGATGTAGGTTGAAACGGTGATGAAACGATCCTGAACAGGTGTTGTTTTTCGTCGCCCACCAAGCCTTGGTCTTTTCAACATGGAACCTGTCTCCCTGAACCTATTCTGCTACAACAACCTGAGTTAGGCCACCCTGTAGCATTCCGATAGCCTTATTAGCCTCAGCGTTTGTTAATTTACGTCTTGGCATTTTCAAAACACTCGTTTTAAATCGAAGCCGTTGATAGATTGACTCCATTTCGAAATAAGAACATTCACGAAGCATATGCAAAGAACCAAACTTCAGAAAAAAGGCAATCAGATTGACGAAATGTCTCATACTGATTTTTATTGGATCTATCCAAGTTGTTATTGAGTTTTAAATGATTTTACAGCGATTTTCTCGAGGATTACATACTTTTCAAAGCAATTGAATACGATATCCTTAACTCTTGTGGAGCAGTATATTTCAAAATACGTTTTTATAGAGATAGAAATATGGAAATAACTCTAATTCAACAATCTTGGGAATGCCTTTGTCATTGGGTTTTGTTTTAAAACAATTGTATTTGGATTTTAGCTCTTGGAGGTTCTGTTTTATCACCTTCTACAAATTTTGAGCTTTTCATGTCATATTTTCAACTAAGACTATGAGAACTTGCATTTTCCCATTCATCTGGAAAATTTCTCATAGTTCAAATTCAATAGCGATGAAAGATAACGTTCGAATCCACGAAATCACTTCCCATAATCCCAACACGATCGCGAAAGTTCCAAACCCATAATCTATCTCTTCTGCCGAAATGTCTCCAATTAATTTCTTCGAAGTTCCGGGCCGAATCTCAACTTTTTCATCATGCAACGTTCCCGCTAATCCTAGGGGATAACAGAAAAGGCGCGCGCGAGAACGTGGAGAATTTCCACAGAGAAAAGGAAGAAAAGGAGGGAACAGGGGTTGACTACCTGCTTTCTTGATGATTATCTTTCGTGATTTTCTCTGTACGTGGTGGAAGGGAGAGACAACTAATACGTGGAGGATACAGGGCGTTCGGTTTGTCGAAGAGTGTTAATTTTATCTTGAATCATTTAAGTTTGAAAAAAAAAATTTTTTTGTCTTTGATAATTCCTGCTTTGTCTGGCTCGTAAGGGCGTTTATCCAACCCGTTTCTGCCATCTGGTGCCGCTGTTGACAGAGCCGCGTAAACAGATTAGCCGTCGCATAAATATGGCGGGCGATTTCGGGTTAATCCTAATAAATGTCAGCGGGAGAACAACGCTGTAAATCAGGAGCGAAGATGTCACTTAACGCCAATTATTTTCGCCCCGCGGAATCGACCCGATTACTGGTAAGCCCCAGAAGGACGGGGACATCTGGGCAACTTCATTAACTTGGAGGATGTAGAGGGTAATTAAGAGGGATGCGAATGTTTGTCATCGTGTTACGGAACGATGAGCCTCGGATGTCTTGTCAATTTCGTTGGAGTTTGGGAATTCACCTCGATAACTTTTTGGATATATATATATATATATATTCTTATGAAAAAGAGAGCTAAAATAATACAAAAAATGTTGAAACAAAAAGTACCTAAGCTGAGGTAAAAAAAAAAACGGGGTATCATATCATTCTTCGTATGATACTATAGAATCATACGATACTATCATCACTAGTATCATACGATACTATACAGCCAGGGGAAAAAACCTCAGCCGAAAAAACCTGTCTCCCCGTAAAAAAATAACATAAAATATTAAATATCATGAAAATCTTGAAAGGCATCAGTGCGATCATCTTCATGTTATCCGTCGATGGGCTCAGATAAACAGATTCTTCCCAAAACGACTCGCAATTCTTAATCTGAAATGAAAAAAGACAAAAGCAGAAAAGAAACCGATTATTCAGAATAAATCAAATGAATTTTACAAATGCATTTGCTACTTTGAAAAACATCAACATTCAGATTTCTTGGCCAAATAATGTTCGGAGGTTTATAAATATTTATGACAGAAATGTCCCAAATTTGAAAGAAATGAAAAAGAAAACTCCATCAATTTCCCCTTTTCGAATCTGTTGGAAATTACGAACTTATAATTTTTAAACAAAACAGGCTAAACTTGTAAGAAATCAATTAATACATAACTTTCAACTGTCCTCCTTCACGAGGATTTTTTTCTGTTGCCGTGTGGGTTTCTTGCAGAAGAATCATATCGTTACCATGTTCATCAGCTAATGTGGAGACGTAATCAGACTGGTCTTTCGAAATTCCTTCGATATTCAAATTCAAAATCCACAAATTCTAGCTCTCTGGTCGTGAGGGTTTTTCAAACCGGATACGACCTTCCAGGTGATGATTTTTCGGCACTTTTTGGATAATCTTGTTGATTAATTTGTTTCATGAATTAGATTAACGTGTATCTACGGATGATGCTTTTCATTATGTTTCATTAATTGAGTTCCTTAACGAAAACTCTCGATGAGACCTTTGAGATATCCCAACCTAACCTAACCTTCATTCAACTATAGCAGTTGTCTGAAATTAAGCCTTTTTTTTCTTCTTTTCCAGGATGGAAGGAGTCGATCCAAGCCCTGAAGAAGAAATGGCTGGTCACGGCTGCCACCCTCGTCCAAATGAACTCGAGGACGTCGCAGGATCGCCAACAGGACGAGGTAAGACCAAATCCTGAACGTGACACTCAGATTTTACAGGTCCACGTGCACTTGACGTGGAAGAAGTGAAAATAAAGGTTGCGAACAGCGGCATCTCTTTGTGTGCCCGCTTAACAATGAAAGGGGGAAAGGGAAGCGTACCTTTAGATTGATTTGTCATTTTGAATTGGGGGCTCGTAGAATGGAACGGATGAGTGGAGTAATAGGGTCACAGGGGGGTGTACGGTAATTGTTTCCTTCTGGAACGGCTTGTCTGGAATAAATTCGAAACCTCCTCGTTAAAAAAAACGAATTTCGGTCCCTAAAATAAGGGATGAAGAGTCATTCTAACTTCAAGAAGATGGGATATAAATTTACAATACCTACAATTTGATTATTTGTTTCTCATTTGTGAATGCAAAATTTTCACAAGGTAGTAGTATTATTTACTTTAGAGAATTCTGTTTTATCGTCATATATGTTGAAAATCATGGTACATTTGTTATTTCCTGTAAGACAGATTTTTGATGATGATGATGAACCATCTGTTGACTTAGAAACTGCTGAACTCGAGGACTGCAGAACATTTGTACTCTCCTTACTACCAAATAATTTGCAAGACATTTCGATTTTTTTGTTGACCGAATCATCGACATAACTCATCGCAATTTCGGTGCTCTTCCACCCTCCTGCACGCTTTAGTGGTAAAATATCTCCACCCGAATCCGCAACCATAGTGGCTCCAGTTCTGCGAAAAGAACACCACTAATATTGTGCTGGCCAGCATTAAGGGAAATGTACTTTGCATGTCAGTATGTCAGAAAAATCTTAGGTGTTCTGTTCCAGGAGACCGAAGATTTACATATTTTCCGTATAACATGCAGAGCTTGAAGCTGCCGCTATAATCGGTTATGGTGAATCTTCTTGTTGTTAAATTTTTTGTTTGCCGCAATGTCACAATAAAGTATTTTTCCATATCTTCTACATCATTCATGTTTAAGGAAAGAATTTCGTCACATCGACAACGTCCAAAAATTCCAAATATTGTTACAATTTTCGCCAGCAACCACTGGTCATCAAGAGCATTTAAAAGAAATTGTTCAGCCTCTTCTTTACTTAATACCTTGGCCTTTTTGGCGTATAACTCTCATTTTTTCGTTTCAGAAACGCTATTACCTTTTGAAATCTGCAAATGACAACTAAACGTCATATTTTTCAATAAATTTCTTAAGGAAAACAAACCTGCGAACAGGGGCATTTTCTTTTATTTCCAAGCAGCTTTTCAGCATAGACCATTTTGCCCATAAAGTATTAGGGCTGAATCTAGCTGATAGTTGATTCAAGTAAACCAACAAAACATCTTCAGTTACCCCAATCACACAATTTTTGTTTTGCCACTTTTTGAAATCGTCGTATTCTCGCTCGTACCTTGAAGCTGATTTTGCAGGTAATAATCTTGATGCTACACTGCTGGCTGCCTCAATAATTTCTTTTGGTACATTCATTTTTGTTTTCGCCAAAACAAATGTAAAGAAAAATAAACAGACATGTTCATGGCAACGCTTCCATAGCTTCCGACATTTGCGACAAATTATTGAGATTTTTTTGGAATTTATCTAACCTTTTTACAAATGAGAAACAAATAAAATATAAAACAATACACACAAAGTAACAGGTTTTACTGGCTCAAGGAGGTAAAAACCCTCTACCTTGCTGGTAATGTTATATACTATTCTTAGGTTGTAAATGGGAAAAGACTGTACATCTCTTGTTTCATATTTCCTGATAAATTTCCCCAACCAGAAATGTCAGTTCGAAAACCCCGAAATAACGAATTTATTTCGCCCCAAACTTGCAGATCTAGAAACGTCCCTTCTCTCCCTGTCGGCTGTCATTTCCGAGATATAAAATCCCCAGATAACGCCCGGTGATAAGTATTTGCATAATTCGAAGTTGCAGAACTTGGAGGAGATAGTCCAAATCCTGGCGTGGAGAATGGGAACCTCCAGAGGGTATCCCCGGGGATATCAAATATGTAAATGCCGTCTTCTCGTTAGATGGCTTGCATATTCATCTGGCGGTGTGGCTAACTAGTCGGATGGACCGATTCTTGCAATTCTAGCTGCAGAGGACGGTTTCAGAATTGTCCTTCTAGTCTAGAGGAAGATGATATTAAACTAAACATCAATTTGAGGATGTAGGAAGTGTTTCCAACGTATTAAATTCAATGGATTAACAGAGGCATTTAGGAAGACTTCATAAAAATTCTACCAGACAATAATTCATACAAAAAACTACTGAAGGCTCCATGTGCTTGTGTTCTTACGAAAAATAATGGCTCTACGTAGTAAAGGGAAGAATTTGAGGACGTTTAGAATCCATTAGTATAGATCCTTTGGCAATAGAACATCACTGCACCAAAAAAATTGGAAGGGCGTTTTCTCAATTAAAAGAAATCTATAATGTACTTTTTATTTCATAATGATAATTTTTTTTTTTAGATTCCAAAGTGAACATAGCTGAGGTCTATGGGTTCTGCTATTCACAAGAAATGTTCTCGATAAGATCATCGATTTTTTTATAGAGATCGTCGACAGACGATATAAGAAGTATAATTCCATCTATATGGGGTGTTTCTGAATGAAAGTAAACAAGAAAAGGGAGATTTCTCAGACAATTTTGAGAAAAAAGTTCTACAAACGTCATTTTCTCTCAGCATCTGCACTCCACAAGATAAATTATGATTATTTTATGAATTTATTGTATGTTATGAGAAAATAAACTACAAAACTAATGATTTAAAGTATTCATATTTCATTTTCGAATGTAATTTCATGATAATTTGGATTTTCATTAAGACTTTCTGTTTTTATCAAAGTATCAGATAAAATGAAACTACAAAAACTAAAACGTTCAGTCCTTGATCAAAGTTCATCATTCATAAATATGTAAATTCGACGATCTATGTCAAATTTACCTTGGATACTTCGTCAATAGAAGATACCAAGAGAAAAAACATTTAAAAACATTCGTAAACAAAACGTTTACTCTACCATATTAATAGAATTTTTTATGATTATATGAAGAATCTCCCATATTGTTTGTACCTCCAAGAATACCCCGAATATATGAAATTATTTCTTTGAAATATCAAATTCTAGTCAAAAATTACTACTTTATTTATTTCCCATTCTCTAATCTCGACTCCGTGCGTTTTTTGCCTACTCTGGGGACATAAAATATGCAGATGGCATTTCAATGTAGCTTCGTCCTGTATCATATAGAAACAATGTCCGTGACGTCAGGTTCAGCCTACAGGGAGCAGTACAGGAGCAGAGGCGGGTCACGGAGTTGGGATCCCATGATGCATACAAATTAATTTCAGAGGTTGACAGTTTCGAATTAAATTAGGTCATATCTTCTTTTCATTGAGATATAATGTTGGGGTTAAAAGGAAAAGGGGTTAATGAAATTAATATATATTTATTCTGAATAGGGACTTTCGTAATTAGAGATATTCCTGAGCGTTCCCATATTTTTTGAGATTCACAGAAATTACTTTTGATGAGAACCTTGAATACACAATTGATATGAAGAAATAGCTATATTAAAATATTAATTTCAGGTTACGAATCAAGGTATTTGAAATGAATAATCATATACCTAAGAACAAATAAATCTTACAATTAAGAAAAGCTCTTTTCAGTGTGAAGAGAAAATTTTCAAGTTGTACAAATCGAGTTTTCTGGCGCGTTACCCTGTGAACTGCACGCCAATGCGTTCGAAATGTCAATCAGGGAGGCAAATGTCAGTTTACGTAGCTTTTCCCTGAGGCTTTACAACCCCTCCAACATGAATTTTTTATCAAGTTTCGTTCGATAGCGGCAGAACGAGGCTATCAACTTGGAAATCTAATTTTTTACCTCAGATATCGAGAATATTATCGAAGTATCCACGTCCAGAATTGCCAATATGACTTTTCCAAACTTTAATCGAATCCTCCGAGGAAACCATATAAATTAGAATGTCTGATGATTTTGCTACGCAGATGAATTTCCGAGTAAAATAACTTTATAATATGGTACAGTATTCGGTCAGAAGAAAAGAACTTTTTGAGGGAAGATATGATATCTGCGCTATCCGAAAAGGAAAAAATACAAAGATATGAATGAAAAGGGATAGGTTCACATCTGATACATCTTTTCAGCTTTCACTTTAATAAAGTGAAGCCCTTCAAAACACCATCATACAAAAACGCAGAGTATCGTCAAAAGATACATTTTTATTATACCATCTAGTAAGTAATCAATCCTCCAGCATAAGGGAGCAATACAGCTGATTAAATTCTTCAATCATCCTCTCCAGGAGACAGAAATTCCTAACCTATCCAAGTCCTGACTTCCATTTCTGAATAAGCAAGGAAAAATCACACCTGACCTGGACGCCCCAGTAATTTTCCCCATTTCAGGATAATTGGAAACAGGGAATGGACAAATTAAGCACTGGCAACGCAGGGCAAGCTATAATGTGGCTGGCAGCAGCTTTGCCGATCAATACAGGTTGAAAACAAGGTTTTCCTGCATGACACAGAAGTGTAGCTCATTCTAGAGCTGCACGCAATGTTTATTTACACACATACGAGGTCTTTCTCCAAGGATTTGGATAGGTTATGCTGCCACAAGAAACTCTTATCCAACAACTCAGTTTTCTGAGAAGATCTTCCATATCTTCGAATACGAAGGTATTTCAGAGTTTGAAATTAGCTGATCTTTCCTTGATTGATCCACACAAACTCTCCTCATCTTGGCGTTTGTAATTTCAGCCGATGAACATTCGGGATCAAGTAATCCACTTCTCCAGCTCCTTTGATGTCCGACCCCGAAGTCCTCATGAGTGAATACTTTGCAAATTAAACGCTACCTATTCGGAAAAGGATTGCAGAGGCGGGAGATCGTGTTTGCTCGGTGATTAATATCAAATTTCCCCCTGTATCGAGGCATGAATCAAGTAAATGAGGTATGGAGGGGCGTAGCTGCACAATCATTACGCTTTTTCCTTGGAATTCGATTACGACGAGTCCGAATTGAATGAATGTCGAAATCAGGAGTTTATGGACATCAGATTTTAATTCAGAAAAAGGAGTAACGAGTTTATCCCGAAATAGCGACCCTTGGAAAGATATTCCTGATGAGCCAGTGTTGAGATCTTTCTTCTGATTCTTTCTGGTGTCGAATTCCTCTTCGAAAACTCGATTTTATCTGCGATCCTATCGTTCCAAATCTCTCGCTTAATTAGTTGGGGCTTATCTACTCCTAGATAAAGTTTGCATTAACATTATCGGAGTGCTATAAGCCGCTGTGTCATGGCTGGGTCTACATCCCTTTGTACACCGAGTATAAGACCACCAGTGAGTTCACACAGAGGGTGCCACCCTTCTGATAGAACGCCCTCCTGCGGAGGCCTATAATAGCTTTCCTGGACGGAATTTGCATTATGAATTAATTAATATGCATGCAGGAGAAGATTATTGTATTTCGTTCTTCATGATGTCCGGAATTGGGGAGAATTCTATATACAATGGTCGAAACGAATTTTATGGTGCTTTGGGGAAATAGGAAGGTCATTTTGGACATAAGCATACTTAACATTGAAATTTTTTCTTTGTAGGGGCTTGGAGCAGTATTTTCGTAGTGACAACTTCAGGATCAACTTGGAAAAATGGACCAGCATGACTGTTCAACTATATGGTTTTGATTTCATCCTTGAAAAAATGCAGATACGAATAACTTTCTTTGGTTAACTTGGCGATTATACAGGGTTATTCACGAATATGGCTCTATAGAATATTTTTAAGAAAGTATTGGAATTCTATAGGTGAGCTTCAAGTAAGGAGACGACTTCTCGTATATTTTTTTGAGGTTCTAGGACATCAACTTTCGTTTTTCAAATGGGCAGACCCATTTTTTATTGCATAAATAGATTCTCCATTGAATTCTGAGTCTTTTCGATTCTAAAAGTTTGAATTTTCTCGAGAAAATTCTCTTTAAATGAGGAAATACGAAAAAAAAAATTCAAAATTGAACTCTGTTGAAATACAGACAACTTCGAGATTTTTTCATTAAATATTTTCATTTTAGAGAATCTCCGAGGAGAAAGACTGATGCTCCCTTTCCGATAGCGTGATTTTCAGAATATGATACAGGAGGTCACAAATTCTTTGTCGAAGTTAGAAGTGACGAAACATCAAAAATTCGTACAGGAGGTCACAAATTCTTTGTCGTTTTTTTCAAATTGGAACCCCATTTTTTCGAAGCATTTTCGAAATCTTCGTCAAAAAATAATGGGAGCATATGTCCAAGTGTTTTAACCGAAAATGAATATTTTTCGAGTTATGCAGGAAAAACGATTTTGTCTTCAATTTTCAATCTCATTCCGAATGTGTTTTTTACTGGAAAATAATTAACGGTCAAGTGAAATTTTTGGAAATCTCTGTTATCGAGAAAATATTTTCTTATAGTTCAGACGAGTTCAGTTTTTCTTTATTTTTTAAAGCTTAAGTAATTTCCGCAAATTCTGAATTTCCAGTTATGAAATTTTTACATGTTCTGTTAAATATTCTTTCAAAAGCATTTAAAATGAGTACAAATGATTTTTTTTCTGAATTCCTGAAAATGTTTTATGTTGACTTCACTAATACTCACATTGAGAACTTTAAACCAATTGTTGCTCTCGCATTTCAGATGATAATTCAAGAACTTAACGTCTGAACTATAGAAAATATTTTCTCGATGACGAAGATTTCCAAATCTTCTGTATCATATTCTTAAAATCACGCTATCGGAAAAGAAGCATCAGCCTTTCTTCTCGGAGATTCTCAAAAATGAGAATATATAATGAAAAAACCTGGAAGTTGTCTGTATTTCCACAGAGTTCTATTTGGAGACTTTTTTCGTATTTCCTCAATTAAAGAGAAATTTCTCGGGAAAATTCAAACTTTTGGAATCAAAAAGACTCGGAATTCAATGGAGAATCTATTCATGCAATAAAAAATGAACCTTTCCATAGAAAAACGAAAGTCGATATCAGTCGTCTTCTTACTTGAAGCTCACCTTTAGAATTTCAATCCTGAATCTTGTGTCTTTCATAAAAATATTCGTGAATACCCCTGTATATTCCTTGCATGTAGATGAAAAATGTTCTGAACAATTTTTTTTTGCATATAATTATTGTCCATTGATTAGTTTTTCCTGTTTAAAATTCCTCAGACGCTCCAGGATTGCAGATTTCACTATTAAGTAGAAAATTAACAGTGTTCTACCTACAGTGGCTACTAGACACTGCACCAATTCGTAGAATAATGAAAATTCCACCCTTAACTCGTCGAATTGAGTCTTTGTTCCTTCTTGAACAATTCCGGACATTCTAATGGCCCTTCCAGGTTCAATGGAATATAAAATGGGTTTGTGTTCGATGCGGGGCGGAACTCTTTGGGTAGGAGCACTGTAAACAGAGACGGTGGTAACAATGGGGCGACGGGTGCTGGTCACGTGTCCTTGTTAGAGGAGAGGGTGGATTATCATCCTGCGACACCGTTATTAATTAACCTTCACGCCGATAGGGATCGAATGACGATAACGCTCCAGTGGCGGGTTTGGCGATGAGCCTTCTTAAGCTTTTTCAGAAAATTGTGAGAGTTTCATTCCTTGGAAATAATAGGAGAATATTGCTATTGCTTTATAAGCATATTGATTCATATCGACAACACTGCTGTCATTCTAAAATGACAAAAAACAACTGGTATTGCATATATACAGAAAACAAAATTAAGTGTGAGTTTTTCGATCAACTTCACGAGTTAATGTAGTATAAAGGTCATGTTTCTAGTCAAATCCACGGTTTACCAGTTGTAAGTCATTAATATAAAAAAAAATTTCATTCAAATACTTGTTGGGACTAAAATATTTCCATTGGAAATGATATTTTCAGCACATGGGATTATTTTTGCAATACCTAATTCAATTTTGGATCGCTATATTCTTGTGTTACAAATCACAGAAGATAGTCCAGGATCCCAGAACTTATTTTCACATGGCTGATTTTCATATATGTTTTGTAGAATATTATTTCTTGAAAAGTATCATAAGTGTTAGACATTTTCTCTGGACTAAAACTTTTGTCAGACGCCTTAAAGATCAACAAAAAAATTAATGAACTTATTTTCACATTTCTGATTTTTGAATATGTTATTGAGGTAACTATCAAATTGTATTTCATTAGTTGGAAAAATTGTATTGACTAAACACCTCCTAAACACAAATATTATTCAGCTGAATAGTTTTTGTGTTTAGGGGATGTTTAGTCACTACAATTTATCCAACTAATGAAATATAATTTGATAGATACCTCAATGACTTATTTAAAAATCAGAAATGTGAAGTTCATTCATTTTTTTTTGGAGCTTTAAAGCGTCTGACAAAAGTTTTGGCCCATGGAAAGTGTCTGACCCTTATGATACTATTTTAGAAATAATATTCTACAAAAGATATATAAAAATCAGCCATCTGAAAATAAGTTACGTTAGAGTGCTCTGAGATCTTGGACAATTATATTATTAGCTGCGCTCCTAAAGAAAATAATTGACATATTGTCACCAAACTTATATAATTAAGTAGAATCCCTTCAAGTGGAACTATGTTCTAATTTCTGTCTGTGTTGTGAGTCTCTAAATTACCCTCCGAACGAGACGCCACTGTCAGAATTAGCTGGACCTCACCCATCTATGCCAACATCCCCATAGTCCATCAATATTTCATTTTCAACTGAGGACAAACATATAATACGAGTTGACAGTTGGATCAAATTACCCGTTATTAATTGTTTCGAATAAAGCCGAGATCACAGGTGATACTTGATAAAATAGCACAGCACAGAAATATTGTATGCTCCATAATTAAATTATGTTAGTTCACGGAAAATTCCCAGATGGCGTTCAGATGAAAATTATGTTAGAAGTACGCAACTTTCCACTTGAAGAAGGTACGAGTTTGTGGTAGATTTCATACTGAGACCAAGTCTCGTATCTTAGAACCTAGATCTTCACCGTTGAGCTCTGACTAACCATCAGACAACGCAGAAAATTTCCTTCCGCCTAGTTACCTCAAATTTTGTACAAAGTGTAAATAGTTTCAAATGTGATGAACTTCTTGTACATATCGTTCATACACATTAAGGGGAGGCACAATTCGTACTACATTTCAATTTTTTTAAAGGCTAACGCACCAAAAATTCAGAGATATATATATCAGATACGCTTTTTTAAATAGAGATTTTATTTATTCGAAAATTTTCCGTACTATTCCATAGCTTTAATTATTAATAAATTCGTTAATAAATAAGGAGGACAAGGCAGTTCTGCTGTGAAAGAAAGGTTCGATTCCAACAATTAAATAAACTCTCGGTTACTTGAACTCTTCGATCTACGTTTGGAAATATAGTATAACTATATTTTTCTCAGATATCTCCTGGAGTGAAAAATTCCTTGTACATTCGCTTATATCAAAAATAAACACGAAAAATAGGTGAATTACATCAAAAAGCAATTCAATGGTTATCAATTAGAACTTTTTTTCAAATCGTTTCTGATTTTCCTCAGAAGAAGTACAAACTAGCCAGATAAACATCATCTATAAACACCTAAAATTATCATTTTTCCGGAATTTCAGGTTCATTCGATGTGTTTACAATTCCTTCGCGAACAAGTGTCCACATTTATTGTGGTTTCGTCATTCAATCGGACACAAAGTATTCTCCCTTTCACTTGCGTCGCAGTGTTATTCCGGAATTCATAACCGAACAATAACAGCAATATTCTGGCACCTGGCAAGCAATCCAGAAATTCCCAGGGAACCCCCATGAAATCCCATCCACCCCTAGTCATTTGTAATGTATATCGGGTTTGTTTTGTTTGAACAACGATGATGCGATGAGTATTCTTTGCGGTGGTGAGAATCCCACCCCTGCTTCTCGTGTATACCGCCAGAAACGAATGAAGGTGCGGTCGTTATTTTTTCAAGGAAAAGGTTGAAGATAATATGCTTCGCCCGCACTCAAAATGGTGGGAAATATGTCATAAATTCGAAAACAACTATTAAAGACTGAAAAATGTAGAATAAAGTGAGTAAACTCTACTAATTCCATTACGAATTCAATCTCGGTGGAATTGGGAATTTTTTTGATAAGTTGTAGCTCAATATCTCCCAATCAAAATATATCATGGGTAAAAAATTGAAAAATGAACCATTTTCGAGCTACGATCAGCCAAACACAAAAAATTCAGCTGAATTTTCAATATGTTGTGAACAGATAATGAAGTACTGAATGAAAATGTGAAAAACAAAGTGCTAAATGAACAACAGTTTCCGAGCTAGTGACAAAGAGACAGCCAAATTCTAAAAATTCAATTTGCCGTAGGTATAATTAATTTTTATTGTTTCACTGGTTGTAGCTAGAAAACTGCTCATCAATTAGCTTTTTCCAATTCATTTTTCAAATGGAAAGAACCATTTTTTATTGTATAAACAGATTTTCCATTGAATTATGAGTCTTTTTTATTCCAAAAGTTTGAATTTCCCCGAGAAAATTCTCTCTAAATGAGGAAATACGAAAAAAAAATCTCAAAATTGAACTCTGTTGAAACACAAACAACTTCTAGGTTTTTTCATTAAAAATTCTCATTTTTGAGGATCTCCGAGAAGGAAGGCTGATTCTTCTTTTTCGATAGCGTGATTTTCGATAAATGATACAGGAGGTCACAAATTCTTTGTCAAAGTTAGAAGTGACGAAACATCAAAAAATCGTGTTTTTTTCAAATTGGAACCCCATTTTCGAAATCTTCGTCCAAAAATAATAGGAGCATACGTTCAAGACTATCATCCCAAAATGAATATTTTTCGAGATAGTCAGGAAAAACGATTGTGTCGAAAAAATGAGGTTTCAATTTGAAAAAAAAAACGATTTTCTGATGTTTCGTCACTTCTAACTTTGACAAAGACTTTGTCTGGTATCATATTCTGAAAATCACGCCATCGGAAAAGAAGCATCAGCCTTTCTTTTCTGAGATTCTCAAAAATGAGAATTTTTAATGAAAAAACCTCGTTCAACAAGGTTCAATTTTGAGAATTTTTTTTCGTATTTCTCCATTCAAAAAGAATTTTCTCGAGGAAAATCAAACCTTTGGAATCAAAAGGACTCAGAATTCAATGGAGAATCTATTTGTGCGATGAAAAAGGGGTCTTCCCATTTGAAAAACGAAAGTTGATGTCCTAGAACCATCAAAAAAATATACGAGAAGTCGTCTTCTTACTTGAAGCTCACCTTGAGAATTTCAATCCTGAATCTTGTGTCTTTCCTTAAAATATTCTAAAGAACCATATTCCTGAATAACCTTGTATAATATACAATCATTGCCTACTACATTTTTCGTTCAGTAGGTTATAAGCACCAACATATTGAAAAATTGGAAGATTTCACCGACATACAATTTCTCATATACCTAATTAATGCACGTTTCTAGTTTCAATCCATTTCTAGTTGTTTTTTTAACAGAATTTCCACATGAACTGACTCAAAGTCATCTATTTTCGAATTTCTTCTGCTTTCGATGCAATTTCTCACAATACTTTCGCAAACTCTGGAAAGATATTGATTGAAACCAACTCAACGGCTTTTTTTTTAAATCTTCAAATTCGGAGAATCTAGGCTATCAAAAAGGCGCCACTAGCCTAGTTGTTAAGGCTTCTTACAGGTCAGGATTCAAGTTTTTGCCAAAGAAAAAATGTTCTGCTTTAGAGAATTTGCCGAACCATTCACTGTTGGAAAAATAATTAACAAAGCTGAGGCTCAGATTGAGACACAGTTGCAAAGCACATGCCCTTAACGCACAAGCTTTAAGTAGTTTCTGAAGGGTTACACAGAAACCCAGAATACTTATACAAACACAAACACAATAAATATTGAAGCCATGGGTCCATTTCGATAATTGCATTGTATCGAAGTACATCCAGTATTTTAGAATTCATTGAATTCTTCAATGAAAGAAAGTCCTGACCTGGAGATGCGTCCCCGAATGCGCAAAACGCGTCCTTTCTGACTCCAGTCGAGCCGTCTACGCCGTCGTTTCAACCCTTACCGAACCGATCGAGACTAGTAAAAATGTGCACTTTTCCTCAAGCGTCGAAAAAAATTCGAAACCTATGCAAATTCCGGTGTCGCAAGTTCCACCGCCGCTTTCGACGTGGCACCTGCAGATCCTGGCCGACGATAAAGGGATCGGCACCACCACCTTGGCAGGGGACAGAAAGCTACGCCGTTAAGCAGTCAGCAGGAGTAGGTTCGAACAGATCGATACAGCTTCGTTCGTCTCATGTAATATGAATGTTCGGTATGCCCCGCATTGTGAATTCTCCAGGGAAGGGTTTTAGGCTTATCCGAGATCGGTTGTTTGCAGAAAAAAATAAAAATAAACGTCACCAGAGGTATATACAGGACAGGGTATTTTTGAATAAGTGCGAGGAGTTTCAGAAAATGATTCCTCGATGAAAATTGGCATGGGTAGTTGATGTGAAATTTTAACAAAATTGACCCCCCTTTAGAGATACAGCCTCTGGGCCATAAAACTGCTTGATTCGAATAACTGATTAGATGTTGCTTGCTCAATTTTTTCGATCTCATAACATTATAATTAGGGGTTGAAAATTACACCTTATACCTAAATAATAGTTTCAGTGGAGGGATTTCAAAAAGATTTTTAATAACACAAATGTGGAAGGTATAATATTTTTCTACGTGTTTAAAAGCTGTTGGATTTGGTAGAAATATGATAACTCCAAAATTGAAGTTTTTCATCAGACGCTATTCATGATATAGGCTTTGTAAATCGCATATGAAAGAATAAACCAAATACATATTATATTCCAAAATCCCAGACCTTTCATATGGCTGTTTTTCATATATGTTTTGTAGAATATTATTTCTAAAATAGAATCATAAGTGTCAGACAATTTCCATGGGCCAAAACTATTGTCAGACGCTTTAAAGCTCCAAAAAAAATGAATGAACTTATTTTCACATTTCTGATTTTTAAATATGTTATTGAGGTAACTATCAAATTATATTTCATAAGTTTGACAAATTGTAGTAACTTAACATCGCCTAAACACAAATTTTGTCAGCTGAATAGTTTTTGTGTTTAGGGGATGTTTAGTCACTACAATTTGTACAACTTTTGAAATATAATTCACCTCAATAACCTATTCAAAAATCAGAAATGTGATAATAAGTCATTCATTTTTTTTTTGGAGCTTTGAAGCGTCTGACAAAAGTTTTGGCACATAGAAAGTGTTACTTATGACACTATTTTAGAAATAATATTCTACAAAACATATTTAAAAATCAGCCACGTGAAAAAAAGTTACGTTAGATAGCTCTGGGATTTTCGACTATCATGAAAAACGTCATTATATCATAATTTTAGTGTGAAATTACACTAAATCTAGGGTGCTTGGGAAAAGGAGTATAAGTCATTAAATGGCCAAAATGAGATATAATCATATACTTCACCGTCATAATGAACTCCACCTTTTAAGTAATTTACAATGTTACAAGGTAGAATATAACTAAGTACAAAATAGTATATTTCTAGACTAATCCATTTATGATAAGTGCACTTATATTTTTTGGAAACTTCAGTGAAAAAATATAAGTCTACTCATACTGTTATAATTTTGTCTGCCATCGCGACTTGTCACTTGTCAGGACTTGTACTCAGATTACCTAACCTCTCAATTTCAAAGATGCTAAGTAATTTTTTCCTCAATTTTGTTGTTAGATATTCTCTCAAAATGAATGAATGTTTTATGTTGGTGTGTTTTTTCGAAAATTGTATAACTATTCCAATTATAATAGTCCCACAAAAATGAACTTGATTTACCAAAAACCAAGAATTTTGACTTATACTCCTTTTCAAAAGCACCCTAGAAATTTGAAAAAGTATATATTAGATGAAAAAAATCATATTATGAAAGAAATATAAGAATAATGAAATGTAGAAAGACTAATGTATGAAAACAATGAACATGCACGGTCTCAAGCAGTTAATTCGAATGAAAAATAAGTAAATACCACAAAAGAATGTTGAAATTCGTTGAAATGAAATACCCTTTTCTCTAATTCTTCCACGTCTAGCACAATTTTCATGGTAATATTTATTGATTTATTTTTTATTTGTCAAAGTTATGAGAGAGAAAACAGTATTTTTAATCAATATTTTCAAATGCAAAAATCATTCAACGATATTTATAGAAATATTTCAATATTCAATGAATTTGAGACAATAAAGCATAATTCTCATATAGAAGGCTCATTCTAACACTTGTTCATCCAAAAACTAGCCACTTCGTGGCTAGTTTTTGAATTTTGAACTCTTGCAAGAATATATTGCCTTCTGCACTTGGTGACGTTCCCTCAACTTTGTCAGTAGATTTCTCGACAGAATGGCAATCATCATAAAAAAAAACGTTTTTTCTTAGGCGCGGACAAAACCAGCTCGCAAAACAGCCTGATTAAGTATCCTCCTGCAAAGGATGATTCACGGCATGTTAATTGGCCCTTCCACACCGTTGCCCCCAAAAATTACGCCCTTCCATGAATATATGGATGATTCCGAAACTGAATTAGGAAAAGTCCGTTGGGGGAGTTGGCCCGTCAAAGAGAACCGTGTTATTCTCGCTTTATGCATATCAAAGGTGTAGCTCTGCTCGGAAAGAAACAGGGGGAAAGGGGAAATCCACAACTTTTCCATTACAAGATGAAGAGCGGAGGCAGTTAAATCCCCAACACCTGCCTCGCGACCCGAAAACATAAAATTTCATTCATTAATCTCCAGGAGTTCTCGGCAAATACTTCTTTTCTGTTCGAAATGAAAGAAAAAGGATTAAGCCACTAGAAAGAGCCAGGAAGTATCATGCGAGAGCCACATTTAGCTACCCTAGTCTTAGGGTCGTATATAAGAAACGTTCATTAAAACCCTGTAATAAGTATTCTTGCGTGATTCCATTTTCTTCGAGCTCACGCAAAGGTTTCCTTCCTGAGTGCATATTTTCGAACATTCGTGCAATAAAACCAAGCGAAAGTTGAGAATTAAGGACCTCAACGTCATGCAAAGTGACCTTAGATCTACAACATCATATATTGCCTTTATATACCTATTATAGGAATACTACATGTTCATAAAGACTCAAACTACCTTTTTTTTCAGTTGGCCCACCTGCCGAAGCTGCCTCTACCACCCTTAGAGCAAACCCTAGCAAAGTACGAAAAGACCATGCAGCCGATCCTGGATGAGAAAGGAAAGGCCAAACTCAGGACCATCCTCAGTGAATTCGGGGAAAAACAAGGGCCGAGGCTTCAGAGCTACCTTCTCGAACAACAGAAGATAAAGGACAACTGGGTAAGGTTTTTATTTGTCAGTTTCCAAAAACACAATATTAATCATGAAAGTTTATTTCATCAAGTCACTAACTTGTAAAACTGACAGTTAACTTGCAAAATTTTCACAAGTTAGTAGTATTATTTACATTAGAAAATTTTGTTTTATCGTCATATATGTTGAAAATTATGTTACAATTGTTATTTCCAGTAACACAGATTTTTGATGATGAAAGAGTTGATACTGATGATGATGAACCATCTGTTGACTCAGAAACTGCTGAACTCGAGGACTGCAGAACATTTGTACTGTCCTTACTACCAAATAATTTGCTAGACATTTCGAATTTTTTGTTGACCGAATCATCGACATGACCCATCGCAATTTCGGAGCTCTTCCACCCTCCTGCACGCTTTAGTGCTAAAAATCTCCACCCGAAACTGCAACCATAGTATCTCCAGTTCTGCGAAAAGAGTGGCCGGTGTATAACTCTGAGTCTTTTAAACCAAAATATTCCGCTATTTGCTTTGGGACACCATCAATAGTGTGCTGGCCAGCATTAAGGGAAATGCACTTTCCTTGTCAGTATGTCAAAAAAAATCTTAGGCTTTCTGTTCCAAGAGGCAGAAGATTTACATATTTTCTGTATAACATGCAAGGCTTGAAGCTGAAGCCATCATCTTCTTGTTGTTAGATTTTTTGTTTGCCGCAATGTCACAATAAAACGTATTTTTCCATATCTTATACATCATTCATGTTTAAGGACAGAATTTCGTCACATCGACAGCATCCAAAAATCCCAAATATTGTTACAATTTTCGCCAGCAACCACTGGTCTTCAGGAGCATGTAAAAGAAATTGTCCAGCCTCTTCTTTACTTAATACCTTGGCCTTTTTTGGCGTATAACGCTCATTTTTTCGTTTGAGAAACGCTATCACCTTTTGAAATCTGCAAATGTCATATTTTTCAATAAATTTTTCAAGGAAAACAAACCTGCGAACAGGGGCATTTTCTTTCATTTCCAAGCAGCTTTTTAGCATGGACCATTTTGCCCATAAAGTATTAGGGCTGAATCTAGCTGATAGTCGATTCAAGTAGACCAACAAAACATCTTCAGTTACCCCAATCACACTATTCTTGTTTTGCCACTTTTTGAAGTCGTCGTATTCTCGCTCGTACCTTGAAGCTGATTTTGCAGGTAATAAACTTGATGCTACACTGCTGGCTGCCTCAATAATTTCTTCTGGTTCATTCATTACCGCATTCGCCAAAACAAATGTAAAGAAAAATAAAGAGACGTGTTCATGGCAACGCTTCCATAGCTTACGACATTTGCGACAAATTATTGAGATTTTTTTGGAATTTATCTTACCTTCTTACAAAAGAGAAACAAATGAAATATAAAACAATACACGCAAGGTAACGGGTTTTACTGGCTCAAGGAGGTAACATTGCTAGTAATGTTATATACTATATCTTCCATAGTAGGAACATAAATGAAACTTCGAAATGGCAAAGTGAAAAACATTTCGCACAAACACTTATAAATTTTCCAAATAACTTCGTATCAAGTTTAAAAAATTCTCAATCAACTCTGAAACGTTGGGATAGGTCCCAGACGTTCTCCCGCTCGAAAATCAATGACAACAAGACGGCATGACCCCCTAACAAGCTGCGTTTCGGAGGCAACAACGTTTACTTTACGACTCGCCGATCAAACAATTTTCATAGTTAACAAGATCGGGGAGCCCTAGATGTCGCGCTTGGCTGCCCAAAACTCACACGGGGCCGTGTGCGGTAATTGGAGAGCCGAGCAACCCGCCCTCCCCGCGTTTCGCAGGGGATTTAAACGTCCCCCGAATTTGGAGGTGCTTATTAAACTTTATATGCCGTACTGATTACGGGGAGATTAAGTTTGTGTGCTGCGAATTCTCGCTTTACTGGGAACTGACGTCATTGCAACAAGAGCGACAGAAGATTTCAGGTTTATTTCTCAAATAAAAAAGGAAATGAGTGAGAAAAACTCTCTCATAAATAGCCATTTCTGCCTAAATTAATATTTCCTCAATCTGTACTATCTCGAGGATGTCAATCAAAAGCCCTGATCAAATGGGACTTTATCTTGGATTGAATTAAAAATGTCGAAATTGCTTAGCGAAAGTTAGACATATGCTATCGATCATTTTTATTTACCTCCTATGGTTTACCTAAAATCGGGCGTAAAAGCCTGAAATCAACTGGAGATGTTCAGAAAAACCAATGTTTATCGTCATGTATTCGTTAAATAGGAATAAATTTCACACGAAAACATACTCGACTTAATTTTCTACATCACAGGGTTATTCACGAATATTTTCAGGAAAAACACAAGATTCAGGATTGAAATTCTTAAGGTGAGCTTCAAGTGAGAAGACAACTTCTCGTATATTGTTTTAAGGTTCTAAGACTTTCGTTTTCCAAATGGAAAGACCCATTTTTTTATTGCATGAATAGATTCCCCATTGAGTTCTGATTCTTTTTGATTCCAAAAGTTTGAATTTTCCCGAGAAAATTCTCCTTGAATGACGAAATACGAGAAATCTCAGAATTGAACTTTATTGAAAAACAACTTCGAGGTTTTTCCATTAAAAATTCTCATTTTTGAGAATCTCCGAGAAGAATGGCTTATGCTTCTTTTCCGATAGCGTGATTTTCAGAATATGATACAGAGGGTCACAAATTCTTTGTCGAAATTAGAAGTGACTAAACATTAAAAAAAATCGTTTTTTCGAATTGGAACCCCATTTTTTCGAAGCATTTTTGAAATCTTCGTCAAAAAATAATAGGAGCATACGTCCAAGACTTTTATCAAAACTATAGAAAATATTTTCTCGATAACAGAGGTTTCCAAAAATTTCACTTGACCGCTAATTGATTCTCCAGTAAAAAACACATTCGGAATGAGATTGAAAATTGAAGACAAAATCGATTTTCCTGAATATCTCAAAAAATATTCATTTTGTGATAAAAGTCTTGGACGTATGCTCCTATTATTTTTTGACGAAGATTTCGAAAATGCTTCGAAAAAATGGGGTTATAATTCGAAAAAAACGATTTTTTGATGTTTCGTCACTTCTAACTTTGACAGAGAATTTGTGACCTCCTGTATAGTATTCTGGAAATCAAGCTATCGGAAAAAAAGCCTTTCTTCTCGGATATACTCAAAAATGAGAATTTTTAATGAAGAAACCTCGAAGTTGTCTGTATTTCAACAGAGTTCAATTTTGAAAATTTCTTTCTCTTATATCCTCATTTAAAGAGAATTTTCTCATGAAAATTTTGGAATCAGAAAGACTCAGAATTCAATGGAGAATCAATTCATGCAATAAAAATGGGTCTTTCCATTGTGAAAATAAAAGTTTTCTTTTCCTTCCTCTCCTTTCTTCTTGGAAATTCTCAAAAGTGAGAATTTCTGACACTTATTACATTTTTTTTCAAGGTTGTTCATGACATTTCTGGAAAATTCCCGATAATGTGTCATCAAAAATATATATTCTCCGAAAACAATTTAATGGTGGTACGTACAAAACTAAGAATGAAATTGATAATTCACAAAAAATAATACAAACTTCCAAATGACAGATATTTCGTAGGTACTTACAGGTTCTGAGACAATTCAAGTCGCTGAGGATCGACCTGAAACAAATGAATAATGAAGTCAAGGTCAGAATCTAACTATTGTTGTAAATAATTGAGGATATCTAGGAGGTCCATAGCGATCATTAAGCTATACGAGCTGAACAATTTCTGTGAACCTCTCAATGTTGAAGAAGGGACTTTTGGGAATTTTGTTTAATTGCATTATCGGGCACCAGCACCCATGACCATTCACGCAGCAAATGCCCTGCCAACGGATCGCTGCGCGTTTTCATCGCCAGAAAAAAAAATTATAAACGAAAACGAAAGGAATTTTAAAAGCATAACTAAATCTTCTGCTCGCCGTGCTACTTTGTAAAAACCATCACAGACCCGGACATTCAAGCAAATGCTGCTTTTGTGTGTGAACTGGTCACGTGTGCTGACACCCAAGATCCAATCTCTAATGGATGAAGAATACGAAGACTCAATCAACATTTGAAGGGAAATGGGCAGATGTTCGAAGTATGCACGTGAGAGACGTGACATCTATCATATTTCACGGTTATTAATATCGAGGTATTATTGATAAGATCAATGGAACATATGACTTGGTTTTGGAACCGAAATTGTTGAATGTGAAATTTATAATTTCAAAGTTGAGGCTATCAAACATTCCAGAAAAAAGGATATACCAGCAATTAACAATACTGATTAATATATGAGATGCAGCAAACAAAAAATAACAATAAGTTATCAGCGTATGTAAAATTCTTAAAGAAAAGTAAACATTATCAATCAAAATTTTCATTGTCGTAAATTAATAGTATATAACATTACTAACTAGGTAAGAGGGTTTTTACTGGCGAATGGAGGATATAATTGACTAGATACAGGCGAGTCAGTAAAACCCGTTACATTGCGTGTATTGTTTTATATTTTATTTGTTTCTCATTTGTAAAAAGGTTAGATAAATTCCAAAAAAATCTCAATAATTTGTCGCAAATGTCGTAAGCTATGGAAGTGTTGCCATGAACATGTCTGTTTATATTTCTTTACATTCGTTTTGGCGAAAGTGAAAATGAATGTACCAAAAGAAATTATTGAGGCAGCCAGCAGTGTAGCATCAAGTTTATTACCTGCAAAATCAGCTTCAAGGTACGAGCGAGAATACGACGACTTCAGAAAGAGGCAAACCAAAAATAGTGTGATTGGGGTAACTGAAGATGTTTAGTTGGTCTACTTGAATCAACTATCAGCTAGATTCAGCCCTAATACTTTATGGGCAAAATGGTCTATGCTGAAAAGCTGCTCGAATATGAAAGAAAATGCCCCTTGTTCGTAGGTTTGTTTTCCTTAAAATTTTGTTGAAAAATATGACGTTTAGTTGTCATTTGCAGATTTCAAAAGGTAATAGCGTTTCTGAAACGAAAAAAATGAGAGTTATACGCCAAAAAAGGCCAAGGTATTAAGTAAAGAAGAGGCTGAACAATTTCTTTTACATGCTCCTGATGACCAGTGGTTGCTGACGAAAATTGTAACAATATTTGGGATTTTTGGATGTTGACGATGTGACGAAATTCTCTCCTTAAACATGAATGATGTAGAAGATATGGAAAAATACGTTATTGTGACATTGCGGCAAACAAAAAATTCAACAACAAGAAGATTCACCATAACCGATGATGGCTGCAGCTTCAAGCCCTGCATGTTATACAGAAAATATGTAAATCTTCGGCCTTCTGGAACAGAAAGCCTAAGATATTTTTTCTGGCATACCTACATGGAAAGTGCATTTCCCTAAATGCTGGCCAGCACACTATTGGTGGTGTCCCAAAGCAAATAGCGAAATATTTAGGTTTAAAAGACCCAGAAAACTGACGGTTACAAATGAGAAATAAATAAAATTGTTTTCAGGTATGATGAAAGGAATACCTAACTTCTGAGAATATTATTTCCCATAAAGGTATTTCTGGAATATTTGAAGAATTTTATCGACTCTCCTTTTCGAGACAAATTCAAATGTGCTTCAAGTTTCTTGACATTTGTTGAATTTTTGATGTTATTGAAATGATCAATCTTGATAACCCAAGACAACCAAAATATACGAGTACAAAGAAATTGTCAATTTAGTTAATTTCACTGTACCATTTGCATAAAAAAATTCAGTGGCATTTTTTGTGTTTTGACGAATAATAACTGAGTTGGTAGATATTTTAAAGTAGCAGTAATCAATCCTAATAATCAAAATTTTTATTGATAACTCCAAGTGTTTTTATGTCTGCATCTTCCAGCAAGAAACCTGGAATATCTAGGGGGATTCAAGGGGACATCTTGGGGGATATGCCCAAATATTTTGATGAATATAAAATTTACCCTTCGCATTAAACGTTCAAGGGCGTAGAGCGCAAGGTAAACTGACGGTATTTATTCTAGCACTGCGTCCCACGCAATCCAATTATAATTTTTAATCCCCCAAGGGACTGCCAAATGCGCTGTTTGCTCTCTCATCTCCCTAGGGGAATGGGGTGGTGGAAACTGGGATCGTTCATCATTTTACGCGTGCACTGAATTGGGCACAGTCTCTCACCTGAGTAGTAGATTTCTCCCAAAAATTCATCCCGTATTAAACCGCAAAAAAGTCGATAGTGTACGTAAGGTTTTATTGTTGTGTATTTAAGAGTTGTTCAGCAATGAATTTCCACAATTTCTAGGTCAAATCTATCAATTTTAAGACTTTAGATTGATCGCATCGTAATCTGTATTTTCATTCTTTCATTTTTTATCAATTTTATCCGATACTTTTCGCATGAAATTATAGACTTTGTATTGACCAATTCATAGGCATTGTTGAAACAAACAGCCGTATGGTTCAACGTATCAACACTTCAAGAAATTGTGTCGTACAACTTCAAGAAGAGTTGATCTTATGATGTAGTTTATGTTTAATTTCGTAAACAGACGTTTTTTCTCTTACGTCTCCATAGTCATCTGCTGGTGCAACTCTACCTTCCCCTAAATCTAGCAGTCTTATCCAATAACGCATGCCTTAAACTAATTAACCTAAGTCAAAAAAGTTTACAATATTTACAGACGATGTACCCTTTTCACAAGTGCAAATCGTCATTATCACATTCTTAAGTTTTCTCTAATGAATACTTATAAACTAAGTGCGGAAGGTTGATATGCTGATGACCGTTTTCGTGGTCCATTCCTGATGGTTAGTCAGGGTATGATGGTCGTAAGAGAAAACGTCAAAGAGTCAATGTTCTGTATTGACTTCGCGACAATTTCAACGATAACGTGATGTACTTACAAGATGTTGCAACTATGGACGCCATCTGTCTAGTAGAAATTAATCACCTTAACGTATGCTTCCAATTAACACGTAAAGTTTTCTTCTTCGTTTTAAAATAAAACCAATACATTATTATACAAGGATATTCACGAATATGGCTCTATAAAATATTTTCAGGAGAGACATAAGATTCAGGATTGAAATTCTAAAAGTGAGCTTAATCAACTTTCGTTTTTCAAATGGAAAGACCCCTTTTAATTGCATAAATAAATTCTGCATTGAATTCTGAGTCTTTTTTATTACAAAAGTTTGAATTTTCCCGAAAAAATTCTCTTTATATGAGAAAATACGAAAAAAAATCTCAAAATTGAACTCTGTTGAGATACAGGCAACTTCGAGGTTTTTTCATTTGAAATTCTCATTTTTGAGAATCTCCGAGAAGAAAGGCTGATGCTTCTTTTCGGATAGCGTGATTTTCAGAATATGATACAGGAAGTCACAAAATCTTTGTCAAGGTTAGAAGTGACGAAACATCAAAAATTCTTTTGTTTCAAATTGGAACCCCATTTTTTTCGAAGCATTTTTGAAATCTTCATCCAAAAATAATAGGAGCATACGCCTAAGACTTTTATCCCAAAATGAATCTTTTTCGAGATATTCAAGACAAAAAATTTTGTCTTCAATTTCAATCTCTTTCCGAATGTGTTTTTTTTACTGGAAAATTAATTAGCGGTCAAGTCAAATTTTTAGAAATCTCTGTTATCGAGAAAATATTCTCTATAGTTCAGACGAGTTCAATATGCCCCTATTATTTTTTGAAGAAGATTTCGAAAATGGTTTGAAAAAATATGGTTCCAATTGGAATAAACGATTTTTTGATGTTTCGTCACTTCTAACTTTGACAAAGAATTGGTGACCTCCTGTATCATATTCTGAAAATTACGCTTTCAGAAAAGAAGCATCAGCCTTTCTTGTTGGAGATTCTCAAAAATGAGAATTTCTTATGAAAAAACCTCGAAGTTATCTGTATTTCAATAGAGTTCAATTTTGAGACTTTTTTCGAATTTCCTCATTTAAAGAGAATTTTCTTGGGAAAATTCAAACTTCTTCAATCAAAAAGACTCAGAATTTAATGGAGAATCTATTCGTGCAATAAAAAATTGGTCTTTCTATTAGAAAAACGAAAGTTGATGTCCTAGAACCTACAAGAAATAATATACGAGTTATCGTCTTCTTACTTCTTGTGTCTTTCCTAAAAATATTCTATAGAGCCATATTGTTGAACAACGCTGTATTTGAGGAAAAATTATCTGATTTTTTATGCGGTTCTGCAGAGATTATCCTCATCCCAAAAACTAATCATTATTCAACTCGCTTCCAAAGGGGGAGTCGAGAAAATACACGCGACGTAATGAACCCAAAAGTTCACCAATCAGACCCATTTCCTCTGGTGCATTTTACGGGCTTTCTCGAATGTTCGTCGATGCGAGAGAATGTGATTTAGCATCCCTTTTGTCTTAAGGGCTTCCCGGCCCAGGGCCATTGGCGGGCGGTCTCTTTCAGACGCTTGCGCCCCACCTCCACACCCCATTGGAGGCACGTCTGTGCACCCACCAGAAAAATATGGGACTTTACCGTTTTCGCGCAAATTTTCTTAAGTTTTTCAAGATGGAACCATAAATTTTCTAGAGAGGAGCATCTTTAGGGAAGTGAATGAGTTTGCTTACTTCATTTACATTTGTTTTAAAAAATAGGAATAGTCTCTTTCATTTTGATGGCATCAAACTTTGGCGATATAGTATATAACATTACTAGCAAGGTAAGAGGGTTTTTACTCCCGTTACCTTGCGTGTATTGTTTTATATTTTGTTTGTTTCTCATTTGTAAAAAGGTTAGATAAATTCCAAAAAAAATCTCAATAATTTATCGCAAATGTCGTAAGCTATGGAAGCGTTGCCATGAACATGTCTGTTTATTTTTCTTTACATTTCTTTTGGCGAAAGCGAAAATGAATGTACCAAAAGAAATTATTGAAGCAGCCAGAAGTGTAGCATCAAGTTTATTACCTACAAAATCAGCTTCAAGGTACGAGCGAGAATACGACGACTTCAAAAAGTGGCGAAACAAAAATAGTGTGATTGGGGTAACTGAAGATGTTTTGTTGGTCTACTTGAATCAACTATCAGCTAGATTCAACCCTAATATTTTATGGGCAAAATAGTCTATGCTGAAAAGCTGATTGGAAATGAAAGAAAATGCCCCTGTTCGCAGGTTTGTTTTCCTTAAAAAATTTATTGAAAAATATGACGTTCAGTTGTCTTTTGCAGATTTCAAAAGGTAAAAACCTTTTTGAAACGAAAAAATGAGCGTTATACGCAAAAAAAGGTCAAGGAAGAAAGTAAAGAAGAGGCTGAACAATTTCTTTCACATGCTCCAGATGACCAGTGGTTGCTGGCGAAAATTGTAACAATATTTGGGATTTTTGGATGCTGTCGATGTGATGAAATTCTCTCCTTAAACATGAATGATGTAGAAGATATGGAAAAATACGTTATTGTGACAGTGCGGAAAACAAAAAATTTAACAACAAGAAGATTCACCATAACCGATGATGGCTGCAGCTTCAAGCTTGCATGTTATACAGAAAATATGTGAATCTTCGGCCTCGAAATGTCTAGCAAATTATTTGGTATAGTGAGGAGAGTACAAATGTTCTGCAGTCCTCGAGTTCAGCAGTTTCTGAGTAAACAGATGGATCATCATCATCAGTATCAACACTTTCATCATCAAAAATCTGTGTTACTGGAAATAACAATTGTACCATGATTTTCAATATATATGACGATAAAACAAAATTTTCTAATGTAAATAATACTACTAACTTGTAAAATTTTGCAAGTTAACTGTCAGTTTTACAATTTACTGACTCGATGAAATAAACTTTCTTGATTAATATTGTGTTTTTGGAAACTGACGTTTACAAATGAGAAACAAATAAAAGTTTATACCCATGATACTATATTAATATTTCCTAGACTCTAGATTCTTTGCAGGAGAAACAATTTACAAAAAATCAGGTACAGAAAAATCTCAATGAGTTATGAGAATGACAAGATCTTGCTAGTTGAATCTTGGTCACCCGAGAACCAAAGGAAATACACCAATAATACACCAATGCCACTGGCAAAAGGTCTAACATTTTACCACTCACTGAAAGCAACTATATTCTTCTTGGTGCCACAAAAATTTTACTCTTTCTTCTTCTTTCAGGCTTACAACTACTGGCTCGACGACATGTATCTCAAAAACCCCAACGCCCTACCAGTAAATTCAAATCCAGGCATGGTTTTCCCACCAAGAAAATTCACCACCATTCTAGACATAGCACGTTTCGCATCAAGGCTTCTAGTAGCAGCACTTGACCACAAGGCGATCCTAAACAGGCACAATCTCCCCATAGAAAAAGCGACCTCAAGAGAACCTGGACAACCACTCTGCATGGCACAGTATTACAGAATTCTAGGATCGTGCAGAATACCAGGAGAGCACGGAGACTCGCAGTATATAAGCCAACAAACATCTCAAAACCCTATAGTCAATGAACATGTCATAGTGATTTGTAGAAGTCAATTATACTGCGTTCCAGTACAAGCGACTGATAGGGGGAAACTTACTGAAGATGAGCTGTGCGCACAACTGCTTCACATACTCGATGACGCTCCTTGCTTAAACAATCCTCCACCTATTGGCCTGCTGACAGGATGGAAGAGAAACTTATGGGCTGAAGCAAGAACCTCATTAATGCACGATGAAAGGAACAGAAGAAACTTAGATCTCATAGCTACATCCCTCTTGGTAATCTGCCTAGATGAAGCCTTACCTCCAAGCTTCAACTGTCGTCTCCAAAGAGGTGCAAAAGGTCATACAGCTGGGAATCGAGACGAAACCAACCTCTCAGCCCAAATGCTCCACGGTGGAGGCAGCGGTTTCAACTCTGCCAACAGATGGTTCGATAAAACCATACAGATAATAATATCTGGAGATGGTGCTTGTGGTCTCTGCTACGAACATTCCCCAGCCGAAGGAGTCACCGTCATCAACCTCATGGAGAAGCTCTGGAACTACGCTGATAGTAAATCAGGAGATAACGACGTACCTGCTGTTTCAGTCAGTCATCTGCCTCCTCCAGAACGTTTGGAGTGGTGCCTCACCAAAGAAGACTACCTCAACATGGAGAAAGCTGCCAAGTTCCTGGATAACCTGGTGAAGGATTTGGATTTTCAAGTATTCAGGTTCGGAAATTACGGGAAGAACTTCATAAAATCCTGCAATGTTAGTCCTGATGTCTACATTCAACTCGCTCTCCAGCTAGCTTATTACAGATTGTATGGAAAATTGACAGCGACATACGAAAGTGCTTCTACCAGAAGGTAAGAAGACTCTTACACCAATTCTTCTCATACTTTTTCTAGCGGTATCTAATATTTACGTTTCAGATTCGCTTTGGGAAGAGTAGATTGCATCCGATCTGCAAGTCCTGAAGCTCTTTCTTGGGTCAACGCCATGTCGCAGTTGAAAGAAGATGACATGCTCAATAAAAAAGTAACTTTCCACTTGGTGAGCGACGAGGAGAAACTCAGACTTTGGAACGAAGCAGTGAGACAACAAACCAGGGAGATGGTCGACAACATCCTAGGACAAGGTATCGATATACACCTTCTTGGACTCAGGGAAGCAGCTAGGGAAACTTCGCCACATGCGAATTTTCCTTTGCCAGAAATTTTCACGGATAATTCCTACAAGTTGGCCAATAAATTTTTGTTGAGTACTAGTCAAGTAGCTACTAGCGGTGATAGTTTTATGGGGTATGGGCCTGTAGAACCTAATGGGTATGGTGCTTCGTATAATCCTAAACCTGACTGTATCATTTTTTGCCTTTCTGCATTTTGGTCGTCTGAAGTTACCAGTACTTCTAGATTCGCGCAGGCTCTAGAGGAAAGTTTGAACATGATGCAATCTCTTCTGACAAGACCTCAATAAATAATTCACAAAATACCAAGCACAACAAT
This sequence comes from Hippodamia convergens, assembly GCA_038502775.1. NCBI lineage: Eukaryota > Metazoa > Arthropoda > Insecta > Coleoptera > Coccinellidae > Hippodamia > Hippodamia convergens. The sequence goes on from CM076607.1 coordinate 102,832,473, forward strand.
AAAAGTTGAGTCAGAATTAAATTGAATATTATGTATAGAACCAGAATGCATATCGTTTGAAAAAAAGTTAAATTAATAACTTGTTATTGGTGTATTTATAGCTTTTAAGTATTTGTTGCGAATTGAAACAGCTTATTTCACTGTTAATTTGTTGAAAAGCTGTAAGAAGAAACTTGATAGATAATATATATTCATTTGATCCTTTTAAAAGTTGTTACCTGCTACTGAGTTTATATTTTACTATATTCTTTAAATTTTCAAATGTTTGTTAATGACGAAGTTCTATTTATTGCTGAGCGCATTTTGTTATCTCATTTTGCATCTTCGTTTATTCTAGTCATTGTAAGAATACTAAAGAATTTATTGTTAGTCTTGTAAACTGTTGTTGAGGTATAAAATATATAAATATTATTGTAAATTTGTTGTTCAGAAGATGTAAAAAAGAAGTATGGATATATATATTGATGGACATATTTATTATTCACAAATGTTGAACTCACAGTGTTTTCTTCGTTCATATTTTATATCATCAGATAAGCATTTATGACATGATTCCTGTATACATTATACCATAACGATTTACGTAATTGTACTGATCTAATTGTTCCAATCTCAAGAGATTTTTTTCATATACAATTTTTGATAGATGTAAATATATATTTTTAATTGTTCAAATTGTGAAATTCGTTTTACTTTCTGAAAACAAGAAAAGACGTATGTATATCTGAAATTCTCATCAGCATTCGTGCAATATTGTATAATACTTGATGTATAGATAGTAAGTAGAATTTTTTTTCGAATGGAGTGTATAAAAGTTATTAGAAAGTCGTGTATTAGCAATATATATGAAATAATCGATCGTTATTGAAATCATATTTATATTTTCCAGTGTGAATTCTTATCATTGATATTCAGAACTCACATATCAACTCTCAATATCTGAAAATCTGTAATCATATCGATATTGTACGCTTTTTTGTAATGCTGCTGAAACGGCTTTAAAAGTATAGACAGATATTTCGTTGTTTATGTTGTTGTAAGGCAAAAATTGAAACTGGGTTCACAGGGTGTTCAAAACCGGTTTGTAACTAATACAAAAATATCTGTGATTCACCAGTTGAGTTCTGAACGCTACGTGAACAGGGCTGAATTAAAAAAATAAGAAGAAATCTGGATCAGAACAATTCGATAAAAATCCGAGCAAATGTAAAGGTGTTCACACTTTTGTTCTGGTTTATCGAGAGAAACTTATGTTATTCGTGTGTTTTTTGTTTTTCTCAAGTTACAGTCAGAAAAGTATTTCCTCTAGATGTTGATTGGAATAGATATAGGTACACAGAATTGAATGAGAGCCCGCACAGTGAAATTTAGTCAGTATCTGTTGACAAAATGGGTGATATTATTAGATTTACAGAAGCTCGAATCACTCGTGTTTTATACTTCTGTATCTTTTGTCAGCATAATGAAGAAGACAAAGTTTTATCTTCTATTGAATAAAAATTTGATCGTTTGTATGATGGGGAAAGTTGCCATTTAGAACACTCCTGAACAATAATATTCCCTATTGTAAAAAGGGTCCACTCAGTTTTTTCTAGACGAAATAAAATCAATTCTAGATAAAACTTTTCAAGACGCATCTCTGAGGTTTTTATTGCATTCGCAGGATTTGTGACAAAAAAGGACTTGTATCTTGAATTACTATTATAATGAGTAGTGCTTTATTGTGATAGAATGCCAAAAATAGTGATTACAATTATCGAGGATGAAAAAGTTTTCGAAGAAAAACAAACATCAGGTAGAAACGACAAAAGTTGTTTGTTTTTCTTCTTTCAAACTTGCGTTCATCGAGAAAAACAATATTTTATCGAACATATCAAATTGTGGAATTGCCCAGAACACAGAAGTATTAAAATTTATATGCATTGTGATAGATCTTTCGATGGTGTATATGTATGTAAATAAAAATTCGGAAGATACATTCAGCCTTTTTCAATCTCTACCAAACCCTGACTGCATTTTGGTCTTTAAGACGAAATATAGAATCTAATTTCAGGAAGAAATGCTTCTAATCAATATGTTTTTCAATTCGATGTAAATGTGTTATCACACATTTTGACCCCCAGGTTCAACCAATCTCGGATAATTTGGAGCTGATAACAGTTGTTATCCCAGAAAAATCATTCGACAACAGAATAAGGATACAGAAATCGATATTCCGCTTAATCAACATAATTATTTTCCTCCTTTCAATAAATAGGGATTTTCAAGATTCACTAAGGTCATTGAGCTCAACCACCCGAATTTGAGCAGGTTCATGAACCAGTCGAATGCCTGCATTCGTTAAATAACAACGATTGAATGAAAAAATTAGACATTTCAGATTGGGACATTCCTGGCCATCAGCAAATTATTATTTTCGTCAGATCAAATAAAAACAACAAGTCAAAGACTCCCCTGTATATCTAACCCACCTGATTAAAGTTACTTGAAAATTCACTAACAAAATAATATGATAGTGGAGTACTTCATTTGGTATGCAGAAAAAATGTTATTCAGAATAGTACCCTAAAATCAAGAATGATTCAAATATTCTCATTTCAGGGAAAAGGGTAGGTCAGTCTCAGTTTCTCCGATTTCTTATTCATCCTGAGGAAGCAAATGAAACAAACTGAAGATCAAAAATTGCTTTATTTTCAAAGTGAACATTTTTATAAATTTTTATCAAAGTTTATTTTTGACCTGCATCTTCCCCAGATCTCTCTCCTTCAACCATTCAAACCTGAGTCCATTCTGGTGCAGTTTCTCTATCATGGAGGTTTCGGCAAAAAGAACTCCAGGAGTAAACACCCCTTTTTTTTCAGGAAGTTTTTCCTGCTCTGTAAGCAACAGGATCCCGGATAAAACCAGGCATAAACTGGTGAGTTTATATCCTGTGTTGTAACCCTTGATCCTTGCTACTAACTCTGTATCAGGATTCTTTGCTTTTACTTCTTTGACATCCTTCCAACCTCTACCAACTAAAGTGAGGGAACACCAGTTGTTGTCCAGTTTTTCTTCGCTTGGTTCCTCATTACTGAAGAGGCCTCCAGAGAAAAGTGAAGGGTTCTTGAGTAGCAAATCCCTACCCCACCTCGATTTGCTGAGAATCATCAAGAAAGCTCCACTAAAGACGAAGAATATGATGTGGAAGATGTTGGTGAACATGAAATATGACTCTATCTGGATCGGTCTCGCGTTTTTCTGTTTATACATGTACTGTTGGGTCCTGCGCATCACCGATAGATCTGCAGATGGCGATGGTACTGCCCAGCCTTCTTCATTTTCTGGATGGAAGGGTAGAATCCTGCGCCTCAGCTTCGGCTTAAGAACCGGCCATTCTTCCCCTCTCCTTCTCCTCAAATCTTCCAGCTCTTTGGTGTTACCCAGAAGGTCGATCATTGAGTTCCAGGTGGAAGTGTTGAATTCTGGTCCAGGAACTCCGAATTTATCTGCTCCGTACCTCAAATAAGTCTCCACAGAATTCAGCAAACCCCTCAATTTTCTCTTCAAGAATACTATACCCATTTCGTAGGCTAAAGAGTCGTAACCACAGGAATTAGCAACGTATACTCCTGCTCTTCTGGCTTCTTCATCGTAATCCAATTGAATTTTCTCGATGAAATTTGGTTCGGCGCTCAAATCCAAATAGTGGGTACCATACTTTATACAGGTACTAATAACGACTTCACCTTGTTTCCGTAAAGGTCCGCAGAAGTTCAACAACACCTTCGTACTCTTCACCATGTTTATTATCGACTCTGGATCCCCCATATCAGCCAAGAAAACTTTGGTTTGGAGAATTTTCTCATCGTCTGTTTCTTTGTAGAGTTGTTGGAGTACATTTTTGATTTTGGTCTCGTTTCTCCCAGCTACACCCCATTTTATTTCGGGGTTGTCCTTCGACGTTAAATCGTGGAAATGTCTCACCCCGTATCTTCCAACGAAACCTGTAACTCCGAAGAGTATAATATCTAGTTTTCTCTCGGGCATTTCACACTAGAACTCAATAAATCATCGAATGGAACTAATCTAACCGTTCTGGAGTCTTGACCTTTATATCAACAGCAGAAGGTAATATTTATAGATTCGAGTGCAGGGAGTCCTCTAAATAAAGAGGGTTCTACATGAAAGAATATTTTAATTTCCAACTGAAGATATGGATTTTTATCTCTCGACGAAAAAGATCAATTGAGATCAAGAAGTTGTGTATATTACACAACGATGGAGTAATGTGTCACTTTCCATCGTAGTGATATCTTATCTGAATTATTGGGAATTTGGAACAATTAACATCGATGATGAAATTTTCTTCTTCATACTCCTCGAATTCACTTCATTTTCTAATAGAAATCGTAGGAACCATAGGATACGACTTCTTGATCTGAAGAATGATGCAGAAAACAACCATAACTTTTAAAAATTAACGAGAGAATCTTAATATATAAAACAAAGTCGGCCATATTGTTGGTTACACCATTTATAACTGTTTGTTATGAAAGATTTTTTGTTAGATTCTTCTACAGCGGGGAAATCAATGTTTGGTACAACTTCATGCATATCTAAGGCCAAACAAAGTTCGCAGGATCAGCTAACTTATTTAATTGCTAGTTGCCTTACGCTTTTCAGTTTCTGGGGTAGTAAATGATTCTAAACACTCCTTGGCCAACATTCAAAAATATAACAGCTTCCAGACGACATCGTTTGGAGCAACACATATTGTACAGGACAATTTTATGTCCACTTTCAAGTTAAATTACACCATAATAGTTTATAATAATATTAAAGTTGCCTTTTTATTTATCGATTGAGACAGTACGAAGTCTGCCGGGTCAGCTAGTAGTTTATAAATTAGGTATACTTTCCCCGAGAAGCTTTTTCCATTTCACCTTTTTTATATTAAGACAGAAACTGTGATTTTGTAGGAACACTTGTATCATAAAAAAACCTTGGTAATTATAGATATGAACCACTGATACAAATTCGATGTCATAAACTCATGAAAACTTTTTTCCTTTCTTCAATTTTTAATAGTCACAGTTCGATTCTGTAGGAAATCTAGAGAATTAATCAAAAGTAAAATTGCTGCTGAAAAAGTTGAACGATTTATTGTTGATCAATGCCCCAGAGCGATAAACTCGAAAAATTTTATATCTCGAGGTCAAAAGTATTGATCCAATATCGGAATCTATCGTATCCAACATCTATATAAAACGAATAATTTCACCTAAGAGGTCTTTTGCTCTAGTGTATTTCCCTTGATTACATCTCGGGCTTCGCGTGGTGTGAAAATGAGTGAAAAACTCGATTTGATCCTTTTCGGAGTTACCGGTCTAGTTGGTAGATATGGTATCAGGCACCTCCGTAAGTTAGCCAAGGAAAAGAACCTAACATGGGGTGTAGCAGGTAGAAACGAACAAAGAATTAAGAGCATCATGCAGAAGCTCGAAGAAGAAACTGGGGACAAATCTGTGGCGAAAGTACCAATCATCCTTGCAGACATGAGCAACGAACAGTCCATCAAAAACATGACTTCAAGATGTAAAATACTGATCCAATCTTGTGGACCATTAAGACAATTGGGTGAGGTCGTTGTTAAAGCTTGCATTGAATCCAGAACTCACTACGTAGACGTTAGTGCAGAAGAGAATTTCATCGATAAAATTCAAGTAGACTACCATGAAGCAGCCAAGAAAGCTGGTATTTACATGGTGAGCGCCTGCGGTATCGACTGTATAACTTACGACTTGGGTCTGCTACACATCCAGAAAAAATTCAGGGGAACAGTGAACTCTGTCGAGACCTACCTGAAAATGGACACTGACGACCCAACTCTAACCGGACCAAGTTACAACGTGTCCACTTGGAAATCCACCATCGACCTATTGGTGAACAAGAAAGAACTCAAAGCCTTACAAGCGAAAATATTCAACAAGAACATGCCAAAACTCAAACCAGCACTCCCAACCAAACATTTACCATTCAAACCTTACGTAGAAGACGGTTGGTCGATCCTTTTGACCGGTTCTGACAGGTCCGTAATGATGAGAACCCAACAATACTTGTACGAGGAAAAGAACCAACGTCCGGTCCAAATACAGACTTACTACATGTTGAAGGCTCTTTATTACTTACTATTTTTCGTGATTTTTGGTCTTATGTTCGCTCTTTTGTTACCATTCAAGTTGGGAAGGGCTATCCTGTTGAGGTATCCGGCTTTCTTCAGTGGCGGAGTGTTTGGTAACGTGGAACCTTCCCAAGAAATGTGCGAGAAAGCTTGGTTTAGGCTGACCTTCGTAGCCAAAGGATGGAAGGATAAAATTGTGGGACCTGACGAGAAATTCAATGAGAAACCTAACCACGGTATGATTTTCCAGATTAAAGGGAAGAATCCAGGATACGGCGCCACTGCTCTCTGCCTAGTTATGGCAGGAGTTTTGCTGTCCACCCAATCCGACAAACTACCCAGCAAACCAGGTGTTTACACCCCAGGAATAGCTTTCGGAGAAACCACCATTGTTGAAGATCTTCACGAACGTGGATTATCCTTCGATATCCTCAATGAATTTGCTATTGCTGCATAAGAAGTTTGTTGTAAATCGAATTTGTAATTTATAAAAAAATGTATTATAAAATTTAACCGAAATATATGATCCTTATTCGTCTGAAAAGTGCATACCTATACCTCACAAATTCATGGAAGATTTCCAGTTAAATATTTCTAATATTCAATAGATCTTTCATAACATAGTCATCTTGAAAATGAACCTCAATTGCTGAGGCATTTATCAAGGCTAACAGAGATAGAGATTTGTTCAATAACTAATAATTTTCAAAACATTTCTAAAAGAGAAGCTGTAATTCATTATTTGTTTTCGAAATAAATCAAATTTTAATGAATCCCTATACAAAAATTTTACCTATACTTAAGTAAAAGGTAAAATGCATTCTCTTTACCAAGATGAAATTTTTATATTATTGAATCTTGTTCGATTCTGAAACTGAATCTTACTCAAATAAATCAATACTGATGCAGAATTACTTGAATCTTACAAGATCCATGTTATATGGCATAACATATTATCTCAAAAATATAGATAATTAGACATTTTAAAAAGATATCAAGAACTATTTTGGTCCATCTAATGTACACATAGTCATTACCGGAAAAAAATTCCATACACTGTAGCAAATTTCGTTATCTAAGGTCAATACAAATCCAGTTCGAAATGAAAACTGCAACTACAGCTAGCTGAGTCCTATAAAAAGAATATTCCAAAATTGAGTGAGAATTTTCACGGCGAATGTTGAAAGAAAAGTTCTTCAGACATTTTTTAATTGGATTTGATTTTTCTCTCATAGCATTTGCACCTCAAATTTGTAACTTATGGAAAAATATGTTATAGAATTTACACAAGATATGTCCTATTATCAACTGAAGAGTTCATAAAAGTGTAAAATCCATTTATTCGTGGAAGATTTGAGGTTGAATATTTCTAGCGTTCAATAAATCATTTAAAACGCAGGAATCTTGAATATGAACAAGATTCGGCTGAACTTTAGTTCAAATCTCGCGAACTTGATATAATTTTGGGACAGTTCCCTCTGATTTTTTACAGAATTAAAAGAAACTAAACTGATAATGAATGATGAAAAAAAATCCAACAGATCTGGTGAAATGCTCAGGAAAATCCAAATAATAATATTTAGTATAGGGATCATTTTTTCCTTTTGAATATTATTTATATTAATCTTTTTGGGTAGAATATAATATTGAATTCTTTTCCCACCTTATAAAAATTCAATATTAGTTGATGAAATCAAACACCACTCTTCCAATAAACATATATTCCAAAGAGAACAGCGAATAAATTAAATGCAATAATAACTTCAACAGTTATCCACATCTCAGGTATCTCAACATGTAAACTTTGTGAAAACATTAAAAAAAATCTTCCGAACATGTATAAAAATAAGTACTTTTCATTGCCAAAATATAACATCAATTTCAAGATTCAGTCTTCATCGAGTTGCAGCTGAAATCAGTGGGTCTTAAACAAAAGTAGAGAAGAGTTGTTTAAGTTGAATTTTTAATCTTCCGGAAACTAGAACAGATCTGGACCGCACCCTATCAACCAAAACTAACAACCGCTTTAATAAATAATACTTTTAGAAAGATCGAAACTGGTGAACAAGAACCGAAAAACGAAGATAACAGAAAAATTAACAAATCAAATAGAGATATAAATAAAAGACACCAAATGCATCAAGGTAAATGCCGACAAACTAAACTACAAAATAACATATCTACCAACAAACTCAACAATTATATTGCAATTCACCGGTTAAAAACGAGTAAAAAAAATTACTCTTCGATGTCGTATTCTTTGACGACTTTAAAGGTGACCCCATTCTCGTCCAGTTGCTCGATGAGGGAAGTTCCTTCGAAGGCAGCACCAGGGGGGTACACTCCTCCGGCTTTCGGCAGATTCGAAGGTTCGGTAAGTATGACGATACCTGCCAAAACCAAGCAGATGCATGTCGATCCGTATCCCGGGTTCTTTCCTTTAACTTCAGCAAGGATTCCCTTGTTTGGGGGGTTCTTGTATTGGTCTTCGGGGCCAGCCAAACGTTCCTTCCAACCCTTACCGACGAAAGATATTTTGAACCAGCTTTTCTCGATGACCTCTTCAGATGGTTCTTTGGTGTCAAATATGCCACCAGAGAACAGGCTTGGATACTTCAGTAGCAAGTTCCTTCCAAATGCGAATTTGGCCATGATGGAGAAAACTAAGCCGAACAAGGCGAAAGCCATGAGATGCCATAGTGTCGCCACCAAGAAATACGTTTGAACTTGTACAGGGCGCTGTTTTTTCTCTTCGTACAAGTAACGCTGCGTTCTTTGCATAACGGAGCGATCAGAGCCTGAAATACGAAAATTAAACGTTATAATTTCATGGAAATAAACATGTCTTTCTTACCTGGAAAAATAACAGCCCATTCGTCCCCAACGGGAGCTTTAAACGGCAATTTAGAAGTGACTAAACGGGGTTCCAGCTTCGGCAGTTTCTTCGGGAACAGCTTGCTTCTCAAAGGTCTCAACTGATCGGCATGGGCCAATCCGTAAATTGCAGATTCCCACGTTCCGTAATTGATAGCAGGACCTGACATAGTTGAATTCTCGCTGCCCGTTTTCATGAACGTTTCCACGGAATTCAAGGTGCCCTCGAATTTTTTCTGAAGAAAGATCAAGCCCAGATCGCAGGGGATGCTGTCGAGACCGCAGGCACTGACAATGTAGATACCCTTCTCTTTCGCTTTCTCGTTGTATTCCAGCTGCATTTTTTCCATGTACATCGGTTCACCGCTCACATCTATATGATGGGTACCAGCTTCCACACAGGCTTTAACAACGGTTTCCCCCATGAATCTGTAGGGACCGCAGCAGTTAATAATAAGCCTAGCCCTAGAGGCCATATTTTGGATGGTTTGGACATCTGATAGGTCAGCAAGAATGATAGGCACCTTTGAAACACTAGCATCTGCAGTATCTTTCTCCAAATCTGTTAAAATGGTGCGTATCCTAGATTCATTTCTTCCAGCAACGCCCCAGGATAATTGACGACCTTTAGCCGTAGCGAATTTGTGTAAATACTTGAGTGTGTGTTTACCAGTGAATCCCGTTACACCAAATAGGATAATATCCAATTTTTCAGCCATTTCTACGTCTTTTTTAGTGAAATTCTTATATTATGAACAACCGGCTACTTAATATATAGACGCACTATCTTGCGCATAATTCAAGGGCGACGTACTTCAAGATTCATGTACTTTAAACTTTATGTTGTGGTAGTTCAAGTTTTGATACGTAGTTGAATTAATAAACGTCAAATACGTGAAACACCTGGCAAATATGCAGATTTCTGTTACTAGTTGATAAAACAGTTTTTCGCTTTTTCTTTGGAAGAGACATCTATTCAAATATCAAATTATTACAGAAATTCTTTCTTAACTAGGTATTTTCTTCTGTAGATGGCAGTCTTTATTTCATTTTGACATACTAGAATATTCTGTGTTTGACATTCCACGCCTGGATAAGTCATTTCATTTGTCGAAATATGTAAACAGTAAAATTGGTTGTTGTCAAAATCATGTTTAAAAACACTTTTCAAAGTGGTTTTTTGTCTATTTTGTATAGCATAGGTAGCAAACCCCTACAAATATGGGACAAGAAGGTGAAAAATGGGCACATCAAACGAATAACCGACGAAGAAATACAATCCCTTGTGTTGGAAATTGTAGGGTGCAATGTGAGCACAACATACATAACTTGTCCGGCCTGCCCCAAGAAAACTTTAGGAATTAAATTGCCATATCTTGTCATGATCGTTAAAAATTTGAAGAAGTATTTCACATTCGAAGTGCAGGTAAGAAACACCTCAATATTGATCAAACAAATCAATTAGCATTGATTATTCTTTCTCTCGTCAGATTTTGGATGATAAAAATGTGAGGCGAAGATTTAGGGCAAGCAATTATCAATCAACAACCAGGGTGAAACCTTTTATATGCACGATGCCAATGAGATTAGACGATGGTTGGAACCAGATTCAATTCAATGTAGCCGATTTCACAAGACGTGCATATGGGACCACATATGTAGAAACGTTAAGGGTGCAAGTCCATGCCAGTTGTAGGATAAGGAGGGTTTATTTCTCTGATAGGTAAGGAATTTTCAACGCAACGACAAAATTATATAGTAGTATAGTTTCTCTGAGAAACAAGGTGATTAATATTACTCTTTTTTAAGGTTATACAGCGAAGACGAACTTCCAGCCGAGTTCAAACTTTTCCTTCCAATCCAGAGCAAAACTAAGCAAGTAACGGCACAGCACTGAAAGAAACACTGCACATTTCGACAGATTTTTTTGTGATAATGATCTCTTTGGTTCAAGAAAGTTGGAGAATATGTTTTGTACGTGAATTAAAAGTGGGGTTATAACTGCTTTATCGATTTTTTTAACTTATGTTGGAAATAATTTTAAGTGTCAATACATCCATGAAAATCAAAAATTTTTTTTATTCAGTTATTGAGCACTCGTGACTTATCTGCTTTGTGAGAGAACTTCACTCTCACTTTGAAAAAAAAACGCATTATAATGGTGAAGGAAATTCAAACCTACAAAATCAAAATATCTACTTCAATACATAGAGAATTTAAGTCAATTTCTAAAGATACATTGAAAATATAATTGGAATATTGGTAAGAGCAAGATAAATAATAAACTCATGTTTATATTGCAATTACTCTCTTGAATAGCTTAAAGAAATTGTAGAAATTAAAAAAATAATTTTCTACACTCGAAAGAGAAAAGAATTATAACTAAAAATATCGATTTGATTGTTGGAAAAAGATCGAATTCCCGATTGTTTACGTATTCAAAAGGTTATTTCAATATGCCTAGAGCGAAAATCTATGAATTTGATAGATCTTCTCAATAGTGGGTGGCATGTTCCCAAATAATTATGTATGAGAAATTTTCAATCCACGTGTACTCGCTTCAAAATTCGTAAACATATGACCACAAGCGCTGAATAAACTCTTCTAAACAAACACATCCGCGATGTAAATTCATATTGAACGTATCTCCACCGTATAAAAATGTGTGACATCATATCAAATTCAAGAATCCAACGAAAAAACATGTGTTGAATCATCCTGCCTCAAAAAAAAATCATGTACTATCGGATTGGAAACATATAATTTGAAATTTATCCGTGCTTCAGCCGTAGGAAAAAAACCTTAAAGGTATATTGTTTGTTTTTCGAGGATCTTGATCATTTGAATATTATATACCTGGTATGTCAACATTGTATCCTTACATAAAAGATCAATTTTCACGTTAATGGATTTTCATCAGTCACAAACCGATAACGTACAAACGTGTGTCATATATTGCTATAAATTATTAGGTAGATAAGGATGAATCACAATAAAACTGAAGAACGTCATATCCCTTTCGGTTAAATCATCAATCAACAATGAAATTTGTTGTCGATGTTTTTCATTATTAATGGATCATCATTGAAGGATTTGAACGCACACCAGAAAAGTCTTGACAATATGTATATCAGCACCTCAGAGGTAAAGTGTGTTAAGTCACATTTTTTCAGACGCGAACTTTCTACAATATTGGATTCACATTAGTAAATTCTAGAGCTAGTGGAACACATTTTTGACTCCCTGGGTATATCAAGTCACCAAATATTGGCAGTAAACATTCTTTGAAACAATAATGGAACTGAAAAATCTCTGTTTTGTCCAATTTTGATATTGTGACTTAACACACTTTACCTCTGGGGTGCTGATATTGGTTTTGAGCAAACGAATAACGTAGAAAAGTATTGACATGACCACCCCAATCACCTGACTCATTCAGTCATTCATCTAATTTTTTTTTGTTATTACTCAACTTCAGCGTTATTTTTGTAGGTATGTCAGTAAAATATAGAAAATTGATTCTTAGATGTCACTAATGAGTTTCACAAAAAACGAACCAGGTAAATCATGAATTAGTATAATGTCGTTCTATCGAACTTGAAAGACTTAGAGAATTATGTAGAGTTATTATATTCAATTATAATTTTATAAGAACAAGACCTTGCGAGCCTCAAACTGTGTGATATTAAAAAGAATACTGAAACTATTCCAAGATCAATCCCATAACTCAATAAACAGAAAATATAGTCTATTACAGTATGCATTCTTTCGAAATGTCCGATCATCTTACAATTTTTTCAATGTTAATGTGAGCTGATCACACAGCACATGGTTGAATTCCGTCGACTTTGAATAATTATTAATCGCTACTAGGTTGTTGATGGTACTTCAGTCGAGTTTGATATTCATTGATCAGTCTCGCAAATTTTATTAGTCCTTATTTTTGATGTGGGTAGGTAATTCTGTCATGCTTGAGAGACGAAGGCATTTATTACCCTAAGAATGGGTTATTCGTATGATACTTATGGTGATTTTATGTCAGTCAATAGGTACTTTCATTATATTGTTATTGGTCAAGAATTCAAATACACTGGAAACTTGAATCAAATCTGATTGAATCTCTTCAAGTGTATTGAATTTAATGTTGATCTTTCCTCACCGTATTCACTGAAGATATACAAAAAAGGAAGGCAGTATATTTTCTTAAGTGGAATTGCATGCTTTTGCAGCACACGAAAAAATCTCGTAAAAATTGTGTAGAAAAAGTTTCGAAACGGCATTACATAATCGAAACATTTAATAACCATTTCCTATGAAGAAAATTACTTTGTCCTTCAAGCGTTTCTGCGACCATAAACCAATGACCCTGTTTTTAGTCCAAAATGAAGAACCGGTTGGGAGTGTATGTTATTTTTATTTGTATGGTTCGGTTGACCATTTGCGTCATTCAACCTGTCTTCTAATAGAAATAACAACGTAGATCGGACCCAAAAAAATGGATATTAAAATTTGATAATGTGGGTCCAGACAATCCAAAAGAACTATATTCGTGCTGGAAGCATATCTTACTTAATATGTACCTAAATCAACCACTCAGTTCTCGAAATGTTTTCACTGAGAATTTATTGAAGATGTTCAAGTATTTTTCAATATTGAAAAAAAAACTCTTGAAGTTTTGACTCTGAAAATATCTGAAGATTTCGTAAAATTCAAATTCTTGCTTCAAGGTTCCTCCATTCATCATTATAGCCTGAATATCTGTCGACTATTCATCACAGTGATCAGTTTTGTTCATAAGCCGGAAAATTATCCATAAATTCGTACATGACATCAACGCGGCAGTTCTTTACGTATTCAATTACCGACAATCTATTCCACGCTTGAAGAAAGAGTATTATATTTCGTTTTGCTAACGACGTCTTAACGATACCTTAAAAAATTGATTTCTCAGTTGTTTTCAATGCCACGGCTGTCCCGACTTCTACCCAGTCATTAATTTCGACGAAAAACGTTATCAAAGGATGCTCGTAGAGTTTCCGCCACTTTTAAGCATACCGGGTGTCGAAATTCTTGCTGTTTCACGTCAGGAATGAGTTCGAATTAAGTTCAAGTAAGATCAACAGCAGATGTCGAAATTGAAAGATTTATATTTTATCCCAATCTGAATTTTATGGTCCACCACACCGGATTGGAGGATAGCTGGGAAAAAATGATGAATAGAATAAAAAGCAGAATAAAATTAATTATCCTGGCTAATGAGCTTTTATGTATAATTAATTCCTCATATCCTTTTGAGTATTTTGGGAACTGCTGATGCCTATTTACCTTCATCATTAAGAATAAAACCAAGATTTTTCTCATATAATATTCAAAATTAATGCATGAAGCGTCATGGGTTTATTCCAATCCATGAATCATTTACCTGGTGCTACATATTTCATGATAAAAATAGATTCCCCACAGTTGTTTTAATCTCAAATTTGTATGATCTAAAAACTATATTTTTCCAATGAAAAAGACATGTCTCAACAGTGCTTTATTATCAATTTTTTTTTAACGTTACTTTTAAAAATAATTTTCTGACTCAAATTCGAGGATTTGTCATTAAAAAAACTCAGAATTTTATAGGAAATCTTCAAATGAATCTCATTTAAAAACTCAAGTATAAGTCGAATCATTCTAGCAAACGAGTAGAATAAAAAACAAGCCAGACGTATATAATCCACGTAAAATGTCCACGTTACCCAGAAAAAATGACCATATAGCACTATTAACCAGTCGTTTAGGTAATATTCATAAAACGCTGATCTCATGACTACAATGATGTTTCTCAGTTGTTCATCTGCGAAACCTAACGATGTAGTCAACAATTTTTTTCGTTACAGTTGATTGTTATCGAATTGCTTTAACGAGCATTCGCTGTACAAAAGTGAATTATTACACATTGTTCCAACAGTGGAACTTCTCTTGATTCGAGTTGAAAATTATTGCAAATGAACTTGCTTATATGAACTGAACGCTGGATGTAATATTTATAATAGCGTCTTATTGCAAAAAACGCCATAAATAAATTTGTCCTACAGTTCTCACTATTTCTGTTCCCCATTTATGTTTTTCTCATACTGTTTTCACGGTCTTAGGATCCGGGTATTTGATCATTCCTTGAGATTTAGTTCGAAATTAGAGTCTGGTAAAAAAATAAGAGTTTCAATAAACGTTTTGTTTAAACTTCTGTCTTTCCAAAATGCTTGTAGCTTTGTTCCTTCAAAATTGAACGAAGTCGATTCAAGGTGAATTGTAATCAGAATTAGGTAATAAATTAATTAGCGAAAATGATATCCAATTTATTCAGACTGCTAATGTCTTTATTCTTTGAAACCATTCGACGTATATCAACCGTCGCCCCGCCAAAAATGTTAGAAACGTACAGGAAAGCAGTCCTTCGCAAGACAGGATAGCAGTCCTCCAGGCTATATCTTCAGAATAACACGCTCATTTCAAGAAGACCCACAAAAAATTAATTATAGATCTCCCTATAGCAGGCTACATATCTTTAGACACGTCGATCTTCTTAATATATGGCTGCGCTATGACGCACAGAACGGCTATCTTCTTTTAATATTCGATGGTCTGACGTAGATGGCTCTTCTTCCATCGCAGCTGAAGAGCAGGTATCTGGTGTTAAAATCTTCTTCGCGAATCGATGTTCCAGCTAATCGGTTCGATTTCTCAGAAGCAATCGAGTATTTGCCTGAGATTTATTCCATATCGATGGTATGGAGATGAAAAAACTCAAAAACTGTGCAGGTGTGCAGATCTCTTGAATAAATTGAAATTTTAAACATGAATCCTTTTCCTTTTGATTTCTTATTACTCATAAATTTTACTATCTTTATGAGCAGCGTTCATCCCGTTTAGCTCAAAAATTCCAGTACTTTTCATCCAAGATCTGAATTTCATCAAAATTCTGCTCATTCAAAAAAAAATATAGGGACTATGGCTTATAGAAACATATCCAGGAAGTGTTAAAGCATAGATTCGCAAAATTTGCAAGCAGCGCTAGATTTTCTGTCCGAAATTAACACCTTCCTCAATCAATTCTGATAAACTCAATGGATGTTTTGATTTGCTGGCATATTCCCAAGACGTTTTTATGGTCAATTACCAAATGCGAAGATTTATTGTATCTTCAGCAATTCGAATAGGTCCATCTTCTCAGACATCTGTCACAGAACATGATTATGACCCATTTAAAACAGAATTTACTTTTTACAACTAGCTCTTAACCAAGCTCAGTACCCATTATTAGAAGTTATATTCTGTACAAAAGTTATTACTCCAGTAGATGAATATCACAATCATAAAATCTCGAACAAAAGGATTGAAAAGCAGTTGTAACATTTATGATATTCGTCCGTTTTTTACGTTCTTTGACGTCAAGAAGAATGCTGTGAAATTCGCAAAGATATTCTATTTTCCACACATTCGTACAATATCGTCATCTCAACTTTTCTACTGCCATATCATTTCCAGAAAAAAATAGTTGAGAACCGTTCATAAAACTTCCATTTATATCTTTGAATATCGCCTCCAGCAAAATTTTCCAGGTACCAATAACATTTCCATAAATTTTTTTGCTCTGCGATCTGCGAATGTTTTCGATCACGTAGATCACAATAATACAACACCGCAAATTATGTAGCACATCGCAGAAGATCAAATAGTTCATAAACACAAAACCCAAGGCAGCATAAGACCAATAAACATGATCTTCTTCCTAAATTACACCTGTACTTCCACCTATCATTATTAAGTTTTTACGTGAACAAATGACATGCCCAAATTTTATTTTTCTCGTGTATTTTTTTCTGCTGCGAATTATGAGATTAAACTTGTTCGAGTTCGGTTATATCCGCTGTTGAAAAATAAGGAACCTGTAATTTGCATCGCGTAAAAAAAATACGTGCGTCACTAAACTAGACAGTTAAATGAATTCGACAGCTTTTGTCTTGTATGGAGGAACTGGATTGGTCGTTGACGTTTGGGAGGTAATGTGAGGAGAAGAATGTTCTGCAAAGAAGGAGCTACGTGCTCAACAGAACGTCTTTGACGAAACCTGAGAGAAACAGGTTGGACCAATAATTAATAGTGCCTCAAATAAGGCCCCGATTTTTTTTATGAAAATCACTGAATATGTCACGTAACGATTTTGCTCTTCTACCAGCATTACCTTGAAAGACTCTAGGAGGCTAAAATTTGAATGACTCGAGCATTTTGATGACATTATTACTCTACCTGGGGTCCTTTCATCCATAAAGGCCCAAAAATGGAAGGCTAGGACAAATTTTCAAGAATTCTGCTCAGTTTGTTTCAGGAAAAAATCAATTTCTTGATCTCCTATGTGTAAAAAGTTCAGGGATAACCAAATTTGCATACCCTGTACAGTGGATTTGATGGAGCTTTCATAAAAAAAGGTAAAATTCCCGACAAAAATTTACCAGGAAATCAATCGAGGTGTTAATTAATCAGCAATTTCTGCAAAGAATAGACAGTATTCGCAAATTCAGTCACTGAAGGTGAACATGATAGTCGAAAACCTCAAGAGCAGTTCAACCCAATCCTGTATCTTGTTGATATAAAATGTTAGCGTATTCACACGCTTTTCCATCGGCATTTCCAAATTCACAATTGATTTTCCAAAAACTGCAGGAATTACCAATACTTTCGTCAATGTTGAGACTGAAAAATTAGAAGAAGCAGGAATTCTATATTTTGCATTCTCAGACGCAACCCAGGATAGTTATAGTAGTTTTTGTGCATGGAGGTTCTAGAACCAGTCGAGTAGATTCAGAAAACATACCTAGTAGATTTCTGTCACGTATATTGTTGCCAGTACAGCCCTTCGAAGTCAACTCGAAAATGAAAGATGAAAAAACAACTTTGTTTTTATTTGCGAAAACTATGGCCGATTCCTTCATTTTTATATTCGAAATACTGGTTTTCGAGGTCGCTCTATCTGATTAAGGCAAAATAATTCCAGTTTTCCCGAATTTGAAATTTTTTTAGTTCAAAAGTGAAAATTTTCAAATTTCAAACTTGCATATCTTGACTTCTACGCGACGGACCGATGATTTCGATCAAATTTCGAAATTTTGATCGAAAAAATCGTAAGGGGTAGACCCCCCCTAAAACGCTATATTTTGCATTCTCAGACGCAATCCAGGATAGTTATAAAAGTTTTTGTGCTTGGAGGTTCTAGAACCAGTCGAGTAGATTCAGAAAGAATACCTTGTAGAATTCTGTCACGTATATTGTTGCCAGTACAGCCCTTCGAAGTCAACTCGAAAATGAAAAATGAAAAAAAAAACTTTATTTGTTTTTGCGAAAACTATGGCCGATCCTTCATTTTTATATTCGGAATACTGGTTTTCGAGGTCGCTCTATCTGATTAAGGCGAAATAATTCCAGTTTTCCCGAATTTGAAATTTTTTTAGTTCAAAAGTGAAAATTTTCAAATTTCAAACTTGCATATCTTGACTTCTACGCGACGGACCGATGATTGGTTTTTAAAAAAGTGATCAGTGACATCAGCACTTCATTTCTAATACAAAAAACCGCAATAAAAAATTTTGAAATTTTGATCGAAAAAATCGTAAGGGGTAGACCCCCCTAAAACGCTATATTTCGCATTCTCAGGCGCAAACCAGAAGGGATAGGGTAATTTTTGTGCATGGAGGTTGTAGAACCGGTCGAGCAGATTCAGAAAATATACCTAGTTGATCACTGTCACCCATAGCTTTGTCGGTACAGTCAACTCAAAAATGAAAAAAACGTAAGGGGTAGACCCCCCCTAAAACGCTATATTTCGCATTCTCAGGCGCAAACCAGAAAGGTTAGGGTAATTTTTGTGCATGGAGGTTCTAGAACCGGTCGTGCAGATTCAGAAAATATACCTAGTTGATCACTGTCACCCATAGCGTTGTCGGTACAGCCCTTTGAAGTCTACTCGAAAATGAAAAATGAAAAATTTTCAAATTTCAAACTTGCATATCTTGACTTCTACGCGACGGACCCATGATTGGTTTTCAGAAAAGTGATCAGTGACATCAGCACTTCATTTCTAATACAAAAAACCGCAATAAAAAATTTCGAAATTTTGATCGAAAAAATCGTAAGGGGTAGACCCCCCCTAAAACGCTATATTTCGCATTCTCAGGCGCAAACCAGAAGGGATAGGGTAATTTTTGTGCATGGAGGTTCTAGAACCGGTCGAGCAGATTCAGAAAATATACCTTGTAGAATTCTGTCACGTATATTGTTGCCAGTACAGCCCTTCGAAGTCAACTCGAAAATGAAAAATGAAAAAAAAAACTTTATTTGTTTTTGCGTAAACTATGGCCGATTCCTTCATTTTTATATTCGAAATACTAGTTTTCGAGGTCGCTCTATCTGATTAAGGCAAAATAATTCCAGTTTTCCCGAATTTGAAATTTTTTCAGTTCAAAAGTGAAAATTTTCAAATTTCAAACTTGCATATCTTGACTTCTACGCGACGGACCGATGATTGGTTTTCAAAAAAGTGATCAGTGACGTCAGCACTTCATTTCTAATACAAAAAACCGCAATAAAAAATTTTGAAATTTTGATCGAAAAAATCGTAAGGGGTAGACCCCCCCTAAAACGCTATATTTCGCATTCTCAGGCGCAAACCAGAAGGGATAGGGTAATTTTTGTGCATGGAGGTTCTAGAACCGGTCGAGCAGATTCAGAAAATATACCTTGTAGAATTCTGTCACGTATATTGTTGCCAGTACAGCCCTTCGAAGTCAATTCGAAAATGAAAAATGAAAAAAAAACTTTATTTGTTTTTGCGAAAACTATGGCCGATTCCTTCATTTTCATATTCGAAATACTGGTTTTCGAGGTCGCTCTATCTGATTAAGGCGAAATAATTCCAGTTTTCCCGAATTTGAAATTTTTTTAGTTCAAAAGTGAAAATTTTCAAATTTCAAACTTGCATCTCTTGACTTCTACGCGACGGACCGATGATTGGTTTTCAAAAAAGTGATCAGTGACATCAGCACTTCATTTCTAATACAAAAAACCGCAATAAAAAATTTTGAAATTTTGATCGAAAAAATCGTAAGGGGTAGACCCCCCCTAAAACGCTATATTTCGCATTCTCAGGCGCAAACCAGAAGGGATAGGGTAATTTTTGTGCATGGAGGTTCTAGAACCGGTCGAGCAGATTCAGAAAATATACCTTGTAGAATTCTGTCACGTATATTGTTGCCAGTACAGCCCTTCGAAGTCAACTCGAAAATGAAAAATGAAAAAAAAAACTTTATTTGTTTTTGCGTAAACTATGGCCGATTCCTTCATTTTTATATTCGAAATACTAGTTTTCGAGGTCGCTCTATCTGATTAAGGCAAAATAATTCCAGTTTTCCCGAATTTGAAATTTTTTCAGTTCAAAAGTGAAAATTTTCAAATTTCAAACTTGCATATCTTGACTTCTACGCGACGGACCGATGATTGGTTTTCAAAAAAGTGATCAGTGACGTCAGCACTTCATTTCTAATACAAAAAACCGCAATAAAAAATTTTGAAATTTTGATCGAAAAAATCGTAAGGGGTAGACCCCCCCTAAAACGCTATATTTCGCATTCTCAGGCGCAAACCAGAAGGGATAGGGTAATTTTTGTGCATGGAGGTTCTAGAACCGGTCGAGCAGATTCAGAAAATATACCTTGTAGAATTCTGTCACGTATATTGTTGCCAGTACAGCCCTTCGAAGTCAATTCGAAAATGAAAAATGAAAAAAAAACTTTATTTGTTTTTGCGTAAACTATGGCCGATTCCTTCATTTTTATATTCGAAATACTAGTTTTCGAGGTCGCTCTATCTGATTAAGGCAAAATAATTCCAGTTTTCCCGAATTTGAAATTTTTTCAGTTCAAAAGTGAAAATTTTCAAATTTCAAACTTGCATATCTTGACTTCTACGCGACGGACCGATGATTGGTTTTCAAAAAAGTGATCAGTGACGTCAGCACTTCATTTCTAATACAAAAAACCGCAATAAAAAATTTTGAAATTTTGATCGAAAACATCGTAAGGGGTAGACCCCCCCTAAAACGCTATATTTCGCATTCTCAGGCGCAAACCAGAAGGGATAGGGTAATTTTTGTGCATGGAGGTTCTAGAACCGGTCGAGCAGATTCAGAAAATATACCTAGTTGATCACTGTCACCCATAGCTTTGTCGGTACAGTCAACTCAAAAATGAAAAAAACGTAAGGGGTAGACCCCCCCTAAAACGCTATATTTCGCATTCTCAGGCGCAAACCAGAAAGGTTAGGGTAATTTTTGTGCATGGAGGTTCTAGAACCGGGCGTGCAGATTCAGAAAATATACCTAGTTGATCACTGTCACCCATAGCGTTGTCGGTACAGCCCTTTGAAGTCTACTCGAAAATGAAAAATGAAAAATTTTCAAATTTCAAACTTGCATATCTTGACTTCTACGCGACGGACCCATGATTGGTTTTCAGAAAAGTGATCACTGACATCAGCACTTCATTTCTAATACAAAAAAAGCAATAAAAAATTTCGAAATTTTGATCGAAAAAATCGTAAGGGGTAGACCCCCCCTAAAACGCTATATTTCGCATTCTCAGGCGCAAACCAGAAGGGATAGGGAAATTTTTGTGCATGGAGGTTCTAGAACCGGTCGAGCAGATTCAGAAAATATACCTTGTAGAATTCTGTCACGTATATTGTTGCCAGTACAGCCCTTCGAAGTCAACTCGAAAATGAAAAATGAAAAAAAAAACTTTATTTGTTTTTGCGTAAACTATGGCCGATTCCTTCATTTTTATATACGAAATACTAGTTTTCGAGCTCGCTCTATCTGATTAAGGCAAAATAATTCCAGGTTTCCCGAATTTGAAATTTTTTCAGTTCAAAAGTGAAAATTTTCAAATTTCAAACTTGCATATCTTGACTTCTACGCGACGGACCGATGATTGGTGTTCAAAAAAGTGATCAGTGACGTCAGCACTTCATTTCTAATACAAAAAACCGCAATAAAAAATTTTGAAATTTTGATCGAAAAAATCGTAAGGGGTAGACTCCCCCTAAAACGCTATATTTCGCATTCTCAGGCGCAAACCAGAAGGGATAGGGTAATTTTTGTGCATGGAGGTTCTAGAACCGGTCGAGCAGATTCAGAAAATATACCTAGTTGATCACTGTCACCCATAGCTTTGTCGGTACAGTCAACTCAAAAATGAAAAAAACGTAAGGGGTAGACCCCCCCTAAAACGCTATATTTCGCATTCTCAGGCGCAAACCAGAAAGGTTAGGGTAATTTTTGTGCATGGAGGTTCTAGAACCGGTCGTGCAGATTCAGAAAATATACCTAGTTGATCACTGTCACCCATAGCGTTGTCGGTACAGCCCTTTGAAGTCTACTCGAAAATGAAAAATGAAAAATTTTCAAATTTCAAACTTGCATATCTTGACTTCTACGCGACGGACCCATGATTGGTTTTCAGAAAAGTGATCAGTGACATCAGCACTTCATTTCTAATACAAAAAACCGCAATAAAAAATTTCGAAATTTTGATCGAAAAAATCGTAAGGGGTAGACCCCCCCTAAAACGCTATATTTCGCATTCTCAGGCGCAAACCAGAAGGGATAGGGTAATTTTTGTGCATGGAGGTTCTAGAACCGGTCGAGCAGATTCAGAAAATATACCTTGTAGAATTCTGTCACGTATATTGTTGCCAGTACAGCCCTTCGAAGTCAACTCGAAAATGAAAAATGAAAAAAAAACTTTATTTGTTTTTGCGAAAACTATGGCCGATTCCTTCATTTTCATATTCGAAATACTGGTTTTCGAGGTCGCTCTATCTGATTAAGGCGAAATAATTCCAGTTTTCCCGAATTTGAAATTTTTTTAGTTCAAAAGTGAAAATTTTCAAATTTCAAACTTGCATCTCTTGACTTCTACGCGACGGACCGATGATTGGTTTTCAAAAAAGTGATCAGTGACATCCGCACTTTATTTCTAATACAAAAAACCGCAATAAAAAATTTTGAAATTTTGATCGAAAAAATCGTAAGGGGTAGACCCCCCCTAAAACGCTATATTTCGCATTCTCAGGCGCAAACCAGAAGGGATAGGGTAATTTTTGTGCATGGAGGTTCTAGAACCGGTCGAGCAGATTCAGAAAATATACCTTGTAGAATTCTGTCACGTATATTGTTGCCAGTACAGCCCTTCGAAGTCAACTCGAAAAAAAATGAAAAAAAAAACTTTATTTGTTTTTGCGTAAACTATGGCCGATTCCTTCATTTTTATATTCGAAATACTAGTTTTCGAGGTCGCTCTATCTGATTAAGGCAAAATAATTCCAGTTTTCCCGAATTTGAAATTTTTTCAGTTCAAAAGTGAAAATTTTCAAATTTCAAACTTGCATATCTTGACTTCTACGCGACGGACCGATGATTGGTTTTCAAAAAAGTGATCAGTGACGTCAGCACTTCATTTCTAATACAAAAAACCGCAATAAAAAATTTTGAAATTTTGATCGAAAACATCGTAAGGGGTAGACCCCCCCTAAAACGCTATATTTCGCATTCTCAGGCGCAAACCAGAAGGGATAGGGTAATTTTTGTGCATGGAGGTTCTAGAACCGGTCGAGCAGATTCATAAAATATACCTAGTTGATCACTGTCACCCATAGCTTTGTCGGTACAGTCAACTCAAAAATGAAAAAAACGTAAGGGGTAGACCCCCCCTAAAACGCTATATTTCGCATTCTCAGGCGCAAACCAGAAAGGTTAGGGTAATTTTTGTGCATGGAGGTTCTAGAACCGGGCGTGCAGATTCAGAAAATATACCTAGTTGATCACTGTCACCCATAGCGTTGTCGGTACAGCCCTTTGAAGTCTACTCGAAAATGAAAAATGAAAAATTTTCAAATTTCAAACTTGCATATCTTGACTTCTACGCGACGGACCCATGATTGGTTTTCAGAAAAGTGATCACTGACATCAGCACTTCATTTCTAATACAAAAAAAAGCAATAAAAAATTTCGAAATTTTGATCGAAAAAATCGTAAGGGGTAGACCCCCCCTAAAACGCTATATTTCGCATTCTCAGGCGCAAACCAGAAGGGATAGGGAAATTTTTGTGCATGGAGGTTCTAGAACCGGTCGAGCAGATTCAGAAAATATACCTTGTAGAATTCTGTCACGTATATTGTTGCCAGTACAGCCCTTCGAAATCAACTCGAAAATGAAAAATGAAAAAAAAAACTTTATTTGTTTTTGCGTAAACTATGGCCGATTCCTTCATTTTTATATTCGAAATACTAGTTTTCGAGGTCGCTCTATCTGATTAAGGCAAAATAATTCCAGTTTTCCCGAATTTGAAATTTTTTCAGTTCAAAAGTGAAAATTTTCAAATTTCAAACTTGCATATCTTGACTTCTACGCGACGGACCGATGATTGGTTTTCAAAAAAGTGATAAGTGACGTCAGCACTTCATTTCTAATACAAAAAACCGCAATAAAAAATTTTGAAATTTTGATCGAAAAAATCGTAAGGGGTAGACCCCCCCTAAAACGCTATATTTCGCATTCTCAGGCGCAAACCAGAAGGGATAGGGTAATTTTTGTGCATGGAGGTTCTAGAACCGGTCGAGCAGATTCAGAAAATATACCTAGTTGATCACTGTCACCCATAGCGTTGTCAGTACAGCCCTTTGAAGTCAACTCGAAAATGAAAAATGAAAAATTTTCAAATTTCAAACTTGCATATCTTGACTTCTACGCGACGGACCCATGATTGGTTTTCAGAAAAGTGATCAGTGACATCAGCACTTCATTTCTAATACAAAAAACCGCAATAAAAAATTTTGAAATTTTGATCGAAAAAATCGTAAGGGGTAGACCCCCCCTAAAACGCTATATTTCGCATTCTCAGGCGCAAACCAGAAGGGATAGGGTAATTTTTGTGCATGGAGGTTCTAGAACCGGTCGAGCAGATTCAGAAAATATACCTTGTAGAATTCTGTCACGTATATTGTTGCCAGTACAGCCCTTCGAAGTCAACTCGAAAATGAAAAATGAAAAAAAAAACTTTATTTGTTTTTGCGAAAACTATGACCGATTCCTTCATTTTTATATTCGAAATACTGGTTTTCGAGGTCGCTCTATCTGATTAAGGCAAAATAATTCCAGTTTTCCCGAATTTGAAATTTTTTTAGTTCAAAAGTGAAAATTTTCAAATTTCAAACTTGCATATCTTGACTTCTACGCGACGGACCCATGATTGGTTTTCAGAAAAGTGATCAGTGACATCAGCACTTCATTTCTAATACAAAAAACCGCAATAAAAAATTTTGAAATTTTGATCGAAAAAATCGTAAGGGGTAGACCCCCCCTAAAACGCTATATTTCGCAATCTCAGGCGCAAACCAGAAGGGATAGGGTAATTTTTGTGCATGGAGGTTCTAGAACCGGTCGAGCAGATTCAGAAAATATACCTTGTAGAATTCTGTCACGTATATTGTTGCCAGTACAGCCCTTCGAAGTCAATTCGAAAATGAAAAATGAAAAAAAAACTTTATTTGTTTTTGCGAAAACTATGGCCGATTCCTTCATTTTCATATTCGAAATACTGGTTTTCGAGGTCGCTCTATCTGATTAAGGCGAAATAATTCCAGTTTTCCCGAATTTGAAATTTTTTTAGTTCAAAAGTGAAAATTTTCAAATTTCAAACTTGCATCTCTTGACTTCTACGCGACGGACCGATGATTGGTTTTCAAAAAAGTGATCAGTGACATCAGCACTTCATTTCTAATACAAAAAACCGCAATAAAAAATTTTGAAATTTTGATCGAAAAAATCGTAAGGGGTAGACCCCCCCTAAAACGCTATATTTCGCATTCTCAGGCGCAAACCAGAAGGGATAGGGTAATTTTTGTGCATGGAGGTTCTAGAACCGGTCGAGCAGATTCAGAAAATATACCTTGTAGAATTCTGTCACGTATATTGTTGCCAGTACAGCCCTTCGAAGTCAACTCGAAAATGAAAAATGAAAAAAAAACTTTATTTGTTTTTGCGAAAACTATGGCCGATTCCTTCATTTTCATATTCGAAATACTGGTTTTCGAGGTCGCTCTATCTGTTGAAGGCAAAATAATTCTAGTTTTCCCGAATTTGAAATTTTTTTAGTTCAAAAGTGAAAATTTTCAAATTTCAAACTTGCACATCTTGACTTCTACGCGACGGACCGATGATTGGTTTTCAGAAAAGTGATCAGTGACATCAACACTTCATTTCTAATGCAAAAAACCGCAATAAAAATTTTGAAATTTTCATCGAAAAAATCGTAAGGGGTAGACCCCCCCAAAACGATATATTTTGCATTCTCAGACGCAAACTAGGATAGTTATAGTAGTTTTTGTGATGGAGGTTCTAGAACCACTCGAGTAGAGTCAGAAAAAATACCTAGTAGATTTCTGTCACGTATATTGTTGCCAGTACAGCCCTTCGAAGTCATCTCGAAAATGAAAAATTAAAAAACAACTTTATTTTTTCCCGCGAAAACTACGGCCGGGACCTTCATTTTTCAAATTCCATTTCATGCCTTGCTTGCGTAGGGTTGATCTGAGATTTCAGAAAAGATATCGATGACAGCACTCTATTTCTAACACAAGAAAAGCGTGTCAAAATGTGTCTCTTGGGATAAATACTATATACAGCTCTTATGAAAAAAATTAGTTACAACATCCCTAATCGCCATCCACACTGCAAGCGACAAAATGACACTGATTAAATGGAGAAATCACTCAGATCGAATGGATCCATAATGAGCATGTACCCAACTAAACATCGGTTTCAAAATCGAGAAATGGAATAGTAGGACGAATTCGCTGCTAAATCGCAAACACAAATATCATAAACGGAATTTACGAAAGGTCCATTAAATGTCCGATAAATAATAACACGGGTACATTTAAATTATTGTTCCCTAATTTGAATATTGGCCTCATCAATAAACGTTTACTGCTCCTACGTCATAGGTCCTCTAAGAACGCCACTCTAGCCTGATTATACGCTTTCCGTTTATTGCTAAAACTTGTTTTGTTGCACACCTTGGCCAATTCGAGAAATCTTCCGTAAATCGGCTGGGAAAACCAGAGGATATTTGGGCAGAAGAGATCCTCCTAAGCAAGTGGTTACTGCTTGAAGAAAGAAGAAAGTCACTTTCGAATCAATGCATAAAACACTTACATTCATAATAAGTTTCATGAATAAAAAATCCAAGTGATGCAAAATATATACTCCCCGTCAATAAATTCCAGACTGGCAAAATTTTTGTCAAATTAACACCCTGTATCTTTATTCGTGGTTCTCCGATTTTGTTGAAATTTTCACCAGGTATAGTATTATGTATTGTTATATTAACCTGAAATTAATTTTTCGAAAATACCTGTAGTTCATCCGTTATACAGGGTGAAACAAAACCTTGTTTTATACCCTTCATTTCTAAACACCCTGCATTGAATTTGAAGCGGAAAATTTGATATCATTCAGTTTTAATTTGAAGTGGGACTCATTCTTAACAAAATGTTTCTTGATTTACGTCAATATCTGCTTGAAAAAAAAGATACACATTTTCAAAGAAAGTGTTGCGTTTTTTCATTTTTTATAAAAATTTAGAACATCAGAATACCTTATCGACTAGTAAACATAAACAAACATCTGAAAATTAATAGCGTGTATTTCCACCTCGCTTTCTCATCACTTCTATCATTCGACGTGGCATACTTTCAATGCATTCTGCTTCTGGGAGAAGCAACAATTTCTGTTGATGCAGAACAATGCTAGGCCTCACGTTGCACGGGTTTTAACAGAATACTTTGAACAGCCGAATATTCAACGATTCGTGTGGCCAGCCAGAAGGCCGGATTTAAATCCAATTGAACCTGTATGGGATATGCTAGGTAGACATGTTCGAAATCGGCAGCCCAAAACCTTACCCGATTTACGAACAGCCCTCCTTAAAGAAAGGAAAAATATTCCCCCAGAAGCAATTCTCAAATGCATTGAAATTATGCCACGTCGTATGGTAGAAGTGATGAGAAAGCGAGGTGGAAATACACGCTATTAATTTTCAGATGTTTTTTTATGTCTGCTAGTCGATAAGGTATTCTGATGTTTTAAATTGTTATAAAAATTGAAAAAATGCAACACTTTCTTTGAAAATGTGCATCTTTTTTTTTAAGCAGATACTAACGTTTATCAAAAAATATTTTGTTAAGAAAGGGTCACACTTCAAATTAAAACTGAATGATATCAAATTTTCCGCCTCAAATTCACCACAGGGTGTTTAGAAATGAAGGGTATGAAACAAGGTTTTGTTTCACCCTGTATAACGGATGAACTACAGGTATTTTCGCAAAGTAAATTTCAGGTTAATATAACAATACCCAATACTATACCTGGTGAAAATTTCAACAAAATCGGAGAACCACGAAAAAAGATACAAGGTATTAATTTGACAAAAATTTTGCCAGTCAGGAATTTATTGACGAGGAGTGTACATAAGGGTTGCTATTTAACCCTCCCCTGAACCAACGCTTTCACCTGATTTGTCTCCGGCAGTCTTTTTCTCTTTCCCAAACACGAACTAAGCATCCACCGCAATTTTGTTCAGTCCGAAGAAGAAAATGACCTACTTGAAGAGAACTGGATAGATTCCTGTGAATAAGACATATTTCTTGATTGCCACTGTGTTGTTTGTCGCTAAAATCACGGTCGATGCTGGTCTGCTGTTTATCAGAAAGGTGTGTAGCCGAAGTGCAATGCTAACCGTCGAGTAATTGTCCATTGATCTTTGACCTAGTGATAATGAAACACGCATTTGTTTGAAGTTATTGTATAAACGCGAATTCCGGGATTCTGATTTAACGACGATATTAAATGCGGTACCGGCGCTCTTGCAATAAATTATCGTCTTCCTTCGAACGCTGCAAGAAAAAAAAAGTGACCTTCGTGTCATGTTGACAACAGTGCTCCTTGGTTTTATGGCTCGGATATTGATGGTTTTGAAGGAAAATTGAAAACGTCTTTCGACGGTCGTATCGATTGTAAATCTTCGTTGATTCAGTGTAAAAATCGCGTTTCAGGGAAATTTAATTAATGAATCCTCTCTTCGTTGGGGGAAACCCAGAATATGAAAGCTATAATTAGCTCTTGTTCAACTGAATTTGAAGATGAGTTCATAAATCAAACTTTTTCAATTCTAGAACTCTACGTGTATGATTATTTTCACATTTTTTTTTTATCGATTTTCATCAATGGAATTGTTATATTTCTTAAAGTTTTTTGAGCATTTTCTCTCCCAATCTTCGAAACAAAAATCAACTTGAAAATTTTCTAAATAAATTCGAAAATCTGCAAAATTACAGCGGTAGAACAAATGCTCGAAAAACTATCGGTATTTTTCCAGTAGTGCCATTCATAGCTTATTATTAAAATTTAAAATCACTGCCTATATCTTTTTATCTAGATTGAATGGTACCTATGCAAAGTTTTTCTCGAGATCAAGTCAAAACAATCAACGAATTTTCACTTCTACATCCGTTCATAAAAAAATCTTTTCTGAGTGTCTTTTCGAGAGAGTTTTTTGCCTGATATGAAAAAGATCCCAAAACCTTAAAAACAACTTCATTTTATCAACGATATGTCCATTCGATAAATTGTATCAATTTCACAATTTTCAGAGACTTAATTCGATTGAAGTATGATTAATGGATTATGAACTCGTCATTCTGGTGATTTTTTCATCTGATAACGCTCATTTTAACAAGTACTCATCGTTTTTCATCTACCAGTATTACCTAACGAATTATTTGCGTATTTCCAATTCAGTTGACATGGATGTCATCGTCATTTCCAAAGTGCTTTTGGAATTAATGACAGTATCACAATGTGGACGGGGTGATATCATTTTTAATATCCTAGCAACGATATTCCAACAAAGTGATAAATGATATCGACGGTGACTACGATATATCTATTAATCGTCCAACAACATTTCGATATACCAGACCTTGCATGGAAAAAATTGTTCTGTCCAGAGCTCCTGACTTCCAATTTTTTTTTTGCTTTCTGGTATATCTTTCCTGGTTCATTCAAATTCGTATAATTTGGTCCATTTAACTGCTCTCGAATCGAACATTTCGGGCGTTTTTATCCATGCAAGTTTCCAAGGTAACCAGTTGCACCAACCTCAACTTTTTCGTTGGGTTCAAAGTCAAAGACACACCCTGTATCGTGTCGTGACATTTTTTAAGTGCGGTTTAATTCATCCGACACATGTAATCCACCGTATAGCTTTAATTATCCTCATTTTTCATCGTATTTTCGCACTAGTACCCGGTGTCATTTATAAAATGGTAATAGCTTTTCTTTGTCACACTTCGCAGTCGAATGATAATTCGTACGAAAAACCATTGAACATTTCACGTGAATCTGTGATGATCATGGCAGAATTATGCTTTCTAGCCGATGAATAAAATTCTTCACCTTCAACAAATTGTATTTCCTTTGCTTCGAATTATTTACAACTTACAGATCCCATAATAAATTTCAATATTCAAGGACCGAACAAACCATTTTCTCATTTTATGTTCCCAACATTGACTGTCGTAGGAACTGAATTTAAAAAAATCATAATTTCCCAAGAATTTACGATTGAGGATAGGTAAAACTTCCGAGAACACCGCAGATTGATGTGGCAGTAGTAGAAAAGCCCCATAAATACAATCGGAACTTCATATTATCTTCCTGGCTGAGAAGAATAAATGTAATCATAATAATCATTTCATGAATCATAAACATGACCTAGCATCTCATTGAAATTGTTGTAGTGAATGTCGCACGCGTACTTGACATTGAAGCTGCATCGATAAAATTATTATTTATAGCTCGAGATTTGGACAGCGTACAATTCAGATTTCTTCGATAGTTCCAAACTTAAGGGATTTAAAACCCTTTGTGATCTTTGAAAAATTGAAACAGACCTCCCTCCACAGGAGAAACTGTTAACCAAGTGTTCCACAAGTATTTATTTTTGATATTCACCAATAATAAAAGTCCCAGAGATAACAGACATTGCAAACAAATGCACACAACGATGCAGGTCACATTCCAATTTTTTTAAACCATCTTCTACCTCAGAATATATTGTAAAGATATATAATAAAACAATAGACAAGATGATCAATTAACTTTCTTGTGAATCACATTCCAGACCACCTATAGATGACCCCTCTAAACTGAGAAACCTTGTCATCTAACAAGATGATCTAGAAAGATGAGGACGTCAACATGTGATTCAACCTTTCATGAGTTGAACAGATGTCAGTCGATTTTTTCGAAAATTTTCCTAGCCCAACACCAAGAGCAATTGTTCACATATCAGTAATAAGATGCTTGGTAATTGATTCAAATACATTTTTCCACGTAAACCAAGGTAACCAGATCCTAATCGTTGTTTTCAAATTAAATGATCTTTCCTTCGATTTACAGAAAACAAAAAATATCAAAGCCAGAAATGAACCACATTTTCGACATATGCATGTGAACTGCCTTAACCCTTACATAAATAATTTTTTCCTCTTGCACAATGACGCAAAGCAGACCCCGAAAAAAATCCGAAGAATAAAGCAATCTATTTAAGTAGATCATGGCAACCTCAGATGATTAGCTGGATTTGTTTCTATCTCGAAACGAATTCAAACTGCAGTTTGTTATGTTGTGAACATATTTCGAATCGTTATTCATTCTGATATCCGGCGAGTTGAGAAATATTCTTGCCGGGTATCTTATATACGACCATTTCGACTGACAGTCTGGCTGAATGTGTTTTTAATTGATGTAATAATCAAAAAGAATGATATCCCAAGTTGAATAATCGAATAATCTTATTACAAAATGTAGTCCGATCCTGGTGCTCTATTACACTAAGGTTATAAGAGGCTATCTTTGATAATTTTCACAACAATTTGTTGGCCTGTATTGATCGATTTCGAAAAAAAGAAGCAGGTTTTAAGTTTCAAAACTATCTTGGTTCACCTCTGCTAACACTTTCAAATATATGCAGGCTCTATTGTTTCAATATTGCCTTGTATTAGGTATATCATGTTATTGTCTATTTCGAAAAAACATATGTATATGAACTGCTCTGTTACATTTCATATATGTAATTATTTTATGATTCTTTATGTTTTTCTTGGCATTTATGTATTCCACATCACTTATATAGCACGTTTTTATTCTTTTTCTGACTTTTCGAAGTTATAGATGAAATTTTGTATTTCTTTGATGACTAATTTAGTAAGTTCTTCAAAGTTTTCGAAAAGATTACTTTATGTAATGGTATAATCGATTATATCTTTCCCATCAGGTTAACTCTTGAAATTGCATGAATGATTCAGTTTTAACCATTAACTTTGCGTCAAGAATATGATCGTCTCTCATTTGCTTTGTCTATTTTTATGTTAAATTAGCCGTTTAGTCACCATCACTATTAAATGGTCCATCGCCCAAACTGTTTCCATAAAATGAATAAATACATGAATGATGAACTTGGCTATTCTTAGCCAAATCGTTTGTATCCTTTTCCAATCGACTTAATTCAAACAAAAACTGTTTATAAATGTTCTTCCTTCTCGATTCAGAATTGATGAGCTAGTCTCGTGTCTGAAGACAATGTTATCTGCAACAACTAACTGCGATTGAACTCATAACGACAAGTGGGTTGAATTTAATGAAGATATTGATAAGGAATGAGTTCTAGATCTGAGCGTTGCTTGTCTCATAACCCTTGCTTTCTTTTATCATAAATTGTTTTATTTACGATAAGAATTGTTGTTCAAGTAATTTGTCGTTGTTGTTTAATGGGTGCATTGGTAGAAAAAGTCTTCCGGCTATTAAACAAGACATTGTTTTTCGATATGCTGATTGCAAATTTGCAAATGAAATATATGTTATTATCATCGTTGAGTGAGTCCATTATATTTCACTGAATGCTTTCATTTCTTGGTAAAAACAATGATGAATCTTCGAAATGTTCTACAATAATCTTAACGCCTTTCTGTTCCTGTGTTGTTTTCCAAAATATTTCGAGATTGTACCATTGTAATTTTCGTGTAAGTATCATCCTTTTGTACAGCTCATTTGTTCCGAAGCTTGCTTTCATCTTCTTCATTTGTTGAATCATCGTGTGTTCAATTTCAACACGTCTCTATCAGATTGAGAATTACTCTTATTGACTCAAGTAATTAAGTTTCTCTGCAAGTCGTAACTCCGCTCGGTTGAAAAGCATTAATTGAAATTGCTTTGGAGAAAACAAAAGGTGTTAAAACATCTGCAAAACTCATGCGATACTCGAAATTTCCAGCCAATTTCCCAGCATAAAAAAATGCCAGAGGTAAGACTGTCTGATACAATTTTTCAATGTTCTCTCGAATTCATAGGAAAATAATTGAAACAGCTGCTCATGCTTTTTTTTAAGAGGAATATATTATGAAAGCTTCAAAAATGCTGGGTTTTTCAACTTTTTTTCATTCTGGAAGGTGATAAATCTCGTTGTTTTTGAACAGAATAAAACCTCAAATAAACAAGTATAAATTAGTAACTAATTGAGTACCTTCAGAACTGTTTGAGGCTGTTTTCAGTATATTTTTTTCATGAAACCAAGGATTCTGAGTAAATTGTGTGATTTCATGAAATTTCTTCAAATTTATTCGGGTAGCAGAAAAGATAATAATTGAAAACGTCATTAATTTTGGGAATAATTCAATACAAGAAGAATTCGGAGGAATATGATATGATTAATAATCAAAATCAGTTTTCAATAGCGTGTTTCTTGTAGTATCGATGGAAGAAATTAAATTTCAATTATGAAATTATTTGATGAAATCTATGAAGGAGATATGATTCAAGTTTCCAAGATATGTTTGTTCAATATTTGAATTGACTTAAAAAACTACCAGTTTGTGTTGAACTGAATTAACAGTAGATTGCAATGAAAAATTCCCAAGAATATATCAGCAAAAAAATTGTTTAAACCTCTGAAATACCAATGGAACTCGTAGAAAAATTTTCAAAGAGGAAAAGATTATCAAGTGAATATTGCAGATGCTATGAGGAAAATTTTTCAATTGATTCGATCAATTACAGACCAATATTTATGGAACATTTGGCCACCCACATTTTGTCGTATTCGAAAAACCCAGTATTTTGAGCTGACTCATAACAATTCGAGTTTCCGATTAAACAAATTAGGTTAACGCGAAGTTCAAGAGCACGCAGGTGAAAAATGGTTTCTCCACGTTTTTCCCTACACCAAACTCGTTCAAAATGCGTATAAATTTCGTGCACCTACAGCAGAGCTCTGCGATAACGCTTCGATAATTCAAAACCAATTAACGCGATCATGGACAGACTTCTTCAGCTCGGACGTCTGCTCTCCTCATTATTACGAATAATCCCGATAGTACCATTTCGATTCTTGAAAAACGCAAACACGTCATAGTCCTGAAACTGCCCCCTCCACCGAAACGTCGGCATCCCGACGTCGTCGGTCTTTTAAAAACCAATTCATCCTTCATTTTTGTCCTCAATTTACTCCGACATATTCAAACGAGACGACACCACTGAAATCGTGGTCCCGCAAAATTTTAACGTTTATTTTGGATCGTTTTAAGACGGAAACAGTGCACCCCCGATTGATGTTGGGGACGGAACGCGGTTATCTGTCGATTTTTAGTGATTTTTGGTGATTTTTCTCGAGGAAACTTAGTGACCAACATGGAATTACCTTATAAATTGAACACGAGTAAGTACAATTTTTTTGGAGACCCCGACAGTCGACCAAGCGACGAACCCCCCTATTACACGAATTTTAAGAATTTAATTTTCATATTATCTTGCAGAATTATTTCCATAAATTTGAATTTTATCAATATCGCTCCCAATTCAATTAACTCTGCTACGGATATCTTGATAAAATACGGTGGGCATAAATAACTCAATTCAAGTTAAAAGTTTTGTCATTGACATTTGTTTTTCATTTTTCGTCAGGTTAAAATTTTCCATTCTTCACAGCAAGGTTTTCCTGAGAATGAGGAAACAAAACCAAGCTTATCAAAAAAATATTTTTAGATAACCCAAATTTATTCATTAATTAAAATTGAATATCTGTTCGAATTAATTGTTGGCATAGAAAAAGTCGGCTTATTCGTTTGACGGAAATAATATTCCATAGAATTCATGAATGTTGTTTATTGTGAGAATTCACAATTATACGGAAGCTGATGGATTACTTTGAGGCAATTCAATACAATTCTTTAACTTCAACTTGATATTTGTATCGAACAAAAGCCCTCTCGTTTACTCACATTGTTTTTCTCCGAACTAACCAAAGAACGAAAGAAAATTTGCTAAAACGGCACAACAAGAGCTGAAAAAATTATAAATTTTTCTCGAAAGAAGACGAAAAATGTATCAGTTTCTTTTTTTAGTCTAAATCTTTTTTAATTTTTTTCTCGATTTCCTGCTTGTCTCTCAAATAAAATTCGTCAGATTCCTGTTATTCGGTTTTCCAAAATTAAATTGTGATTCTCACTATCGGATCGAAGATAAAATTCAACAATCATCCCAAACAATTCTGACTGTAACTAATCGTTTTCTTACATTTCCAACTTCCATTACAGATTGTAGTTATGTTGAACTCTACAATTAGACTTCGTATTCCAGTGGTTAACACGTTTAAAAATCATTTAAACGTGATAGTTGCCAAGACAATATCGGTTCCACGAAAATTTTCTGCAATTGAAAGTTCATGGTCTTTTAAAGTTGTCTTGCTTATGCTAAATTGATGCGAGTTTACTCTAAAAGAGAAATTTTTGTTGCTTTGTTCTGGCTCAACCAGTTTTTGATGTTTCGTATCTTGCACGAATTGTCACAATTGCCAATTTTAAATCAATATATTGAATTCACTTGTTGTGAAATATATTTTAGATAAAAACCCTGCATCCTTGGATTTTTTACAAAAGAAATTGTGAGAAACTATGATTTTTCTCGATTTATTGCAATTACCTTTCAAAAACTCGTTTCACACTTGTCAAATGGTTTTTTTCCACCAGATTGTAGCATTTTTCACAGAGAAACCAACAAGAAAAGACCATATTTCGAAAATTTCTGAATTTTCATGTATATTCGAAGCTGAGCAAACAAACATGAAAAAATTTAAGAAAGTTCTTGTTTCATATGTAAAATGGCATCAAGAAAAATTATTTAAGGGCTGCTCCCACAAAATATGTATGTAAAAGTAGATCTAATCATTGATAATTATGAACCAGAAGAATCCTATGAGAAAATCTGATGTTTCTATTTGCAGTAAACAGTTTTTTGCAGTTTGAATACATAAATATTTTCGAAATGCAACGTATAATCGCAAATAATCTATTTTAACTTAATCCTCGTTATTCCTCAATTACCATAGTCGTCTCTGGAAATACCAAGTGCCAAGCTTGAGGACAAGTTCAACACAACGGTTCTCATCTTTTCTTTTTGCATCTGCTAATGCAGAAAATGGCTCTGTCTGAACTATCTTAAACCTACTATATTGGAAATACCTTGGCTATTACGTCTCAAGACATGTAATTATCTCGTTGAACGTGCAATGTGGAATTAAAGTGGACGATATTGAACTATTTTTTTTTCGCGATAGGCTCGTTGATAATAATTAGTGTTTATCTAGTTCTCGGGGTATGTGACCTCCCAGTAGAATGAAAGTTTGTTTCGGAAATTCATGTGAGTTCATCTTACTACGAGGTTAATAATATAATCGAGAAAATGTGGAGAAGTATGATCGTGTAAATCCTTTCGTGTGTGGAACAATTTTTTTCGTATAAAACCTCAAGTTTGCGATATTTAGGAAGTTGGTTGAAAAAGTGAATGCAAGCGGCAAGGGTCAAGACCAAATCACAAGACTCTACGCTTTTACGAACAAATGCAGAAAGATATGCGACTTAATTTAAGCTCATGAACAAATTCCTGGCTCAAGGAAAACTATTCGAGTTGACTTATCACGAGAAGAACATGATTCATGTCCAGCAGTAGCTGTTTTTATATAGGTGTCCCAAAATAGAGTAAAAAACATTCAATCATTCATTTATTTTCCTTTGAAAATAGGTCAAAAACATGATATTAATTTTTTAAATTTCAGGCCACCTGTATATATACGATTGTAATGACGTTACGCTTCTGATATTTCCACAGTCGATGTGAAATTGTATGAGAAACTTCAAATCTCCAATGAAAACTAGATGAAAGTTAACTACCGTAATGTAATTGATGAATATTTACTATAAATTCATACAAGAGAGGAAAAAATTTAAAAATCCTGTCAGTAGATATGTCGAACAAGAATGTGGATACAACAAAAATGACTCACCATTTTTGTAGACTCTTCAATTGCCCATCAGCTCCATCAGCTTTCTCCAAAACCAACACTTGCACAAAAAGACACTCTATGTTCATAATTATAGCGTTTGAAACTACAAAGTCATAGTATAGTATTTATGCTGAATTTGATGTAAATAGTTTATCTCTCAATGCAGAAACACTTTTCGCCACTATGGTAGAGTTAGTTTTGGACGATATTGAAAGTCAAAGATCACAAACTCAGCAATAGATATTTTCCTAACACTAACAAGTATGAAAAGAAAAGCAATCGGTTGCGGAAAAATCACTTTTCACAAGAGTAGGGAGTAATATTTTTCCTAAACTTTCACAAAGAGTTTTTATCTCGAACTGACGTTGACGAAAATTATATCTGTGCTCTCAGCTCATAGAGCCATCGAAATTTTATGATCGGCTCATAGAGACATGTCAAAATGTACGAGGTATGGACCATAGATACATAGAATACAGAATAAGAAGGAAGGAGCATTTTATATTATTTTTTATGACAGGCATTGTTCTTGCAAATCAACTATAATGACTGAAAATCTCTGAATAACCCAAATTAAACACGATAAAAATGGATCTAAATCGAATGGATCAAAATTGGTACTTCAATATAGCAGATTTAGGTCAAAAGCGTTTTCATGCTAAGTCAACGATATTCTCATTCCTTCTTCATATTCTTCAAACTATGGTATGGACAGAGTGAAAAAAAATACTTCTCACAGTATGGACAGAACATTGTTGAGTTAGCTATGAGAAAAATTCTACTTTTCATAGTAGTTGTTAGGAAAATATCTGCCCAAGTTTCATCTTTTGAAAGGTTGAAAAGCCGAAATTTGCCTATATCACCAAGTATCTTCGATAAATTTGTACGCTTACCTTCACAAAAAATTCAAATGAAATTTTTTTCAATTTTGCCCCTCTCAAATCAAATCAATACCACCGGAAGTATCAAAATACCCAACATTCAAACTTTCACATCACCCAAAGTTATAAAAAATTACTAAGTTCGAAAATTCACCCAAATTCAGAACGTGAATTAATTATTAGACTTAACTGTCATGACAATTCGATCTGTGGTCGATCGAAGTGTCACAGAAAGAGGCCCCCGAGTATTTGAGAAATGAAAATTTCATTTGGATTTTTGATTAAGGAGACTGAAACACCCGAGTTTAAGAGTTTTCGAGTATAATCGAATGCTGAAGCTGAAGCTTCACCAAATTCAGCCAACTTACCATGACTTTGCAGCCTCTCTCGAAAATGTCACAATATCCCGCAGTTATCACCTGTCAAAACCCGAAGCTAACTCAAGTATTATCGAAAAAATGTAGAAATCGCGAAAATTAGAATCGAAACGAATGAATCATTCTGCACTTTCCGAAAAACAACGTTCTACGACGCGATTAGGAATGAATAGAAGCACATGTGTGTTTTTCAAAGAAAAAAACGAGTGATTACCGAGATGAGCTTTATCTAATGAATCACCGATATAGCGATATCTTCAGAATACCGAAATTCGACAGAACGATGTGTCAACGTAAGAGTCATAGAGCTTAGTTAATTTTCAAAATCACCGAGTGGAAACTCAAAATTCACGGTATACTTAATTGATGGTGGCATTTCCTTTTATTTACGAGCCAATATGAAGCTTTTCATAAGCTTATAGGAGTATTTCATCATATTTTCTCGTACTAGGCTTTTTCTTTCGTTTCTACTCAAAAGACAAATTGAACATTT
The DNA here is from genome assembly GCA_038502775.1 of Hippodamia convergens. Taxonomy (NCBI): domain Eukaryota; kingdom Metazoa; phylum Arthropoda; class Insecta; order Coleoptera; family Coccinellidae; genus Hippodamia; species Hippodamia convergens. Next base: position 102,871,812 of record CM076607.1, read on the forward strand.
CCAATAATCAATACTTAGGATCACAGATGATATACTACTATGTAGATTTCTTCTATTAACTTCGCTCATGTTTTCATTATGTTCTTCTCAAGAAAGATCCTGAATGGAATATCAGCAGATTCCCGTCTCCTTGATTTGAATATTGATCTAAGAGAACTCAAATTTAACTTAGCTCACCTAGAGATTAGAGGTATGGCAATTTTTAATCCTTATTAATTAGCATTTTACGAGATCCTGCTTTGGTTGGGAGTGAAATGTTCGAAATATTCATGTCCTCGTAAATCTACGAGTGTTGAAGGCGCGTATAGATTTAATGATATTAAATGAATTTTATTTGAAAAGTCCCGACTATTTTAAATTTCTTGTCATTTCTATTTTCTCCATTCCAAATCCTAAATTTATTGATTTATTGTGCAAATTCTGCTTGCTCATACCTAAGCTTATCCTGTTAGGATTTCTAGCAACCGATGAAGTGTAGAAACTATTTTCTTTTGCCTTTATCAGATCGAGAACCTAAAATTCGACATTTTTCACACCAGTCATTTGCAAGATCAAGTTATTCTACAAATGCCTTTAAAATTAGGAAAAAGTATTATATTTCACTTTGACATCATTAGAAGATTCACCACGATACCCAAGCATAATATCACGTAGAAGCAATATCAATTTCAGTAAGTAGGCAAATTAATATCCCATCACTATTTTTAAATATTATTCGAAATTCTCATTTCGGATGAACTTTTCCGAGCAAAAGAAGAAGAAAGAAACTTTTTTGCCTTTATTCTCAACAATCGAGTCTTTTGATTGTCTATATTCTATCTATGTACGTGGAATGATTTGAAACCTGGACTAAAAACAAACGGGAGCATACAAACATTGACATTTTTTTCAAACTTTCTCCAATCTCTCATTCCCGACAATGTTATCTCGAATTTTTTCTCAAGGAAGTTGATCGACTATTTACGAATACACAATGTCGTCGAAATTGGTTCCTATCATTTCTGCGAAATCCAAATGTTCACGGTCATGTTCAATGTTAACTAGTGTATCTGGGAGTCGGTTACCTGCGCCAGCCAGATCTCGTTTCATCCGATTTCTTCATCCTTCCTCTTGAAATCCGGATTTCGTGGGGGAGACCAAAGATGCGATCGATTCGGAAGAATTGTGGAATTAACCAAAACGATGCAAATTTCATGAGTTTACTGATTTGGTGAACTTGAAGTCGAACTTTTCCGGTTCTATATGCAGATATGAGGTTTCTGCTGCTTTTCTCGACCATTCCTGAATATTATTCATGGTAAATTAGGTAAAAATGCACTCCACAAGGACCTCAATCAAAACTGCTACCAAATTATAAAAAATCAGGCATTTCTCCACGAATTATCGTATAAATATTCCAATATTTCGATGCAGTGTATTCTGAAAAGACATGTGAATAAAATAGACAATTTCCTGGGAAAATTCGAAGGATGAATATGTTTGCCACCTTGTCATTGTTTCAATTTCCCCATGCAAATTTGTTTAATATAATGGATAAGTGTTTGCATACAACATGTAGATGGACTTCGAATAAATATTGATTTCGGATTTACACTTCCCAGAAACGCGTTAGAAAATTGCATGGACAGTTATTACATAACACCTTAAGAGATACCAATTAACTGCACTTTCATCTAATCAAGTCAGGAATTTGAAATAAATTAAGTTAATACTGAAATATTTTTTCCAGAAATTCTTCTATTGGCCCTAATGGGATTCATCATGGTTCTGAGCTCATACCTCATGTTTATCTATGAGCCCATCAGCATGATAGTAAATAAGGTGAGTTTGAGAAAATAGTAATTGTCATATATCATGAGATAAATTTCAGTTTCTTGATATATCTCCTCCTATTTTTCATATTATGCTCCCGCCATTTTGTTACACTGTTCTCTCATTCCATCACATTCTTTTATTTCCAATCCTGAAGCTTTCCAATTAAAAAAACACTCAATGACACGTTTGGAACATCCAATGGCTCAATTTACTCGATTAACACACTTTCGCAATTAATTTAACTCAGGACAATCATTTAGGGACTATGAAATGAACTTAATAGCGTGTAATGCGTCAGTTTGAAAGTGTTTTTTATTATTGATCGGTTGTTAAAATGGCTGGTTAGCAAGTTTATAATTCTGATTATTTTTCCAACCGTGCATCAGGCTTAACAATATTAATTCGTCAATTATATCATGAAATTATTCAATTAGAAAAAAATATCCATTTTCATTCCTGCTTTTGGTGCTTTTTGTTCCATTTTTATTAGAAATGTTTGTCTTGATATCTTCTCCCTTTTTGATATTATTTTTGAATTTATATCTGAAAGTACCTCTCCCATAACATACATTTTTGTTTTAGCTCTTATCTTTGGAATCAGGGACACTTTTCTATTTTCTCTGGTCAGACCCTCCATATAAAGTATACATAAACGTGAATATATTCTCAGTGACCAATCAGGAAAAATTCACTAGAGGTGAAGAAAAATTAGCTGTTGAAGAAGTAGGACCATACTGTTTCCAGTACGTATTTTTTTCAGTTTTTCAATTCAAAATTTTATTCGTCTTATAATTTTTCATTAAATCAATTTTTTTTTGCAGGGAAATAATTCTCAACACTAACGCAACGTTCCATCCAAATGGCACAGTTACTTATACTCCAGTGAGAAATCTCAAATTTATACGTGAAAGATCTGTTGGGGATATTTATACTGACAGAGTTGTTTCTCCCAACATTCCTTTAGTGGTAAGTTCTTGTACATCATGAATTTAAAGAAATTGTGTAGAGGTTTCAGACTTCTTAAGTTATGAAGAGTATTCAGAAAGTTTGAGCTCTAATTTTTTTGCAGGGAATTTCTGCCATGTTGAGGGAATCCTCAATGTTCACAAATTTAGCTCTGACGATGGTGAGCAACACCGCTAATTCCAAATCTTTCGTGAATGTCACTGTTCACGATTACCTTTTTGGATACGACGATCTCTTGGTGAAACTAGCTAATACGGCTCTGCCTACTTGGATCAACTTCGAGAAATTCGGTATTTTGGACAGGGTAAGTGTCAAACGTATGTAAAATATGATAACACAGTCTTACAGACTGTAGTATGCAAATTAGTGCTAGCGCAAGAATCTCGTATCACCTTGAAATTTGTTTATTATTTTTCCGGACAAACAAACGCCATTAAATTGGATTAGGTAGATAGGTTCGTTTGGAAGTCGATTAAAAAAATTGAGATATAGATGATCCTTTAAATTCTTCTCTCATCGAATACAAGTTTCATCGTCAACCATATATCTACGATATCTACGTCGAACAGATGAATAATTACCAGAAAAAAAATGCCATTAAGAACTGTTATCACCGAAGAAACTCATATGTAATTCATACGATAATTTGAATATGAATATAAAAATAATAAAGTACCTAAAAAATTCGTTCGTCAAAGTCGAAAACCAACCTTTTTTCGTACAGTCATTATTCAATTTAATGTATTGTTCGTTCAGTTAAAGAATCGTCTATCAACAGCCCAATCATGCCTGATAGTTTTTTGAATTCTTCGACATCATTCGTCATTGTGTCTGTTAACATTTCCTGCTTGGGACCCAGTAATTAATCCATTAGTTACATCTAATCGAAGTTTACCATTTTAATATGTCAGCTATGGTCTGATTGTATGTTCTTGAACTTTGGCTATTAATTAACGGCAGATAGTGAGCTATCTATTCAGAGGCGATGGGAGCCAAATTTTTTATAGCCATCACAAGCTTTTGTCCCATAAATTCAAGGTTACACCTTATACAAAATCAAAATGAACGAAACTTGAACTTGATATCGTCCTTATTCCATTTCGAATTATTTAGTACCTTTCCTGAAGCATGTTGAGTTTCTCTAGCTAGTTTTCATTTCCTTCCAGATCATGGCTTTAGAGAACGCCTCCAATATCGTAACCATAACGAACGATTACTCCAAGGGAAAACCTCAGAACCCCCTCTACGATCACAAAGATACCCAGAGGAACTTCTACATCCAAGAGTTCAACGGTTCACCAGGTCTCAAACAATGGGGTTATGAAGAAACTGAGGGGAATGAAACTTGCTCCTCAAACTCCAAGTGCAACTTCATCGGTGGTTCCTTCGATGGCACCCTCTTCCCTAGGGACTTAACACTCGACCAAGGCATGCTTCTGTACAGGAGAGGGTTCTGCAGACCAGTCCCTGCAGTGCCAGTCAGAGAGGTCATCATGAATGGGTACGAGGCTGTAGAGTACGCTGTGAAGAAGGACTTCTTGTACGAACCTTCAGCGAATCCAGACAACGCTTGCTATTGTAAGGAAGAAGGAGACTGTCTACCAAGAGGGATAGTCAGTATTGCTCCCTGCTACTACGACATACCTATAACTTTGTCACAGCCCCATTTTTTCAACGCCGATCCTAACTTGTTGGAACAAGTGACAGGTTTGGTCCCAGACAAGGATAAGCATGACGTTAACTTTACTCTACACAAGAGGTTGGGACTTCCCATCAAAGCAAACCTGAGGATTCAGGTGAATTTGGATGTTGGAGAGACTAAATACAACGCCAAAACAACAATTTTCAACAATCTGCATCTCCCTCTCTGCTGGTTGGAACTCCAAGTGGATGAGGTTCCTTTCATTGTTTCCTTGCTCATCACTATAGCCTACGACCTTGCGCCAATTTTAGCCGTCATCCTCAAGTATTTACTGGGCATATTTGGAGCTGCAATGATCTCTTGCTCAGCTTTGTTGATGCTCAACACTACAGAAATAGCAGAAACCAACATAGACGCGTTGCCTTTCAGTAGGTTTAGCTTGAGGAGAAGCAGCGAGTACAAACCGATCCCAGCGAGTCTGCCTCCTCAGTATATAAGGCAGAGCATGAGGAGGATATCTAAGTGAATTGACTTTGTTCATAAGGTAGATTTTGGCATCTGTGATGCCGTATAGACTGATTTTTAATTTATTGCCAATTTAATTGTACATAGTTCGAAAAGTGATATTTTTGGTGATACTTAGAGTAGTGTGGTTTTGTAAATGAATTAAATGAGATAGTTTCATATTTTACCTTGGGTTTTCTTCGATATCTGTACTTATTTGGACCTAGACATGTCTACGATCTTCTGTGGAACTTGGTGGGTTAAAAAAACACTTCTCCCCAGGAGAAGTTCTAGCCAAATTTCTTCCTAAGATCAGGAATTTGTTCTTAGTGGACATAAATCAGCTTTCTCACGTTAGATTCCAATCCAAAGTTCATTTTAAAAAGCTATAAGCCTTGTGACACAATCTCACAATGTTATTCAACTAATTCTCCTTCGAAATGTTAAAAATTGCAGTGGAAATTAAATGGACAGCAAAATTACAAACGTTCTTGTGGTAAGAGCATCGTTTTCAATTAAGGTTGATTGCATAGTTGAATCCACGTTAATTTATTTTCAATCAAAACAGCAAACAAGAAGTGAGGATACCTCATTCATATTTTGTATCGATTTTAGAGGAAATCTCATCATAATGCTTAATTCTGTTCTCCAAAATTATTTTGATACTATCTGGTGTCTTCACAAACATATATGGTGGACAGATTATTGCCTTTTTCATCTTTTTCTTCAGTTTCGGCTTTCGCTGAAGAGATTAGTCGAATTATACGAAAAGGGACAAGTAAAACATGACCAAAACCAACTCACTTTTCTCCAGCAGAATATTTAATCGGAACCTGTTTTTATGCAGATTTTTTTCGAAGTAATAATTCATCTTGCATTCCGTGTACGTCCTTCCTGCTTAATAGGAACCTTTCAGACATCATAGTGATAACACCGAAATATACCATTTCTATCCGGTATTACATTACGTCAAATTTCCATAAATATTGAATGTAGTTTTGGTCTGGCTCATTATGAGAAACCATAACAAGGTCAATGTCTATCTTCCGCATTTGGACACCTTATTGTCGAGGCGATCAGATCACGCTATTCTGTTTATCTCGAAGCACCATATCAGGATGAAAAAACCTTCTTTGGTGATTTCAAACACCTCATTAGGAGAAAAAAATTCGGGGAAACCAGAATTTCTTGAATGCCAGAACTATCCTTTCAGAGTAAGTAATTATACAATGAGAGTTTGTGTTGGAATCTTGCCAGAATGATTCTATTCAATTATCTATTTGTTTATTGGACATATTTCATGTAATCACGAAGAGAAAACAATAAAATGATGAAAGCAATGTCTTGATCCAAGAAAGGAATGAAATCCTTTTCCATATTGTCATTTTCATTGGTACATACAGTCAAATTGTATTTGAATTTCGTATATTTTTATACAGTCATGAAGTTCAGGCTGTGGAATTAAAATCACAGATTTCAAAGTTCAAACAGCACAAAGCAATAACGTTAAAATACATATGGGATACCTGATATACTGAAATTTCAGAAAGAAACACATGGGTCAATTGAACGAATTCGTAAATATAGATATATACAATAAGCTTATCAAAGTAGTGTAGTTCTTCACGAAGATTTCTGTCCATAATCTTCACGAATTTATCACAAAATTGTCGTTAGAGTTTTCACTTTTGATCTTATCCAAGGTAAGTAATAGGAGAGTCTGGTGTAAACATCTGGGAACCCTGGTTTGGCACAACCTGACCCAAACGATGTTATTCCTGCCAATATCCATCTACCGTCTGTCAACACGCACTGAAGAGGTCCTCCACTATCGCCCTAGAATGTGGAATTCATGTGAAAACATAAGAACATTATAAAAACAACAAATTTACAAAAAAAATACAACTTTGTTTGGCACTGAAAGCATATCTAGTCTAGAAGACCTCATTCAGAACCTTTCAAAATTTAATAAAAAAATTTTTAATGGGTGTTACTCACAACGCAAGTTCCAGTCGACCCATCCAAGTGTCCAGCGCAAAGATGACCAGATTTTATGGTGACAGTATGGCCGTACTTCTTTCTGCATACAGCATTGTCGTGTACTGGTACTTTGGCCTCCAGAAGTTTACCAGGTAACAAACCATCTTGAACATCTCTTCCCCAACCTGTTGCAACACATTTGGCTGTTTGGTTGTATGACAGTCTTTTGGTAGGAAGACATACTGATCTTATTCTGCTGTCTCCCATTATCTTAACTGGACGCGACAGTTTCATGAGTGCTATTGAAGAAAAAGTGTTTTATTTTTCATTTCTTGATATAAAATAATCCTTCAAGATGTATTCACTCCGAACTTTATGAAAACTGAAGAAATTTCATACCAATATCATGCTGGTAGTTATGGAACCTCTCATGTATAATAATGTCTTCAACTGGTATCCTTTCTTCTGAATTTTCCTCGACATCTCGATCCCAATCACCAAGTACAGCAGTCCATAAAGGTGGCAAGGGTAGATTGAAAAGGTCGCTGAAAATATTAAAAATATTCTGAGAATACAGCGTCTCATTCAAGAACACCTACTCTCCTTTGTAGATCTTCGAAAGAATGCAATTTCTTCAATCAGAAATAGTTATATTTAGATACTATCTTTAGAGAAAAATTAATGAAGCATGCATGCAAAAATATCCACTCTTTTCTAGAAATTCCAAAGGACGTCATAAACACCAAAAAAAATTCAGTGAATAAGTTTCACATGAAATATCATTAAAATCAACCTACGTCATATTGCCTATCGTGACATATCTTTATTCAGCTTTCACGGTCAGTAAACACTACGTTCTACGCTTGTTCGCCCCTTTATTACTTGTGAGTTGGAGTTCAACATGTGACATAGTATAGCAAAAAAGACAAAGTTTTCTCATCCAAAAGTATCCCATCGTAATTAGATCATTTAGGCCCTTTTTATCCCAACTTTTTCTAGGGCTCATTTACAAGCTGAAATTGAAACGTATGAACTAGGAAACAACAGTAAAGTTAATTAACGTATCGAGGTCCTACAGGAATTTACGAACTTTTCTCAGGATTTTCTAGTTGAAGAGTAGCAATTTAATTGGAACTGAGATCGGTGAATAACTCTAGAAGAAATTACATTATTCGATAACTTTCCTACATCCAGATAATAAGGTTGAAATTCAGCGACTTAAAAAAACAATTCTTAAAAATGATGATTATTTCAAAGCTGATTCTTACCCCTCAATTCTTTTCAACGTCAAGAATTTTCGATCTGATATAAATAAACGCCGATTCCGAGCATTTTTCGTATGATTACTTTTACTTCATCAGAAGATGAAACACTTCATCACCTCAATCGAAATTGGTTTCGCCAATTACGTCGGATTAAGATGATAATTTCGAAACGTATGAAGACAGGCAAATTAATTGAAAATCTGACAGGAAACAACGGTCCTATGACCCACTGGAATAATGAGACATCTTACCATACTATTGAAGAGGGTTTAACACCCCATTTAATTGATGTCTCATGTTGTACATGATTGCAAATAGATTCCTGTTAAATTAAGGTACCTTGGTTTCCTGATTTGGAAAAGATTTAACCATAAGTCTTTCTGGATAAACGTAAATTTTTCAACTGAGAATTACTCACTTTTTGACACAATGTGCTGCAGTGAGTAGCCAATCTTGTGCTATCAAAGTTCCACCACACCAATGGCCAAGGAATCCGAACTCAGGATGAAGTAGTTGCAGAGAAACCTGTGGAAAATGTTCATGATAAAAAACAGAAAGATTGACTCACTAAAATACCAAAAATTGTATGCAGATATGAAGGATTCTAGAGAGTTTTGAGCTCATTGCAAATAATAAAATTAAAGAAAGCTTTAAAATTCCTGCTCAAATAGTTTGTGCAGAATTGAAAGGTTCAAATTTTTCGTCGAATGTAGGTTTTTCCTGTTTACGATTTTCTCTTCCGTGAAAGTTTAGATATCCTAGTCCTAGCTGATGGAATTTCCCTATTTATAAATCGAACAATGCTTTATATGCTGGCAATCGAATCGCGAAATTATGCAAAACAGAACTATCGCTTCGAAGTCATTAAAATGATAATCGTTGCTTAACTGGACATATTACAACAAAAGTTACTAAAACTGCCATGTTTCATACAACTTCTGTCTCGTCAAAAACAATCTGACGACGGTAATAGCAAAAATTCTGAGAATTGACTGGTCTTGACTTAATTACCTTCCAATTGTGGATAGGTGTTCGTATTTTTCCCTTCATGCAAAAATCAAACAAGAAATCCAGGAAAAGAATGGTGCAATACTAAGTATTTTAAAAGATTCAACCAGATATTCAGGAAAACTGATAATGTTGCAAGACAAATACCGAAAAAGTTGTTTAATTAGAATGTAGTGTAAACGAGGTAAAGTAGGAAGACAAATCTTATTGATTGAAAACAGCTGATAACCGATATTTACATACTCGCCCTTCACTTTCAAAATTGCAATAACACCTTGAAGTCAGTCCTTAGAGCCTTAAATGAAAGTAATTAAAAAAAATGCAGCATATCACTGGGAGTTAATTAAGAACCTGAATAACTTCAAGGGGCGTTGAATAGACCAAAGCCTATGATTATACGAACGTTGAAATTAGTTATAACACCATTTTTTTAGAGTAGATGAGTTCCAAATTCAAAAGGGAATTGAATACTCAAATTTTAGAATTATTTGGAGTACGAGTTGTTATTTTGATGATCAATGAGAAGAAAAAAGTCGTAATTCTCCTTGAATGTGTCGATTAATTGATGGAACACCTTGCAATGACATTCGAACACTCGAAATTCTCTCGGTTCAAACACCTCATCAACTTATTCAATCATTAATCGGGTACCAAGACCAAATGACAAGCAATAAAGTCCAATCAAGAAAAAGCCTGCAGCCATCCGGTTAAGGATATTTGATAACAATAACCTTCCTTGACACGCTCGTGCGAGTGCCATCAATCAAATAAGACGAATTCTGGTGTCTGCCAACTCGTCAAGTAACTTCCGAGCAAATACCATATTTGGTACTTGCAGGGTCGTTTTGAAAGCTGGGGAACTTGGAATTCCCTTGCAGGGGTACCCACCGACCTTTTGGAAGATTTTCGAATCGAATTCGTCAATGAACACTAAAATAGGTCCATAAGAAACAATTCTTACCAAACTTTCTTCCAATACATCAGAAATTGTGGAAACCACAGTAAAATTAACCACCTCTTATGGTTATACATATTCCAAAGGCTCAACCTTGATAGATCTGTTTTGATCTTCGCGTCAATCATATTTTAAACACGAAAACATTGAGAGTAACGTCCTTAATCCTCATTCAATTCAGTATTCATAAGAAGTGTTCAAGAAAAGTCTGATTTATTGTTGATTCGATGTGATATAATTGGAAGTCATTGAGATTAAGAAGGGTGTGCCTTTAATTGTTGCAAATTATAACTCACGATGTTATTCTGCGAATTTCAGAGTTGAAAAGGATAAGGTGATACAAGGATTCGACCAGAATCAACTGATTGGGCTACTTCATTTGTTGATGGATTTGACCATGATTAAATCGATAAGACTTTGACAGACAATCGTTCATATATATCTCTTGAAATAACTAGAGTGAATGACACTATGAAAATTCCAAGCATTCTAGGGAAAGTGATCCTCGCCTGAGTGAAATCTTCAAGTGGATAGGTACTCAAACAGAGCTGCTCCATGCAGCTATAAATAGGATGTACTTGGTACCATACCCTCGGGCATCATTTGAGCAGCTTTGTTACCTCACAAGTCAGCATAACCAAATAGATTTGTATTTACGGAAGTGTCATTGACCTACCTTTGTTATCTACGTTCAGTTTGTCATGGTTGGGAAAAACTCAAGATTGTTGATAATATTTATTCTCGTAGTTTGCTTGCAAGGTGAATCTGTATCCGGAAGGACTTGGAACGTTATGGTTAATTGGTTTATTTGATCCAAATGCAAATGATGAAGTCCCATGTATGCAGAATAGATATCTAAGTGTAATAGAATCTTAGATGCGTCAGTTTTTGTGATAGCAAATTCCTCAACATTTCATTAACTGCTTTCATTCATGGACCATGAAGTACCAACATTCAATTATCATTTTTGTCCATCAAATTCTATATTTAACTTGATCATACTCTGAAGCGTTTCGACGTTGTCGAAAATATGCAAAATTCCTAATTAACCGTGTGTTCAAACAGCTATAAATCATCTACCGTACAGATTATCCATTTAGTGGTACAAGTTTTTTTTACCGCTGAATACAGATGAAAAACACGAAGAGGTGTTCAGCTTGCTATAAATCCTCTGATGCCAAATCGAGATAGCGAATAGTTTTCATTGAATCAACATTCTGAATCGAATTAATTATAGGATATTATGTATCCAATTGTTATCTAACTGAAACGAAGTTACCATCAAAGAAGTCAAAACTTATACACCTGGGGGATCTTTGATTTTTACATGAATTCCAATAGTATTATCTTGAGATCCTCCACCTAAAACTTTTAAAAAAATTTAGAAGAAAATCTGCAGAATAAATTTTTTTTAAGTGAATCAAATGTAAAAATTCTTCTTCAAATGTTAGTAGTTGGTTCAGGTTTTGTTTATTATTTTGATGCATTTACATGTCATCTAACTATATAAATAAATAAACAGATCACAGGAGCTCTAATTCGACATATTTATATGAATTTAAATGTAGTCTTTGACAATTTTTTTAGCGTGAAAGCTCACCTGCCAGGGCCAAGCCCCTCTCACACTCTGCTTCCCTTGAATGATTCTTCCAAGAGACCCTATGCGTGGTTGTCTCGATCTCCTGACGCTCCTTCCGCAATCTGCACAAAACACATAACACTTAAGATAACCACCACGCTCTCCATCAAAATTATACCTTGCTGGGTTGACAGGATGGTCTCCTGTATCACCAACAGGAAGAATATGGTCCTGAGCTGCACGCCCATATCGAAACCAGGGTAGTTCTTGCAGCTTTCATACCACCAGGGGTTAGGACTTTGGTCCTGTGACTGACGATCTAATCCGTCGTATTCTGTAGTTCGAATGACCAAGTGAGAGTGATAGTGAGAACAATGAAAGTGGTCGTTGCATGTCTGCATGGGATCTCCTCACTTATTGTAACCCAGATTGTGAGGGGAATCGTAGATGCAAATAACGAATGTTTGGATTGATCAATGATGGGCCCAGATCGGAGGCCGAAGGTTGCAACAGCGTTATCTCTCTTTGAGTTGCTTTCGAAAGCTCTGGTTTGGCAGATAAGAAATTGTGATTTTATGAATAAGTAACTATGTATGATCACTGTCAGTTCTCAACAAGAAATATGAAAAATATTATCATAAAAAAGGCCATAATTCTCCTCGAAATAAAATGGCTATATGGCAAAAAATAGCAGGACTCAGTGAAGACAAATTTTGTGTGAGAAAATTCTCCAAACTATGATATTAACCTCTGCTAAAATTTTCCTATTATACCTACACATGCTGTATAAAAGTCTGGTCTCGATTTCTTTGTGTCTAAGTTGACACAACCTTCCCTAGCTTCACAAGAAGTTTGAAAATCTACCATCATTGTTAACAGGGTCCATATTGTCATTAAATCCCTAAAAATGATGATCAAAATTTCAGAATGTGAAAGTTTTGGAAGTTTTCATCAAAAATCGCTGTCTTAAGAACTATTTGCCCTATTCCATACATATATTATGCCTACACATTATAATAAAGATCTTCTCAGTAAAAAAGGATGATTTTTTTCGCTATCTCGGTAAATTTAACGTGGTTTTGATGAGCCAACGTTTTAACAGTGATTAATTTTCGCAAGGACATACAGGATATACCTGAAGTAAGTAATATTAATCTCGTTAATCTGGAATAGCTGTCTAACACAGGATCAGGCCTCGGAAATCTACATCACGCTATCATTTATCTTAATCGAAATACTTCCAGTGGCGTATAGTTTGAGGGGTTTCGACCATATCTGAGGAATCAGGATTCTTTTCATGCCTTTCATCGATTGATTAGTTTTGTCACTATCTTATTTTGCGAAACAACTAAGCTTTTTTGGAGTTGAAACACTTCTGCTTTGGTTTTCTTTCAAGATGTTGCTTCCTATGTATTTCAACCGAGTGATCATCCAATTTTTCCCATTTGTTTTAAAAACTGGAACTCAACGACTTCATTGTTGATTTAAACATCCTCCAAACCTCTTTCGTCATGCAGAAATGCCTCTAATGTGTATTTCAACGTTAAACCGCCCTGAAGTAATCAACTAGAGGAACCTCCCTCTTCACCATCAATTGCACAATCAGTTTAAACATCCCTAATCACGAAAAACACGAATAAAACATCCTAACTACCCCATTGTACGCTGTTCTTAAACGATTTCGTATTCTTTCTAAGCACGGAATTCTTATAATCTCTGAGAGATTCTGTTCACATTTCTGACCCCGCACAGCCCCCCTAGATCTAACTGAGGGGATCCCAAATGTGCCTCCCACAAAATCAAATTGGAAATGGTCCAGTGCAAACACAGGAGGTAGGTATGTACTAACTTGGATGCTTTTAGAGAAAGTGGAGGTAGATACAACGTCGGTGGCAATCTTAGTTTATTCAAATTAGACGATTGTTTTCCACATGAACCATAGATAGACGCAAGAAAGTTTGTGTGCATTTAAAGGCGCTTAATTGATACAAATCGAGACCTGTTGAGCGCGTTCATGTTCAGTTGACTTGGATTAGGCACAAATAATCGATATAATTGATTAAGAAATTTTTTTCCCAAACCATAGAGAGCAAAACTGACAGATATGAATCATTAATATTCGATTTTTGTCAGTATTTCAGGTGTTATTGTTGCTCTTCTTGTTTCTTTTCGTCATTGTGGGGAATATCGAATTTTTCTCATTCTATTCTCACATTTTTCACATGATTCATGGTAGAATAAAGGAAAATGACCTTTCTCTACTTCTGTGGAAAATCTTCCCCATTCTGCCCCATCTTGTATAACTAAATCATGCTAGGCATATCTCAGTTTTTATGATTATATTCAATTAATTCTAACACTCGTGCTTTCGAAATCTCGACACTTCGTGCCTCTTTTTGGAATTTTAAACTCTTGGAAGAATATGAATGCCTTCTGAGAGAAGATAATTTCAAAACTTATCTAAAATTTGAATTGTACGAGTAAACAGAGTCTAGAACAGGAGCTAGCGTCGGCAGCCTTCGAATGGTATTCATTTCAAAGTAGCCTGTGGTATAATAATCACGAGTGCTTGAATTAAAACCGAAAGTTTAGATAATTAGGTATTATTAATGCTAGAAAGAAACAGGGGAAAATGAAGCTTCGATTCCAATCATCTGCTACAGTTTCTCATGCTTCGCTGATCACGTATTTCGTATGTTCTCAACGAGATGAAATTATGTTTTCCACTTCGCTTTCTTCTTACCTGAGGTGGGTAATTCATTAGTTCTATTCGATAAACGTGAACAAATCAATTTTTTCATTCAGTACGATTTCGTATCATTGATTCCTCTATTCGCTTCATTATTTCATCCTCTAGAATTTGTATAGATGAAATAAAATCTATGAAATGAAGGATGTTGTTTAGAAAAAAACTATTTAAAGAGGAGAAATGCCTTTATTGAATATATTATATTATTTTTGGACAGAAATGGTTACTTGTAAATTTGAATAGTTCATACTGATTGTCTACAGAAATAAAAACACGAATTGAAGAATAAAAGTCCAGAATATGCACGTTTTCATCTCCTCAAAGTTGAATAGTCGGCATTGTCCTCATTCTGGTACTGAAAATGAAAAATTTGAATGAATTATCACAATCAAAATTATTGGTAATAATCATATACTGCTCATAAGGAGAATTTCCCTTTCCTTTAGATCAATAATTCTTGGAGCAATACTTTTGCTTTCGAACATCGATAGCGTAAATGAGATTTCTCTATTTCAGTATCGTAATGAGTTCATTACAGTTCTAAAAGTAGTGCTGTAATGAAACTCATTACAGCATTGTTTTCAGTTATATTTTTCGTTTTATGGTTGTCAGTACTGACCTCTGATCGAATCAAATTTCGAATCAAATCAATTCAAATTCCGTGAACTGTCAAATTTCGTATGTCAGACCAACTGCCAAGATACAAAACAAAAGTCACTAATCTGAATTTTTATTTGAATTTTGAGAGTATTTCACAAAAATTGACTGAAATAGAGAAAATACCGTCTAATACTCGTTGCAGAAGGCAATTCCAACACTCATGCTATCGAAAACTCGCTCCTTCGTCGCTCGTTCTCGAACTTCGCATTCGTGTTGGAATAGCAGCTCATTCTGCAACTTGTTTTAGAATATACTATTACTAGAATATGATGTTTGATGAAGAGAACATTCAACATTGTTAGACCATGAGTACTGTAAGTTCTGCTACAGGGACTATATCATAAAGATGTATAGTTGCTGCAACCTTTACGAGCCATAGTATGCTGAAATTATTTGAAGAGCAACTAAAAAATTTGTTTCATATGTGTTAAATACATAAAATGTTCGCTTCAACGCTTTGGGCGTTATCTGAGGTACAACATCGAGTTACATCATCATCAGCACCCAAGATACAATAACGGACAAATCTTTCTGCGTCACTTTCCCTCTTATTCAAAAACTAGAGGTGGCACATTCCAGAAAGTGGAATAATTCCAATGTCACGATCGAAAAACGAGAAGCTAGCCTTGAAAGAAAGTATGGGTAAGGAAATAATGACGGCAATGTTAGAAAAATCAAACGCGGATTACTCTCACTGCCTGTGAAAGTATTAAATCGTATGGCTATTGAATTACTTCTTGGTTGATTGAATTTTGCCATCAGCAGTACCGGATCTAGCTAGGATCCGGCTCATTAGACTGCTGGAAATATTGCTACACCCCCGAAATTTTAGTTAAACACAAAATAGGCAAAGCAAAATTAGAAATAAAACATAATAAAGAGTGTTTGAAATGCAAGATGTATCGGAATTTATCAATGTGACCCTACTTAAATTCATGAACAAGATGCTGAGTAGGTATATTTTCTGTTTTGATACGTTTAACTTTGAGTTGAAATTCTATCTTGAGAAAGTTCTGAGACGAAAAAGATTTTAGACAACTTTTAATCGGTTGAGGGAAATTTGAGATGGTATTATCCATTTTGTAACCATCACAAGACAACTCTGGAGATTTTGCATTTACAGAGGATGTATAAATGAAGGTGTAGTGAGTTTCCCAAAGGTATCAATGGCAAAACTCATTAAGAAAAAGAAAATGAATGAGACAGGTTCTTTCCTAGCCTGACGATTCAATTTTTCCCAACGCAAAGTATCAAGTTCAAGAGGATTGATTTCCAGAATCGATAATATACATTTCTGTGCCTAAAAAATTGAAATTATGGAGAATGACATTGGTCCCCAACGTCACTGCACCACAATACCTTTCCTTTCATTTTTCACAGATGCACACGGGATCGTTTAAACAAATGAAACGCAAACAAGAGTGGGAGACTAGTTCATTTCCAAATGAACCCAACCTGTGTGCTCTGAACACTGTGATAAGTGCGAGGGAAGATAAAATTATAAAGCCCGGAATCCACTATGTCTCGTGCGCAAATTAAATTTCTGGAACTCTACACCTACCCTAAGCAAATATCCAGATGAAAAATGATAATGAATTCGCAGAGTTCGAGTTTCGGTTGCACCTCCTAGAATTTTTTCGTTTTTGACGCCAAGTTTGTTAAATTAATTGAAGAAAACCCTAATAGCGATAATTTCTGACTTCCAGGCATTCTTGAGTGGGTTGATTGTATTTGCAACCGACAAATGAGCCACTCGCTATATCAAAGTGAAATAATGATTAACTGAAATCGTTTTCATAAACATGTCTGCTTCCGAAATATTTCAGTTTTTCTAAGAGATCCATATCAATTAGGAAACCCACAAAAAGGACTCGGATGAACTCTGTCTTCAGGGCTGAAAAGCCTGTCATTAGCATACTTTCCGTTCAGGGAATACTTGAAGCAGAGAGAGAAGCTAGCTTAAATTACTGATGGAATTATTTGCAAATCCTCACTTAACTTCAAAGGGTTGTAAAGAGGAAATATTTCAATCTAGTTGCAAACACTGTTCAAGTCTTAACCATAAATTAAATGGTTTTTCGTAACAATTGGAGAATGGTCCACGAAAAGTCAATTTTTCAGTGTTTGTTCAAACTAGGAAATGCGACGATTTGGGTCAAGTACGAAGGCTCGTTAAAAAGCTAATACCAAATAAGCCATGCAAACATCCTCTCCCGATTGTTCCTGAAAAATTGGAAAAACACAAACTCGATTTCGGTATTTAATTAAAGAAACGATTCGTATTTCAATTTTATCGAATCTATGAACGATTACTTTCCAGATGAGTGTCCCCAACCCTTAATTGGCTCACAAAAGCTCGCCCTTCGAGAGAATCCCCTTGTACGATATCGAGAAACTCAGAAAATTGGTCAATTTCCCAGCAATATCGAGATTCATCTCCTTATTGCCTTCGTTCAGTTTAATCTGAGGTTTCTAAGTTTTGGCTTACCTGGATGTCGAACTCTAGAGGTGTTAAGTGGCCAGTTTCTGCCCTTTTCCCGTATCTGAAAAAAAAATTGGATCAGGATGCATGCTTTGCAGGATTTGAATGTATATCGCAAAACATTCACATCATATTTTTCTATAATGTTTTGTGATCTCTCTGTTAATTAGAACTTAGAATTGGTGGGAAAAGTCATAATAACTAAAATATTATGAATGTATAGCTATTTAAAAAAAATTTTAATATCACAAAGATCAATTCTGACGAATCGAAATCAAAAAAATGAAATGGACTAATGGAATACAAAAAATCATCTGAAATTTTCACTAGAAAGAAGAGCAATTTCGTTATGAAATTATAAAATAAATCATGCAAAAAACTACAAGAAATGGCCTTTTTTATTGAAAATATCTATCACTTTCGATTTGTCAAAAATATAACAATTTGTATAATTCAGCATAGTGGTTATTTCAATTTCCCAACCAATACAAAATTTTACTGATTCTCAAAGACTTTTCTTCAGAAATACTATTGGCATAAATGAATTTTTTCTATTTCTACATTTTTTCTACGATAAAAAAGGAATATAACTTGTTGATCAGTGCTGGTACTTTGGACAATATTTTTTTTCAAGCAGATTTCGGTGGAATGTTCAACTGTATTGAGATGCAAGAATCCGAAGCTCTGTAACCTGATGAAAAATCTATTTTTTCTTCAATCGATAAAAGACAAGGCCGTCTGATGGAACTTTTCAGAACGAAAGTTGCATGTTGGTTCTATATAACTCCCAGTGATTTCCTACAGGATACTTCTGCACACAAGTGGAAAGATTGGAGAATAAATTGTCTCTAGAGACTTCTTCAAACGAAAGTATTTTTATCGAAATTTCGACTCTGCCCTTATTAGATGCCACATATTATTTTGAAGGGTAAAACATAATTCAAAGGTCAACGTGACAATTTACAAGTCACGAGAATTCTATTCGTAAATATTCCATGAATAGTAAAAGAGAAAACAATATGAAATCTAAAGAAAAAGATAGGATCTGTTCCAAATTCAGCAGAACAGTTTTTTCCAAAATTATCTACATTGAATCAAAAATCAGAAAATTGTGTTAACAACATAAGATCAGCTCTGGAAGAGATTTTAAAGATCAGAGAAAAAAAGGTACTCTAGAAAAATCAGTGTTGTGGTTATCGAGAATACAAGAAAAATAATGTTGAACATATTGACTGTCTACTAGGTATGAGAAGAAAACCTTATCCCTCTTGCTAGTTTAGAGGAGAGAATACAGGACCGGACAATTCAATTCTAAGATGAAAGTTTCATTATTTTTAGACGATGGAGATAATTCAGGTAGTTGTGAGAAGAAGGGAATGGTGCAAGGACCATTCTGGTGTTATTATCGAAGAAGATGATCGAAAAACACATAATCTGAGGTAATTTCGAAAGGAAAGAAGAAAGAACTAAAATTACTTCTTCTCACCTGGGCCTAGTCCTGTCTGCGTAGATTCGGTCGATACTCTGGAGTTTCAGCATGTTGTAGGCACGTTGAATCTTTGGACTGATGCTACCATCTGGACCAACACTTCGCACTCTACCTAACACCAGCATATTTTAGCTAAGACCGCCTCTGAGTACTCTTACAAAATATAACACTACCACAATATCTAACAGTCAACGCTGTTGGAATTCGCCTCTTTGTAGGTAGTCAAAGATACTCTCGATGAGAGGAAATTATCAGTCTTATACCAGAGAAATCGGTCGAGAATTAAAAAAAATTCCTGGTAAAGCTAGTGTTCATTCGATTGTAAAATGTTCATCAGTTTGTGGAAAATCGGTGGAATATAAGAAACCAGAGGGTAGGAAAACCTTGAGAATATGAGTATTATTCAAAACGAATTCAAAAAATATAAAAACTACACCAATATACAAAATGAGAAAATTTCAGAAATTTTTTGAATTGTTTTCGACTTTTCTTAGTTTTTCCAAAATTTGAATGAAAAATTGAATGGTAGGAATTAAATAAGAAGACATATTAGCTTTCAAATTGTTTATCATAACTCAGCATCTATATATGCAGAGTGTTAACAGCTGTGACATGTGAGGCAATTATTTTCATCATTATTAATATTTTTAATCACTTACTGAAAGATCAAACGTAACTCGATCGCATGAACCAGAAGGGTTTACTCCTTATTATAGGAAACAATAAAACTTTTTCATGACAACAATATCCGCCTACTTTAAATGTGTGCCGAAAAGACTCGAGGATCATGTAGTTCCAATCAAAGTTAGATAACTAATTATTCCAGACAACATTGATTGATATTCAGGATGGAATAAAGGAATATCGTTGAAGATTTCAAGAGATTCTGATGGGTAGACAAAAAGCCATCAATGGAGTCTTTGAGAAGAGGAGATTAAATGAAGGGTGCACTTGAAAATAGATGAAGGAGTTGAAACCTCTTCAGGAGTCTCAAGAACGTAGTACAATTCAACCATAAGTTCAGGGTTTTTCAGTAAACAGATTATGATGAGAATTAATGCTTTCTTCAATGAGAGATTCCATAATATGCACTAGATTGGAATTGATAAAACGAATAGTTTCATTGAAAAAATCTGATCCTGAATTCACATTTTACATCGATCTGTCCCATTGTGAGACCCCTTTTATTCTCTTACAACGGAATCAACTATAGAATTTCTTGCTTGTACAATTCCATAAATATTGTCCCATCTGACTAATCCAACTGAACGTATTACATAAGACGTGAAGGAATATTTGGTATGCAAATTAAATTCCTATCCAATTGAGTGGGACTGAATTTTAAATGGCGACGTAAAAAATTGGGCCAAAAACATGTAATTGGATTTTTATCTATGGCTTTCATATCCCGTGGAATGTATACGACAGAAATCTTCATTACAATATTTTCATTAAATCGTTGACCGATTTTGGAATAAAAAAATCAAGTGAAAAAATTCTGGGAAGATACAGAGAAGGGTCTGTTTCGTTCTCACGGTTCCACCCTGTATAATCCACCTGAAGAGAATAAAATAAAACCGAACCATCAACTAAAAATGCTTTCAGCAAACCAAAAGCCCAGTTACTGCAGTTCCGACATTCAAATCCAATTTTATCGTTATCCTCCTCGATAAAGAAGAAAATTTATATCGTTTAATCGGGAAAAACACCCCGAGGTATCGACTGATCTCGGAAAAAGGCGATTTCCACCCTGTGTAAAAATAAGAGTATGAAATTTGACCCCCCCTCCAATTCTTCGAGACTAATGAAATCACCTTATCTGCATAATTTGCGAAGCCATCTATTATCTCTAATCAGCTCGCTGTTAAGAGCCCTACTCAGCTATTTTCTTGGGATGTGGAGAAATTTATTCATGAGTTTGAAGATACAAGACGGTAGTAAAAGGGGTTAAAGAAAAATGAAATATTCGACTTTCTTGGACCATTACTTGGGGTGGATATATATTTAAATTTTAAAATGTTTTATTTTTTATATTGTTGGCAAGTAATTTCGGGTTTTATTCAAGGACGTAATGAAGGTTTAATACGCCATAATAAAGGGTTCTTGAGTGCAGTTTTCTAGTGCTTGTCTTCAGCGATATGTAGGGGAGATATTTGTACAACCAAACCTTCGCATCATAAAAGTACTATCTTCGTATAACATGAAAAATTCTATGATTAAAATTCTCCAATTTGATTCCTATCCTTGTTGCATAATTAATATAGTGTAGTAGAACTATGATGTTTTCCATCAGAGATGATATGTAGTGATTACTTCGAAATTTAAAAAAAAAATAACAAATTTTTTTTACCAACATAGTATTCTTAATATTTCAAGTTACTATCCGTGCCTGTCGAAAAGTCTTTGAAAAGTACCATTTTCAGAATGACTCAAAAGATTTTTCACCACCATAACTCGAATATAAATTAATAGGGGGTTTACTCTACCTAGGTCTTGCGATTGAAGAGTAGTACTGGTCCAGTTTCATCAGATCCTTAAGCATATCTTCCCTACGCGTCATCCTGGGTGCTGCCTCAGCCCATCTGGATTCCAAAACAACCATGGCTGCAATAAAAGCCACCCACCATATTCTAATTGGCCACCTCATGTTCTGTGTCTGACGAATTGTTGGATCAAATCTGAAAAAAACACGTAAATTGGCAATATGTTCAAGAGGTCTTCTACAATCGCATAGTAGGAATTCACAGAATACAGTATTCTATTTAATTTTCTACGTGTAAAACCTTTGACGAGAAAGTTCAACGTGAAAAACAAAGGTAATTGAGATAAATGCAGGGCAGGATAACGATCCAATGGAGATAGGAGATTTCTAGATCCCCTCTGATGAACAGAGTTCGAAGATTAATGAAGAGATTCTGCATCAACAAGGACTGAAACAGTAAAAATGGTAACTCTTGTTGGAATGTCACTAGCTGAATTAATAGCTGTGCATTCGTGAGCTTCTTTAATGTTTCCTCTACGTTTTTTATTTGAATTTGTCATTTTCTGCTTGGAATTGAAAATACATACAGACGTATATGTGTTATTTTCATCTTTCGAAATTCAATGATTTATTGTTGAAGGAATAAAATATTTTATGGCCTGGAGTAACTGAAAAATCTGTTTTGAGCTTCATATTCACATCAAAAGAAAGGAGGATCTGATGAGAAAGACCAAAGCACCTGGAAAAATGGCGGATTCTCTAAGCCTCTAATCTTCTGATCTCATAAATTAAACAGTGGGTGTCTTATTCCCCATTTTCTTGGAAATCCGGGTAAAGATTCCCCCCTACATTAACACAGCTTCAAGTGTGGGCAACAGCTACAACAGAAGGCCTCCAATTAAATTTTAATCGCGCCCTAAATGACGTTTTAATCGAATTAAAATCCGAAACAGACGATTTAACAAACGTGGGGACTTTAAAAAGGGTTGGTGGCAAAATGCGACATATAATCGTGTTGTTAACGTGATTATTCTTTGATTACCGCGACACTTTGCTTGAAGGAGGTAATTTCCCTCAAGATCAATAAGCCTGTCTTTGGATTTCTAGTTGTCTTCTTTATGGAAAACCCGAGATTACTCTTCAATAAGTGATAGAGTAAGTATTCACTTGGCTGACAAAACTTTGCTGTTACATCTTTCTATAAAAACTCCACCCACCAACTCTGAACTCTTAGTTTCCAACATCAAAGTCCAGGGATAAATTTGTAATGAACCTGATTTCGAGCTGGACATCGCTGAAATAATATGAAATAAAAATGGCAGTGAACTTTCATGGCTTTGTGACTAGTAAATGTTCTGTTTGATCTAGCTCTTAGATGTAGGTTTTCTCAGTTGAAAATCGAACAAATCGCATCCCATCTTTCTACGAAAAGTTCATGTGAAATGAAGATACATATATTCATCAATACGATGTATTGTGATACTCAATATATTCAAAAATTCATAACTTATCACCTTTTTCCATAAATTAGAGTTATTAAAAACCAAAAAGCGTCAGAATCAAACTTTCTGCGACCTTTCTTTTATGAATTTCGCACCAATTTCTGTAATTCTCGAGTTCTCCCCTCGATTTATCCTGTTTCAATTGGAAATAATCCCTGTTCGTATCTGCAGCGAATGTAACAGAACCTCTGGAAGAAGATAAAACTAATATGGTTGATTTTGCTGTGACTATCATCTGGTTCAGCAAAGATTGGATGTGTCAGGGGTGTTTGAACATTGACGAATTGCGGATTACCTTGTTTGAAGGGTTGAATTAAACCCAACACATAATTCTTTATCCCCTAGATCTTTCCTGAGCAATCAGAGAAAATGGGGAGAAATAATTGATCGACAAAATAGATGAGTGAATTATTCCATTAGTTCTGCAGTTTTATTTTTCTTGAAATGCTCAGTTCATGAGAAAAACTACCAGAGAATTCGAAAAAACCAACACACAAAAACGATTCGAATCGAAAACTCATGAGCTTCATGAACAATAAATTGTAAAAGTTTCTATATTCTTTTTCTATCCAGTTTCACCCTAAATTCAATGAATGAAAAGGTCAGTGCGTATCAAAAGTTTCCAATTTAACACCCACTAACTTTCCATGATGAAAAACTGCTGCAGTTTCATCTCCTGTTTGCAGTCGTTTTTGATCGTGTTACTTTCATTAGTATTTCACATTTGCCGCAGTTTTCAATTTACCAAAATTGACAGTCGACGCAAAGGTTCATTTCATTTTCTATGATATTCCTCCTCAGGCGTTTTTGGATATTTCAATGAAACTACTCTGGTTTTTATCTCAGTGTTTTCAGGTTATTTTTTTTTTCGTTTAATTCAAGAATTTGATATTTCAACTCCGATTTTTGAGTATTTATTGAGGAAATGTTTGAGTTCATCTCATTTCTCTGCAGATGATTTTTGATCTATTCCTTTTGTTTGTGTTTCATCCTATTACATTGATTCATTCATGAGAATCTTTTCATCGAGAATTTTTCGAATGATCAGGCAGAATATTTAGAGATGATTCAGTTTCATGGTTTTCGGAACATCATTTTTTATTTTTGTAAAAATTGAGAGAATTTCAAGCCTGCTAAAAATTTTTTACATAAAATCATAAACATGCCAGAGTCAGAAGTCCTAATATGAATTTCCATCAATCGAAAATTATCAAGCAAAAAACTATGATTGAAAAATATGATAGCTTGATTAAAGTCACTAACGTATTTACTAAAAATTTAACCAGCAAATAAAGTGAACTGAATCATTAAATCAGTGGATTTCTGCACAAAAATCCGTGAATACTTGTTGCTAGTTTTCTTAAATTGTAAAAAGAATGCATGAATAAAGTAAGAAGGAGAAAAAGTTAAAGGAAAAATTCATATATCGATTGAAATATATTGTGCTAGGCTTCTGCATTTTTTTTGCAAATTCCTTTCTTCAATTCTCAATAAAAAAATTTTTATTGATTACTTCCAGAGACTAGGACCCTACAGAGGTTTGAGGAAAAAGTTATTACATGAAAAAAATGTTCTGACAGAGTGCTATAAGACACTAACTATCAAAAATATCGTGAACAACTCACCAAAATCTCTGAAGTTCTGGAAAGACGCACCTGTTGAGCTACCAATTGAATGAGAACAGTAAAGACTATAAGAGTAGATGAGGGCGCGCTTTTATAAGCTTGAAAGTTTCCGACCGACGCCGACGCCATATCGAGGAGGCGTCGGATTCCGATCTACCAACGGCAAAACAAAAAATTTTTCCAGCTTCCCACAATAGCAGATAGAGACAAAAGTGTAAACAACATATGGAAAATTTTCAATTTTCACTCTGAATCGTCGAAATTTGTGTTGTCTCAACAAGAGTTAGTTATACAAGGTGAACGACATTAAACTGTTTTCAGAGAAACGCCAATACAGATCAATTTTTTATAGCTTCAAGAATCTGAACGATGTTGATTGCAATATTCCATTAATTTCAACGAAACTTGAGTGAATTAGAGAAAATAATGTGTAAATACTCGTAAATAAGGCTCATTTAACACACTTTCATCCAAAAACGAGCCACGAAGTGGCTCGTATTTGAATCTTCTACTCCTTCTGTATTTTTATTAAAAGAGTATAGGTTTTTTCTTCGTGAGTAGAATTCTGTAGTTATTTTATGTAGTACTGCTTTTAGAAAGAAATAATGTCTGGAAAGCTTGGAAATAGTATTGGTGTCACACAAATAATGATATATAAGATATGGAAAAAACATGGGTGACTTTTTTATGGACCTAATTAACTTTCTTAGCTGTAAGTCTGTTTTGTCTTTATGGACAACCAATGTGTAGGTTCCTATTCTATTAAAATTGAAACAAAAACATCATTTTGTAATATCTTTCTTGCATCTTTTCAGTTTTATTAATTTCATCTCCTGAATAAAAAGGAATCGAATAATCAATTTATCATTACGGTGTCGAATTGCTGTTTTATCAAGAGATGTACAGCGGGGAGCCGTAGATATTGTTAATATTTGCAGCGATAACTGTAACATATGTGCCCTCCGATTCTGTTCGTGCTTCGTTGGTCACTTAAAATGGTATTACGAAAAAAGGGCTGGGATTTTCGCCGATAAATATTGAGGCGAAGCAAACATTGCACAGATAAAATTAATAACAACGTACTTGGAAATGATTTGATTATAATTGCATCCTACCCTTTGTTGATATTGAACTTTGGTGCTTCATTTTCCTCATTGTTGTGATTTTCCGTTAGGTAGGGAAATCTGGAAAATTGATTACGATATGCGATTTCTTGCATCGACAAAATAAGGGTATTCTCCTTCCTTCTTTCTCATGAAACTTCCCGTCTACTAAGATTTCCAATGATGACATCAAATTCTCGCTACTTTTTTTATTTAATATGATATCCTCGTTATCATTTCCTTCGCAGTATGGAGTCGAATCAAACATCGATTTCGCGAAAATTTACATCCGAGTCGACATCGTTATGTTACAATGTATTCAATAACTTTATGCAATATTAAATTTAATATTGTGCCTCGGATGCATGTAGTTCACATGTGTGCGGAATAATAGGAGCTTGTTTATAGTTGGGAAGCAATAAGGTGCCGAACCAAAGCCATTTCTACACATCCCAATCATATTTACATTCGAATCCGGTCCCCAGTATCAATACAGGGGGTTCATAAAGTGGAAAACTTTGATTGAAAACGTTTGAGAGAGCCAGGGGCTATTCAACTCATACAGGTCAAGATCACGTGTTTTTCTATCGAATTTTCAGTTATTGAGAATCCAGTTTTAACAGAAATTCCCAAAAAGTAATCCAAGATTTTAATCGCTCAGATTTTACAGCATCTCACTGAAGATCTCTCTCCATACTAGCAAAATTAATTGAACAAACTGGTCCATATTTTCTGAAAAGGTAGTCTAAGTCAACAATTCGACAACAGCCTGAATAAAATTCAAAAACTTTACGATATACAGCTATTTATTCTCTGCCACCCTCTAAACTTGCGTATCAACAACTAATTAAACTTTTTTTCACTGAAACATTTATTGAATCCGGTCACATAGACCATTTCGAATTCATCACCCATCCAAGAAGAAGAGAAAAGTTCTGGAATTACCAGAAAGATCTTTGTTCCATCAAAAATTCAAACAGAATAAGAATGAAGTATAACAGGCCCCACATCTGATGAGTTGATACAGAAATATTCTTTGGTGAAGGGATTTCTAGAAGCCTCCTTCCTTGAATTTCCATCAAAATTGAAACCCTTTGGCGAAAAACTTGTTGATATAATTTTTCGAATTGTTGAATTGAAATGGAAGCCATATCAATGACCCAAAATTTTTGTGGTGTGTCATTAATTAAATCTACTATCCAGATAGGAATCGGTGTAATTGTCCACAACCCATAAACCAAAATGATTCGAACGAACATAATGACAAAAGATTCAATTAACTCTTTTATCTGATCCCACTCATCAACACGAATTCAAAAATTGTATAGAAAACTCTAATTATTGATCCTGTCCGTGCTACTGTATTGAATAAACAATATCAAGCTAAATCACCTTCTTTTACATTGGTAACACAGCATCATTTCGACATCTCAGAGGCAAATTCAAAAAAATTCTTCTCCCTGCATCCAAAAACATACCCTTTAAAAAAAGATTATATTCTCTTATTTAACGAATAATGATTCAATCTGAAGGTTTTTCTGAATGATTGAATAGTTCCATCTTTATACCTCATTTAAATTCAAAACT
Organism: Hippodamia convergens; assembly: GCA_038502775.1. Taxonomy (NCBI): domain Eukaryota; kingdom Metazoa; phylum Arthropoda; class Insecta; order Coleoptera; family Coccinellidae; genus Hippodamia; species Hippodamia convergens. The sequence goes on from CM076607.1 coordinate 102,899,205, forward strand.
GTTGACTTTCATCAAATTCCAAAATCAGAAGATGTGAAAACTGAGATTGTAGGCCAAAAATAAAACCATAGCCCCAAAAAATCGTTTCAAATCAGCATAGATTGCTCTGTGATCTCCACCCACTTAACCTCCCAACATCCGTCACTTTGACATTCGCAAAAACTTCAGATGAAACAATCCTTCCAAAATTTCCGTTCTAAATATCCTATTCCAACATGGCGGCATATCAGAGGCTCCCATTCAGGATCGTAGAAGAACTCAACGACCTATCCAACAGGATAAGACTACATTCTGTCACAGCCACCAGCAGGGCTAAAGGAGGCTATCCAACATCATGTTCTTCCGTAGCTGAAATCCTAGCAGTCCTGTTCTTCCAGGTGATGAGGTACAAAGTGTCCATACTCAAGGACCCATGCAGCGATCGTCTTGTTCTATCCAAGGGACAAGCAGCACCTGCTCTGTACGCAGTTTGGGCCGAAGTGGGCCTATTCCCAACCACAGAACTTATGAATTACCGAAAGTTCGGATCTCATTTAGAAGGTCATCCTACGCCTAAACTAGATTTTGTGGATGTGGCCACAGGAGGTCTTGGTCATGGGTTGTCACACGCTGCAGGGATGGCTTATATGGGGAAATACTTGGATAAGGCTGCCTTTAGGGTGTACTGCATCGTTGGAGATGGTGAAACAGCAGAAGGAAACTTCTGGGAGGCTGCAAACTTCTGCAGCTACTACGAACTGGACAACCTTTGCCTCATAGTAGATGTAAACAGGCTAGGAAGATCTGATCAAACAGCGTTTGGATACGATTGCGACGTTTATCGCAGAAGATTTGACGCTTTTGGATGGTACCCTATAGTTGTAGATGGACATAACGTCGACGAACTCTGCAAGAGCTTCCACAACGCTTCCTTAACCAAGGGAAAACCAACAGTCCTCATCGCTAAAACTGTGAAAGGGAAGCATTTCCCTGAAATCGAGAACGAAAATCATTGGCATGGTAAACATTTAGGTGAGAGAACTGACGCAGTCGTCAAAGCCTTGAGAAGGATGATTAGAAACACGACAGCCCTCAAGATAAGCCACCAAAAGCCTCTAAAAGACGCAGTTCCAAGAGTTCACTTGACGGACATCAAACTATCTTCAGCACCTCTGTATACATTCCAAGATAAGGTGAACACGAGGATTGCCTTTGCTTCAGCTTTAGTCAAGTTAGGCCAGATGAATCCAAGAATCCTCGTAATGGACACAGACTGTCAAAACGTCTCATACACTCACGATTTCAAGGTATTCGACCCTTCCAGATTCATCCAGTGCTTCTCAGCAGAACAAAACATGATTGGTGTGGCTGTTGGTCTAGCATCCAGAGGTCGTTCCATTGTTTTCTGCGTTACTTACTCAGCTGCCTTAACCAAAGCCTACGATTGCATCAGGATGGCAGCCATCTCCAAAAGCCAAATAAACATTGCAGGAATTCACGCTGGGGTGAGTGCTGGAGAGGATGGACCTTGCGTAGCAGGTCTTGAGGACTTGGCGCTCTTCAGAACAATACCAGATTGCGTAATCTTCTACCCAAGTGACGCTATAGCTACAGAAAAAGCTGTAGAATTAGCTGCGAATTACCCAGGGTTAACTTATATAAGACTCACGAGGCCAGCAATGCCTGTAGTGTACTCTACCAGATCTCTTTTTGATATTGGAAAAGCCAACTTGGTGAGAGAGAATATCAAGGATAAGATCTTGGTTGTCACAGCTGGAGTAACCCTAGCAACAGTAATCGAAGCATACGAGGATCTGTTGAAAATTAACATTTTCCTAAGGGTTATGGACGCTTTCACGGTTAAACCAATCGATAAGGAAAGTATTATAAAGCATGGGAAAGAGTGTAACAACAGGATTTTAGTAGTAGAGGACCATTATGCTGAGGGTGGATTGGGAGAAGCTGTGAAATCTGCTGTTGCTGGTGAAGAAGACATGGCAGTCAAACATATTTGTATAAATTCTATTCCAGGTTCTGGGGCCATGTGTGACCTTTTCGAGCATTACGGTCTCACCTGTGAAGGCATCAAAAATGGTATAGGGGAGTTACTCTGCATATGTGACCCATGTTATTAGTATCGTATGACTTTATGTGATTATAAAGTTCTTCAAGTAAAACAGGGAGCTTCATTTTCCTTATAGATTTACTAGACATTGCTCAAATTGTCTAGCTTCCTACACTGATCATTTTTAAATGGATCTTTAGTTGGTTTTCAAGTGGAAGTTGGTGTAGTCTCTTCATAACTGCTTTTTAGGCTCTGAAATTTGTTTTTCTTGTCATTTTATCGATGAGAAGCTGAATATTGACTGGAAAAAGGCATAAAATCAATGTTTCTACTTGTTCTCTCATCAAGGTATGACTTCAGATGACGAAGCTTTGACACCAATGATGCAAGTTCACCCATGATATCATTCACAGTTTATTTTCTGTAATTAGTCCCTATTTCACCATTGCCAAGATACATTCAAGAATGGTCATGATATTTTTCCTTTGGCTAGAGGAAATTGCCAGAATAATTCCTCTCAGAGCAGACCATATTTTTATGCCTTTTAGAGCCTTACCCTCATGAAATTTCGAACACAAACTCACAAAAAAGTTAACCCTCCCTCATCAGTATGCCAACCTACCCCCTTTAAAAATAATGAGGACCAGTGACCACCCCTTCATACCAGAAAAATAATGCACAACGAAAATTCATCAAATTTTTCCGGTGTTTCTTCATCGTAACTGGGTTTTCCCAGTTTCAAAGAACCTCCCCTTCTCAAATTCCTGTCTCGGTGCATACAAATTGAAAAAGTTGCAGTGTTTCCGGGTTGAAAAAAACTGCTCGCATAGAAAAAACATTATTGAATGTCAAGGAGGGTTCATTTTCTGCATACTGATGAACTAAACTCCGATATTCATCGTTGGGACTTTTAATGTGATCTTCGCTCTTTAATTAGACGAAAATACTGCGTCAAGAAGTTGGGGATGATGTATTGGGAACTTCTGGAGCAGCTTATGAACGGATCCAACTCAGTATCTCTGGAAATATCAAGAAATAACACACATAAAAAGTGGATCACCAGACGTTGAAACAAAACTGATGTTCGAATGAATATTATAATCATTTTTACATATCTTCAGCATGTATAATCATCATTAATTGCTGTTGTTGAAGTGTGTGATGACTCTACACGTTTGAATACCTCTGATATTATCTGTAACTCATTAAACTCGCAAAAAGAATCATTTAATTATAATAACACAGATTGCTCTGAATCTCTTTGTACCTATCTGCATTACAGTGAAACAATACCATCATTGATGCAATGAAGACTTCTATTTATCGTTATAGATGTATATTTTTATATTTTTTCTGCATTGCCTTTACGGATTCTGAGGTAGGGCTATTATTTAGAGGAGTAATCAGATAATTTTTTTTTATTTCCAAGGCGAAGAGGATCTTTGACATCTCCGTACTCAAATCCTGCGACGATAACACTGCAATACTTATGACCAACTCAACGAAACATATCTATGGAAGAGACAATCGTACCTTGGAAATGAATTTTACGGTCAAGAAAAAAGTTACGACTCTCTTCGTAAGTATTTGAACTCGGAATTGAATGGATGCTGTCCCTCATATTCCTCGGGATATATGCTCGAGTTTCGTGGTTAACATGTTGTTTTACAGGGTGTTACGACTCTGGTCAAATGCGATCTATCAGGTTCTCAGAATTCCTGTGAGTATTTCGTGAAGGACTTCAAAACGGGAGATTTGTGTTTGAAATTAAGTCAGAAAGGACAGGTTTGGACACCTTTGATTGATGCTTTCAATCCCAAGCTCGAATGCCCAATCAAACCTGTGAGTATATTTCCAAAATACAATAATTCAAGGGAATTCTGATGATGAATGAGTATATCTACTTCTTGACTGTCCCAGGGTAACTATAGGGCTGAATATCCCCTCAGTGAAGATGTTTTCAAGTTCGTCCCAGTACCAACAGGTGTTTGGAAATCCACCAGTCAAGCCTATGATGGAAATGAGCTTGTATACTGCAGTCATTTCGAAGTGAAAATCATTCAAAGAAGATGAGAATGAAGAATTTTGTCACTTGTATGTTATATCCATTACAAGATACTAACCTTTTAAGTTTATTCTCGTGTGGACTGATTCTCCAATATATGTAAGTTAGGATAAATTGATTTAGTGTGAGAACACACTACAAAATTTTATTGTAACTGGAGAATCATCAAATTAATGCACTTAATTGAGTCCTTGTTTTAACCAACTACCTCTAGTTGTGTATATAATATTGAATGTACGTGTGAATAAAATATCAAAATGTCGTTTCACTCAATTGTTCATAGGATTTAATTATACCGGACAATTATAATTGAACATGAAAAGTGAACAATGAATCTTTGTTCGAAATGTACAAATATACTGCTCCACAAGAGTTAACGATATCGTATTCAATCGTTTTGAAAAGTATGTAATCTTCGAGAAAACTTGAATCGATCCAATAAAAATCAGTATGAGACAATCTGTCGCCTTTATCTTAACTTATGTGGAGCAGTTTAATTCAATCCCATTTCCTCGTCAACGCAAAAACTGTAAAATTGTAATATACAGCCTGTTTAAAATTCAAGGCAGCTATCGAAGCACTAGTTTTGTCAGGATAAAAAAAATGTCTTATTACACTTTGAAATTATAAGTTCAGAAAATCTGTACTTCGTATGGAGTTCTTTTTCTTTCTTCAAAAGATTTGAAATTGGTTATGAATCTTCGCATTGCACCTATCTGACCTCTCCAAAGAAGTTCATATAACGTTTCAATACATACGTTATGTCGACGAGGAAATGTTTTCATCTCGTATATAAGAAGTGTATTATCGCACCCTGCCAAGTGAGCAGCTTCCCATACGTCCTATAAGTATATTTGACCGCTCCACTGCCCGCAAATGAGGTTTTTCCCTGAAGGGACGAATTTACGCCGAAAAAACTAGTTAAATTTACATGCACATAAGGAGCGCAAAGCTACAGTCTGAGGGTAAAGCCCGTAGGTCATTTGAACCACGTCAGTCAAAGCTGTTGTTTGCTTTGAGAAGGGAATAGGCGAGGGATATCTTTCAACTTCGATGAAAAAGGAAAATGTATGATTCTCCTGTTCACTCCGTTTGAAAATGTTTTTTGTTGTGACGTTCTTCAGGTAGAAAAACGCGAAGTCTTCCATGCGAAATATAAATAGGTAGAATCTTTATACTTTTCATTATTCTGTTATCAGAATCATTGCTATCTAGAAAACTGGGAGCACATATTCGAAAACAATACCCATTGTTGAAGATATTTAGTCATTGAACTGATATCTATGAAGAAACGCGCAGTTGAACGTGGGCGAAAAAAAATAACAGAATCCAGTCTTAAATTCAACTACTTATTCTTCAATTGAACGACAATATGAAGGTGCTTCTGATGGCGTTTTTAATCTCGAGTAACTCGATAGATTATAGTGCTTCAAAATGCCCAAACGGGGTGAACGGTATGCTTTTACTCATTTTCATTACTCCCACCATTCCTTACGACTGATTAATTGGATTTTTTGCTGCTACAAAGCAGCCCTACTGTCATCTGTAAAAATGTCAATTAGAGGGAAGCAATCGCCTCTAGCGATTTCTTTTTGTAAACGTTGATGTTACCTATTGACATTTTCGTAATATTGATATGTCAATTATAATCCAAGGCAATCTCCAAGGAATTGAACTGATATTTTCCTGTAGGGTTCAAGTTCAATGAAAAATCATCAATTTTTACCACCCATCTCTTGAAGGTTTTTATAAACGATAATTTAACATTGAACTTGTAATTTTCCAGCCTATGGAATGACGGATAAATCTCGTACGAATATATTATTTTGGCACAAGCACTACCGCAATGAATTGGTGGAAGGAGTTCTACCCAACCTCCCAAAAGCAAAGGAAATGCCAGAAATAGTGAGTTTTCAATCCCATTTTTCATTCTGAATAATTCAACGTCATCTTACATAAGTATGGGAGGCACAGTGGTTGGAAATCAAGCACTGTTGCTGGGGGATATGTTGAGAATGTCATTTTATATGTCAAAATTTGGAAAAATTGTTTTATGACCGTCATGGAATTCTAAGACTAAAAGATTCTTATTTTACATCCATTGCAACTCGATATATTCAATATTCATTAATCGTTTTCAGTTTTACGACGATGATTTGGAAACTGAAGCTCAATATTTCGCTAACCACTGCCATTTTGAGTACGAAAACGTTACGGCAAGTAAGAGATTGTTCTTGAGGTTTCTATATAGTTTGAAATTTTTTTTTCAAGGGAATTGGGGTCAGGTCGGTATAAATTTATTCATCCAGGTGACCGAAAAGTTCGATCGAAGACAGGAATGGGCTCAGGTCATCTACGAATGGTGGAATCAACAAGATATGTACATGTACGGTAGAAAGGGGGTTCCACAGGCTAGACATTTTAGTCAGGTGAAAAAAATAATTTTCAGCTTTCAATTTTGTCATCTTTCTTTTATTAGAATTTTTTGAAAGTTCAGGTTGTTCTTGAATTGAATAAAACAGAACTAACAGCATATTTTTTGCGATCTAATTCATGTACAAACCTTATTCTTATTCCTCTTGTTGTTCACAGATGATATGGGCCAAAACCAAGTACATTGGATGTGGTTTCACAATTTTTCCTATTAAGCATCCTCCCAAAACACTTCTTTTCCACAAATTTTACGTATGTGCATATGCCCCAAAGTGAGTAATTCAATTATGTCATTTTTTCAAGTGTTTTTTAGAGATCATTTTTTATCTCTTTTTTAATGCATTTGACTTTTTCACAGGGGAAATATTCTTGGTGAGCTCCCTTATGAAACAGCTACCCCTGGTAAATTTTGAATAAGCTTATTGTCAATCTTGTTTTAATTTGAGGGTATGAATTGGAAATAAATATTAAAAAAAAATTGTTTTATTTTCTCGATGATCATCTATGAAGTATCATATGGTGCTTCTCCTATTATATTACCTCTGAAAAATTAAAGAAAATCGATAAAAAGTAAGTGTCTGAAAACAGTAAAAGCAAGGGATCAAAAATATTTCTTCTTCAATTTCTCGAAAGATTCACTTAAGTATTGTATATTGCAAGTTTCTGTTCAATATGTTTCAGATGAAAGTTTGACTACCATTTCGTAGATGGAGCTTGGAGAACGAATAGAAATCAATACACCTTTATTGGAATTGAAAGTATTCTCCTACCAATTCATAGATGGTTGTTGATTTAGAACTGAATTTAAATTTTTTCATGCGGCTTTTCTGAATCTGTAGAGGCTTTAGATATTTAGAGTCTACTTATATCTACTTTGGAAAACATTTTAGAGCTCTGAACAGCGTCTCTTGACTTTACTTGTCGAAAATTTGGAGAATTTTGTCTCAGTCGGGATATGAAAAAATATTTCGAATTTTTTCAAATGAAAAAATCTCACCTAGGTGCATAATGGCATACATACAGTATACAAAATGGTACTTTCGTGGTATTGCCTCTGTCAAATTCGGTGTATGCGCAACCAACCATCCTTGATTTACCCCACACCAACTGAAACATTTTGATTTTATTCATTGTGAATAAATTTCTTCTGAAAAAAAACTTCACCTGGGTGTAGTGTCCAGTCCTGATTGTAGGTTCCTTGGGGAATTTGTAAATTAAATTCTCGTTGTACCAATCTTTGACGACTTTATCCCAATTCGGTTTCCTCCGTTTATTCGAACAGGACCGGAATAGGTTTTGACCCAATCCATTCGGGAATTCAGCTGGAAAAAATATATTCGCAAATAAGGGTTTCAGAAAAATTTCAAAATTTGTTTAGGCTCACTCGTATTAACTTCCACGTGCTTGAACTCGCAAGTTTGTGCTACTTCAAGAGCTAGCTGTGCTAAAGTTGCGTCCCACTTCTAAAAAAAAATTGTCATAAAACTTCAAAAAAATTGTAATTGTGGTAATCTCACCAAAAAGTTCATTGAGCCAGATGCAGCCCTAGGTTGTCCAACAGTGGAACCATTCACAATCATGGCTCTATATTTGTTGTGCAGATCAAGAATAACATTCTCTGGCACTTTTTCTCCATCATCTGCGAAAAATAATTTGATGATCCACAAATTTGAAAAAATTATGCAAATAATCACCAAATTTCTTGAAAGCGCATTTATTGAATGCGAAAATACCCAGAGGGTGAACAAAAAGAAGCAACAGAATGGGGTAAAGTGGACAGTCTTTCATCACAAAGGAAAATCGCTAAACTGACGACTGAAACAGTATATAGATAGTTGGTACTTAAATTTTGGTATTTTTACAAGGTAATGGAGGAGAATTCAAAACTAGCTTGAGCGTGATCAATTTCTGTTTTATGGCTTTCGATTATTGAGATAGAGCACATATCCAACGTAGACAAAATAAACCATGCTTAAATGATTAAATCTTCGCCAGTGGCGTAGCAAATGAAGACGAAGTAAAATGCTACACTTCAATTCAAACAAAAGTGTTTTTTTAGGAGATTCTAAAGATTGTACTGACCCCTTTATGGAGAGGCATTTTATGACTAATGTCCTTTCAAAATGTGTACAATTTCAGTGGAAGACTAAGATGGAAGGATCTTTTCTTCAGATTCCTAACTGCACGCATTACAGTAATTGACATAAACCAACTTTGAATACATAATATCACTAGCATTTAGAGAGAAATATAAATTCGAAATGGTCACGTTTTTGAAGAGATATTGAACTCCCTTGGGGATTTCTTGGAAATTGCATTAATATTCTTCTCGCACATGAAAAAACTGAGTCACGTTATATGAAAAATTGCTCATTGAACGCAATACTTTCACTGAGAAAAAACAATTTGAATTAAATATTGCAACCGATTTTTTTTTCTTAAAATTCGAGAAACAAGAATTCTTCATACCAAAACCATTTTATCAAAGGTATTTGGTTATAATAAGAGTATACTGAAGGAACCAAAGTTGCTGATGATAACGAAAAGTACTAATGTTGACCAGTGGCGGAGGTAATTGGGGAAATTTCCATTATTTGACTTCTAAATTCTGAACTTGATCCCTGAATCAATTTTTAACTAAGAGGAACGTTTAAGAAAGGGTAGAAAAAATGATTTTTTGGGGTGATTCTTTGCAAATTTTCTATTTGAAAAACTTGGTTCCTCCAAATATTTCCGCTTTTCTTCAATCAGTTGTCAATTAATTGTAATGCATTTAAACTGAGGTGGAATTAAAAAAACTGTATTTTGTTTTCAATTATAATTTGTCAATCACACAATTTGCCATAAACTTCCTTACGCAAATCATAATATCTGTTCACAGATTACAATAATTTCATTTATAAAATGTTAAACTTCAAGGCAGGAAAAACAACAATATAAATAAGGAACACCTACATCTAGAAATACGTTCGTAATTAAAATCAACCATTGTCAAACGATAATTCAACGAAAAGTCAACTCATACTATATCCTCGACAACTGCAGGAGGATATTCGAAGGCAGCAAACACTCGATTTTGTCGTAAACGAAATAAACGGGCAAAGACACAGAATTAAGAACGGCTTTCGCTACTACACCCATTGGTTCCGGGTATTGGTGGGTTAAAAGGGCGAGGAGGGCGGTAAAAGAGCACAGTCCAGCTGTGAAAATAATGAAGAAAGGCAGTTCTTTTTTCGGGTACACTGAAATCTCATGGAAGGTAGGAAGAAGTTCCCTGTCCGCACATTCCGTACAAGTCGGATACGGGTAAAACAGGTGACCCCTTTCTAAAGGATACGGCAGCATTCTAAAGGTCCCCTCCCATGTGCAATGCAGGAGGTTCAGGGCTCCCTCCACAGCTTTCCAGTGTGCCAAATGGAAAAAACTGAAACGAAAAGAAAAAATTATTTTCTCTATTTCAATTTTTAAGTCAAATCAAATCAATTCAGGGTAATCATGCAGTTCACACAAGTAAGATTGAAAGCCGATTTTACGCATGCGCAAACAGTGACAATTTGCGATTTTGTTGCCAAATTGTGCATTCATCATATCTCTAGAATCCTTGGAATCGTAGAGAAGGTTTCATTTTATTTAGTAATCGATGCTGTTATAATTTTTTTCCAGCTCATGAAGTCGAATCTTTGGAAAATTACTAAGAATTATCAGAATAACATAATTTAATAGCTATTATTTGTGTTTCTAATATAACACATCAAAAATTTGAAATAAAAATGATATGTATCTTATTGAATCATTTCTTTATCAAACAACAGTCATTTGAATATTCCCTTTACGGAGCAAAGGATATTTCAGATATTTGCAGTTTTCAGTCGCAAAGGAAAACTGATAACGAATTTTTTTTTCACCCACCCTCATTGTAAAATTTTCGCTTCGAAATGTTTTTGAATAAATTTCTCTACGAATGAAACAAAACAAAATGTTATTGAACAGAATGTGTCAAATTCTTCAAATACAAGATAAATATCCCAATCTACCAACGTAGTTGCATGTGAACTGCATGTTTACCCAAATAAGTAATCTGTCAAGTGTCGTAAGTCATACCAACTGTCAAAATAAAGTTGACACTGTCAAAAAGTCACTAGGATGTACTTTTATTCAAATTTCAAGAAACTGAAAACTGAAATAGGGAAAATATTTTGCAATTTCCCTTAGAATATACTGTTATAGATTTTGCTAGGATTTCATTGCGAATAAAGTCAATACGAACTAATTGGAGACAAACTAACCTATAAGCGACTGCTTCAGAGTCTCCTCTCTTCAGAATATGCTCAGGGGGCATAATTAACGGCTTCATTTCAAGAAGATACTTAGGAACGTGTGGATTAAACTCAACAGCCCTGTGTATAGCCTCAACCGCAGCCATTTCAGCGCTCGTCAAGCCTCGTTTTGTCGCTATATCTGGTGAAAATTTATCCGCTACTTGTCGTGCTTTTAAAAGAGCAGCAGTATAACAAATAGCTGCCGATTTAGGTAAAGATATATCGTCATACTTCGCTAAGACAGCTTGAACATCAGCATACGCTTGCATCTGCAATAACGCCTCAATCAAATTCTCATGCACATTCAAAACATTCATAATCGGGGGAACTTCCTTCGTTAAATCCCTAAACATCTTCACGGCATCTTTCATTTTTCCTAATTTTCTTGCACACATCGCTAACCTCCTTTTAATATAAATCAAAACGTTAGTATCTCTCCTATGTTGTGCTTCCAATAACGATCCTTGATGTTGTACGGCTTGCGATTTTTTATAATTCACCTCTGCGATCTTCAAAGCTGTTTTAAATATCTTCTCAGCGTCCAGAATTGTTGTTGCTTCTTCCTCGGCTAATAAAATATAAGCCGAGGCGCATTCTGGATTTTTTTCTATGGCGGTGTGTGCGGCTTTTAACCTTAAAACAGGGTTTCTCTCTCTCCAAGCGGATTGCATCAATTCGTATTCAGATCTTCCAGCATCTGCTTCACAAGTGAAAAAAGTTTGGTGGTCTTGTGCCGATAAATTCATATCGTAATACGTCAATGGTTCTTTCGTGGTAGCCCAGTAGAATCTTTGATATTCTGCGCCCTAAGTAAGTTTAAGGGGTTTCTCCATACTTTACATTCTGGAACGTTGTTCTGAGACCCGTTCGAAGTACTACTGCTGCTACTTCCAGTTCCATTTTCGGTGTTATCGATACCACTTATCCAAGGACTGATATGATTTAATGAAACCTGCTCGATGAAAGAGGTCCCATATTTTCTAAAATACCACCATTCGAATATCAAGATAAGCCCTGATATCAAGGAAGAGGTACCAGTTAATGCAACGTAAAACTTGGGAGTTAATGTACTCAGAAACATAGTAGAGTCCCACATTTTCAAAAAAATATAAGTATGAATTCTTTCAAATGAAGGTTGTCTGGTTAGGTGACGAGTTTAGACGATATATTGAGATTCAATTATTTTACAGCCAGATTATGCTCTTCCAGCATCAGATGCAAGTTGTTAAACCATTTTATTTACATCTGAGAGTTTGTTATTTTCCATTCATTTTCTGATAGTTTGGGAAATTGAAAATGACGTTTACCTAACCTCAATCTGATCAATGAAATGAGATTCTTCTTAGTAATTCATTTTCTAAGCATAAGTGGCCTAGTCACTACTGATCGAGATATAACCAGTATTTAATTTTTAATATCTAATGATAATACTTCTATCTTTGAATTTAACATTAGTATTATATATTTGTCCACCGAAATCAGCAATTTCTTAATTCGTGATAATGGATCAATCAAGAAAGTTCACAATTGACAAGTTTTCCTAGAATTGAGGATATTTTAATTCATTATTCAAGATTATATAATCTTTTCACTACAGTTTTGATATCTTACTGAATAATTCAACAGGAGAATCTTACAATCGCGACAGGTTCAAGTTACTGAACTCTTTATGGACCTCAAAGACAGAAAGAAGCTTTCACAATTAATTCTATCCAGATGTTGTGCAGAAGTTTTTTATTAGTTCTACCTAATTTTCAACTCTCGTTTTGTATTATATCAATGAAAAAAGTTTCTTTTGAAGAAAGATGTTCAATTTATGGTTCAATGCAAACCTTGTTAATATATTTTTTTACTTGATTAGAGAACAATATCAAACACAATCTGAACAAAAATAATTATAGTGGTCTCTGCACAGGGATAAAATGCAGTTATTTTAATTCACGTTCAACTAATGTTGGATAAGTTTAAAAAAGAGTACTGTAGAATTACTTAATTGGACCTTGATAAATATCTCCAAGAATAAAATAAAGGTACTCATTACGTCTATCTGAGATGAAAATCTTGTCATATAAACTTTCAATTTTTCTTCGATGGAACATCAGATAGCTGCAGTTTGGAAATTCATCTTTATTGATGATCTCCAAGCGAGGCATCGCAGCCTCTTCAGATGCAGCAAGACGGTTATTTATTGATCTCATCTCATTCAATCTGATAGAGGTATACCGACCATTTCCCTATCGAGATTGTTCGATAATGAGCATGAATGAAAATGATGCTCAGATCCTTACGAAACTACGATGTCTATAAATTATTTCGATACCATAATGACCGCTGTTAACTCACTATCATCTGAATTATGTGATGAAGCCTCACCTGTTGTGTTTATGTGCGACCAGATGGGTCTATTTGCTTTGTAATTTTCATCTTTTGCTGCTTGTTCAGTGAAATTTTATTGTGGCGATATTCACAAGTGATTGTAGTCTTGCATGTCTTTTTTCAATACATAATTCTCATTAATCTTTCTCTAATGTTGGCAACAACATTAAATTGATCTGAGGAAGAACAAATCTTCATCAAGATAAAAAGTTGTCTGTTTGTTTCTTCAAGAGAAGGTAGAATTATTTCTGCTGACTTCCATGGATTTTTCTGTTGCTCAACGAAATCTGGTTTAACTGAACATAAACGTGTTCGATGAGTGTGATAATGCACAAGCATCCAAGAAGAAAGTGCCCAAGGCCCAGTTCGATATGAGTCTTCGATTGCTGCCTCTGGTATACCCCCTCTTTCGAGGATTTTTGTTGGTGTCCACAATTTTGGTTCTTTATCATAAACCACATTCGTCGTTTGATTTGAATACGGTCGCGTTGTGCGAAAAAAAGTTTTAGTTCGATGAAACCACCTATGATGGAGTTCTTAGCATATATTCCGGTATGTAACACTTACAATTGAATTTTTTTCGAAATTTTTATGACAGAATGGAAAAGTATTTTCAAAATTAGCGCTATTATTACTTACATTTTTTTTATTTCGGCATGAACCATAAATATCATGATAGATGCAGAAGAAATAGGACAAACATTGAATTTTCTTCATGTCTCATGCAATTCCTAAAATCACTTCACTTATTCCATCAATTATTTTTTCATATTTATACTGAATCTACGATTTTATGAACACCTGAATTCATTTGAATATTTCTTGTGATAAAACTGATTATGGTGGCCTAATATATTATTACATTCGATTGTAATTTGAATACAATTATGTCGAATTTTTTTATAACATCAAGGTTATATTTCTGAATTAATTAGAGCAAACTTCCTTAAGCTAATTAAACAGAGCATAATTTTTCAAATCTTTCTTCATATAAACTGCTGAAATGCACCCCTTTCGAAGTACGTATATTTTAGAAAAATCTTTTTCACTCAGAGAAATGCAAATCTTCCAATTGTTTTTCATTTTTCGAGCTTCTTTCTAAGAAAACTTTTTCTTCCTCTTCAGCCATCTCAAAATCTTGAGACTAAGTAATATTTATCCGAGAATTGATTAAACTTTAAGGGCGGTAGAATGGATAAATGAGCGTATGAATTATTCAGCATATCAATTAAGTATATCAAGACTATAAACATACGTTTACTTTGTATTTATGTCGTGTTCTTAAATCGCATGACTCAAAAACCAAGGCATTTGCATAAAACACACTAGCTCCTTTCATCTAATTAACCATTGAGCAATGACAATAATTTTTTTATCACGAGTCCCTGTAATTGGAAAAATATCACAAGAATGTATTTTTCCGCAGACACAATAAAGCTGATCATTCCACAATTCTGATTGTTAGTTCACTCATTGGTTTCTTGGACATACCTTGACATGAATAGTGGTTGATTCCGTTTACTTCTTATTCGACAACAATATCATTAGTATCTCAAGTTAAAAACAATCTCAAAATTTGTCTTCTTCTGTTATGAATATGTGTTGTTTTTGCAGTGAACGCTTGCTTTAGCCATGCTTTGACAATAATCGAAGAGCAGGTAGTGTGTTGAGAAAGTCTCCACCTCAAAAATGCACCTTTGCAGATGGATTTCCGTGGTTTACGTCTTCAGTATTTATTTTAACAATGTTTTGGGTCAGAGGTCGTTCCTCGACTATCTCTACAATTACCTCAGCCGGACTACCATGGTAAGCGAACTTTCATTTCTTCATTTTAGTCGTAGTACAAATTGTTTAATTATTTCATAAATGTAGCGTCAACTTACAGTTTTTCATCATAAGAAGCTGTTTGCCTATTAGATTTTTTAATAATTTTATATGTTCAAGATTGTCTCGAAAACAATTACACAATCTGAATTCCCCAAACTTGGTATCGTTTTTTACAGAATTCATTGCATAATTTTTTATAATGCTAAAACGATGAAAGATTTATTGAAATGCATAAGGTGTAGTTCGTGAATTCAAAAGGGGGACACATAAAATTATTACAAATCACAAGTCGTATCGTATAATGAATAACTTTCAGAAGATTGTGAAATGCTAGGACTTGTTCGTTGCATTTTCGTAAGTGATCCAACTTTTTTTACATCATTTCGTCTTCTCACATTTTGGGGAATTCCATTTGAGTACTCTGTTCATTTTGTACTACAAAGTTCTTGAGAAGTGTTTGAAAGGGAGTTTTTTCAATACTGTGAGAAAAGGTGGAGACAAAAAACCTTCATGGATCAATCATGCTTTCAAAGTGATTATAAGAAAGAAACGATTGACCTTACAATGTAATGTAAAGAGGGGGAAAAGCAATAATTCAAGGACAATTGATGAAACTTTCGTTTTTTCCTTGAATAAATCAAGTTTATCATCTCTCACTTCCCTAGCCCGCACTATAGCCACATTCAATAAACATAAATCAATTAGTGAGGCTAGCAGCCAGCATTAGTTACCTAACATTCTATAACACCTCAACACTTTTCCTTCCTCATGACTGACAAAGGCATGTTTACCCAAATTTATGGCACCCTCCAATGATTCAAAGGCCAACATTGATCGAAACGTGTCGTAATCGAGATCATCCGGATTTAACACCGATGGAGAATTGAAACGAGTTGACACAACATCCTCCGTGATGGAAAGTGAAAAGAACAATGACCCCCTGAATACAAATTAATGGAATTCTGAATATTAATAGCGCGACAGGAATTGGTGAAAATTATCGATGGGAGTGTATTGTTTGCCAATGTTTAATGCGACTCTCGTGTGATATCGGTTGTTGGTATTCCTATCGTTGCCTTGTCTTTACAGAAAAACGAATATGGAATGGAAAAATCAAGTCACTTTCACCTGATTGTTTGTTCATGAAAAACATGAGCAAATATGGCAGAAGCCCCCCAGGGTACTCTATAATATAACAGCAGTCTCCCAGCATCTGAATTTACCTCTTCCTGAACTCAAAATTGGGCATATTTCAAAAGTCATTTATAAAAAAATTGTCATGAACCTTTCGAAAAACCTTCTGGATCCGCCCCTGTTCCTTTGCAGTGTTGAGCCTCCCTAAAAACCTATAATTTCTCACACAAAGTCACATTCCCGTATTCATACAGATTTTTATACGCACTTTTTCTAGTTTATCGTCAATTTGTTCTTGCAGATAAATGGTGGGAATTTCGTCATCCAGTATCCTAAAAGGGTTGGAAACGTGAGGAAACAGAGACCATTCTCCCCTTACATGCCATTTCCCTGTTCGAACACAACAGGCAAAGGAGTTGGTAGATCTCCTTACCCTCCAAACAGTGTGCATAAATTGAGGCCTGGAGATATTGATGTGATAGGAGCCATGGGGGACTCCCTCATTGCTGGCAATGGAGCCATGGAAGAATACGCCTTGGGGACTATGATAGAGTATAGAGGCATATCCTGGTGTGCAGGTGAATATTTTATACACCTATGTTAACTTTAAAGAAAAATTTTGAAGGCTTCAGAACCTGAGAAAGAAATTATTTTTCTTAATTGATGATTGGCTTCTCTGTGTGGAGAACTTTTGCAAAGTAAAACTCAACCGGCTGTACATCTTCAGAAAGTGAGGCCAAAAATTTGCTAGTGTAAAATTGTTTTTTTATAAGAGTGTTAAATACAAAGGTTGTAAAATTAACACTTGAAATCTTGGTTGCTGCTCTCTTTTTCTTCCTTAGAATTGAGTACCAACAAATTGAATGAAATCGTGATTCAAGGCAGACTGAAATTCCAATTTTTTCTTCACTACCTTGAGTGTCCAGTTTTTGCCACTAGTGTCTTGTTGAAGAACTTGTTTAAGCGAGTATCTAATCAGATGAATAATATAGATGAATTCCCAATAAGTGAGTTGGTTCAAATTCATCAACCTCAGACATTATATGAATAGATTCGTCGTTCCCAACTTTATATTCGCTTTTACCGGACATAAAAGAAAAGTGATATCGATAAATCGTGAATGATACAAAACCTATAAATCATAGAGAAACTTGTTAGTAGACGAACATTGCCAGGAAACGGTTATGTCTGAGCTGGTATCATAACAGTAGTTCTTTTCCTGCGTCTAATTCAGAAATTGGTGAATTTAGAATAATTAACCAATCATATTCTGACCATTATATAATGAGCTTTGGGTCACGTAACCCCATCTATGCCGAACACTTTCGATGAAAAAATTCGATTTTCAACTGCCAAATTATGCTGGTATTGGGAAACATCGAAATCAATATTGAGTGATTGATAATAATTGAGCTGAACTGAGAGATCTGCCATTATCAATTTATTATTACGAGTTAGAGTTCATGTGGAGAATATTTTTTGGAGAAATGAAGATAATTTTTTTCTAATATCAGATATTATTCAGGCCTTCTTGCGCCTTAATGAGGCAATGACTGGAGCTTTGTGTTCCTATAATGAGAAGCTCTAAAGGGCTTCAATTAATAAGATTAGGACATCACCAAATAGAGTTCTGATCTGGTTTTCACTCCTACCTCAATATTAAAGTTCCATTGTTTCTTAGGTGGTGAGGGAACTTGGAGAGAATACCTGACCCTCCCAAACATCCTCAAGGAGTACAATCCTAACCTCACAGGTTACTCTACAGGAACTGGAGAATTCCTGTCTGATCACTCTAAACTCAACGTGGCATATCCTGTGTCTGCAGACGAGGATGCTCTACGTCAGGCCAAAATACTGGTCAAGAAGATGAAGTCTGACCCTAAAATCGATATAAAGAACCACTGGAAGATGATCACCATCTTCTTTGGAGCCAACGACATCTGTTCTGCTCAATGTTTCGATAAGGATAAGGGATCTGCGACTTCACATGTCAGACAGCTTATGTACGCCTTGGATTATTTGCAGAATACACTACCCAGAACTTTCGTCAATTTGATTCCAGTACTAGGTAATTACACATAAGGTAAATGATTCATAGGTTTTCGAATATTTGACCAACACAAGTACACACACTGTATAGATGTCATTTTATTGCATAAATTCGAACAAAGTGCGACAACTATAAACCTTAAGTTACCACACAAAAGAAGATGACTATCTAGTTAATTCCTTCTTTTATCTGTACATTAACTCTTCAACCTCATGTGGTATGAGGAAAAAAGCCTCAGGTTGAATAGATTCTTTGGAAACCATATGTAAGAAGCTATCTGTCTTTAGCAGCTCTAGATAGAAGAAGCTCATGCAGATGTCTTTAGGAAAAAATTGATAATATATATGCCAGACAATGATGTTAATCTGTACTTTCTGTACAGATTATCGACCACTAATGAAATTATCTCTTTCAGATGTTTCGGTCAGTTTGAGGGTGAAGAGAACGATGATGTGCAGGTTTTTGCATGCCTTCTTCTGTGCATGCTTTCACCACCAAGGTGGTAACGAAATGGAGACCATGATTAGAGCAGCTAGAAGTTACCAGTACGCTGAAGAACAGTTGGTAGGTTTTCCATCTTTTTGTGGCTAAAAAAAGATCTATAGAGAGGAATTATTCAAGGAATGACTTGATTTCTATGAAAATATCAGTCATGGGTGTTATTTGCAAAATGTTATGTTCTCTGGTTCTTTGCAGATTGGGAGTGGAAGGTACGACACAAAAGAAGATTTCACTGTGGTACTTCAACCCTTCATGAAGCTTTTCAATGCTCCTGAAGATCCTGCTCATTATTATGACGAGGTCATCGATATTTCGTACATTACCCACGATTGCTTCCATTTTTCCCAAAAAGGACACGCCTTAGGTGAGTTGATTCAAATCTGCTAAGAATATATTTCATTTTTTCTTCAATTTTCAGGAGCTAATCTTCTATGGAATAACCTCTTGGAGCCAGTGGGTAGGAAAAGTGTTAAAATGCTCAATTACGTGATGGAAAAGTTCAATTGTCCTTCCAAAGAATCTCCATACCTTTTCACCAGTAGAAATTCAAAAAAATATTTAACGACTGGACTACAATGAAGTGAAGAAGATATGTGTACATATGTAACTATTTATTTAAAATAAAATGTGATTTAAACGATTGTTTTAGTAATCTTTAGTAACACAGAATTGGTGGAGGAGCCATAGAAAGGAAAGAAAACTGTATTTTATCATTTATTATCATTCTTCATTTCAGCAAACCAAAACTGAATTTAAAAACAATACAACTGACTTCAGTATACAATCATCTGGAAGCTAATTTTACCATTAATACTCGAAAGAATAAATACCAGCAAATCTGAAAAAAAGATTAAAAAACACAGTGAAAATCTTAGTTTTCGAATAATTCTTGATACTAGGCTAATATTGCTCGATTATTTTTTGCATCCCCTAGTATGTGCCTCAAATAATTTTTCATTATTTGAAAATCAAAAACTCCATAAGTGAATTTCATATTTGTCAGCAAAAATTAATGAAATTTTCCTTAAATGAAAGAATAATTTATGTGAACAAACCTAGACCTTCTCTTCGATTCAATTTAGACTCAGATTTCCTAATTGTCTGGTAATGGTGTGATGATTCTCGAGTATTAAAGCTCATGTAAATTTTTTTAAACTGCCTACATCCATTACCGGACAATTGGAGGTCAGTATCATGCTCCGCTTGTTTTTATAGTTAAGTGCATTAACAGTATCTGAATACTTGGAAAAAAATGATTATTCAAAATGGTTGAATTTACCTTTTACTCGAATTACTTCCAAACTCTCTCACTTAAGCACTAAAGCTGTTTGAAGAAATTTGAAGGTACACCTTTCAGCTTTCTCGAACCAGAATCAACAAAATCTCCCGATTTTTTGGTCCTCCATATATTACTCTCAACGTGAAAAATTTTATCGAACACTTGGCGGATAGTACAATGTCTCCTGTTGAAAGGATTCTTGTACATCTCTCCCTTGAACTTCACAAAAACGCAGAAAACAACGCTAGATAGACGATATGCTGCTCCAGTAAATCACAAAAGGAGGACTATAAACGACTGCGACAATCTTGTTGATTAGCTAGTCAATTGAAGCATTGCCTGGTTAACTGAGGAAGTCAGCTATCGCTTCAAATTGTGGCATTGTGACAAGACCCCTACACAACTATGGCTTGATTAAACGATTGAAATTGATATAAGACATGGTGTAATTCCACAACGAATTACGAGATCGTTTGTAGATTTTATGTTTTATTCGTTTTTGATAAGGGTATCTAAAATTATATTTTGCGTTGAATCGTTCATTCCAAACACAATTAGATTGAAGTTAAGTCAAAAAAGGTCACAAAAACGAGCTTTATAAAAAATTGACTTCTAAAAGAACGAATAACTCGAGAAAAGCTTTAAGAAGTTACAGGATTATGTTATTATTATTGGAGGTAATGGACCAACACCTGAGTTTTCCTTCAATTGATCTCGTAATTCACAAGTCTTGGAATAAATTCCACTATGAGAGTAATGCATATGAAAATATCGACCAAGGTTGAAACAAATTGATCAAACAGAACAACAATAATTAAAACGGATCTATAATTAGGAATCATAATTCAGAGCAGAATGTTATATTATTATATTAGAGTTATTTTCCTTTGATGAACTGGCTTCAGAATATCTCAAACCAAGACATTTTCTCTATGAAAACTCAAGTTTTCCTCAAAGGGTTTAAGAAAATTTCTTTGCTCGTTTTTCCCCATCGAATGAAATCAATGTTGTTGGAATCTCTGTAAACACATCATCACAAATATCATTTGCGTCAACTGGGTAATATTTCATTTCAAAACTGAAAATCATGAGAGTAAATATTTCGTCAAGCGATTGTATTAAAAAAATTTCGTAACATTATCTTCGACGTCACAATCTCGAAGGTGTAGAAATAATTGTACAGAAAATTATAATGGCTTCACAGTATCAATTTTCCATAGTTATCGGTCGGGTATGACTGATGTTTACATTTTCGTCGAATATAATGGTACATTAACATTCCATGGTAATATCTTCCACAGAACCATTTAAATTTTTTGAACGTCACAATATACGAACAATGACGTGCAGTGTTTTTATTTTTGATACCATATCCTGACGATAAGACGAGCTAAATATGTACAGGGTTTTCATTTTTTTTCAAAAGATAACTTTAACTTCAATATACATATTAGTTGACTCCTAACAATTTCTTAAATGTTTGAGAAAATGGAAATTTTCGAAAGTGTTGGAAGACCGAGCAACTTCAGAAAAAATTTACTTTAAACCTTTCCAAAGGGGTTTACAACCATAAATAACAGTATCCACATAGTTCCAACTCTTTCTTTACTAAATCCATAAAAAATTCTTCCGCTAATTATCTGAAACCATCACAAATTCCCATCACAACAATGCGAATGCAAGCTGCAACCAAAACAAGTTGATGAACCCGTCGAAAATCAAACAGAGGAGCTGGTGTAAAAATTTCTTCAGCATGCTGAAGATAAACCGGTCCCAAGACAAATTGGATCTCTGATATGGGATTTCCCGTCATCCATACAATAAATCCTGCACACAATAATTATTTTCACGGGAAAGGAAGTACCCTGTAAGATTCCATGACCTCGGCAATGAAATTCCAAATTTCTGTTGAAATATCTCACATACTGGTTGATAATTTGCTCGCGAACACCTTGAATAATACAGATTGTTTTTGTGGTTGGACATTTGGGATTTCTACGAACAGAAACCGTCATTTCTGAAAGGAAAATTTTGGATTTGGTAGAGGCTCATAAGTCCTTAGAGCAGCCATCAAATGATCCTGCCTAAATCACGAATAACTCTTCATTAGCAAAATTGCCTTGTACAACAAATGATTTCATATATGAAGAGAATTAAACTCGTGGAACTCTACAGAATGATGATCTGTAGTAAGTTACGTAGTTACTAAATTAGAGTAATAATCCAACCTCTCATTAAAGTAATGAAAACAGAATTTGTTGACACAAAGTCAGTGCTTGGAATAAAAATAAATGTTGGGAAATTTTTCCATCAAATATTTCCAGTGAATCAAACAGTTATTTTTTGCCATAGTAGGTCTATTCAAATTGGAAGTTGGTGTAGGTTATTATCTACAATTGTAAAAATTTCGCTTCGATATTAGGCAAAAACCCTGAACAGGTTCAAGATCTTCCCATCTATTAGTTTTCATTGAATTTCTGCTACATTTCTTCTGAAGCACTTATCTTCTATAAATAGCTCTTGTTTACTATCAAACAAACTGAGCCCTGCAGAGTTCAGGTTAAAAACTATTGACGACCTTAAATTTCAACCGAATCAACTGATAATTGACGTCATATGCCGGTTTTCTATAAGTTCTCCCGAACTTATCACAGCGCATCAGAAGACAAACAAGTTTCGTGAAGTTCACGTCGTTAAATTAATTAAATTAACACAATATGTATACCAATCCTTTCGCTCGTACACATTGTACAATGAGACAAGTGATCGATAAGTTTCTTCACATCGATAGTAAATACAAGAAAACCAAGGGAGAATTTGAAAGATCGTTCAGCAACAGTTCAAGTGCATCCTCAAGTTCTTCTTCGAGCAGTTCCTGGAAGGATAAGACAAGTTCTAAGGTGCGAAGTAGATGATCTTGAGTGCAGAAGAGTGAAAAATTCGTGCCACGAGAAGAAAAGAAATTTTTAGTGAGATTTTGTTTATACTAGAAGAAGACCATATAAAATGCCAAAGGAGGCTGAAATTGGATACTTCAGTGAAGAAAATTGAAGATAGAAGATGTGCACAAGGAAGTTTTGATGTTCAGAATATTGGTTTTGTTTTGAAAACATGTAACGTGGGAATCTTCCATTTTGCCAATGTATTTGATCCATATTTAATTGATATTTATTTCTTAATTTATTGTATTTAAATATATATTTATTTACTCCTTATTTCTCTTTTTCATTCCTCTCTCATTTCAACTGAGACTTCAGCTTACTCTATTTCAAAAATCAGAAAGATATGGGATTTTCATCCACAAATACCGAAACTGACTATCTGGCTATCTTGATTTGAATTAAATAAGTGAAGCACGTGTTCAGATTGACACAAATTTTGATCAATATCATCTTATCATCTTCATTCATAAATTACATAAAACCTATAGAATATTAGAGTAATATGAGGAGATTTTCCAAAATGATCAAAACAATTCAATCTCTAATCAATAGATCAATAGAAGGGTTAAGAATGTTTTTACTGAAATTGAAAGATCTAAACTGAGGGAACAGAATAAATTCAGTTTGAAAGATTTCCAAAATTATAAGATCTGTAAAATCAAATGGACCCATGTAATTTCTTGTAATGCAGTTTATAATTGCCTCCAAGGTTATGTATATCTGACAGCATTAGGTTTTTTTGTTTTTTTCTGAGAAGTCAGGTAACAAGCCAAAATAATTGATGTTTCAGACACACATTTGAGCAGTAATTGCTTGAATGTATGTAAAAAAAGTCAATTAAATTTTCTTTCCCTTCCTTTGGTATGTATTCGGATTTTTTCAATACTGGAACATGACATAGAAGGTTTGAATGTTTTTTCTAAATACATCTTCGCCAAAAGTATCATTTTATTTTTCACCAATAATATTAACATTACTTTTCAAAAAAACTTATTTCATTATTGATATTTCAAACAAAACTAAAATTGTACCTTTTAATTCAGAAGCGTTTTTTTTAGAGGAATTGTAATAATCTATTAATTTTTCTTATCGATTCTCAGGAAAAATAAATCAATGTTTAATTGGAATGTTGAACTCGCCTAAGAATTCCGTTTAACCTTCATATGATCGATTAGTTCCATTAACATATAATTTGAAAATCGAGTACCTACCCACTCATATATTGGCTAGAGTCCTATACAAGGTGTTTCAGAATGAAAAATAATACTGAGAGATGTGAGTTCTAAGCTACAGACTGTAGAATTATTATTTGATGTGGAGGGAAAGTTTTCAACGTGAGAATCTTTCGATAATTCCAGAATGAAACATGAAATAAAGAAAAAATAATTTATTTAAATAAAGTTTGGCACCTTCGTGAAAGGTGAATAAATAAGGAAAATAAATAGTTCAATAAATACAAAAAATTGAGCATTTTGGCATCATGAATACTGATGAACAAATGGCAGATTGCACAGTTTTCACAAAAAACTTAAAAATCTTCTACATCCTGGGTGCCATGACATTCTTCTCGCTTGATAGCACTTTATAATTTCTTCTTCGCCAATTCTGGCTCCTCTTCGTTAATCTGCGAGTTCATCTCTGGCATCTTGAAGATGTGACACAAATCTTGAATCCTCCAAAAGAGATAGCAGCACTTCAGGGCCTACTTGGCACTTTAGAACTTGAACCTGACATCCTGTCTCTCCAGGAACTGCTCGAAGACGAACTTGAGGATGAACTTGAACTGTTGCTGAAGGATCTTTTCAAATCCCCCTTGGATTTCTTGTATTTACTGTCGATGTGAAGAAACTTATCGATCACTTGCCTCATGGTGCAATGAGTGCGGGCAAAAGGATTTGTATACATTTTTTGAGTTGTTTGAACGTTGCGAGCTTTAACAAACTTGTTGGTTGTCTGATGCTCTCCACCAAAGTTCAATCGTACTTATACCGAGTCGGTCTTGACGTCATCGACTAAAAACGATCATTATAGGCGCATTAAGAGTTTCGCCGATCATCATCAGAGGTTTGCATTTGTTTGGTTTGACGTCAGCTAAAATTCGCATCAAAAATTACGGTATCGTTTTAGAAATCGATTTTCGTTATGGCAGTTCGTAATTAGGTACCTTCCTAGCTTTCTTGTGGGGATTGTGTTGAATGCAGTAATTAACTTAATAATAGCTAACGCAGGGCAGTCCAATATTGGTATTTTCGCAAATAGATTCGAATTCTTGGAAGACTATACGCCGTTTTTGTTCATTATTGACGCATCTGACGAACGGTAAATATTTTCGGTAATCGAACAATTTGAAGAGAAGATAAATAATAATTAAGTACGTTTTTGCTAGACCAAAATTATTCAATCGCTACAATCAAGAAAAAAACTTTCCAATCAGTATCGTGTTCAAGACATTTTGAAGGACCATGATGTTCCAAAAACATTTTCATGGGGAAGCCCAGGATCAGAGAAACCTACATATTTTCTTCTTCGGTTTTAATTGAGAGTTCAGATGAACTTTGTAGTCAAAATCAAAGTGTTCCAAAAATATTCAACCCTTACATTTGATCGAAAAAATTGGTACATATGCTCCTATTATAAAAATTATCTTTGCCTGTTAAGAAATGGAATTTTCGAAAAGGGTTTACTAATTTCGGAATATCGATTATGAAATTGATGCATTTTAAATGACGGAAAATACTCAGATCGGCTAATGCGATATCATTCACGAGCAATATCTATCAATCAGATAATTGAAGCGATTTGAATAGATATCGCGCTATCGTTTTGTTTTATAATCGGCGCACTTCAAAAGCTTGATGATTATGCAAAATTGATGTCGTTTATGGAAAGACATCGTTTTCGAATCGACATCAGTCGAATTTCGGAAGATGGCTAGTTTATTAAACCTTGTAGAGATAAAAAAGCTTGAAAATTTTTCATTTTTACGCTCAAAGCAATCTAACTTGAAGAATTAATTATTTCTATGATTTCTCAAATGAAAAACTTCTAATTATTCATGAGTTTCCGCAAATCGTGACCTCGGAAGGTTCTGTAGCAGTTCTGCAAAGATAAACCCATCAGAACATTCATTACAAGCCAATCAGGAACCTCTTTACGACGTTGTTGAACTTAAAGTTATCGTCCTTATGTAGGAACTCGTTTGCGGAAATTCTTCCTGTATAGACGTATCGTGCTTCCAAAAAAAATCCATAAATAATTAGCATCGCGTGATACGTGCCTTGCAGTGAAATTTCTCAGAAATTCGCCACACCTGGTAGAAAATGAAACCTTGACTTTATTTACGATAAATCAATCTTCAATGCGTTGAGGACAAGGTACCTTCGATGACTTCTGAAGGGTAAAAGGATGGGAAATCCACAGTTCACCAAAAACACTTGAAATTGTATATGTTGCAAATTGATCCACGATACCATGATGCAATAGTATTGGTATAAATTTTGCTCATTTGTATGGGTTTATTCTTGTGCCCAAATATGCTAGATGGGATTCAGGTCTGCAAATTTCACTGGCCATAGGCCATCATTGTGTTCTTTTCAAAAATATTCTCAACTTCCTTTAAACAAAGGATCCTTTCATCGAAGCAAATCTGGAAGAATAACCAGTTCCGAAACTGAGAAAAACACTCACTTATTATGCGTCCGATATCAAAGTACCTACACTTATCAGTAATTCCGTACAGAAATGTAAAATCCCCAGAACTAATCAACAGTCTGGAGTATTTCCCAAGCGATAATCGAAAATTCTTTAATAGGTGAACCCGTTGCCCAGAAACACGGTGTACAAAACAGGAAACGTAAAAAATCCCAAGAGAATGCGTTAATTTTGGTTCCGGTTATCTATACCTGCCCGAGTTCTTGGTAATTTTCTAAACAAACAATGTTATTTTGATACAACGAATGCGCTCGGGATTTCAGAATAGCGAACCGAGAAATACCGGTTCAAATTTGAATTTCAAATTTCGACAATGTCGTCTAAAATAAGAACTCATTGGTCGGGAATGATTGACTATTGATTTCTTGTGGACACAGGTGTATATTACTTATGGCTTTTAGCTGAATCATTCAATTATATATTCGTTTAATTAAAGTTTTATTCATTCAATTTAGTTTCTTGGTAAAATCCATACGTCAATGATTTTTTTCCTGAAAATATGCATCATATTGTTTTCAACATTATGTCAACTGCTCCAAGAACATAAGCAGGATTTCAAGCTTATATCACCTTAGGTACTCGATTATTGTGAACAGTACAAAAAAATGAAACAAAAAAATTACACTTGAAATGAAATAGCAACCTCAATTCTTCTGTTTGGTCATTGAGTTTCAAGCTGCCATAGTAGTGATTTACTTCTGTTGAAAAGACACTACGTCAATTTAGATGTTGAGTATGATTAAACAGCATCTGCTTTCGTAAGTATCAGAACCTCCAGGCAAAATTAAATATTCATACCTCATACGGAAGAAAAGACATACTTCTCTCCTCTAGCATGATATATGATACTTGCGTCAGCCAATTTCTAAAAAACTCCTCCAGTTGGTGAAAATATCCCCAGTTGATTGATTAACTGAAGATAAATCTTCAGCGAATGGACTATCTAGATATACTTTGAGATCCCAAGAAAGACGTTATACGAAGAAGATACCGACAAAATTATATCCCTTACCATCTTACGAATTACATTTGTATGTTATTATCTTATTTGGGTCGCTCTCAGCTTCATCTGGCTACAGTTATCTCTATCCGGACATCCAGACCAAGTCGCCATTCGAATATAATTAATCTTAAGTTAATGAATTGATGTTGATGTGCAGAATGAACTTTAATCTTACAAACAATACGCGCTTTCTTAAACAATCAGATCAATAAGTAACCTATTGATCAGACAACATTGTTTTGTCTAGAATGACATTAAAGAAAAAATAATTATTATTATTTTCACTTGATTGCAAAAAGGAAAACTCCCTTTGATACTAACTTTTCCAAATCAGGAAGAGGAAATTGCATTTTATGTAACACGATATGCATGTAGGGCGATAAGTAAAGACCTAGTTCTCCACAAATTACTGCGATAAATAAGATTAAACAAAATTAACACCCACACAAAAACGATATAGAAGTTGACACAAATTCGCACACATAATGTTGAATCTCTAGCCTGTAGAAACGACACTCTTATATTTTCTTGATATCGCCATGAATGGTTCGATAATTAGGTTAGAAGAATAAATAATTTTCTGCATCCTATTTATTTAATTTCGAGTGTTATTCGAAGATTACAATGTTTGCTTTCATGAAAAAATCACAAAGTTCAGGTCCATGAACAAATAACTTCGATTAAAGATTAGTTTCGATTATTTACTCTTGAATTTAGAGTTTTTGATGAACAAGCAAAGCAGCAGTTGCTCCAGAAGCTGCTCACTCAAGAGCTTCATAAAAAATATTCAAATCTTGGTTCCAACATCTATCAATGAATGTTGATGAGATGTAAGTTACATTTATTACAATAGGAGTCCCAGAACAGTGTCTTGTAGAACTCCCACAACACTTGTTCCGTGCAGAGGTCAATTTATATCCACGATCTTTGGAAATGAACACGACGTGAACATGCAGAATATCACGATATTAATTCATCGAATGGAATACCTCATAAATACAAGTTTTAATTTACAGTGTATGTCTTACAGCACGTCTTCAAACTGCGATCTAGATTATGTCTACACCAGTTTATACATCCTCTCTTCGGGAGATGCAAGAACTAGATTTGTAGTGGGATTCCCCAAGAATAATGAACATAACGGTTGAATTCGAGTGAAGCAGAAACGTTCACTTGGTAATAAAATCATGGAAATATTTCGTATAACTTTGATTTATTCGCCTTCTAAAAAAGATGAATTTTGTTGAAATATTTAAGGCTCCTTCTGAAGTAGCATACAATTTCCCTTCCTGTTCGTGAATATTGAGAATTCCTCGAAAAATATCGATGGCATGAGTATTTACGCATTATTCTTTCTCTTTAAAAAAAAAATCAATGATAACGTTCAATAGTCGTGAAACTCATTCAGCTTTTAAAGAGTCTTTGTACAAAACATCTTATCTTCAACCGACCATTCTTTCAATAATATATATTGTTATATTGTTCTACTCTACATATATTGTTCGGAAAGTCAACAATCACCTATGAATAAGCTGGCCGTTCATTTAAATATTACATTACCAAAAATTCGGTAATACTCCTAGGGTATTCGACAAGATGAGGTGTGTCTTACTTCTCTTCACCGTATACATTTACGAGTTGTACAGTTTTCCACAAGATGATGTCAGTAATAAGGGTGATTGTCCTTCAGAAGCCACAAGATGTACTTTCGGAGTTTATGGTAAGAACTAGGTTTTCCTTTAATGAAAATTCCTAACCTAACCTTACTCTCTGCTCCAGATTATGGAGTATCAACGAAAGACAGGGTTTTAATCGTGGACAAACACAACGAATACAGGCAGCAAATAGCAGAAAATTACGTGCCAAACCAGCCTAAAGGAGTGGATCTGATGAAACTGGTAAGTCCCTCAAGTGATCGTTGTTCGAATCTTAAACACCACAATTCTACTTCAGACTTACAATTCGGACTTGGCGTTTTTGGCCCAAAGAGTCGCGGACAAATGCCATTTTGGGTACAGCAAGATGAAGCAAGACGACGTTGCGATAGGGGAGAATTTGTTTATGACCATGGCTGGTTCGTATGAAGACAAGCCTAACTGGACTGAAGCCATTGAAAATTGGTGGTCTCAACACGATATGTATTTATACGGTGGTGCCATTGTGCCAGAGAATAGGCACTATGTGCAGGTAAACTTTTGGCATCATTCTTGTCTGAAAACTTCATCGATTCTTTCACAAATAATATCAGTAATGCCTTTAATGTCTTCCAGATGGTATGGGCCAAAACTCAGATGGTAGGATGCGGTTATGTTGCCTTTCCCTTGAAGTGTGGTCACTTCATATACTACCGATTTTACGTATGCAATTACGCTCCAGGGTGAGTGACAAATCTTATTTTAAAAAATTATAGAGGAATCATTCAATATGATCCTAATTTTCCAGAATTACTTTAACGGGAGACGTCACCTATCCATATAAGAATGAAAGTGGTTTAGCCAACACCCCTTGTTATGATCTTTGTAATTGATAATTTTATGATGTTTTTGTTGATATAATTTATTAAATAAATAATTGAAAATTAATGTGTCCTTATTCACTGCGGCATACTATGATTTATTGTGAGGTATCTACAGAGCTAATGTTTTATTTTCAATTTAGTATTGAAATTCTTGATCAATTTTGCCTCCTCCAACATGGCCTTGTTTCTGGTACTCACCTTCTTTCCATAGTACTGACGTTTTCTCAGTGATTGCAGCTTAAAAAAACAGAATTATGAGAAATAAAATTAGCAAGTTTAATCATGGAAGGAACAGCTCTTATTGGAAAGGTATTAAGGATTCGAAATGCTCTCATATTTTATATGAAAAATTTGTACATTTGGTACATTCTTCACCCGTGTGAAAGGTACTATTTCTCTTATGCTGGTACCTGAAGGTATTTTTTATATCGAGCCCGGGTAGCTCAGTCGGTAGAGCATTGGACTTTTAATCCAAGGGTCCAGGGTTCAAGTCCCTGCTCGGGCGAATACTTTTATTAAAATTGACCAATACTTCTGGTAGTACTTTCACCCTCGAAAAAATACCCTTTCCCTATAAGATCGTAAATATTTAGCCGAAGGCCCAGGATTTAAGTCCCTGATAATCAGGCGTCAATTTTTATAAAAAATTGCTGGGTAAGCAGTTCTGGTAGTACTTTCGTCTATGAAAAATATACCGATTCTCTCAGATCAGTATGCGAAATCAATATATTCCCTACTCGAGTACCATGTTTGGTGGAAATTGATGATACAAGTGGTACTTCTACCTGTGTGAAAGGTACTATTTTCCTCATACTAGTACCTGAAGTAGATCCTCATATCGAGCCCGGGTAGCTCAGTCGGTAGAGCATTGGACTTTTAATCCAAGGGTCCAGGGTTCAAGTCCCTGCTCGGGCGGTTTTTTTTAAGTCAACGTGAAGTACTTTTTTTGTTGACACCAATCTCAGAGGATATCCCTTTCCAAGTTTTTTCTACACATTTTCACCCTTCAATAAATACTCCTTTCAGGAGTTGTTTGTTCGGATTTTCAACAAAATGGTGGATGAATCCAAGAGAGATTTCTACCAACCTTCGGATTAGCTCCTATTCCCGAGCAGAGGCTACTTCCAGGCACAGAAGATGCTTTGGAGGTTGCATTCTTCTTACATTTCTCCTTGGTCAACTTCGTATTACTCAGACATTGTTCGGACACACTCAAAAAGTTCGATATAGTACCAGATTGACTTTTCAATTCAGTACCAGCACGTTTGAGTTCTTCCTCCGCTATGAACTTCTCGTAAAAACTGAAAGTTCCAACTGAATTAAATATCCGACCCCCAAAAAATAGTGATGAAGAATAATGGACGCACCTGGATTCATCTGATGAATACTCTTTGTTCTCGAAGAATTCCTCACATTTCCCTTGAGACACCGCACTGCTTTTTCTAGAGGAGGGGTCATAATGAGCTCTGGTAGTCTCAGATCCTGATCTCCTTCCAAAATCCCCTCCCCCAATGGCTGGATACTTAATTTTGTTGTAAAATAAGTTCAGGTAAGTTTTGTTCTCTTTTTTCTGCTTCAACGGAATCGGTTCTCTGTGCGCTGTTTTCCTCGCTTCATTCTTACTAATGCTGTCGCTTTTCTTCAAGGATTTCAATGTTGTCTTCGGCGTTTCCCTTTGGTAGAGGGGTATTATTTCAGACAAATTTTCCTGATCCTTTTCTTCGACCTCAACACCAAAAGCAAGCGGAATTTCTTCGTCGGAATCTTGAAAATCGCTGTAACACTCGCAAAAAGAGTCCTCCTCTAGAGAGTCGTAAAAACAATCATCCATTATGCGTTTGGCAAGAGCTGGAGGCGAGTAAAATTAACATTTTCAACAGACGACAGGGAAAATGTTCAATATTTGACATGAAGTGTCAAACTGATGTATAAATGAATTAGATTCCTCTCTGAATTACAAAGCACATTTGGATGACTTACGAATGAAGCTGAAAACGAGAAATAACATTCTACAGAAACTTTCTGGTACGTCATGGGGTGCTGACCCGACTACTCTTCGCACAGCAGCCCTTGCCCTGGTTTTTTCCACAGCTGAATATTGTTGCCCTGTTTGGCTCAATAGTGTTCATGTTCAGAAAATCGATGCACAGCTCAATTTTTCAATGAGAATAATTACTGGAACCATCCGATCTACACCTATCCAATGGCTACCAGTGCTATCAAATATAGTTCCTCCCCATATTCGAAGACAGTCTGCAACTTGGAATTCTTGGAATAAATTCAATTCATTTCCGGATTCTTTTCCGATACTTTCCTACGTTCCAGAAAATAGAATTCCAAGACTGAAATCTCGTAAACCTATTTGGTCGAATAACTTTCTGAATTCGAACTTCAACTACAACGAAATCTGGAAATCCGAATGGGATGTATATTCTTTATCTAATAAAGGTCTAATATCTGATCCATCAAATAAAGTTCCTGGTTTTAACCTTCCCAGGAGAATATGGTCCCTTCTTAATCGAATAAGAACAGGTCATGGTCGTACCAATAGCATGCTTTTCAAGTGGAATTCGGTTGATAGTCCTAATTGTGAATGTGGTGAATCAGAGGAAACAGTTGAACACCTAATTAATAATTGTTCGATTTATAAATTCCAAGAAGGCATTAGAGCCATACACAATATATCAAACTCATTTTTGCAATGGGTTGAAAATTTCAGATCAATTTGATGAGGTATAAATTGAATTCTCTTACTGTTCTGTCTTTTTTTATTTTCAGGTTCGAGTTTGTGTTTGGAAATCCTTCCTCCGAAGAGCCGTCCCGCTGATCGTGATGTCTTTCTATAAAGAATATTCAGATACAACAATTTTATTTTATTTTTTTTTTACGGGGAGACAGGTTTTTTCGGCTGAGGTTTTTTCTCCTGGCTCTATAGTATCTTTCCCCTGGCTCTATAGTATCGTATGATACTGGTGATGATAGTATCGTATGATACTATAGTATCATACGAAGAATGTTGTGGTACCCTGTTCCTTTTTTTACCTCAGCTTAGGTTCTTTTTGTTTCAACATTTATTGTATTATTTTAGCTCTCTTATTCAAAAGAATATATATATATATATATATATATATATATATATAAATGATAGTGGTATTGCATTCTTTGATGAAAATTCTTCATTTTTCTCATGGGAAGACAAGTAAATAACTCATGACATTCGGAAAAACTTCCTCGAAACATAGTTCAAACGGAAAAAATGTTCGCTGCTCTTTTGTAAGACGTGATATCGACCAAACGGAATCTGGAGTCGCCCCCCATGTTTTTCTTGCCTCTGCCGGAAAAACCATAGGCGCCCTACGTTATCGATCAGTTTTCCCTTCTCCCCAGGTCTCGCAATGCAGCTGGAAAATCAGTTCTGTAGTTGAAAGGTGGCTGGGAAATGACGGGTTGAGAGGCGTGCATCAAAAATCATGCCACGGTGTGACGTAGCGTGGAAAATTGTGGTCAGTGAGAGGGGTGCATGGTTCGGAAAATTATGAATATCGGATTGGTGCTAGAAGGAGGGGGGTCAGATTCGGAAATGGTGAGTTTTTCACGGTAAAGACTACTTGCAAATATCCTCGATCACAAAAAATATTTAGAAAACTGCAAAAATAAGAGAAATAAAAATGAGATGATCATCAACCTTTTGGATTTATATCCACTTATCATCTATTAGGATAAAATGGGACCGTTAAATACTTATCAAGACACTATTGCTTCTTGTGTACGTACTTAATTTCTTCTACTTTTGTTTCTTTCGAATTTCATGTTGAAAATTTCCCGAAATTCACATGAAGGATTAGTCCTGCCTATAAATTTTTCATTGATAATCTATTCGCAAAATTGAGAAGCATTCACACACCATTTATTCAAATCTCATAACTCATAAACTCAAAAAAAATTCAGCCATTTAGATTTCTACATCTATGTAGAGTTAAATTAAGTCCCTCGTTCTTATTCGAACTTGATTTCTGTTTAAATATATTATAATCTTTGATTCCCCTTCTTCGTTTCTCTCAATTGGAGAATTTGTATTCAGTTCTGGGTTTTATTGCAAGCAATTCAATGAAAAGTTAGACAACTTATAATACGTATAGAGCGAAAGACTGTTAATAGCATAACAATATCAACCGGAGTTTTATTTCTATTCCTCTACTCAATTTTTACCAATGATTCCAACAAAAACAATAAAAAACTATCCATTTGCATGACAAATAAGTCTAGAATGAAAGTACCTTTTCTAGAAAAATTTTATGAAAACCAACAGACTTTTGGCCCTTGCTTTGGTTTTTTCTGCTGCTGAATATTGTTGCCCTGTTTGGTTGAACAGTATTCATGTAAAAAAAATTGATGCCCAACTAAATTTTTCTATGAGAATTATTACTGGTACTATCAAGTCTACACCTACTCCTTGGTTACCAGTCCTCTCTAATATTGTCTCTCCCCATATTCGCAGAGAGACAACAGCTTTGAATTTTTGGAACAAATCAATTCCTTTCCAAATACATTTCCCATACTCACCTATATTCAAGATAATATGGTCCCCAGATTGTCTTTCAATCTTTCAAGATTTTCCTGATATTTAATATTTTGAGTAATTGTTTTTTCACGGGCGGGGTAAGGCTTTTTTTAGCTGAGATTTTTTCCCTTTCCACATTTAATCATACTGCAGACCTGTATGGTTTTCCTGTGTTGCAGCAACCTCCGCTATAGGTTCCTTTTTGTTTCAATATGTATTCTATTATTTTAGCTCTCTGAATCAAAAGAATATATAAATATTTGGTTATTTAAATTCATGCAGGTACCTTATATACCTTGTCATAACGCAACACATAAAATTTAACGCTGAAAATAAATGAAAAAACATTTGAGGGCAAGGGTTGTTGACTTAGAAAATGGGAGAGACAGAAAAATGAAAAAAAAACTCATTTCACCTACACTTATAAAATGATAATTTCTTTGAATTTTTTTATCGAAAAAAGGAAAAGCTAGGAGCCGTAAAAATCTTGTTCCTGTAATTTCTGATATCCAAAGCAGCCTTAAGGAAATGAGTCCGATTCGAAAATAAGGCAATTACCATTGATATATGTGACTTCCTAGTCGAGCAACTCGAAATAATCGAATTAACTAATAGTCTGGCAGTCCCAGGAGAAAAATTGATGATAAATGCGTCACAGGGAAAGTCTAAGGCCTGACGAACTACAAGATACTTAAGTCCAAGAGAAATGAAGCGGAGAAAGTACCCTGAAAATACTTGAGATATATAAAATTGCATTGAGATAGCAAGTGTGTCTTTGGACATGTTAGACGTCTTTCGAGGTTACCTATGTCAATTCAAGCAGAAGGTGAATAATTACAGCAATAAGTAGTCTAGGTGCTGGTTGCAACGGCCATCATGTGAAGAGTTCTTGAGGAACCATGATTATTTATTCATTGCAAAAGAAAGCAGGCGAATGTAACCATTAAGTATTCATGGAATCAATTATAATTTCTATTTACTCTGCAGATTCGTTTTATGGCGTTACTTTGCACCAAAAGTTTCCATAAGATGTAGGGTGAGTTATCATGCTTCAAGTGATCCTTTCACTTGATGATAAGTTATTGTTTTCCAAGCTCAAAATGTCTTTGCAAGCAAGACATTTCCCATATACGTTCGAGGAGATTTAAATCCTATGATCGGGATGGCCAAGGCATAGCACATAAACACCTGGAGAAAGTCCATATATCGTTCATCATATGAAACCAAAAACAAAACACTCATCAATCACCCTCCTAAAATGGCAATGACTATATTTATAATCATGGCTCAACTCCTTTGATATTCCTCATACTTATTTCCCTAAACTAACAAAATTGAAAACCCTTATGCACCAGTGAATTCTTGAACTGCCTATCAACCTATTTGATAGTAATTATGAGGAAAGCAATCAACGTTGGTAATTTGTTGATTATATTTGCATTTCACTCTGCTAAACGTTCGCTGATATATACAGTAGAAACCGAAAGAATGTTGAAAATTCTTATGGGTAAATTGACATCTATCTAATCGGTTGTACTCGGTGATATCTAGGCGCAAAAAAAGATGTGCAAACGACACCGCTGCTTATTCGTTACTATGTGCGAAGATTGGTGTGCTTGTAGAAAGCTGGTGTGCGATTGGAAACAGGTTAAAATAGAGCACGCCGGCAACATTTACACGTGAAATTGAAATTATTTTACAAGGAAAATGGATTTCGCACAAACTATGATAAATACAGGGTCCCATCCTTCACTGCCTTCCCAGAATTTTCATTGAAAAATTATTCAATCAATACAGATTGTAACAATACCTATATATATTCTTTTGATTCAGAGAGCTAAAATAATACAATACATATTGAAACAAAAAGCAGGGCCGCCGCCAGGGCCGGCAAACCGGGCAAATTGCCGAGGCGGCAAATTCTAGGGGCGGCCAAATCAGTTTCGTCATACTAGATTTTTTTTTCTTTGAAATCGAAAACCCGCCTGGTATTGAAAGTGAAAGCGAAAACACGACCAGACTCAGGGGCGGCTTTTTGAGCCTGGTCAACCAAATATATCACACCTGTACACAAATAACCAGATAAAAATGCAATTAAACCAAAAGCATTCTTCTCATAAATAAAAAAAAAAATCCCTGTTATTGTAAATTTCGCCAACGCCTCAGCATTCTCTAAGGAAATCGCCTGACTCTATGGGCCTTTTTGGATATGGAGGTTTCTAAACAGGTCTGGAACTATCAGGAAAACCACTGGGTGTATCACCGGTCGGGAACTATCAGAAAAAACAGTGAGTGTATCACTTATAGTCATTTCCTTGTCACCAGAGCGTTTCAAAGTAAACTCGAAAATGAAAAATGCAAAAAATTCATCATCGTTTCTCTCGAAAACTAGGGTAGATATTTTCGAGTTTTATATGAAAATGTACGTTTTCGAAGTCGCTTGATTGGATAAGAAGAAAACAGTCGCAGTTTTCCGGATTTTAAAAATTTTCACCTGCAAAATGAGAATTTTTGAAATTTTGGAAATTTCGATTCTGCATATCTCGACTTATTGGCTCCGGATTGATATGGGGTTTGCAGACTGGTGATCAGCGATGAGGACACTTTCCCCCTAGCACAAAAAATCGCAATCGAAAATTTCGAAATTTTGGCCGAAAAATTCCAAAGGGGTAGACCCCCCCAAAAACGCTATATTTTGCATTCTCTAAGGAAATCGCCTGACTCTATGGGCCTTTTTGGACATGGAGGTTTTAAAACCGGTTGGGAACTATCAGAAAAAACACTGAGTGTATCACTTATAGTCATTTCCTTGTCACCAGAGCGTTTCAAAGTAAACTCGAAAATGAAAAATGCAAAAAATTCATCATCGTTTCTCTCGAAAACTAGGGTAGATATTCTCGAGTTTTATATGAAAATGTAGGTTTTCGAAGTCGTTTGATTAGATAATAAGAAAAAAGTCGCAGTTTTCCGAATTTTAAAATTTTTCACCTGCGAAATGAGAATTTTTGAAATTTTGGAAATTTCGATTCTGCATATCTCGACTTATTGGCTCCGGATTGAGATGGGGTTTGCAGACTGGTGATCAGCGATGAGGACACTTTCTCCCTAGCACAAAAAATCGCAATCGAAAATTTCGAAATTTTGGCCGAAAAAATCCAAAGGGGTAGACCCCCCCAAAAATGGTATATTTTGCATTCTGTAACGAAATCGCCTGACTCTATGGGCCTTTTTGGATATGGAGGTTTTTAAACCGGTCGGGAACTATCAGAAAAAACACCGTGTGTATCACTTATAGTCATTTCCTTGTCACCAGAGCGTTTCAAAGTAAACTCGAAAATGAAAAATGCAAAAAATTCATCATCGTTTCTCTCGAAAACTAGGGTAGATATTCTCGAGTTTTATATGAAAATGTAGGTTTTCGAAGTCGTTTGATTGGATAATAAGAAAAAAGTCGCAGTTTTCCGAATTTTAAAATTTTTCACCTGCGAAATGAGAATTTTTGAAATTTTGGAAATTTCGATTCTGCATATCTCGACTTATTGGCTCCGGATTGAGATGGGGTTTGCAGACTGGTGATCAGCGATGAGGACACTTTCTCCCTAGCACAAAAAATCGCAATCGAAAATTTCGAAATTTTGGCCGAAAAAATCCAAAGGGGTAGACCCCCCCAAAAACGGTATATTTTGCATTCTCTAAGGAAATCGCCTGACTCTATGGGCCTTTTTGGATATGGAGGTTTTTAAACCGGTCGGGAACTATCAGAAAAAACACCGTGTGTATCACTTATAGTCATTTCCTTGTCACCAGAGCGTTTCAAAGTAAACTCGAAAATGAAAAATGCAAAAAATTCATCATCGTTTCTCTCGAAAACTAGGGTAGATATTCTCGAGTTTTATATAAAATTGTGGGTTTTCGAAGTCGCTTGATTGGATAATAAGAAAAAAAGTCGCAGTTTTCCGAATTTTAAAATTTTTCACCTGCGAAATGAGAATTTTTGAAATTTTGGAAATGTCGATTCTGCATATCTCGACTTATTGGCTCCGGATTGAGATGGGGTTTGCAGACTGGTGATCAGCGATGAGGACACTTCCTCCCTAGCACATAAAAACGCAATCGAAAATTTCGAAATTTTGGCCGAAAAAATCCAAAGGGGTAGACCCCCCAAAAACGCTATATTTTGCATTCTCTAAGGAAATCGCCTGACTCAATGGGCCTTTTTGGATATGGAGGTTTTAAAACCGGTCGGGAACTATCAGAAAAAACAGTGAGTGTATCACTTATAGTCATTTCCTTGTCACCAGAGCGTTTCAAAGTAAACTCGAAAATGAAAAATGCAAAAAATTCATCATCGTTTCTCTCGAAAACTAGGGTAGATATTCTCGAGTTTTATAGAAAATTGTGGTATTTCGAAGTCGCTTGATTGGATAATAAGAAAAAAGTCGCAGTTTTCCGAATTTAAAAAATTTTCACCTGCAAAATGAGAATTTTTGAAATTTTGGAAATTTCGATTCTGCATATCTCGACTTATCGGCTCCGGATTGAGATGGGGTTTGCAGACTGGTGATCAGCGATGAGGACACTTTCCCCCTAGCACAAAAAATCGCAATCGAAAATTTCGAAATTTTGGCCGAAAAAATCCAAAGGGGTAGACCCCCCCAAAAACGGTATATTTTGCATTCTCTAACGAAATCGCCTGACTCTATGGGCCTTTTTGGATATGGAGGTTTTTAAACCGGTCGGGAACTATCAGCAAAAACACCGTGTGTATCACTTATAGTCATTTCCTTGTCACCAGAGCGTTTCAAAGTAAACTCGAAAATGAAAAATGCAAAAAATTCATCATCGTTTCTCTCGAAAACTAGGGTAGATATTCTCGAGTTTTATATGAAAATGTAGGTTTTCGAAGTCGTTTGATTGGATAATAAGAAAAAAGTCGCAGTTTTCCGAATTTTAAAATTTTTCACCTGCGAAATGAGAATTTTTGAAATTTTGGAAATTTCGATTCTGCATATCTCGACTTATGGGCTCCGGATTGAGATGGGGTTTGCAGACTGGTGATCAGCGATGAGGACACTTTCTCCCTAGCACAAAAAATCGCAATCGAAAATTTCGAAATTTTGGCCGAAAAAATCCAAAGGGGTAGACCCCCCAAAAAACGGTATATTTTGCATTCTCTAACAAAATCGCCTGACTCTATGGGCCTTTTTGGATATGGAGGTTTTAAAACCGGTCGGGAACTATCAGAAAAAACAGTGAGTGTATCACTTATAGTCATTTCCTTGTCACCAGAGCGTTTCAAAGTAAACTCGAAAATGAAAAATGCAAAAAATTCATCATCGTTTCTCTCGAAAACTAGGGTAGATATTCTCGAGTTTTATATGAAAATGTAGGTTTTCGAAGTCGTTTGATTGGATAATAAGAAAAAAGTCGCAGTTTTCCGAATTTTAAAATTTTTCACCTGCGAAATGAGAATTTTTGAAATTTTGGAAATGTCGATTCTGCATATCTCGACTTATTGGCTCCGGATTGAGATGGGGTTTGCAGACTGGTGTTCAGCGATGAGGACACTTTCTCCCTAGCACAAAAAATCGCAATCGAAAATTTCGAAATTTTGGCC
Organism: Hippodamia convergens; assembly: GCA_038502775.1. NCBI lineage: Eukaryota > Metazoa > Arthropoda > Insecta > Coleoptera > Coccinellidae > Hippodamia > Hippodamia convergens. The sequence goes on from CM076607.1 coordinate 102,939,585, forward strand.
GAAAAAATCCAAAGGGGTAGACCCCCCCAAAAACGCTATATTTTGCATTCTCTAAGGAAATCGCCTGACTCTATGGGCCTTTTTGGATATGAAGGTTTTAAAACCGGTCGGGAACTATCAGAAAAAACACTGAGTGTATCACTTTTAGTCATTTCCTTGTCACCAGAGCGTTTCGAAGTAAACTCGAAAATGAAAAACGCAAAAAATTCATCATCGTTTCTCTCGAAAAGCAGGGTAGATATTCTCGAGTTTCATATGAAAATGTAGGTTTTCGAAGTTGCTTGATTGGATAATAAGAAAAAAGTCGCAGTTTTCCGAATTTAAAAAATTTTCACCTGCAAAATGAGAATTTTTGAAATTTTGGAAATTTCGATTCTGCATATCTCGACTTATTGGCTCCGGATTGAGATGGGGTTTGCAGACTGGTAATCAGCGATGAGGACACTTTCTCCCTAGCACAAAAAATCGCAATCGAAAATTTCGAAATTTTGGCCGAAAAAATCCAAAGGGGTAGACCCCCCCAAAAACGCTATATTTTGCATTCTCTAAGGAAATCGCCTGACTCTATGGGCCTTTTTGGATATGGAGGTTTTGTAACCGGTCGGGAACTATCAGAAAAAACACTGAGTGTATCACTTATAGTCATTTCCTTGTCACCAGAGCGTTTCAAAGTAAACTCGAAAATGAAAAATGCAAAAAATTCATCATCGTTTCTCTCGAAAACTAGGATAGATATTCTCGAGTTTTATATGAATATGTAGGTTTTCGAAGTCGCTTGATTGGATAATGAGAAAAAAGTCGCAGTTTTCCGAATTTAAAAAAATTTCCCCCTGCAAAATGAGAATTTTTGAAATTCTGGAAATTTCGATTCTGCATATCTCGACTAATTGGCTCCGGATTGAGATGAAGTTTGCATACTGGTGATCAGCGATGAGGACACTTTCCCCCTAGCACAAAAAATCGCAATCGAAAATTTCGAAATTTTGGCCGAAAAAATCCAAAGGGGTAGACCCCCCCAAAAACGGTATATTTTGCATTCTCTAACGAAATCGCCTGACTCTATGGGCCTTTTTGTATATGGAGGTTTTCGAACCGGTCGGGAACTAACAGAAAAAACACTGAGTGTATCACTTATAGTCATTTCCTTGTCACCAGAGCGTTTCAAAGTAAACTCGAAAATGAAAAATGCAAAAAATTCATCATCGTTTCTCTCGAAAACTAGGGTAGATATTCTCGAGTTTTATATAAAATTGTGGGTTTTCGAAGTCGCTTGATTGGATAATAAGAAAAAAGTCGCAGTTTTCCGAATTTCAAAATTTTTCACCTGCGAAATGAGAATTTTTGAAATTTTGGAAATGTCGATTCTGCATATCTCGACTTATTGGCTCCGGATTGAGATGGGGTTTGCAGACTGGTGTTCAGCGATGAGGACACTTTCTCCCTAGCACAAAAAATCGCAATCGAAAATTTCGAAATTTTGGCCGAAAAAATCCAAAGGGGTAGACCCCCCCAAAAACGGTATATTTTGCATTCTCTAAGGAAATCGCCTGACTCTATGGGCCTTTTTGGATATGGAGGTTTTTAAACCGGTCGGGAACTATCAGAAAAAACACCGTGTGTATCACTTATAGTCATTTCCTTGTCACCAGAGCGTTTCAAAGTAAACTCGAAAATGAAAAATGCAAAAAATTCATCATCGTTTCTCTCGAAAACTAGGGTAGATATTCTCGAGTTTTATATAAAATTGTGGGTTTTCGAAGTCGCTTGATTGGATAATAAGAAAAAAGTCGCAGTTTTCCGAATTTTAAAATTTTTCACCTGCGAAATGAGAATTTTTGAAATTTTGGAAACTTCGATTCTGCATATCTCGACTTATGGGCTCCGGATTGAGATGGGGTTTTCAGACTGGTGATCAGCGATGAGGACACTTTCTCCCTAGCACAAAAAATCGCAATCGAAAATTTCGAAATTTTGGCCGAAAAAATCCAAAGGGGTAGACCCCCCCAAAAACGGTATATTTTGCATTCTCTAACAAAATCGCCTGACTCTATGGGCCTTTTTGGATATGGAGGTTTTAAAACCGGTCGGGAACTATCAGAAAAAACAGTGAGTGTATCACTTATAGTCATTTCCTTGTCACCAGAGCGTTTCAAAGTAAACTCGAAAATGAAAAATGCAAAAAATTCATCATCGTTTCTCTCGAAAACTAGGGTAGATATTCTCGAGTTTTATATAAAATTGTGGTATTTCGAAGTCGCTTGATTGGATAATGAGAAAAAAGTCGCAGTTTTCCGAATTTAAAAAATTTTCACCTGCAAAATGAGAATTTTTGAAATTTTGGAAATTTCGATTCTGCATATCTCGACTTATCGGCTCCGGATTGAGATGGGGTTTGCAGACTGGTGATCAGCGATGAGGACACTTTCTCCCTAGCACAAAAAATCGCAATCGAAAATTTCGAAATTTTGGCCGAAAAAATCCAAAGGGGTAGACCCCCCCAAAAACGGTATATTTTGCATTCTCTAACGAAATCGCCTGACTCTATGGGCCTTTTTGGATATGGAGGTTTTTAAACCGGTCGGGAACTATCAGCAAAAACACCGTGTGTATCACTTATAGTCATTTCCTTGTCACCAGAGCGTTTCAAAGTAAACTCGAAAATGAAAAATGCAAAAAATTCATCATCGTTTCTCTCGAAAACTAGGGTGAATATTTTCGAGTTTTGTATGAAAATGTACGTTTTCGAAGTTGCTTGATTGGATCAGCAGAAAAAAGTCGCAGTTTTCCGGATTTTAAAAATTTTCACCTGCAAAATGAGAATTTTTGAAATTTTGGAAATTTCGATTCTGCATATCTCGACTAATTGGCTCCGGATTGAGATGGGGTTTGCAGACTGGTGATCAGCGATGAGGACACTTTCTCCCTAGCACAAAAAATCGCAATCGAAAATTTCGAAATTTTGGCCGAAAAAATCCAAAGGGGTAGACGCCCCCAAAAACGCTATATTTTGCATTCTCTAAGGAAATCGTCTGACTCTATGGGCCTTTTTGTATATGGAGGTTTTCGAACCGGTCGGGAACTAACAGAAAAAACACTGAGTGTATCACTTATAGTCATTTCCTTGTCACCAGAGCGTTTCAAAGTAAACTCGAAAATGAAAAATGCAAAAAATTCATCATCGTTTCTCTCGAAAAGTAGCGTAGATATTCTCGAGTTTTATATAAAATTGTGGGTTTTCGAAGTCGCTTGATTGGATAATAAGAAAAAAGTCGCAGTTTTCCGAATTTTAAAATTTTTCACCTGCGAAATGAGAATTTTTGAAATTTTGGAAATTTCGATTCTGCATATCTCGACTTATTGGCTCCGGATTGAGATGGGGTTTGCAGACTGGTGATCAGCGATGAGGACACTTTCTCCCTAGCACATAAAAACGCAATCGAAAATTTCGAAATTTTGGCCGAAAAAATCCAAAGGGGTAGACCCCCCAAAAACGCTATATTTTGCATTCTCTAAGGAAATTGCCTGACTCTATGGGCCTTTTTGGATATGGAGGTTTTAAAACCGGTCGGGAACTATCAGCAAAAACACCGTGTGTATCACTTATAGTCATTTCCTTGTCACCAGAGCGTTTCAAAGTAAACTCGAAAATGAAAAATGCAAAAAATTCATCATCGTTTCTCTCGAAAACTAGGGTGAATATTTTCGAGTTTTGTATGAAAATGTACGTTTTCGAAGTTGCTTGATTGGATCAGCAGAAAAAAGTCGCAGTTTTCCGGATTTTAAAAATTTTCACCTGCAAAATGAGAATTTTTGAAATTTTGGAAATTTCGATTCTGCATATCTCGACTAATTGGCTCCGGATTGAGATGGGGTTTGCAGACTGGTGATCAGCGATGAGGGCACTTTCTCCCTAGCACAAAAAATCGCAATCGAAAATTTCGAAATTTTGGCCGAAAAAATCCAAAGGGGTAGACGCCCCCAAAAACGCTATATTTTGCATTCTCTAAGGAAATCGTCTGACTCTATGGGCCTTTTTGTATATGGAGGTTTTCGAACCGGTCGGGAACTAACAGAAAAAACACTGAGTGTATCACTTATAGTCATTTCCTTGTCACCAGAGCGTTTCAAAGTAAACTCGAAAATGAAAAATGCAAAAAATTCATCATCGTTTCTCTCGAAAAGTAGCGTAGATATTCTCGAGTTTTATATAAAATTGTGGGTTTTCGAAGTCGCTTGATTGGATAATAAGAAAAAAGTCGCAGTTTTCCGAATTTTAAAATTTTTCACCTGCGAAATGAGAATTTTTGAAATTTTGGAAATTTCGATTCTGCATATCTCGACTTATTGGCTCCGGATTGAGATGGGGTTTGCAGACTGGTGATCAGCGATGAGGACACTTCCTCCCTAGCACATAAAAACGCAATCGAAAATTTCGAAATTTTGGCCGAAAAAATCCAAAGGGGTAGACCCCCCCAAAAACGCTATATTTTGCATTCTCTAAGGAAATTGCCTGACTCTATGGGCCTTTTTGGATATGGAGGTTTTAAAACCGGTCGGGAACTATCAGAAAAAAACAGTGAGTGTATCACTTATAGTCATTTCCTTGTCACCAGAGCGTTTCAAAGTAAACTCGAAAATGAAAAATGCAAAAAATTCATCATCGTTTCTCTCGAAAACTAGGGTAGATATTCTCGAGTTTTATATAAAATTGTGGTATTTCGAAGTCGCTTGATTGGATAATAAGAAAAAAATCGCAGTTTTCCGAATTTAAAAAATTTTCACCTGCAAAATGAGAATTTTTGAAATTTTGGAAATTTCGATTCTGCATATCTCGACTTATCGGCTCCGGATTGAGATGGGGTTTGCAGACTGGTGATCAGCGATGAGGACACTTTCTCCCTAGCACAAAAAATCGCAATCAAAAATTCCGAAATTTTGGCCGAAAAAATCCAAAGGGGTAGACCCCCCCAAAAACGCTATATTTTGCATTCTCTAAGGAAATCGCCTGACTCTATGGGCCTTTTTGGATATGGAGGTTTTCACACCGGTCGGGAACTATCAGAAAAAACAGTGAGTGTATCACTTATAGTCATTTCCTTGTCACCAGAGCGTTTCAAAGTAAACTCGAAAATGAAAAATGCAAAAAATTCATCATCGTTTCTCTCGAAAACTAGGGTAGATATTCTCGAGTTTTATATGAAAATGTATGTTTTCGAAGTCGTTTGATTGGATAATAAGAAAAAAGTCGCAGTTTTCCGAATTTTAAAATTTTTCGCCTGCGGAATGAGAATTTTTGAAATTTTGGAAATTTCGATTCTGCATATCTCGACTTATTGGCTCCGGATTGAGATGGGGTTTGCAGACTGGTGATCAGCGATGAGGACACTTTCTCCCTAGCACAAAAAATCGCAATCAAAAATTCCGAAATTTTGGCCGAAAAAATCCAAAGGGGTAGACCCCCCCAAAAACGCTATATTTTGCATTCTCTAAGGAAATCGCCTGACTCTATGGGCCTTTTTGGATATGAAGGTTTTAAAACCGGTCGGGAACTATCAGAAAAAACACTGAGTGTATCACTTTCAGTCATTTCCTTGTCACCAGAGCGTTTCGAAGTAAACTCGAAAATGAAAAACGCAAAAAATTCATCATCGTTTCTCTCGAAAAGCAGGGTAGATATTCTCGAGTTTCATATGAAAATGTAGGTTTTCGAAGTTGCTTGATTGGATAATAAGAAAAAAGTCGCAGTTTTCCGAATTTAAAAAATTTTCACCTGCAAAATGAGAATTTTTGAAATTTTGGAAATTTCGATTCTGCATATCTCGACTTATTGGCTCCGGATTGAGATGGGGTTTGCAGACTGGTAATCAGCGATGAGGACACTTTCTCCCTAGCACAAAAAATCGCAATCGAAAATTTCGAAATTTTGGCCGAAAAAATCCAAAGGGGTAGACCCCCCAAAAACGCTATATTTTGCATTCTCTAAGGAAATCGCCTGACTCTATGGGCCTTTTTGGATATGGAGGTTTTGTAACCGGTCGGGAACTATCAGAAAAAACACTGAGTGTATCACTTATAGTCATTTCCTTGTCACCAGAGCGTTTCAAAGTAAACTCGAAAATGAAAAATGCAAAAAATTCATCATCGTTTCTCTCGAAAACTAGGATAGATATTCTCGAGTTTTATATGAATATGTAGGTTTTCGAAGTCGCTTGATTGGATAATGAGAAAAAAGTCGCAGTTTTCCGAATTTAAAAAAATTTCCCCCTGCAAAATGAGAATTTTTGAAATTCTGGAAATTTCGATTCTGCATATCTCGACTAATTGGCTCCGGATTGAGATGAAGTTTGCATACTGGTGATCAGCGATGAGGACACTTTCCCCCTAGCACAAAAAATCGCAATCGAAAATTTCGAAATTTTGGCCGAAAAAATCCAAAGGGGTAGACCCCCCCAAAAACGGTATATTTTGCATTCTCTAACGAAATCGCCTGACTCTATGGGCCTTTTTGTATATGGAGGTTTTCGAACCGGTCGGGAACTAACAGAAAAAACACTGAGTGTATCACTTATAGTCATTTCCTTGTCACCAGAGCGTTTCAAAGTAAACTCGAAAATGAAAAATGCAAAAAATTCATCATCGTTTCTCTCGAAAACTAGGGTAGATATTCTCGAGTTTTATATAAAATTGTGGGTTTTCGAAGTCGCTTGATTGGATAATAAGAAAAAAGTCGCAGTTTTCCGAATTTCAAAATTTTCACCTGCGAAATGAGAATTTTTGAAATTTTGGAAATGTCGATTCTGCATATCTCGACTTATTGGCTCCGGATTGAGATGGGGTTTGCAGACTGGTGTTCAGCGATGAGGACACTTTCTCCCTAGCACAAAAAATCGCAATCGAAAATCTCGAAATTTTGGCCGAAAAAATCCAAAGGGGTAGACCCCCCCAAAAACGGTATATTTTGCATTCTCTAAGGAAATCGCCTGACTCTATGGGCCTTTTTGGATATGGAGGTTTTTAAACCGGTCGGGAACTATCAGAAAAAACACCGTGTGTATCACTTATAGTCATTTCCTTGTCACCAGAGCGTTTCAAAGTAAACTCGAAAATGAAAAATGCAAAAAATTCATCATCGTTTCTCTCGAAAACTAGGGTAGATATTCTCGAGTTTTATATAAAATTGTGGGTTTTCGAAGTCGCTTGATTGGATAATAAGAAAAAAGTCGCAGTTTTCCGAATTTCAAAATTTTTCACCTGCGAAATGAGAATTTTTGAAATTTTGGAAATGTCGATTCTGCATATCTCGACTTATTGGCTCCGGATTGAGATGGGGTTTGCAGACTGGTGATCAGCGATGAGGACACTTCTCCCTAGCACATAAAAACGCAATCGAAAATTTCGAAATTTTGGCCGAAAAAATCCAAAGGGGTAGACCCCCCCAAAAACGGTATATTTTGCATTCTCTAACGAAATCGCCTGACTCTATGGGCCTTTTTGGATATGGAGGTTTTTAAACCGGTCGGGAACTATCAGCAAAAACACCGTGTGTATCACTTATAGTCATTTCCTTGTCACCAGAGCGTTTCAAAGTAAACTCGAAAATGAAAAATGCAAAAAATTCATCATCGTTTCTCTCGAAAACTAGGGTAGATATTCTCGAGTTTTATATGAAAATGTAGGTTTTCGAAGTCGTTTGATTGGATAATAAGAAAAAAGTCGCAGTTTTCCGAATTTTAAAATTTTCCACCTGCGAAATGAGAATTTTTGAAATTTTGGAAATTTCGATTCTGCATATCTCGACTTATGGGCTCCGGATTGAGATGGGGTTTTCAGACTGGTGATCAGCGATGAGGACACTTTCTCCCTAGCACAAAAAATCGCAATCGAAAATTTCGAAATTTTGGCCGAAAAAATCCAAAGGGGTAGACCCCCCCAAAAACGGTATATTTTGCATTCTCTAACAAAATCGCCTGACTCTATGGGCCTTTTTGGATATGGAGGTTTTAAAACCGGTCGGGAACTATCAGAAAAAACAGTGAGTGTATCACTTATAGTCATTTCCTTGTCACCAGAGCGTTTCAAAGTAAACTCGAAAATGAAAAATGCAAAAAATTCATCATCGTTTCTCTCGAAAACTAGGGTAGATATTCTCGAGTTTTATATAAAATTGTGGTATTTCGAAGTCGCTTGATTGGATAATGAGAAAAAAGTCGCAGTTTTCCGAATTTAAAAAATTTTCACCTGCAAAATGAGAATTTTTGAAATTTTGGAAATTTCGATTCTGCATATCTCGACTTATCGGCTCCGGATTGAGATGGGGTTTGCAGACTGGTGATCAGCGATGAGGACACTTTCTCCCTAGCACAAAAAATCGCAATCGAAAATTTCGAAATTTTGGCCGAAAAAATCCAAAGGGGTAGACCCCCCAAAAACGGTATATTTTGCATTCTCTAACGAAATCGCCTGACTCTATGGGCCTTTTTGGATATGGAGGTTTTTAAACCGGTCGGGAACTATCAGCAAAAACACCGTGTGTATCACTTATAGTCATTTCCTTGTCACCAGAGCGTTTCAAAGTAAACTCGAAAATGAAAAATGCAAAAAATTCATCATCGTTTCTCTCGAAAACTAGGGTAGATATTCTCGAGTTTTATATAAAATTGTGGTATTTCGAAGTCGCTTGATTGGATAATAAGAAAAAAGTCGCAGTTTTCCGAATTTAAAAAATTTTCACTTGCAAAATGAGAATTTTTGAAATTTTGGAAATTTCGATTCTGCATATCTCGACTTATCGGCTCCGGATTGAGATGAGGTTTGCAGACTGGTGATCAGCGATGAGGACACTTTCCCCCTAGCACAAAAAATCGCAATCGAAAATTTCGAAATTTTGGCCGAAAAAATCCAAAGGGGTAGACCCCCCCAAAAACGGTATATTTTGCATTCTCTAACGAAATCGCCTGACTCTATGGGCCTTTTTGGATATGGAGGTTTTTAAACCGGTCGGGAACTATCAGCAAAAACACCGTGTGTATCACTTATAGTCATTTCCTTGTCACCAGAGCGTTTCAAAGTAAACTCGAAAATGAAAAATGCAAAAAATTCATCATCGTTTCTCTCGAAAACTAGGGTGAATATTTTCGAGTTTTGTATGAAAATGTACGTTTTCGAAGTTGCTTGATTGGATCAGCAGAAAAAAGTCGCAGTTTTCCGGATTTTAAAAATTTTCACCTGCAAAATGAGAATTTTTGAAATTTTGGAAATTTCGATTCTGCATATCTCGACTAATTGGCTCCGGATTGAGATGGGGTTTGCAGACTGGTGATCAGCGATGAGGACACTTTCTCCCTAGCACAAAAAATCGCAATCGAAAATTTCGAAATTTTGGCCGAAAAAATCCAAAGGGGTAGACGCCCCCAAAAACGCTATATTTTGCATTCTCTAAGGAAATCGTCTGACTCTATGGGCCTTTTTGTATATGGAGGTTTTCGAACCGGTCGGGAACTAACAGAAAAAACACTGAGTGTATCACTTATAGTCATTTCCTTGTCACCAGAGCGTTTCAAAGTAAACTCGAAAATGAAAAATGCAAAAAATTCATCATCGTTTCTCTCGAAAAGTAGCGTAGATATTCTCGAGTTTTATATAAAATTGTGGGTTTTCGAAGTCGCTTGATTGGATAATAAGAAAAAAGTCGCAGTTTTCCGAATTTTAAAATTTTTCACCTGCGAAATGAGAATTTTTGAAATTTTGGAAATTTCGATTCTGCATATCTCGACTTATTGGCTCCGGATTGAGATGGGGTTTGCAGACTGGTGATCAGCGATGAGGACACTTTCTCCCTAGCACATAAAAACGCAATCGAAAATTTCGAAATTTTGGCCAAAAAAATCCAAAGGGGTAGACCCCCCCAAAAACGCTATATTTTGCATTCTCTAAGGAAATTGCCTGACTCTATGGGCCTTTTTGGATATGGAGGTTTTAAAACCGGTCGGGAACTATCAGAAAAAACAGTGAGTGTATCACTTATAGTCATTTCCTTGTCACCAGAGCGTTTCAAAGTAAACTCGAAAATGAAAAATGCAAAAAATTCATCATCGTTTCTCTCGAAAACTAGGGTAGATATTCTCGAGTTTTATATAAAATTGTGGTATTTCGAAGTCGCTTGATTGGATAATAAGAAAAAAATCGCAGTTTTCCGAATTTAAAAATTTTCACCTGCAAAATGAGAATTTTTGAAATTTTGGAAATTTCGATTCTGCATATCTCGACTTATCGGCTCCGGATTGAGATGGGGTTTGCAGACTGGTGATCAGCGATGAGGACACTTTCTCCCTAGCACAAAAAATCGCAATCAAAAATTCCGAAATTTTGGCCGAAAAAATCCAAAGGGGTAGACCCCCCCAAAAACGCTATATTTTGCATTCTCTAAGGAAATCGCCTGACTCTATGGGCCTTTTTGGATATGGAGGTTTTCACACCGGTCGGGAACTATCAGAAAAAACAGTGAGTGTATCACTTATAGTCATTTCCTTGTCACCAGAGCGTTTCAAAGTAAACTCGAAAATGAAAAATGCAAAAAATTCATCATCGTTTCTCTCGAAAACTAGGGTAGATATTCTCGAGTTTTATATGAAAATGTATGTTTTCGAAGTCGTTTGATTGGATAATAAGAAAAAAGTCGCAGTTTTCCGAATTTTAAAATTTTTCGCCTGCGGAATGAGAATTTTTGAAATTTTGGAAATTTCGATTCTGCATATCTCGACTTATTGGCTCCGGATTGAGATGGGGTTTGCAGACTGGTGATCAGCGATGAGGACACTTTCTCCCTAGCACAAAAAATCGCAATCAAAAATTCCGAAATTTTGGCCGAAAAAATCCAAAGGGGTAGACCCCCCAAAAACGCTATATTTTGCATTCTCTAAGGAAATCGCCTGACTCTATGGGCCTTTTTGGATATGAAGGTTTTAAAACCGGTCGGGAACTATCAGAAAAAACACTGAGTGTATCACTTTTAGTCATTTCCTTGTCACCAGAGCGTTTCGAAGTAAACTCGAAAATGAAAAACGCAAAAAATTCATCATCGTTTCTCTCGAAAAGCAGGGTAGATATTCTCGAGTTTCATATGAAAATGTAGGTTTTCGAAGTTGCTTGATTGGATAATAAGAAAAAAGTCGCAGTTTTCCGAATTTAAAAAATTTTCACCTGCAAAATGAGAATTTTTGAAATTTTGGAAATTTCGATTCTGCATATCTCGACTTATTGGCTCCGGATTGAGATGGGGTTTGCAGACTGGTAATCAGCGATGAGGACACTTTCTCCCTAGCACAAAAAATCGCAATCGAAAATTTCGAAATTTTGGCCGAAAAAATCCAAAGGGGTAGACCCCCCAAAAACGCTATATTTTGCATTCTCTAAGGAAATCGCCTGACTCTATGGGCCTTTTTGGATATGGAGGTTTTGTAACCGGTCGGGAACTATCAGAAAAAACACTGAGTGTATCACTTATAGTCATTTCCTTGTCACCAGAGCGTTTCAAAGTAAACTCGAAAATGAAAAATGCAAAAAATTCATCATCGTTTCTCTCGAAAACTAGGATAGATATTCTCGAGTTTTATATGAATATGTAGGTTTTCGAAGTCGCTTGATTGGATAATGAGAAAAAAGTCGCAGTTTTCCGAATTTAAAAAAATTTCCCCCTGCAAAATGAGAATTTTTGAAATTCTGGAAATTTCGATTCTGCATATCTCGACTAATTGGCTCCGGATTGAGATGAAGTTTGCATACTGGTGATCAGCGATGAGGACACTTTCCCCCTAGCACAAAAAATCGCAATCGAAAATTTCGAAATTTTGGCCGAAAAAATCCAAAGGGGTAGACCCCCCCAAAAACGCTATATTTTGCATTCTCTAAGGAAATCGCCTGACTCTATGGGCCTTTTTGGATATGGAGGTTTTGTAACCGGTCGGGAACTATCAGAAAAAACACTGAGTGTATCACTTATAGTCATTTCCTTGTCACCAGAGCGTTTCAAAGTAAACTCGAAAATGAAAAATGCAAAAAATTCATCATCGTTTCTCTCGAAAACTAGGATAGATATTCTCGAGTTTTATATGAATATGTAGGTTTTCGAAGTCGCTTGATTGGATAATGAGAAAAAAGTCGCAGTTTTCCGAATTTAAAAAAATTTCCCCTGCAAAATGAGAATTTTTGAAATTCTGGAAATTTCGATTCTGCATATCTCGACTAATTGGCTCCGGATTGAGATGAAGTTTGCATACTGGTGATCAGCGATGAGGACACTTTTCGCCTAGCACAAAAAATCGCAATCGAAAATTTCGAAATTTTGGCCGAAAAAATCCAAAGGGGTAGACCCCCCAGAAACGCTATATTTTGCATTCTCTGAGGAAATCGCCTGACTCTATGGGCCTTTTTGGATATGGAGGTTTTCAAACCGGTCGGGAACTATCAGAAAAAACACACAGTCCTCAGTGTCGTGTGTCGTCACAATAATCAATATTTTTGCAAAACTATATAGTGCTACATAATAGAATTCTTTGATCTATCTTCGCAGTTGTGATTTTCGAACTGAATTACCCTACAAAATTGAGGGTGAGTTCTATAATTCGGAATTTTTTTTAACGTCGGATTTCACATTCAAACGATAATAAGTATAAAGCGCTCTCTGCTCATTAACAGTGATGTAGGTGATTTTTTTTGAGTCTTTCATCGATCGCCTCAGATACGCATATTATTCATAAAGCCATATAGCGTCGTTTCAATAATTCGAAAAGGCGCCTCTAAATGAGTTGGAAATATGCCTCGCCGAAATTCGAGGCAAATTAGTATTCTTGAATTATTGAATAATGGTAATAGTAAAAGAATATATCAATACTAATATAATAATCATTATTAGATACAGGTGAATACTTAAGATTTATATTGACCTTTTTTCATTTACTTAATCAGATGTTAGAGTTCAAGAACATGGCATCATGGCAACAGGTAATATATGTTATAAGGTCAAATCGCAGAACGAAAACAGTAACAATAATATGTACCTTATTCTGATCCGGATATCATTGTCTAGAATTCTCCTTACACACCATAACTGTGTTGCCTTGGAATGAAGATTTAGTAATAATCAAAATCCAATGCGCTCAAATTTTTTTTCTTCAACATGAGTTCATGTTGCGATGGCCGGTATATATTATGTTTCTTTTTGTTATTTTTTATTCAATCTATTTTTTTGTATAATACATATTTATTGTTATATTTTCTTCGTTTCTGAATTGTTTTGCCCCTTGATCAAATTGTGAATGAGTTTGTTGTGAGTCCCAAACTCAATACATCACAGCAAGTTGGCAAAATATAATTTTCCCGGGGCGGCAAAATGTCTGGCGGCGGCCCTGACAAAAAGGTACCTAGCTGAGGTTGTTAAAACACAGGAGAACTATACAGGTCTGCAGTATGATTAAATGAGGAAAGGGAAAAAACGTTAGCTGAAGAAAAAAACCCTTACCCCGCCCGTGAAAAAAAAATAGTTAAAATATTAAATATCAGGAAAATCTTGAGAGACATCAGTGTGATCTGAGAGAACATAAAAAAAGACAAAAGCAGCAAATAAAACGAAGATATCGCTTCAAAATATAAAAAATACAAACTTTTATGTAACCGTGAGAATTTTATGCTTCAGTTAACTTCACAGCTATTTTCGAATTCATCTTATGACATAATAAAATGGTAATAATTGATAGACCAACTCACCATTGCGAAAAATATATGCATAGATGCGAAGATTAATTTTGAAAAAAAAAATATTCACAGAAGTATTCGACATTGGAAGTCTTTTTTGTGGATGGTTCTGCGATGTATAAATATTTTAAGAGATGCTTTTATAATCTTTAGTAGTGAATCAGGATGTTATATGGGTATGTATGGTTATGATTATTCGTAATAATATATTTTAAATAGGGAGTAAATCAGATGGAAAAATTGGCAAATCTGATTATGAGAATCTCCTTGAAAAAAAGTTGGTTTCCTCAAATCTTGGGATGAAAAACGAAAAAGATTGGCGTGAAACGGTAATGGGTCTCCCCCAATGGGACACATCCCACTAGACCTACACGAAACGTCGTTTTAAAGCCTTTTTAGTGGGAGACGCGCTTTCTACCAATCCATTCAATTACAGTATTTTCTCCGTTGAGCATCTAAGACGGGCTCAGATTAACTGACACCTTTTGCCAATTTCTCGGGTTCGGTACTTTGTGCGGAAAGTGACACCGATGGAAAGGACAGAGGTTGGACCCTTCATCCTCAGGTATTTGCTGAGCTGTTAAGGACAGGTGCGTCCCAGAATGAAGACCTTTCAAATTTCTGTCAAATTTTTTTTATCAATCGATTTCAGTCTTACGATTTCATCATCTTTCGAATCTTCTATAACGCTGCACTTCCTAATTCAGCATTTACTTAATTTTTTTTTAACCTCAAGTTTAGTATGTTCTTGTCGTATTCTTCTGAAATTAAGGTATCTAGGGTTTGCGGCATTTCTGATTTTTACCAACATTTGTTTAATAGTAGCGCTATTTTTGTACATACCTATCTACAAAAAACCTTTTTTATATATCCTAACAATTGAAATTTCAATCTTCTTCCAATGAAAACTCTTCTAAAATATGGTGAACAACCGTTGAGAAACTATCATTATGTCAATTCTCATGGACTCTCAAATTTAACCGATTGAAGAAACAATAATGAACAATGTAATTTTGTCTAATCATCCCACGAATACCTTTTTCGCATTTTTCTGCCTGAAAATGCCTGAATTCACACTCTCACAATTTTCTTGAAATCACATACTTTCAAGTCGAAATTTTCCGTAACTCTAAGCCAAATTTTTTTAAGAACTCAAAAGACTTGAAAATTCTCATAGTTCAACAGTTTTTTCAAACCCTTTGAAGTTTTGCCTCTCAATAATTCAAAAATTGTTTATCAGAACGAACTGAAGTTGGAAAATTTTTGGAATCCTTCTAAAATTTCCAGTATCTCAGAAACTATCAGCGGTATTCTGGTAAAACTTTCTTTCTACATACCACCCAAAATGAGATACATCAGAATTATCCAGCTGTTCCCCTTTCGCAAACGATTCTCTCTGATGAGTTTTAAAGCCATTCTTCGAATTCAAATCATTTTGACGGCTCCCTTATTAGCTGATTACTGGCACTAAATAACCTTGTAACAATAAAATTAACGGAGATTGTTCATTGACAACTGAAGTTTATTGATGTACTTGGTTAGTCGCTACCACAATAACCAAGTTCATAAATCAACTTGGTTTATGACCATTTCACTAGCAATTCTCTTCAACTTTACGGTGGAAGTTCCTTGGAGATCCTGACTTCAAATCCTATTTGAAATTAAAGCAGACGCATTGGACCAAACATTCGCTTAGAGCGAATGATTTTATTTCTTTTTGGAGATCAAGAATTCTAGCCTTAAGCCTCAAATCATTATTTTCATTGCTGATTTCTCATGGGAGAAGTGAAATGTTCTCCCAACATATGATATTAGAAATTTGAAACATGTAGGTACGGTTGTTCATGAGATCCATCGCATCTTCAAGTGTTTTCGATACTCAACTCGTTAACAAAAGAGTTATTGTTAATACTTAGCGGTATGTTGTTCCACTGCTCCAAGGCATTCGTTTGATCCATTGTTGATATTTGATTTTTTGCAAGGTTTCGAACTTTCTCCAAGGTTCCAAATGCACTATTAGTTTTTTCTATATACTCCTCAAGGCTTATTAGGGATTTGATATATAACTCAAATTTTAAGAGAAAAGGGCAAGTTATGGAAATCAAATTTCACTGATGAAAACCATCATTGTCAGCTATCGTATATTTATGATCATTCTCAAATATAACAAGTTGTTGTTTTTTAAGAAAATCCACAAATTGAATGAGAAATCTATATAAACACATCAGAGTGTTGTGAAAAATTAATAAAATTACAGCAAAAATAGTGAAATATTTTCAGCTACAAGACGCCTACGTTCTAGCAACTACTTTACTATTTTTTTTGTATCTGACACTGACACGTGAAAACCAAAATGATTTTTTATCATCTGTCACCCGGACAAATACTTATTGGTTGTAATTGATCATACTATCAACCAACAATGTACACATTAGAACTGCAACTAAGCAAAAATACTTTTACGATAGGTGCACCAGTATGATAATTCAGTTGATAAGAATATCCAACTAAAATTACCTTTAAGTAGTCCTTTCAATTTCATTTATTGGGCTGTGAATATTCTCGCGATAAAGAGTGTTTGTAACTGTCACATCGATGGTATGTTATCTTGTTCCCATAGAAAATTGCTGAAAATTGTTAGAAATTTATCTAAAATCTAAATTATTTTGACTTGAAAAATTTGTTCGTCTGTAACTGGGAGATATTATGATATGAATGAGAATATGGAATAAAAAGCATCACGTTTCATCAGAAGATATCTTACGATATCACAAATGCTCTGGAACAATCTTATTATACAACTCTTTCCATTGCTAAATGCACAAAATAGAAAATCTCCACAAATAATAGTTCTAATTAGTCGAGCTCAATCATAAAATTTGTCGCGTTATGGAAATACCAAACCTGTGCATAATTGAATTATAATACCTACCTAGATCAGGTGCCCCAAAAGTGAAATTTTTGAACGATTGCTATCTGTAGGGCTCATCAAATGAAACTTTCGATAATCGAAATTGAATTGCAGTCGGTGGTATTTATTTAAACAAAAGGTACCTCAAAGGAACCATCAGTCCAAATTTGCGGTTCACCCAAGCCTATTACAGGCTTGGCTGTTGTTTTTCTGAGTGCTTTGGTGAGAAAAAATTCAGAATTTGAATGTGTTTGGTACGTAAATTTTGTCGCATTTCGAAAATTTTCCCGAGAAAAATTATTACAAATAAATTTAATTTATCGAGATGAAATTTGAAAAGGGTAGTGCTAATTTTGTTTCCCGACGTATTTTATAACATAATATTCCATGTTATAGTCTTTCAATTCGTACGGGTCAGTTTTGAATGAAAAATTGTTTTAAATTTGATCGTGAGAAGAACTGTATAATTTAGATATAAACAAACGTTTTTCAGATTAAATAGTAGTAGTTCTTGGAAAACTTCATATCTCGAATATTCTCTCCAACCATATTTAATTTAATGGTACACAAAACAATGCCATCCGATATAAAAACAATAACAAATATCGAATTATTTCGACGCTTGTATATATGCGAAGAAGCAAATGTTTCGTATTAATCACGTATCAATCAAAAGAATCACTTTCAACAAGGTACGGACATATATTTTGCAACAATTCAACAAAACTCCCGGATTATAAACACAATTGACCACTCAATTAGTCATGTTAAAAGTTGATACATGAAACAATATTTTTTCCACGAGAAAAAAATTGTAATAATATTCATATAATTTTTTTTAGGTTTTCTGGAAGGAGAACGTTTGAAATATGTCTCTACTCATCGAGACTGCAAAGCATTACATCGGAAATGTCTACGATTTCTACCTTTGGACTTTATCGTTAGCAGGTGAGCGAATTTAGACAATTTTCAGTCAAAATTTTGAAGACTCATACCAAATTATTATACCTACTATCTTCCCTATCTATTTTTCAGATGAAAGAACCAAAGGATGGCCTTTAGTAGATTCACCAGTTCCTATGCTAACCTACATTGCCATATACCTTCTAATAGTTTGGGCAGGTCCTAGGTACATGAAAAATAGGCCGGCTTTCAAATTAAACTGGCTCCTTTTTCCCTACAACATATGCATGGCTGGTTTAAACGGCTACATAGCAGTTAAGGTGAGTAGAACTTCAGTTTGGAAAGCGATGCTTTGATTTAGTTCACTTATATATAAAGCGAGAAAAAAAAATGTATTTATCGTTCTTTTCCAGTTACTCATATCTTCCACTAGATTACGTTATAGCTACATTTGTGAACCTTGTAGACAGCGCTTTCATCCAGATGAGTTGCAGGTAAAAAACTCTTCAAACTCTTAACTTTAGCAATAGAACTTTTAATGGATCGTATTTCACCTAATTCTCTTGAAAAATTAGAAGCTCAAGTGAATTCTTTTGTCCTAGATCACAGACGCGGTTTGGTGGTACTATTTTTCTAAGCTGTTGGAATTCTGCGACACAATCTTCTTCATTTTGAGAAAGAAAGACCAGCAATTGACCTTCCTCCATGTCTACCATCATTCAACCATGTTCTTTCTCTGGTGGATAGGAATTAAATGGGTTCCAAGTGGATCATGTGAGTAAAAAAATATTATTGGAGCATACGGAGAGATGAAAGTGTTTTATTAAATCTTTCAGCTTTCCTGCCTGCTATGGTAAACTCAGGGATTCACGTGTTGATGTACTCTTACTATGGCTTGGCAGCACTTGGACCAGCAATAAGTCGCTATTTGTGGTGGAAGAAATACCTTACCATCCTTCAAATGGTAAAAACCTTGAAGTTCTTGGTTTGAACATGAATTTAACTTCTCAATTTTTCCAGATTCAATTCACCACTGCCTTAATACTGGGTGTCAACGGGATAAGAACAGGTTGTGAGTTTCCCTTATGGATGCACTACACCCTCATCTTTTACATGCTCTCTTTCATCGTCTTGTTCGGGAATTTCTACGTCAAGGCCTATATGGAAAAAGTAAGTGTAATCTTCATATACAGCAGGAATTTTTGATGACTAATATTTTGTTTTGCTCCCAGGGAAATCAAGTCTTCTTCGGAATGGATGTCGGATGTGGACAAGGAAATACTTACCAGGAAAAAATGAAAAATGGTTACAATAACTCCTTGAAGAACAAGGATGACTGATATTTTGTTATTAAGATATGTTATCTTAGTATTAACAACTTTTCTATTTTCGAAAAGCCACTAGTTATATGAAGGTACTTTTTTAGTATTGAATAAAGAAATTAAAAAAAAATCTCAATTATTAATACTGGAAACCATGGAAAAACTGCAATTGAAAAAATAAAACAAGAGTTGAGAAATTAAAAAATTTAATTTCGGATTTAAATTTCGTATACAATCAATATGCCACAAGAGCAATAAATTAAATCTGGAATCAATTGAAGAAATATCATCATATAAATGTTACGAATTCAATTTCTGATATAAATTTTGTATACCACAAGAACAATGTTCAATTTGGGATCAATACAAGAAAAACAATGTTGTCGTACATAAAGCAATCGAAATATGTTATAAATTGGCGGAATGAAAAGTATATTACAAGTGGAAGAAAGAACAGAAGGCACTAAAAATTTCAAACATTACAGAACATACTTCACTTTGGCATTTCAATTGCTATAAAAATTCGTATAAAATATTTGAATATCCACTCAATTCACCAACATTTTTCGTACAATCTTATAAAAGCTCAAGATTAAATACACTTGTTTTAAAGCTATTATTTCATTTTTAGTAATGAAGGGGTATAAAAATTGACCTGATTCATCAGATCGAATATTATTAAAAATATTTCAATTTGGGAATGTTTCTCATAAATGCATCGATTGAATGAAACAAAGTATTTGTTTCTTCGGTTAAAACACAATCATTTTCAATAAGAAAATATATAAATTTCACGTTACAAATTCCTCAATCACTAAATTTTAATTTATCATATGGTGGTACAAAATCTAATAGGACATACTCAATCGTAACCTAATTGTGCTCCAACGTTACCGGCTGATATTCACCAAAGGGTACCACTCTGTCGTTTCCACAGTCAAATCTAGGAGCCCCAATTCCAATTCAACACCCCCTAAAAACTCGTTTTCCTGAAGGGGGTCATAGTTCCACACCGTTGCCCTCAAGAACCTCTGCTTCACTGTGTCCAAAGTCATTCGATATTCCAGCTGAATACAAAGATAAATGAAAGAACAAAAATTAAACCGATTACGAGCACAAACACAAAAATAAACAAATATAATTGAAAAGTTTTTTTAGCGTTTGAACTCAAATATACTGGAAGAGGTCGCAGGTTCGAGTCCTGTTCAAGAAGGTTAATTTATCAGAATTCAATCGTCTGCATGCCAACGAAAATTCTTTCAACAACTATAATAAATTAAAAAATATCATAACGAGATATGAATTATTGTTACCATTTCCATGAAACTTGGATGGCAATTCCTCTTCACAACTTTGGTTTTTCTTTTGGTAGATTTGGTGGTATCTGGCTGGAGATAAACCTTAACATACGTGGAAGGTTCCTGCCCATTTGGCAACAACGCTAATCCACGAACATGATGTACCATCACGCTAAACACCCCCTTGGAAAATTGTAAAGACAACTTGAGTTGCCCCTTCAGTCTTCCACTCTCTTTTTTGTACCCCAATCCGCGATCTGAAGATTACAGGTTAGGTTAGGTTATGTCTAGGAGAAGAGTTAGTCGAAATTTACCCTTCGCCTTCCTGTAAAAGTCCTCCTGGTACTGTTGATCCCTCAGTAAAGGGTGGAAGAAGGTGTAAACCAACTCGGAATGGGCGATTTCCTTGGCACATAAAAACAGCGATTTGATGAACAGGCATACTTCGTGAAAACGTTTCTCGGCTACCTGTTTAATGTTAGATCTTCCTACGTGTAGCCCGCTAGATAAACTACAAGAGAAACGATGCATGAATGTTTGGAAAGGGATCAATAACAATCAGTTATTTCCTAAATATCTCTTAAGTACATACTCTAGACCCAGCACAATGTTATTGAAGTATATATAAAAATTAAATGTTTCTCAGCGTTTAACAAAATAGAAGGAAGACCAAACAGTAGCGATAAGGTGAATCATGCTCGTGAATTCCATGAAGATAATGGAAACGTCGAGATAATACTGCCGATCCTTTATCAGGTACTAATAAAAAATGGATTAGATAATTCTCAATAGATAATATCATTTCCATCGTCACAATCGATAGGTCATCAATTATTATGAATATATTCAAAAAATTCAAAGTAACGTTCAACCTTAAAAAACCCCACCAGAAAAGACAAGGATAAGGGTGACGGTGAGGTTCGGTGCCTGAAGTATAAGATACATTCCGAATTTACAACAGAACGTAAGTTTAAAACACCAAATTATTAATGTGAAAACACATGACCAGTATCTCGATCGAAAATCTTATTTGTAACTATTTTTACAGATGTATTCGACACAAATCCAAGGCATTTACCAGAAAAACCTTTTACTCCTACTCAACCAAGGAAATTACAGGTTAAATCATTATCAGAAAACAACATAGCATCTAAAACCCAAACAACTGAAACGACAAATACGGAGAAAAAAGAAATCGAAAACAATTTATGGGTGTCTGAAAGTAATCTACGAATACATACACAAATTGACCAAAGAATAACTGATGAAGAAACAAAAAACACACCAGGACAACAACAAGATGAAACCCAATCGCCCACAAAACAAAGAAAAGAAAAAGGGATCCTAAAAAACAAAGAAAAAGTAAACAATAAACCAGAGGAGCAACAGTTGTATAGTGAAGATAACTACGCCAGGACTAACTTTAACGAAGAAATAACTTATGAAAAATTCGAACCAATCGACGACCAACTAAAAGAAGAAGAAATATACTATTTCGAACCGGAGAATAAGGAAAGTACAGACCAATTCGTTGTTCATAAAAGTACCGCTGTCCATTTCGCAGAAAGCGACCACGAATACGAAGAACCGATCCATAAAAGCCAAAAATCGGCAGAAAACCCAATCTACAATCTGTCGACGCATCCGAAATTAAATCCGACAATGCAAGGAATGGACGATGAATACGCTAAAAGCATCGGTTTGAACACTTTCGGAAATACTCACAAACTCCAGTATCCCGGGGATTACAGTCTAGAAGCCGCCAGTATATTTTTTGGCGAACAAAACGACTATGAATGCTAAAGACAAGAATCTACGTTAATTGGTGCAAGGTTGTGATATTTACCGTATTCAAATAATGATATTGTGAGAAAAAATATAGAATAAACAAGTCATTTCATAAATTATATTGATTAATTTCATTCATGTTTAACGTAGTTTTCCATGAATCACCCTGTAAACAAAAAGTTCTGCCTGAAATATTTCGAAAAAACGAGAAACACGAGTGTTGTGATATCTATATTTCCAATGGATTATTGTGGAAGGTTGCAAAAATGAAGGAAAACATGACTAATATTCAAAATTCAGTTAATTATCACATAAAAAAGCCCAAAAATATTTTTAAATTGACATTCAAATGTTTCGGTTCATGAACTGTAGGTGGCGCTATTCGCAAATTTTGACAGTTTCTCGATAACTTATTCAAATGTTTGAATGAATGGTGTACGAATTGTGTTGCTGGTTTTTCAAACAATAAACGTATTATTCACATTTTTATTTCGATAAGTTCGGCGGAAAGGTATCAAACGTTCATTTCGCGAGAATAGCGTGCAGGTTTTTGTGTGGAAGGTGCAAGAATACAAACGAAAATATCTGTGTTTTTCTGGTGATGAAGGGTAAGTTACATTTTGTATTTTCAACGAAGGAATGAATTGATTTCGTATTTTGGACGCATTGAAACTGATATTTCATTGAAATGGTGTAATTTCTTATTGATCCAAAATGGTGAGTCCAGTTTTATGAATGTCGTGGTGGCCTTAGTATCAAGTATTCGATAACTTACCTGTGGAGTTTTGCGAGTGGATAATATATACACAACTTCTGATGCAATTCGCAGAACTCTTTGTACGTCCTCTGTATCTCCATGGGTGGCCCATTGTCCTCTCTATACACTCTCAAGATATAAACGTAATACTTATCTGGGTCGTAACGTTTTTTATAATTCACAACCTCGACATGTTTCAACTGTCCATCGCTTTCCATCCTATAAAAGTTCTCAATGACATCAACTCCCTCAAAAATAATTGCAGGGAATTGCAAAATCACCAATTAACTAAAAAAAAATTTAATTCTACTCACGTGTAAGTTTTTGGAACGAACGACAACAAAGAACCATCGTTCTGTTCTCCGGTAAACTTCAACTGGGCCAAGTTGTGGAGAAAAAAGTTGAATTGGGTGAACCAAGACTTCAACGAGCTTTCGATTAGCCGAGCGAAGTAGGCTGCAGCTTCGGGGTTTGACATCCTCGGCAAAAGGGCCTTGTGCAAGTAATTGACAGATTCTGTCGTCACTCCACACATTCCAGAAGACATCATCTGAAAATGTTGACAGTTGGGGTTATATTTGTTGAAAGTTGAGGTTATATTTGTTGAAAATTAAGGTTATATTTTTTTAAAGTTGAGGTTATATTTGTTGAAAGTTGAGGTTATTTTTGGCGTAGTCTCGAAGAATGTTTACTCACCAAAGTGAATATGTACAAGATGAGGTTGCCGTTAGCTCTGACAATGTTGAATGCTTGACAGCAAAGATCGACAAACTGATGGAATTTCTCAGATGGTCTATCGCCCCCATTTATGACATACGCCATGTCTGAGGTCAACACAAAAGGAGCTCTGTCTCTAAAGCAAGATATATTCGAGTTAATATCGCCAAGGAATCTCGATAACATTAATTTCATTTACCTCTTGAAATTGCCGAACATTTGAGCATCCCCTAAGAACTTTCCAAAGTCGATATGAAAGAGATGTCCGGAAGTTTTAAGCATTATATTGTCGTTGTGTCTGTCACAAATGCCCAAAATGTACGTTACCACACAATACCCCGCACATGAAGCTAGAAAATTATCAATAATAATGCTAAATATGAACAGACCTTAAATGACGATTATTTTTCTAGGTTAGTTTTTCGTTTTTGACATTTAATAGTGAGTTGAAGGTCTTAACTAAATGGTATACCTGTAAAATTCTCAACAGCTCTTCCGTACTCTAGCTCTGAAGGATTATACTTGGCCAACCATTCAGCAATTGGCTTATCCTTGAAGGATCCCGTCAGACCATGTTCCACCTGTATTTTCCTGAGAGTCTCGGCATTCTTAACCAACTCAATCATCCCTAAACATAATTCAATGAACACCCCTTCTATTTAAAAAATCCAAATTCCCACCTTTCTTTTTCCCTGTAGGAATGCATATGAAAGAAACCATCTTCAAGTCCAGTCCGTGGTTCAGCCACATTTTGTCCATTATTCTCACCATCTGCAGCGTTAGCATGTCCTGTTGCAGATCGTCGCTCACCTTGTATATGGCAGGCACGATAGATCTGTCCGGGGCTAAGAAATTTATTTTTAAGGGCAACGCGTTCGAAGAAAAGTATGAGCAAGAGTGGATATGCACTCCTGCCACTCTTAAAGTTAAAGAAAGGGGTAGACTAGTTTCGCTTTCTCTCAAGTTGGTATCAACGGATTGCAGGGCTTGCTGCAAAGTCGCCTGTCTGTGGGAATCTTTGGTTTTTTGCACGTTCTCTGCGATATCGTTCAAGTTCTGGAATTTAAGGAGGCTTAGGTTGGCAACACTGATTTGCCGACATTACAGTGACCTACTTTGACTAGAATTTGTTGGGATAAGAAGCAATTTCTCAACGCTTCGCCGCATATAGCCAAGAGGGCTCTGAGCACCAATTTCATGCGTCTGTGATACCTGGATTCCTTTATGTTGATCTGATCTTTCTCGTTCATATCCAAGATGTTGTTCTGAAATTATTTGAGGTTAAGTTTTGAAGGTACCGCTTCGAAATTTACCTGAGGTAAAGATCCGGGAAGTTTGTGGCTTAGTAACCAAAATAGGTAATGGGCAAATCTGGGAGACCTCATGCTGCGATTCAGCAGAAACTCGGCTAACGTAGAATGTTCGTAGGTCTCGAATTTGAGTGCTACGACAAGCTGTGGGAGGTAATCGACCAAACCGTCTGTGCCCATTGTACTTATCCATTTTACTGCGCATTTTCTCACTTCCATATCAGGGAATCTGAAAAAAATTTATTTAAAAAAATTTATACTCCATTCACTTTCATAACATCACATAGGAGGTCATGGTATCGTTTTCGGGAGTTGGTGCAACTGATGAAAAGTCAATGCGCACACTGAAGATATCGTTAATGACAAAATGACTTTGCCAGTTTGTTTCTTTGTTTACGTATTGTTCGAAATCTAAATATTGCAAATAACTGGAAAAAGAATCCTTTCTATCAATTCATATAAACGTTAATTATTTTCATCCATCACATCTTTTCCAACTCATTCAGTTTCCAAATAAATTCACATTCTGAGAAATACGTGATCGCTAAGAATGCAGAAAAGGCAACATAGCGTTGACTTGGAACATAGAAATATTTTGACAAGCGTTATAACCTTCATTTTCGTTCGATACAGAGTGGAATGTGTCAAATTTCCAAGGCCATAGGTGTGATTTCATATTTGTGAATGGAGTTTAGTAGTATACTTACGTCGGTAGCAACAGCTGAAGAGACTGTATTGGATTCAAAGGTTTCCAAGCGTGCAACATACCATGCAAGTCGGGCAGGCAAGAATACTCCCAAGAGTGAGCCGCAAGCAACACTTTCGGGAGACAATCCGGAAGATGATACAAATAATGTCTCTTCTCCCATAAAACCTACAAAAACACCCGATTCACTTCAAGTTTCTTCAGGACTTATCGTCTTACTTCTCGTATATCCGGGGGTACTTTTTCCAACATGTCCATCTCGTTGATGTCCAACAACTGCTCTTGAGTCTGCTGATCTAAACTGTTGAAATCCCCTTTAACTACCGAATATTCCGAATCGACCAAAGACGGGTATTTTATCACAACTGGGCTGTTTATATCGATACCGATGATGGAATGGTCTGGGTCACAATTTGAACCTGCCGGGGGTGCGGGACCATAAATGAAATTCGATTCTTTCGGCCAAATCGAGAGAAGCATGCTTCCTTGCACCATAAAACTGGGAAAATAGAAGACAGGTATTATAGTAGTAGTCGGAGGATAAAAAAATAAAAATTCGAGAAAGAAACAAACAATATTCAACACATTTTAGTTTTTTTAGAAAGATTTTCATCCGAATATTACCCATCGTAATCAAACAGTTGAACAGAAGCCCAGCCTATTTCTTCTTGCTTGTATTGGGGCTGGTTAGCATCATTATTTTCAGATTGCTCCTCTGTCCTTCCATATATAACAACGACCAATCTTGATTCTCTCGACAAAGAACTGATAGACACTTCGTCGAAAGTTATCCTTGAAGAAAAAAAAAACCAATAATTTAAATACATAAAACGATTAAAAAAATTTAATTTTCTTACCACTGATCGAAAACTATTCTAGCTGGCCAAGAATGGTCCTCAATTTTAACGCATGGCAATGAGAGTATCCCTTTTTTAATAGGTTTTGTGCCGTGATATATTTGTGCACCGGCAAGGTAGAAGTCGTGCTTCCATTCGGCATTCGGCCTATAGATGGCGCAGATTCTTATCGTTAGAGGAGTTGAAATCTCATTTACATTCGCAACAGCTAAAATTCAAATCACTACGTTAGATTCATTACGAATAAAATTATTTCAAAAACTCCCCACTTACGTTCCTTTGGCAAAAGGCTGTTTTTCAACTTGAAATCAACCCTGAAAGCTGAACAGTACATCTCTATTAGACTTAGCACCGCTACTTTGATTTTTTTGCAGCACTCAATGATTTCACCAGACATACTGCCATTCTAAAAAAAAACACTTAAATTGCTCGCATTCTGATATTTATTCGGTGAACAAAAAAAAAAAAAGTACACACCGGACGATTGCTTAAAGAACTACAGACTTGAGACAATCCATCCACTGCCTCCATAATATCAATGGTACAAAGGCTGCTCATCAAATTTATCACATACTTTACAGATTGAATAACTTTATTCGGTTGCAGATCCGGTAATGTCGAAGGGTTTATATGAGACTCCATCAGAATTGCTTGCTCCTCCAGTTTTTTAATTTCGCTCTCGAGGAATTCTAAAAAGAAAATTAATTAAGAACATCTTCGTAAAGTATCGCTGCAAAATCCACCTACCAAGCACGATTTTCATGTTGTCGAATGTGATATGTAACGTTGGATCGGTCGGAATAACATCCTCGAAAACGATATGTTTGTCTCTTTGGTCGTCCATGGGCTAAAAAAATTAATTCACTTGGAGTTTTTCATTCAATTTTCCAATTTTTTCAAATTACCGTCCTTGCAAATGATTTATCGACCTTACTATCCGGTAGTAACACCAGAAGAACATCTTCCTCCAATTTAATACAGTTGTGGACGTATTCATAGTCTGACAAAAGTGTCGTCGGAGCAAAATATTCATTGTAACCCCAAACTTTTAAGGTGTAATTCATTTCTGACGGGGCCTCCAAATCGCATGTCGCTTGGAAGGTTATGTGTTCGATACTCGAGGTAACTGCAAAAGTTTTAACTATACCGACTATAAAAGAAAGAAAACAAAACTAACCATCACAAGTGAATATAAACGGTTTATCAAAATCAGCACCATCAAAGTCTGGGTGTATGCATATTTTGATGCTTGTTCCTTCTACATATTGGTAGTTCACCATGGGGCTTATTACGAAGCCCATATTTGTGTCTGGATCATTGTAACGATATCTACCTGCAATAATCCAGCAAATAAGAAAGAACAAACTTAGGAAATAAAGTGAAAACTCACTTCTAACATTTTGTACCATCTTGAAAAAAGCTAAAAGATCAGAATCGGCATCTTTAGCTATCGGATCAACTTGTATTATGTTCTCGACCAAACTATCTTCCACCTTCGGAGAAAAATTGCAATAAGAAAAATTTAATACATTAAAGTTCAAAACAACATGTTTAAACATAAACATAAACATTTATTTCATCCTGACAGACATTACAAAAATTTATAGGATGCGTTCAATACAAAATTTAAAAGTATAAACATAGTGAAGAAAAGAAAAATAATTTACAGAAAAATAAATTAGAAATTGTACAAAAAATATTCACTTGTGCTATAAAAGCACTCTTCAAGAAGAAGTGACTTTATTCCATTCTTGAACTGTTTTTCATTCAGATTTTTCAAGTTGTTATAAAGTTTAATACAAAGAACAACTCTGCAACTCTTACCTCTGCAATTTTCGTAGCCCGATACTTATCTAATGCCTGAATATATGTCTGATTCGATTTGACAGGAGAAGAATACAGACTTTCGGCCTTGTTGACAGCTGCGTACATAGGATCGCAAAGACTGTTATTACCAGATCCTGTATAAATGAAATCGTATGGATCATATTCATCATAGACGCTATCGCAGACCGATCCGGCATCATCTAGACAAAAAAAATCAAATGTAGCCGCGACAAAGGCTTCGGAAAAATCGTAGATAGAATACCTGGACATTCTGGACTGATCGTTCTAGACGAATTGCTGTAATCATTGGTGCACAGGATGGGGTCGAACTCCTGGAGTATGCTGACCCTAACGCTGTTATTGTCCAGATTCAACGGGGCCAAGTCTATCAGGTTTTCTATGTTCTTCCTCCTCTGAGCCTTGACATTGGAAGACAGGGATGAGGGCAACGTGATTGGAGGGGGCGTTCTCCTCTGGTTCTTCGGGGGAAGAGTGGGCGGAGTCTGTAAAAGTTAGGTTAGGTTTCAGCTGTATTAGATGAGTTTACTAAATTTAATATTTCCGCTTGATATTTGGGCATTGAATTTGATATTAATCGTATTCAAGGAAGATAGAAAACCTTGGCGAAGGAAACATTATTTAATTTAAGATGTTAGTTTAGTTAATGAATTCTTTCTGTCTCCTAAATTTTTATTTATTAGTTTAGACATAAAGCCCTCATTTCCTCTTTCTTCTAATAGAACGTATAGGTGCCAAAGATTCTTGATCTTTAATCGTTCCATTAGAGAGGTTGTCATCATTTTTACTAACCCTAAAATGTCAGCTGTCAATATTTTCTTTTAGGTTGCCAGCACTGCACAAATGGCGGAAAATTCAAATATCAAACTATAATAGTATTAACAATTGTGTTCCTGAAACTTTGAAAGCTAATTAAAGAAAAATTGGAACAAAAATCAGAATCTGTGTATTGTTTAAGGCGTCTTTGAACTTTTCCAACTATTTTTTTTATCGATTTCGAAAGTGCTCATTTCCCAGCTGGAAAATAACTCGGTACTGAATTCCTCGACTATCGTTAACCCAGTTTTAACGAGCGATCAAATTCTTATCACCAAGTCTCGAGGCATCGCTCAATAAAAACCAAATAAAAAATTGGATACTTTCCGAGTGCGGCACGTTGTAAGATCTCTTGGTCCTACACGACAGATTTCCCATCTCTATCCCATGCTTTGCGGGCATTTCAACGGAAAACACTTCGTGACTGACGCTCTAACAGGTATTAGGACGATAAACTCCTCCGAAAGTGAGTAATGTATCAAAATTATTATATCGCGGGAACGGTTCGGTTGGGAATATTATCGGAACGTAATTTGTAACGCGAGGTTGTTAAGGAAAAATCGCCGCTAAGCGATTGCTGCAGCGATTCGCGAATTCCATGTGCTCGTAAATCTATAAGTTCTATACCTGGACGTGTTAAAAATTTCCTTGTCTTAATTAGTTTCAAACTTTTTCATATTTCGTATTCTTATGACTTTTACGTTTTTATATCCTGACGAGGGCAATAAAATTTCCGAAACGTCGCCGAAAGCTTGGTCAATTCTTACCTCATCGCATTTAGAACAAATATCTTGAAAACATCCAGTAACTTTCACACAAATATTCATCGTTTTCGCTTTTTTGCCTTTCAATATTTATATCGAAACTCTAATTAATTTGAACAGCTTTTTCTCATACACCATATATTTTGAAAAATTCGCTCTTTACTTTTATTATATTCAAAATTTTGGAACTCACGAACCGATGTATTCATTATGTTGAAAAATTTTCAGTTTATTTTATTAATGTATCGGATTCTTCAAGCCCAAGAAACCGGTCTACCAACTGTTAGAGCTTGAATTGAAGGGTTGAATTTCGGTAATTCACAGCTGAAATATTTCAACATAAAATCGATATTATTATTTCCGATTGACAAATAAATTTTATCGACAGCCTTATCTACAAATGGATTTATCTAAACTCACCCAATCCTCTAAAACAATAAGATGGATCTTTCGCGCATTAAATTTCTAAAATTTTCCGGAAAAGTGAAAAAATCGCACAAATAACAGATTTGCTGCAATAAAATTAATGGAATCAAGAAATATTTCACAAACTAAGATAGCGTTTATGAACACGTGTTAACTGATAACAGGTAATCTAATATTTCCTTAAATATTCTGGAAAATATTGATAGGTTGTCGATCTATTTACTTTTTATAGATATGTGGGATTTAGAAACGAATGCACGGATTCGCCTGTAAATATTACATAAACAATTCAGATTTCCCATGCAGATTTTTAAAGATTTCAATTAAAGAAGTCGCAGGCCAACTTCGAATTTTTTTGTGTCAATCGCGAGTTTTTTGGCAAAAATTAGTACAGCTGAGGATTGTGCTTCCCACCTAGTCTGAATTATCCTATTTCCTAACCTAACCAAGTTCAATCTGAGGTCTAGGGCGGGTTTCACAAAGATGCATTGATTGCACGATCAACAGATTGCTCCGTCAAAGAAAAGCTGAAGTTGAAGATGATGAATAAAAGAAATATGGTTATTTCATGATAAAATAAGTGATTTATCATTCTTTCAAGCCTGATTTAAATTTTAACTTCAAAAATACCACATTGACTGTCACGAGATCAAGTTTTTTAATTTTTTTCACTCACCAAATTGATGGCTTCACTAGATACATCGTTTCTCTGCAGAGGCATTTGTGGGGATGGCGAAGAGCTTTGAAACGAAGGTCCAGAGGGTATGTTGAATGTTGGAGTTAGAACGTTCTGTTGAAACCTGTTCTGTTGAGGGAACGGTAGAATGTTGACATTTCCAGGTCTTCCGTTACTGTTAGGTACAACTTTATCACTTTGCGAGAAGATGTTGCTTGTTCCAGAATAGTAAGGTGTTGGACCCAGTGCATTGGTGAATTGGGGTGAACTGTTTTGTTGTCCCGATATATGACCTTGGAAAGGTTGAAAGTATGGAGGCTTTTGTGGAAAGTTTAAGGAGGAAATTGTATTGACATTCGAGGTTGGAGGTATAACGGGACAATATGCCTGGGATATATTGACTGGAGTGGACAGGTTGTGACTATATCTGCAACAAAGACGTACCATAGATTGTAAACCTTACCTTATATTATCAACTCACTGTTGCAAACTGCATATATCTAAAAGATTTGAAGATTTTGAAGGGGGACTAGAAAACGATATCAGATCTGGCATATCACAACTGGAAGCCCCACTGCTCTTACGTTGTGAAGACGGTGGTGGGGCTAGCAGTGAATTATTTTGATTCGACAGGGAGCTTCCTGGCCTTGGTCTGGATTTACTTGGTTGCCTGTCAGAATCAGTTTCGGACATTGAAGCAGCTCTGTTAACTGAAATATACATACAGACAGAATTTGAAGATGCAACTACTTTAGGAGCACTAGGACTACCTGGAACATTCTTTGGAGCCTTGGATATAATTTTGTTTCTTTCTTGTAACAGTTTGTTCTGTCTGAATTGTTCTAAGGCTAAAGACTCCAAACTTAATGCCTGTGCCCTTTCCAAGTCCTCCTGATACTTCTTATCCCAATCAATTTGATTTGCCATATTTAAAAATGCTTGGAGGACAGAACTAGGGTATAATTAAGGCTCACAATTAAAAATAGTCATGTTTATTTATGAAAGGGTAATAGAAACTTGTAAATTGTTATCATTTCGACAGTAACCTCAAATTAATTTGACAACGTCAAAAACTGACACTAGAGGCATGCGTTCCGAAAATCCCATCTGTGACATAGAACCATAGAAGTCACAGATCACTAGTTCTGTGTCTAGAAATTCTAACCAGAGAAAATTAAATTCCAACCATAGACTTCTTGTAACTAACCTAACTTTTAATTCGGAAAACTTTTTAAGTTATAAAATGAATTCCTTAATTGCTCGATTGGGAAATTCTATCTATAAACTTGAACAAACACTTGGTTTCTTATTGGGTTTCAACAGAAGGCTGCCTCCCGATGCTTTTTGTCTAGCAGCTGTAGAAATCAACAGAGTGGCACCTCAGCAACCATTTTCTTTGAAAGACATTATTGGGGATGGGTTATTGTGGGCAGTTCCTAAACATAGGAGAACCCTCGAGAAGAGGCTAAAAAGGAAGTTCGGAGACCCAAAATATGTCTTGAAAATATTAACGCCAAAAACAAACATAAGAGTATGTAACACTTGCGGTGATCATCACGAAATAGGGATTCTTTGTCCTACATGTTACAAGAGAGTAATGGATGAAACGAAAGTTATGCAAGATGCGATTAAAGAAAAACTTGGACTACAACCTGTAGAAAAAGAGGTGGTCGTTCTATATGAAAATGAAAAAAGTCATTTGGAAGGAGAATATAAAGGCCAGCCTATCGTGGAAATAAAAAAGCCAAGGCCTGCGTGGTTTAGTAAAAACCTGTTGCAGCCAACTACTCAACAGCCTGCAACTACGAAGGATGTTGAACCTTCAGGTTTAAGCTAAATGTTTGTTTTATAGAAAGTATGGAATATCTCACTAATAGAAATAAATATT
Organism: Hippodamia convergens; assembly: GCA_038502775.1. NCBI lineage: Eukaryota > Metazoa > Arthropoda > Insecta > Coleoptera > Coccinellidae > Hippodamia > Hippodamia convergens. Next base: position 102,972,318 of record CM076607.1, read on the forward strand.
ATTAGAAATTGGCTACTTGTCTTCTTGAAAATATGATTGAAAAATGAAGTATTTCAGCAGTGCTTTTGTCTTGTTCATTTTCCACTTGTTATTCATAGCAATGCTACAAGAAAACTCTCTTAAATAATTCTCTCAAATAGGAACCAGTGAAAAACTTCTCATATAGCAGACACCTATTTAATACTCATACTGCATTAATGAACAATTTATTAACTTCTACTACTAAAACATTTACATTCAGTGAGTAGATAATTAACATTGAACAATTTGGTCTTGTGACGATATATTTTTCCAAGCGATTTTTGCTCACAAATAATTTTTTGTAATTGAAACAATTCACATCTCACAAGTGCTTCCATAAAATTTTAGACAGTTGCTCAAAAAGAAAGTTAAAGTTCTCCAAACTTCGAATGATCAAATCATGCAGATGTGTACCTCACATTTCTGTTGTATTTCGCTACATTTTCATAAAAATTACTCTAATATACAAAAATATACATACTCGATAAATCAGAACTAAAAGTCGAAAATAGAATCGGTTCAGAAAAATTAGAACTGCGAAAAGACACTCATGGAAAAATAAACTTAAGTTCTACATAAGTGCACTTTTTAATATTATCCAGCAAATCTAATTTCTACCCAGCACATCGATTTCGTACATTTGGTATACGTCTCACTAAACATTTAAAATGGATGACTCGATTATTGTTTTTCCGACACTGAAACATCGACTTTCTCTAGGTAATACTTCTTCGGAACTAGAACTCGAATAGTCGCGTTCTAATTTTTACTGAATAACATGCTACAGCTTAGCGTAATATATTTTTGGTAGTATATAAACTTCATATATAAATAAAAGGGAATAGTTACTAATCGTAGTATCTTTTATAATACACTTTTTATAAAAATAATAAAGTTTTGCACATCGGATATAATTATTTCTCATTGTCACGTTTAATTTTTTAGCGTCTTGTTGGAATGAGCGGAGGGGGGAGGGCCCCAGGCCCAGGCCTGTTTGGGGGCATCGGGGGTGGGGCCCCCGTTCCTGGCCTGCTAGGAATAATAGGAACTGGTCTGTTGGTCGAAGGAGGCGGCGGTGGGGCCCTCGAAGCAACCGAGGAAATCGTGGGGGCAGCTTTTCTAACACCGCTAGGGCTCGGTGGGGACAATCTAGGGTTCCCCACGCTTCCCAACCAATCGTTCTTGACAGGGGGTGGCACAGGGGTCGATACCGTGGCCATCGAAATATCCCCGATTATCCTCAAAGCCTCCTTGCAAGCGTGGTACATCTTTATCATCTCCTCCCTCTTTTGGGCCTCGTGAGGCGCTTCTTCCATCAGCTGGGACTGATCTCCGCTCGCGTAGATGTGAGCAAGGAGCTCCCCGTTTATAAAATCCTTACAATCGTTGATTATCATGTACATGATGGTTTTCGGCACCAAATCTTTGGTCGTTTTAGTCACGATCTTCATGTAACTATCGACTAAATTCCTGATCGTCTCTACCTGTCTTTCGAGCTGGGGATCCATGGAGCTGGTGATGTTCTCTCCCGGGTTGTCTTGGTTCTCGGGTTCGAACTGTTTCTCCGGATAAACCCCGGCACGAAGGAAGGAAGCTTTCCACGAGTCTACCTCGTCGACTGTCTCGCAGCTGAGTTCGAGTTGTTTGAAGTCTTTGTAGACGTTCCTGCCCTCTGGGTTGAAAAGGGCGAACATATGCCTCCTCGACATGAAACCTATAAATTTTTGTTTGGTTGAAACATGAACTAATTGGAAACACAATTTTTTTTTAGGAATTTTTTGAGAAATACTTCCACTTGTCTACTGTGTTATTTAAGCATCTGTGCCCCTCGAAAACTGTTAATTGCCAATATTATCAAGGCGACAATTGATTAAAAAACAAGATAAAATTTCAAGGTACATAGGGGAAACAAATATAGAGGTTTATAGAATATTTTTAGGAAAGACACAAGATTCAGGATTGAAATTCTATTTTTATTGGTTAAATAGATTCTCCATTGAATTCTGAGTCTTTTTGATTCCAAAAGTTTGAATTTTTCAGGGAAAATTCTCTTCAAATGAGGAAATACGAAAAAAAAAACTCAAAATTGAACTCTGTTGAAATACAGACAACTTCGTGGTTTTTTCATTAAAAATTCTCATTTTTGAGAATCCCCGAGAAGAAAGGCTGATGCTTCTTTTCCGATAGCGTGATTTTCAGAATATGATACTCAGGAGGTCACAAATTCTTTGTCAAAGTTAGAAGTGACGAAACATCAAAAAATCGTTTTTTTCAAATTGAAATATTCTGAGAATCACGTTATCGGATAAGAAGCATCAGCCTTCCTTCTCTGAGATTCCCAAAAATGAAAATTTTTAATGAAAAAACTTCGAAGTTGTCTGTATTTCAACAGAGTTCAATTCTGAGATTTTTTTCGTATTTCCTCATTTAAAAAGAATTTTCTCGGGAACATTCAAACTTTTGGAATAAAAAAAACTCAGAATTCAATGGAGAATCTATTTATGCAATAAAAAATGGGTGTTCCCATTTGAAAAACGAAAGTTGATGTCCTAGAAACTTCAAAAAATATAAGAGAAGTCGTCTTCTTATTTGAAGCTCACCTTTAAAATTTCAATCCTGAATCTTGTGTCTTTTCTAAAAATATTCTATAGAGCCGTATTCGTGAATAACCCTGTATAAAATCAAAACATTCTGTCATCCATCTTATGAAAACTGCTCCCCCTTTGTACCCCTAAACTTTTCTGGAGGGACACAATGTACAAGAAATCCTATACAAGATAAAGATGAGGACTTTCCAAAGTCACAACATGCTGAGAACTCGAAAGCGTTTTTTCCAAATACATACAATATATCAGGAAGTTAGTAAACGATGAAACTACTTCTTTCAAATTGATTAGTAGACAAAGGTGTTTCCATACTTATAAAAGAAATAAACCAACCTCTACATACAAATCGAAAAAAAGCAAGGTCAATTAATTTTCTTCTTCTGTTCAATGAACAATACAAGAAGCAAATATTTGTCAAAAAAGAAGTTGCCTCAAACATCTACAGACCCAAGAAGCTGCAAACCGAAAACCAGAGGGTATTTAGATGGGGGAGGAAAGCAGAAAATTCAGTTAGTCAAGTCTCAACTGGTCAGAGGTTCAGTCTTAACACTTACCGGAATAAAACATGGATAAGGGACGGTTATGTTGACGGTTCATATTATTCCCGAATTGGTCAGTATCTGCCAAAAATTTTCGGGGATGTAGAAAATAATTCATTCGGGACAAAAATCAGATGAAACATTGATAAATTAATTACATTCGAGAAGATAAAATCCAATTTTGAGTTTCAATTCAGCAAGTTTGCATACAAAATCAAGAATTAAAAAAATGTCATCAGGAAAGATAACAAAGTACTAAAAGACACAAATTCAATGTTAATCTCATTGAAAAAGTTTCATCAAACATATATTCAATACCAAAAGAGGTCCACCATCGAATATGTTCTAATTTTCGCTGGAAAACTAGAATTTGAAAGCTCTTAATAACTATATGAGAGTATTTGAACAAAACTGGACTCATCAGAGATATTGTATGTTGACAATTTTGGATGAGTTGAACGATGATAATAAAATATGAATCCAAAAACTGAACAAATAAGATACCTACCCATCTGCATTTCGTCGAAGATTTCCGATAAGATTGTACTTTTACGCCTAGAATTTCGACCTATAAAACATGTTAGTAAATAAAAGGAACACAAATAACCTGAATGCACCTGAACAACGACAAGTGGAACAGATACCTTTCCCATAAAACAGAGATCATGATGAAAAGAATGGCCAAACACCAATTAACATAACTTGTTGGCAAAGTCGAAGCTATGAAAAGAAGAATTCATGTGGAAGATCATTTAAGAGACGAATTCACTGGTGAAAATAATAAAAGAACACTTGAATACATTGAATTTGCCTTGAAGAACAGAAACTACAATTACCTGCTATCATTGTGTATACAGGGTTATTCAGGAATATGGCTCTATAGAATATTTTTAGGAAAGACACAAGATTCAGGATTGAAATTCTAAAGTTGAGCTTCAACTTTCGTTTTTCAAATGGGAAGACCCATTCTTTATTGCATAAATAGATTCTCCATTGAATTCTGAGTCTTTTTGATTCCAAAAGTTTGAATATTCCCGGAAAATTCTCTTTAAATGAGCAAATACGAAAAAAATCTCAAAATTGAAGTCTGTTGAAATACAGACAACTTCGAGGTTTTTTCATTGAAAATTCTCATTTTCAAGAATCTCAGAGAAGAAAGGCTGATGCTTCTTTTCCGATAGCGTGATTTTCAGGATGATACAGGAGGTCACAAATTTTTTGTCAAAGTTAGAAGTGACGAAACATCAAAAAATTGTTTTTTTCAAATTGGAACCCCAATGACAAAGAATTTGTGACCTCCTGTATCATATTCTGAAGATCACGCTATCGGAAAAGAAGCATCAGCCTTTCTCTTCGGAGATTCCCAAAATGAGAATTTTTAATGAAAAAACCTCGAAGTTGTCTGTACTTCCACAGAGTTCAATTTTGAGATTTTATTTCGTATTTCCTCATTTAAAGAGAATTTTCTCAGAATCATTCAAACTTTTGGGATCCAAAAGACTCAGAATTCAAAGGAGAATCTATTTATGCAATAAAAAATGGGTCTTCCCATTAAAAAATGAAAGTCCCAGAACCTTCAAAAAATATACGAGAAGTCGTCTTCTTACTTGAAGCTCACCTTTAGAATTTCAATCCTGAATCTTGCGTCTTTCCTAAAAATATTCTATAGAGCCATATTCGTGAATAACCCTTTAACCCAAGATATTCAATGGACTGTAGTTGGTGGAGTTACATGATAGAGGGCGCTCAGTTTAAGATGCTTAATTAATGAATGGAATTCATATTGGACTCTGAATGTGTCTAATCAGAACCCAGAATGAGACAAATGTTGTAGATTGGTGTAGACAAATATGAGATGGTATCATGACAAATGCAACAATTGAAATCGGCCCACTTTTTCAAAACAAACACCATTTTGAAGATCCCCGTTCTTAATTCGTTAAAGACGGACACAAGTGCCTACAAAAGCAAAAATTGTCGACATAGACTACAACCTACCTTGTTCTACATCCTTTAGCTTCAACCCGTCCAAAGGCAACATAAACTTTTTCTCCCTTTCGTCTTCATCCTTATACCAAGAAATACTTTCAGCCGTCAGCACGAACCAATAGTCCTTGGAGCCCCCTTTCATTATTCCCAAATTGTGGATGCACATGTAACCTTTACGTATCACCTGATTGCCTAAGGCCCCATGAGTTCCTGACTTCGCAGAGTTCTCCGATTGATTCTGAGCGTTTGCGAATCCGATAAAATCTTCGTGGTTTGTATTCATGTAAGCCAATTCGCAATCGATTAGGAGGCATATCTGGTCTTTGCACCGCTGTTCCCTTTGTCTAATTTGAGTCGTGATGATCCTTTCCACCTCTTCTTTCAATCGCGGATAAGCCATCATTTTCTCTGCGCAATTCCTGACAACGTTAGACAATTCTGTAACTACTAAGTCGACGCATTTCAAACTCGGTTCTTTAAGTCGGCTTATTTGCTTCTTGACAATCGCCTCGAAGGCCATGTCCGGAGTAAACAGCCCCACCCTGATACCGTGTATGTTTCTGATGGCGAAAGCGATCTCCCTTCGTAGTTCTTTCTCGTCAAACTCCATCTTGACTATCTCGAACGGGAACCTTTCGTGGAACAATCGGTTTATTTTAGCCCCACCAGACAATTCGTTCGTGTTTATCTGAGCCGAACCTGAACCTTCAATCGTTCTCTCGAAATCCGTAGTTAACTGTTGCACCATCTGGAGCATCGCTTTGGTTTTTATAGCGGGATCGTCTGGTCTGAAGTTCTTGAATTGATCCACGTCTTTTTCAAGCGTTAAGAGCTGTTTTTGAAGTTTATCTCGAAGTCCCGGTAAAGTGTCTCGTATGTGATTCGTAAGTTGCTGATTAAGAACGCGTTGTAAATACGGGGTACCCAATCTGTCGGCTAAGTGACGGTACGAAGGGTGACTCAAAAAGAATTTCCTTTCTGCTGCCAAAGCAGCTTTTATATCCTTACGTCCATCAATATCTTTCTGCGAACGATTGACAACTCCGATATATCCCCTCCTAAGCGGGAGAAGCTTGTTTTCCAAGATATCCCGAGCGTCTGTACCTTCATCCATCAAATCTAATTTCGTAATAACCCCGATGGTACGTATCCCTTGCGGATCTACCTCTTTAGACAGCTTCAGAGCATCCGAATTCGCTAGATCGGTATTGGCTGGAGTAACGGCAAGAATAAGACAGGATTCTCTCTTGATAAACTGCAGAAGCATGGCTCGTATCTGTTGTTCGATATCAATAGGCTGATCTCCTATTGGTACTTTCGTAAGCCCCGGTAAATCGATAAGAGTCAAGTTTAGAACGTTCGGAGAGTACACCCTTAAATTGATTGGGATGTTCGAAATACCTTTGTTGCTTCCGGTTACTCTGTCTGTTTCCGCCTCTATTTCCCTTCTGACTTCGTCGAAATCAACAAATTTCTTGCCTTTGCAATGGAGGAATTCGGCGTATTCAGTGTTGCTGTTTATGAGTTGCAAGATTAAAGGACGACGGGTTACTATTCCGGAACCTCGGGGTAAAAAGTCCCTACCGACGAAATTTTCAAGGACTGAACTTTTGCCAGCTGATTGGCCACCAACCACAGCGATTTGAGGTAGATCTAGCGTTAAATGAACACCAAGTTGTGTGAAAGCATCTTGTAGTTTGTTAACAACCGGGATAAGTTGTTCTAAGCCTGGATTCCCTGCCATAGTTGAGGATTATGTACCTAAAAATTCTGCTAACTCCCTCAATCTGAAAAGGAAATGAATAGAAAGAATGAAAAGGAGGCTGCTAATTATACAAAATCTAGGAAATGGTTTCACTACGTCAAAGATACTTGGTAAACTATTGTTTCATCTTGATATGATAAGATATTAACAAAATTCATTGTGATTCATCTCTAGATAACATCTAAGCATGTCAAAGTGAGCAAGAAATTGCAGAATGTTTGGATACTTGATTTGAAACTAATGATATTTTCATCACATGAATATATGATAACAAAATGTTCCAGAAATCAACAGATGAATGATATCATTGTGGAAATGTCAAGGTTGCCCTTTAATTTGAGTATACTACAAAACTACAATTGAAATCATAATAATTACGCCATCAAGGGATATCACACTGAGAAATATGTATTTTGACACTTACCTCCCTAAACTAGAATATCAAATATTTTTGTATTTGGATTTGTATTCAGATCAACTCAAAATTTTGCAGATGGAACTTCGCTTGAATTTTACAGCTAAATCCATTACATTTTCCATAGCACCTCCATCGTAACATATGAATTTCCACCTAGAAATTATGTGTAATCAATTTCACAAGAAACAAAACTTCATTTTTCCACTGATTACATACTTCAAACTAGAGCATCCAACCAAGTCCCACTTCAGTTTTTTATAGCATTGCAGAAACAGAAACTTTTCGTGATGTAAACAATGTAAAACTTTTCGGTCTAATTGTCTGGTTCGTGAGGTAATTAATGAAATATTCAGCGTAATTGACAAAAAATAATTTATGCTTGAAGATGACTAAGGTTATGAACCACAGAAATAAATCAACAATAATATTTCTGTACTTTCTTTCTAGAAACAAGGCGTTTTTTAGTGAATTATTTTTATGGGAATTCACCATATTTTCCTGAGGAATTGAGTCATACATTTGATCTTTCATTGCTTCTGCTGTTTTCTGTTTAAAATTTGTTTCAGTAGAAACACTACTAATTTTGCCCTTGAAAAGGATCAAAGCACTTGAATAATGGTGGATTAAATAAAAACAAACAAATCTGGGTTACGTATTCGCTATTTTTTCTTTAATAATGTCAATTTGTCAGTAATCATAGCACAAAAAATTACATATCATCTGTATACAGAAAAAGAAAATACTAAATCCCACTAATTTGAATACACAAAGAAAGAGGGTTGAGTAACTTAAAAACTATTGCACTTTTCGATAAGAAAAAGTGGCTTTTCTCATGGGACCATTATGGGTTAGAAAACTTTAATGGGTCATGTTGGCAATGGAAGCCTTCTTCAACTTCTGGACAGTGGAACTTCGCTTAACGGCGATCCCTCGAGTCTGACCTACTGCGCCTGTCACGACTTCTCGATCTAGATAGAGATCGTGATCTTCTGGGGGACCTCGACCTAAAAATTCAACATAGTCAGAGATTTCTATCACAGGATATTTTTTAAAGAATCTGTTAATGGACCACATAAATTTAACGATATATACCAAATTTTACTTTTCGCTTATACGGGGGAGAATCTACGAATGTTAGAATTTCACTGCAGTTTCCAATATAAAACAACTCCTTACTTTAGATGTCGGAGTATCAAAACAACCTTTTACTTGTTAATTTGGATAAGGTTACTATCAATACAATTACAGTTTAACAAATCGCACTAACTGACCCACTAGCTTCTTATTTCCAACTAGATTCTTCAGATTAGTCTTTCATCTGCACCGGTATTATAAACAACAATTTGATGCCCACAGAGAGAAACAACTAATTTTGGATGAATATGTAAAGTTGAAAATACATCTGAACTACTGAATGTACAGAATTTCTCTCGAAAGGTTATGGATACCACATTCCTTAAGTGAAAAATTGCAAATGTTAAACCTTGCTATGAACCAGTAAAAAAATGTTACTTTCTAGAACACTGGATGCTAAGGAAAATAAATGGAGTCATCTCTGTGGGCAAACTAAAATACACCATTTACTGAATCAAATAGAGTTATTTCTTCTATTTCAATTTCGAAATGATCTTATCAAGACCTTAGTTTTACATAAACAACAATATTCTTCTTGTCTGGCCCAAAACTCATCACTTCATTAGCTTAGCCAACCTATGTAAAACGAATTCAGAATCACTTTTTGCCAAACAACTCAGTTTATCTTGAAAACCATCAACACGAAAGGATATCGAAAATAATTTATCTAATTTTAACAAGGATCTGAATTTAACTTTTACAGACGGGCTGTGTAGAAAAGATGTTTCTATAATTTAATGTGTTTGGAGTAGAGTTTTTGTATTTTAGTTCTCAAAAATTAATCATTCAGTTCGAAGAATTAAAAATAAGATAACTTCATTAAAAACTACATTACTCATAAACCGAATCCAGATTTTAGAGTGCTGAACTTCTTAATTTTACTATAAAACATCAGAATGAAGATTGAAATTAGGAATATTGAAAAAAGTTACTTGTTGAGGAAGCTTTGGCAAATATTGATTCTGAATGTTCGATGAGGACAATATCTGTTAAAAAGACTTTTAAAACAAAAACTAGGAAAGGGAAATGCCCTTTCGGTGCCTAAAACTTACGTAGGACCGATGCTGAAGGTTGACAAAGTGTTGTTGATTAAAAAAAATTGTTGAATGAAGTTGTTGTTTATGATGAGGAAAAATTTTGTAGATGTTTTGTACAGAAGATGTTGATGGCTGTTGCCTAGTTGGTAGATGCCCTTGGCAGTTTTTGTTTTGCGATTTTTGGAAGAGTCAGAAGCAGACGGCTGAAGATTTTCTGGTGGAAGCAACGTTGTTAAGACCAATCTTCCAAAAGGGGTCTTTCGTAGCGCGGGCCTCTTTTAAACCGACTTCTTTTGGGCTGTCGTTTGTAGATGACAGAAGTAGTGGTAGGACCCTAGCTGTTGTGTGTCGTATTTAATTATTCAGAGATGAGATGTGTAGGCCAGGGGCGTTGGGAGGGTTGGATAGTCTCAGTCAGGGGGAGAAAACAACAGCGACGACGGCCTGTCAAAAATTAAACTTAAAATTCTGTTATAGGTTATAACATTCACATACACCTTGAAATCATATTCAACCAAACTGAATCACCCAAAATAATTTTCAAAAGTTTCTGGTTAATAATTCTAATATAACCCACTTCTTTTCACTTCTAGGTTGGCAGAAATGAAATGTCAAATTCTATGAAGTCATAGAAGAACCCTAAAATACTTAGGTTAGGTTTTTGGTTTCGAGGAATGAATTAGGTTTTTTATAACAACCATTCCTTCCTGTTTACCCAAAATATAAACGAAGAAACATGTGGACATTCCATATTCTGTACCAACATTCAAGTTATTCATTCCCCTAATCTTTGAAGCTGAAAGCATAGGTCAATATGATTTCAAGTGGAGAAAGAAGAAATAAAAAACAAGGGTTTTATAGTGAATTAAACTTACCGGGAATATCTTGAGGGCCCTCTCCTACCACCTCCTCTTCTGGACCTTCCATTGGACATTTCAACTCGTACTCTCGTTCCACAACAACGACTGTAAATGAAGAATGTGACCTTGTAGTAATTGAACAAAAATCGAAGTTCATTCACATTTTCAATGTATTAAGATTTGAAAAACATGGAAGTTAATAGTGAGTTCAATACCTGGTAGCTAACTGAGCTTACCATAATTAATTAATCGATATTTCAATTCACTTACGTGCCGTCCAATCCTCTTACTGCATCCTCCGCATCTCTGGAATCCTCGAATTCCACAAAAGCGAAACCTGGAGGGTTCCGGGCCACCCAGACATTTCTGAGAGGTCCGTATTTGCTGAAAGCGCTCTCGATCTCGTGTTTACTTGCAGAAGATCCCAAATTACCTACGTATACTTTGCAAGACAGATCCCATTCCCTGTAGCGAGACATTTTTGTATATTACTTTTTACACTCTTCAAAAACTAGAAACACAATTATTTGCTTAAACTGTTTGGTCATATACCAGGCCAATCCCAATATTCGGTGGATGTTTCGTAGATGGACGCTTCTGGAAAGGATTGTGGACGCCCAACAAATCGATAATTTTTTTAGGGTCATAGAATCTGGTGGCATCATAGAGGTTAAATCACTGTCAAATGGACAAAGTCACGTCAGCGTTAGCTTAAGATTTATCCAGAAGCTTCGTACAGAAAATTTTTGCGATAAGCGACTTGTTAAGATGATTTTTTTCATATTTACTTTGCAACTTCCAAGTGGATAACGCTGGTACAATTCCGAATTTGCACAAACCATCATCGAGAACCTGATCAGTTAAACGTCAAAGTCAACCTGACATGCTCATAGAACAATGCCGAGCATAGAAAAACGAGTATAAAATATAAATAATTTTTTTTATCAATTTTGGAATGAAAACTAATATTTATTCAATTTATGCTGTTGAATTGAAGAAGGTTGTGACTTCGCTCGGCCAAATTTAGAAGGTCGATATGCTCAAGCTGCATTTTCAACAGGCAAAGGTATTTTCGATGGACAACTGAAATTCAAAATAAACATTTTCTTGAAAGATTTAAAAATGATCGCAATCTATTCATAATAATGGCACAAATATCAGTAGTATTAACAATAATAAAAAAATAAATAAAAACACATAATCAAAGATATATATACATAAAAACATTTTCCAGATACTAATGTTGAGGTGTATCTAAAAGCATCAGACATTGTTCTTGAAGCTTCATCGAAATATTCTTTTTTCCTTCATTAGGGGTTTTCCTATCGAATTTTGGGGTTTCTAAAATTCCATATCTGTCTCTTAAACTGTTATACATCCTTTCAGCTTTTTTCTCTTTGGGCGTGTTACCCTGTGATCTGCCAACACTCATCATCAGAACATTCTTCCTCAAATTAGATTTGTTTGCGAGTTTTTCATTTTTTAATGGGGTAATTTTTGGAGTACTCGTTTTCAATATTTTTTTGTTCTGACCTTCTTTCTTTTCTGTCGGAATTTTAGAAGTTTCAATTATTTCTTTTAGTAAATTAGTTATTTCTTTTAGTCTTCGTTCGTTAGCTTCCTTGTACTTCTCAAATTCTTCTTGATGTATTTTTATAATCTCTAAAACTTTGTCTATTTTATTATTCACCTCTTTCACATTCTGTTGGTTGCATAGTTGCTCCATCGATTCAAATTCTGTAGTAGATGATGTGGATGAACGAGCACTTTTACTCGCAGAAGTACTTCCTGATTTGCTAGGTGTTAAACTCTGCCTCTCTTCTTGAACTACAGAAAGTCTAGTTGCTGTATTCAAGAGGAATTGATTTTGTTGACCAACAGATTTAAGCGAAGAGCTTTTTTTCAGTAATGATTCGACTTTATTTATGTCTGGAAGTGGGGAATTAATGAAAGTGGATTTAATACTGCTCCTGGGACCCTACAATTTTCTCTCGATCAGTATTAATAAGTTATTCACTACAAATTTGTTTACCTTGGAGAGTTTGTCTGGTTTATTTTTGCTCAAACTCGTTCGAAATAGTTTTTTTCTCACACTTGCTTTTCGGGATTCTTCTTCCAAAGCATCTATGACAATGAACAAAAATTAAATACTTTATTACATTTTGATTTTGTGCAGACCAAATTCTTTCCCAATGTTGCTATTTTAAGTTTATCAAATAGGCATTTAGAGAAGAAATTAAGCAATTGAGTAATAATTATAAAACTTACCAAGCGGTGTGATCGGGATAAATTTGCCCCCTCCATTTTTCTGATTACTATTATTCACTACATTACTCAAATTACTAATGGCTTTTTTAGCAATGTCCTGAAAAAAACTCCTATATTATTTATTATTGGTTCTACATTCAGAAAGCCTAAATTTTAAAGTCAAGCAGTGCTTACCTTCTGTACAGTTGACGTTCTACGATTAATGATACTAGTTCTTTTCATGCTATAAACACTAGTACTATTCCTCTTGTTTTTAGTAACTGATGAAGTAGGCTTCAGAAAACCTGTAATTAATAGTTTATGGTATTATATAAATATTGCGAACTTTAGAGTATCGCAACCTTTTTCAATGGGAAGTTTTTATAGTCACGTGGAGCAGCCTCTAAACGAAGTTCTATAAAACAAGAAAAACTGAAGATATATGTTCATTTATACGTTCCAACAATTTACCTTCCAAATAATTTTGATCTACCTTTATTAAGTCGAACTTCGTCTCTTTCGCAGAGCATCCTAAAAAAATTGTTACGCATGCTGAAGAGGAAAAAATCAAATTATTCATTCATGTACCTGTTTTTGTTTCCTCAACTTTTGGTTTTTTAGGGAGTATACCAACAGCTATAAAGAAAAGCTTGCTTTATTTCTAGAATAATGCTTAAAGAGATATTTACTGTTACCTATCAAATCCTCATCTGATAACGGTATGAATCCTCCATTGGATGTAGCCATAATGCTGTTTTTTATCCCTGATAAAGTTCGCAATTGCCAATTTCCAGAACTTCAAAGAATGATCCTAATAAATGGGTGAATTTCCTGGTAATTTCATCAATTTAAAATTGTGTTTGCCTATGTTTAAAATTGAGAACACAGAAAACTGTTATTTTCTGTTGGTAGTCATAGAACATAATTGACATTTACAGTGTTTCAAACTAACAAGTTTTAGAATATATTAATATACAACTTTTTACAAATGTGGGATAGATTCTAGATTTTTTAGAATTCATAAGCTGATATGACTTGAGAAATCTATATTCTTTTGATTTTTAGGACTGGTAGTAATGTTGAAATCATAGACAAATAGTTTGATTATGGTTTGAATGCCTCTAGGTTAACCACAGAGTGAAGTATATTATTCTGTGGGCATTTCTGATTCAAACTCAAACAAAAATTTTGAAAAAGGGTAAATTTGATCAAGAAGTAATCATCTTAAATAAAACTGTAAACTTATATTCACTGAATAGAACATGGTGCGTTAAATAGGTAAAATTCCTGAAATCCAAAACGAAATAATAATTTGTTTCAGTCTGTTACTCTGCATACAAGCCTTGGAAGCATTAAAATCGAATTGTTCTGCGAATCCTGCCCAAAGGCATGTGAGAACTTCTTAGCCCTTTGTGCTAGTGATTTCTATAATGGGTGTCTGTTTCACCGAAACATTAAAGGCTTCATTGTACAAACTGGTGATCCTACCGGAACTGGCAAAGGGGGGAACTCTATTTGGGGTCAAAAATTCGAAGACGAGTTCAAAGAACAATTGAAGGTATTTCGAGTAATTTAGTGGAATATTAAGTACTTTATATTTTATTGTAGCACAACGCAAGAGGTATCGTATCTATGGCTAATAATGGTCCTAATAACAACGGGAGCCAATTCTTCATCACTTATGCAGCGCATCCCCATCTCGACCTCAAATACACCATTTTCGGAAAGTATGTTCTCATAAATCGCCTGCGATGCATTTTTCATTCAAATTTCTTGCAGGGTAATAGATGGTTTCGACACTCTTGACGAACTTGAGAAATTACCTGTGAATCAGAAGAATTACCGACCTCTCACAGATACCAAAATAAACAGCGTGACAATACATGCTAATCCCCTCGCAGGGTAAAAACTGTAAGTATCAGAATCAATTTTCGAACCTTTTCATGAGAATGATTCTCAAGAGTCTTTTTCCACCTCCTGGTAGTCAAGAATGAGACAATTTAAATCTTCTTTGGCTTCGGAAAACTCCGCTTCTTCCATTCCCTCGCCAACGAAATGATGAACGAAAGCTCTCTTGGAATACATGAGGTTGAACTTTTGCAAAATTCTTTGCCACGCTTCTTTGATCGCAGTACTGTTAGACAACATCGTAACAGCCCTCTGAACTCTCGCAAGATCCCCGCCAGGCACGACTGTGGGGGGCTGATAATTCAGACCCACCTGCAACAATTCAAAGAATCACAATTCGTAAATTCAATCAAAAATAAGGATCCCCACCTTGAACCCTGTGGGACTCCAATCTACGAACAATATGCTCCTCTTGGTCTTTATATTCGTGATTGCGTTGTTTATGTCGATGGGGGAGACGTCTCCTCGGTAAAACAGGCAGCAAGACATGTATTTTCCCTTTCTAGGGTCGCATTTGATCATTTGATTCGATGGTTCGAAGCAGGAGTTTGTCAATTGGGCCGTCGAAAGGGTTTCGTGATAGGCCTTCTCGGCAGAGATAAATGGGGCGTAGGTCACCAGGGGGAAGTGGATTCTCGGGTACGGGATCAGGTTTGTCTGGAATTCTCGGAGATCTATGTTTACGGCCCCCGTGAACCGCAGAGAAGCTGTTATGGTCGATGTTACCTAGAATATAAAATTGTCGTTGAGTTATTATTATTTCCTTCAATGGAAAAGGAAGGATTTTCACTACAACAGATTCTGATAGATTAAAACACCAATTTGCATTTAATAATTTAATTTTCTCCAATTACATTATAACGATAATTTCTCGATTTCCTTAATGAGGTCCATATGCTTGAATTCATCAGGTTTTTTGCTGAACTTTTCCAACAACGCGTTTTTACTGTCGTCATTTTGGCAATAATACAACTGCAACTGGTTAGCCAAACATAACGCTTCTTTCGAGTTGATCACTTTGGAATCAAATTCTCCCTTCATGAGTACGATACCTTTGTCTTCCATGAATTCGGTGTAATGTTTTATCGTCAAACATTCTGGTGCGTTCTCTTTATGTACTTGGAAGTATAAGAGCGGGGTGAAATGCACGCAGTTGCCCGCAATCTGCGACATTATAAACTCGTAGCCTTGGGAGCGAGGTAGGGCGAAAAGAAACGTAGAGTAAAGTTCGGATTTTCTCCGAAATTCTTCGAAATCTTTTCTCGGGATTGTAGCGGAAATGTTACAATCCTTTTGAATGTGATATTTCAGCCAAATTTCTTTTATTTCATCCACGGATTTATCTTTTACGGTGTCTACTTTCATGTAGTCGTCTAAAGATTCTGAATCGATGTTTCTTTCTTTATTAGTGATCTTTTTGGGGTTCAATAATTGGGAATATTGCCTCTCTGTGGCCTGTTTCTCCTTGGTTTGTTTCTTCTCCTTTTTCTCTATACGTGCAAGAAATTCTTCTGGAGAAGTTTGCTGTAGTTTTGCAATTTTCTCGGCATATTTTTCGAAGTACGGATTTTGCTTAAGTTCTTCTACCGCTTTTTCAGCTCTTCTTGCAGAGGTCATTATGTTTCGCCTATGCGGTACCCGATTGAAAATTGTCCTCAGTTGTCTGCTTCCACGAGCGAAGACTGATACCATAGTTTAAAAATTTTATTTTTCTAAATTTGTTATTTAATACATTCCTGATGAAGTTCTGAGGTTATGTCAACCATAGACATAATTTTGTTTTATTCATAGAGATAATGATAATGAGATAGCTCTATGGTTTTAGAGGTCATAGAGTATTTTGAGTCTATGGTCGTGGTAACCTCATTTTATGCGAAATACTGTTTGAAATTTAAATAAATGCATTAATAATCTGAACTGTACCTGCCCTAATATTCGATTTATGTTCGTATACGTCGGCCTTTGTACGTCCAAATTCCTGGCTAGAATGTCGTACATCGCCTCGTTGTCGAATACGAAACAGACATCCTCGTATTCTATGGAATTGTGCGTTGTTAACGTCGTATTGTACGGTTCTACTATTATCGGCGAAATCTGTAAGAGGATTGGATATTGGTGTTTGTTTGCGATCTTTTGAATTACGTACCCTAGGAGCAGGATATACGGAGAAGGTCATCTTCGGTACATTTCCATAGTCTTGACAGAGTTGTTCGAGTAGAAGGGCAGTGAAACCTGACCCTGTGCCGCCACCGAACGCTCTGTATATTAGGAATCCCTGGAGAGATGAGCAGTTTTCCGCCACTTTCCGAACGCGATCCATGGTGATAGCGATCATTTCGGAGCCAATGCTGTACATCCCTGGAAATAGTCATAGACATAGATTGAATATGTGTTTTATGACCATGAGGAAATTTTATTTTGTGGTTTTCACTCACCTCTCGCGAAATTGTTCGCAGCATCTTCTTTTCCTGTTATCAAGCCTTCGCAATGAAATAGTTGTCTGTAACACCCTGTTCTTATTTCATCTGGAAATTCAGTCAGTTGTAGTTTGTAAAGAACGCCGAATTAGAAAAACAGTGCTACCAATGCGACGAACAAAAAGCTCCGAAACTATTGGTCAATTTTGATTTGGAAATGTTATTTCGCAAGTCTGGTTTGATGAAAATTCTACCTATAACAGTGGGTTCCGTGTCTACCATGACAACTCTGGGAACTGCTTTGCCGACTGCCGAAATATCGAAAAATGCGTTGAAAGTTTCATCTTCAGTTTGGTTATGAAAGCAGGGATAAACAGTGCCGTCCGGTTGGATTCCATGTTCCAAACAATACAATTCCCAGCATGCGTTTGCAATTTGAACTCCAGCTTGACCAATGTGAATTTGGATTATTTCTTGCTGAAAAATTATCCGATATAATGGTTACAATTCCACCGCATTTACTTACATTAACGGGCATGGTTTTTTAAGTGACTGGATTTCATGATTTATCACAAAGAATTTAACATTAGTTTCAATTTTGAGAAATCAGGTGAAAAGTGACATTTGTCTTGAGTGAAATAAATGGTTGTTAAGGATTTAAAAATAGACAGAGGAAAGACAAGTAGCTGTCAATACTTTTCACTCATTATTCAAATTTGAATTTTTTTGCGGCAATATACCCGTTTGTCTTCTTCTTTTTGTTTCCCAATTTCTAGGGAAACCATGGGCTCATCCATTGGATATGTACCCAGTTTCAGTCATAGACATAGATTTTGTTTATGGTTTTTGTCTTCTTCTTTTATGGTTTTTGTCTCAGATTATTTGTACACAGATTTAACAGATCCTGTTCTGTGGCTCGCGCTCTCCATTCTCTATGGTTCAACTCGATTACTATGGAGTATGGAGCATCACAGAACCATAGACACACTTCCAGAATGTTTGTGTACTAGCTCTATTCCATAGACTTCATATCTCTGTGTATGCTCTAATCTAATCTGTTGCATCTCAGATCACTTACCTCTCACATGGAAGTTCTCGCTTATTTGTCAATAAAACAATTAAACAAAAGCACATTGGGGGTGGAAAAATATATTTTGAGAATATTAGATAATTGAACACAATTAACACAGATTGTAATGAAAATATAGACTTTTAACAAAGTTGCTTTGTTTTTATATATGGGTAGGTGTTCCAAGAATCTTCTGCCTTCGGTGACCTTCAAATACAGCGACAGGTGTTCATGGTTCCTCAACTAAAGGATTAGTCACTGATGGATTGATTGTAAGATATCCTAAAACTATTTAAAAAAAAGTTTTACAAAACTGTCTCTGCCATTTCTACTCACAACTTGAATTCCATGAATGCAGTTTCCCTCATTTTTCTTGGTATGTCTGCCATTTTAAAAGCAAGGCTCCATTCAATCTGCTAACGATCAATAAAAAAATATAAAATTTGTACGATCCTCAAGGAATTTCACTCGATTTCAAACAATTGCTGTCAATTGGCTCTGAAAAGAAATAAATGATCCTTTCAGGTTTCATAATTTATATTCAGACACATCTAGTGAAATTTTTTCTGAGCATTTCAAAATAAAACTTCTGAATTTTTCTTCATTTATTAGAAATTTTGAAACATATCCTTTGAATGATGTCTTTCATTTATTTCCTGGAGGGAATTATAATGTTTATTTTCAAGGTAAACATTTTTTTAAAATTATTTCTCCACTTTAAAGACTTGATATCAGAAAATGTTGAAAAATACCATTGATTTATAAAATGATAGAGGAAGATTTTACAAATAATAAATTGAAAGATATGAAATGTATAGAAGAAATAAACATGTAAAAATCAAAATTAAGATTGTGCTTGTACCTTCAACATACAACTCAATCTCTTGCCATTTGTAATTATGGTACTAGTCAGTACTCGATGATTACAAAACGGGGAAGTGAATTCAGTGAGCCCAAGCTTCTTTATATTCCGAATCATCGATTGCATAAAAGTCCTCAAGTTTCCACTGCAACGTTTCGAAAGTCGGCCTTTTCGTCGGGTCCTTATCCCAACATTCTAACATAATTTCATATAGAGCAGGAGGGCATAAAGAAGGTGCCGGCATGCGATATCCACGTTCAACCTGATGGAGCACCTCCGTATTGCTCATTCCAGGATACGGGGATTTACCATATGTCACCAATTCGGTGAGCAGAATTCCGAAAGACCAAACATCGGACTTGATCGAGAAAACACTGTAAATTGCAGCTTCGGGGGCTGTCCATTTAATCGGGAATCTTGCACCTACTCTCGCTTCATACTCGTCATCTTTAATCAGTCTTGCGAGACCAAAATCTGCAATTTTCACCTCTTTTGTATCCGATACAAGAACGTTTCTAGCTGCTAGATCCCTATGTATGTAATTCATGGATTCCAAAAACGCCATGCCGGAGGCTATTTGCGCAGCCATATCAAGCAATTGTGCTAACTGTAAACTTTTTCCTTTAGCCTTTACGTACTCTTGCAAAGATCCATTCTGCATCAATTCCGTAACAATATAAATCGGTTCTTCGACTGTACAAACGGCATACAGTTGTATCAGTTTCGGATGTCTCAGTTTTTTCATTACCTGGGCTTCGGCAAGGAAATCTTTCGGGTCCATTGTACCAGGTTTTAGCATTTTTATTGCAACTGGGGTTGTTTTATTCCATGTGCCTTCCCATACTTCACCGAATTGGCCATGACCAAGTTTGCGAACGAATTTAAGAGAGGATTTCGGGATTTCCCATTGATCCCGAGTGAGATGGGCCAGTCCTTGGGGTTGAGGTTTGTTCAAGTGTATGCAGGGTTTGTCAAGATTAACACATAAACCGTCAGAATATTTGCTGTAATGTTCGACCAATTCTTGAAGCGACTTAAAAATTAAATTCCTTGATATAAAGAATCCGCCTTCGTCCAATTGTCTTATTTTGTAATGCTTCACATTATCCCAATCCCGTAATGATAAGGAGAAGTCGTTATAATTGCTTTCGGAGTCTCTTATAAGGAAAGCACCACGTTTATTTAAGTGCGAGAGGAGCATCTTCTCAGCTTCCAATCTTTTAATCTTTGGGAAGTACCATGGTTCTGCTTTTATGCTCTTTAGTCTAGCTACGTAATTCGATGGAACATACCCTTTTCGTAATGTTCTTTTACTTCTAGCGAGCCACCAATCTCCTTGAGTGTCATTTAAAATTTCTAAATGTTCCCCTTTTCGAAAACCAAGATCTTCGTCTGTTCTTGCGTCATAATCATAAAGAGCCACAAAAGTGTTCTGGCATGGTAGGCCAAGCGTAGGGTTGTAAACTAATGGTCTAAAGTTTTCATGCGTTGCTTTTGCTATTGGATATGATTGTAACAGATTATCCACATCGTTATTCAAGCAAATTCTCAGTCCGTTATTATCCAATTTATTACTCAATGAAGAATTACTCAAACAACCACCCATTTTTCATTTTTTTCTCTTCACACAAACATAACATTCACAACACAACAGTTAACGGCATAAATTTAGGTTAGCTAACCTAACCTAACTTCTTTCTCATATTCTTCTTCTTTTATTCCTTTTGCTCGGCTAGTAATCTGGTCATAGATTTATATTTTCTATGGCCCAAATCAATGTTGACAACTGCATATTGAAAAATTTCAAAATATATGATTTTTATTTTCTTTCTGCAGCAAATGGAAAAGGCTTTGAATGTGGTGTTCGCGGAAAATAAATTCATGATAGTTGCTGGTGATTTCAATATCGACCTGTTGGATAATACCTGTAAGCATAGAATTGATTTTTTAACACTTATGAGGTCATTTCAACTGGACCCGTCTATTACGGAACCTACCAGGATAACTCATTGTACAAAAACCTGTATAGACAATATATTTAGTAATATGCATATTGCAAAAGCTGAAATTCTGACAACAAATATTTCTGATCATACTGGACAAAAAATTGTAATTGAATTACCTATTAATGATGTCAATGAATCAGTTTATAGAAGACAATTTAATGAAAATGCAATAAATGATTTCAAAATAGCTCTAGGTGCTCAGGATTGGAAACTAGTACTCGATGTAGAAAAAGGTGATGTTGATATGCAGTGGATTATGTTTATGCAAACATTTATGCCCATTTTTGGACAATGTTTTCCTTTAAAATGTATTAAAAAGATCAATAGTCCAAAAAATTATTATAATACACAAGAAGTTATAAACTGTAAGAAAAGACTGGATATACTTTTAACATTAAAATCAAAAAATAATACTTTCAGAAGAGAATATAACAATGAAAGAGTAAAATATCAAGAATTGTTGAGAAAGGCTAGGGAAAATCATTATAATGATAGAATTAAGAAATCAAAAAATCAGAACAAAACCATGTGGTCAATTTGTAGCGAAATAAGAGGAAATACTAAAAAGAGAAATAACGATGAACATATTTTCTTGGGTGATGCAAGGGAGAAAGCAAATGAGTACAATACTTTCCTTATAGAGAAAATACCTAGATTGCTAGGTGACCTGGTGGATACACCATCCTCTCACAATATTCCTTTAAACAGTAGAACATTTCAATTAGAACAAACAACGCCAGAAGAAATAGAAGAAATTATAAATAAACTGAAAAATAAATTCACAAGCGGAGAGGATGGTGTACCCCCCAGTGTAATTAAGAATTGTGTGAATGAGATTAAAAATATTCTCTCTTATATAGTGAACAACTCCTTTCAGTATGGAATATTTCCAAAACAGTTGAAAATGTCACTTATTAGGCCTATTTATAAAAAAGGAGAAGCAACATCTATGGAAAATTATAGACCAATTAGCTTGCTGTCGTCCTTTTCTAAAATTTTTGAACAAGCCATGTCTAAAAGACTATTGAAATTTATCGAAGATTGTAATATCATAAGTAGCTCTCAACATGGCTATCTTAAGGGAAAATCTACACAGTCTGCTGTATACCAATTCACTGAAGAAATTATTAGGTTGCTTGAGGGACATGAACTGGCTCTAGGGTTGTTTTTGGATCAGTCAAGTGCTTATGATTGTTTAGTTAGGGAACTTTTATTAACAAAATTAGACCGATTAGGTATAAAGAATACACCAGGAAAATGGTTTCGTTCATATCTAACCGAACGTCAACAAAGAGTTAGTGTAATAAAGAATGGAAAGCAAATTAAATCTGATACATTAGAATCAAAATTTGGTGTACCACAGGGCAGCATTCTGGGACCTATTCTCTTTTTAATTTTTATAAATGATTTGTATACTTCAATCTCAGAGTTCATAACTGGTTTTGCGGATGATATAAACATTATAATACAATCTAAGGACCTACAACATCTAGAAATTGCTGCACGTGATTGTTTCAGGAAAATTAATTTATGGTTTAACAATAACAAACTCATTTTAAATAAGGAAAAAACAGCTGCAGTACTATTCAGTTCTAGAACAGGAATCAATAAAGACGTTATTGAGATTGGTGAAAATAGTATAGAACTGGAAGATTCCACCAAATTTTTGGGTATCTACATAGATAGAGTCTTGAAATGGACAGCCCATATAGAATATCTGTCAACAAAATTGAGTAAAGTAGGTTATGGGATCAGAGCTCTTCGTGACTATTTAAGTGAGCCTTGCATGAAAGTGGTTTATTTTGCAAATTTCGAATCACTTTTAAGATATGGCATTATATTCTGGGGAACTAGTGCAAGAGTAAATGACATATTTATTGTACAAAAAAGGATTGTAAGAGTAATGTTCAGGTTGAAATTTTTAGAGACATGTAGGGGAATATTTAGGGGGAATAGAATTTTAACAGTATATGGTATTTACCTATTCGAATGCTTGATATTTTTTTTCAAAAACAAAGATGAAATGATACAGCACACAACTGCTCATAATTACCAGACAAGAACTCTGGACTTACACTATCCAAAGCATAGACTGAGCTTGAGTGAGAAACATCCTTCTTATAATTGTATAAGGATTTATAATCATTTACCGAATAGTTTTAGGGTAATTAATAATTTTAGATTATTCAAGAAAAAAGTTAAGGAGATGCTAATTAGTCTAGAACCATACTCATTGTCAGAGTACTTTAATTTTAGGTTTGGTAGTTTATAAGTGTATATTCTTCTGACACTGTTTCACTCTATGTTGTACATATTTTGAAATAAAGAAATTTATCTATCTATCTATCTATCTATGACCTGATTTATTCCAAATGAAAACGGTTTTATCAAGTTCTGTGGTTTTAATTTCATTTGAAAACATGTTCGGTGTTTGTGAAAAAACTTAAAAAATTAATGTTTATAATTATTTCTGAAAGTAACAAAGGGTACAAAATTATTTCAAAAGATTTGTTAAATATCAGTTAATAGTGATGAGTAAAAGAAAACAGCGCAACACTACTTGTAGTAGGGGAAAAAGAAATTCAAAATTGAAACGTATTGGCACCAAATTATATGAGAAAGTAGAAATTTCTAATGATGATGACAACAAAGTATCGACTGAAATAAATCTTACGAAGTCGCTCAATGTTGGGGACATTTTTAAAAATTCTGAGAGTCAACTTTTAGATCAACCAAATGTCGAAGGTGAAGTTTTAGCCGACAAACACTTCAACAAATTTACTCTTTCAGCTGCATCACCAGACAGAGGTCAGTTGGCTCTTTACGAGGATGAAAATTTTTTGGATTATGAACCATTCGAAGATGAAGTTAATAATGATTATTATTCCGCAAACCACAGTAAAGAGAGTGGGCAGTCCAAAATAGCAGATGGGCAAATCAATCACTTCGATTTACCTGAAGCAAGTAATCAAAATATAAATATGAACTCATCTAAAATAACCACACACACCGATATTTCATCTTCATTTTACAATGGTGTTGGGGACCCTAAAAATGTGGATAAATCACGTGTATTTGATGATGAGGTAGGTGAAAATGATTAAATAGTTTTCTTTTACTGCAATTCTAAAATAATTGTTGTTTCTGTTTTTTCAATTTTATATTCAGGATATGGATCCAGACTATGAAGAATTGTTAGATCAAGATATCGATTGCAATAAGGAAACTGAAACGAATGAGAAAAATGAAAAGCAGCTTTTGTACCAAGAACAGGACCAAGAGCCTAGCAAATATTCATTCGGAAATGCTCAGATTAAGTTTAATGGACCCCTTAATATAACCATAACAAGATCTGTGACAAATGATTCCAACAACAAAGTTTCTATGGACCAGAATTCAGATCGTAAATCTTCAAACATTAAGGTTCATGATGTAACTACTTTTCAATCTGAAGAAAAGTTTATACATGGGCAGTCAGAAACAAAAAAGTGGATTAGAACGTTGTCGAATGGCCAGAGCAGTATATCGAATGATAATTTGAATAGTATGAATTGGATGAATTCAAAACAATCAGATGAAATAAGAACTGAATTACAGAGGTATTTTATTATTTTTATCTTTCTGTTGTGAAAAAAGTTTCATACACTGACTTTTTTCAGACCATGTACAGAACTGAATAATCAACATATTTTTTCGAGCTCAAATACCTCATTCAACAGCTACTACGAGAATAACCTGATTAAACCGGTTATTGAACGATACAGGCCAGAAAACCCTTGTGTGAAAAACCAGGGAAAAACCCAACTAAGTACGGATAGTTCGGAAGAAAATATCTCGCCTTCGTATATCCAGTAAGTTTTCGTTTGTGTTCATATTTAATTCAAATTAATTTTTTTTTTGAGCAGACATGAATTTCAAGTGCAAGACAATTACAAAGAAGATCTCGTCGTCAATTGGCTGATGCACACTAGCGAGGATTCTTTTCTGAATCTTCTGGAATCCATGTGTGAACCACACTTCACCTCTAAATGTCATGATCTCAGGCAAGTAGTCTTTTCTGTTAAACTGTTTTTAAATCTGTCATAACAACATATGCAAGCCCTGCAGTATATAGACATAACCTTGACATAAGAACGACCAATGAAAATAAAGTCGATCTGTCAAAAGTCATTTTGACAGTTGTCAGGTAGAAAATACTGCACGAGTCCATCATATATGACAACAGCTCTAATTTCATTCTAAAATTAATGAAATTTCAGTTTTTTCCTTCTCTGAAACGTTTTACATGTTGATTTTAATTCGCAAGCGAATTCTGCAAAATTTCTATATCGAATTCTGATTTTTCAGGTGTTCGAAATCGCACTCTTTGGAAAGCATCAAAACGATGATACAAGAATCGAATCCTCAAGAATTGAAAAAATTATACGAAATTGCACTAAAGAAAGATGTATGGTTTATGTGTTTGTTCGATGTTTTCCTGGAATATTTCACAGTGCCCCGAACATAGATAAAATAATGTTGATCGATATGATTGACGATGTTTACAAAGTTTTTAACGGTACGTTTACTGATAAAACGAGCTATGTCGGGAAGATAATCGAAAGCCTCAGTAAAATAGGATTGTCATTCAAGGAGGCCATCGAGCATATCATTTTGAGGTACGGCACTTCCCAGCTGTGGATCTGCGACATACTCCTGTTTCTGATAGCTAAAAAATTTAATTTGGACGATCACTGGTGTCTGGTGCAGAAGATAATTTGCTGCAGGCGGGAAAAAATCGACCCTGAAGTTGTTACGGAGCTGTTGACGGCATCTTCGAATGACTCCCCCCAGAGCGAAGAACTCTACAAGAGA
The DNA here is from genome assembly GCA_038502775.1 of Hippodamia convergens. Lineage (NCBI taxonomy): Eukaryota > Metazoa > Arthropoda > Insecta > Coleoptera > Coccinellidae > Hippodamia > Hippodamia convergens. Next base: position 102,998,050 of record CM076607.1, read on the forward strand.
ATATACGAAGACATCTTCGAGAAAGACTTGGTAGATTTGAACAAAATGCCTCGACACTTGAGAGAAAGGATAATCGATCTTGACGGGAATCACAATGTTATACAAAGCGATGAATATCCTTTGGGAGTCAGGAAGGATATTGACATTTGGGGAGATGTCAAAATTTCTACTAACCGAGATCTAGAAGAGAAACCAGATACGATAAGGAGTTTTAGCGATCAATCGCATTCTCAGGAGAATCTAACTTATAACTGTTGGTCCTCTGATTCGTCATGTGACATGAATGTCGAAGACGAATCTGATCTACCTCATGTTCCCAATGAGGAAACATTGTTATTGAATGTAAGTTTAAATTTATTCATCGCATTGTTCCAAAACTCAAGATTTCATTCGGTTTCCAGAGGCATAAGAACAATAAAACACAAAGATGCAGCAAATCGAGATCTTCCAACAGAATAAGCGAGAGGGTGTTACAAAAAGTTGTCCAATCCAGACGCTTCATCCCGAAACCTCAAATTCCGGCTAACGTTATAGCTCACCCGTCCTGTCAGCCGGTCATAGATCCCTGTTACCAGTGCAACATATCCCTCCACAACTTGCTTCCCGAAGTTAACGGTTGGATCACAGCCATTTCAGCCTCTGATCTACGCAGATTGCGTAGATCGCTTGTAGATGCGAATATCGTCGAGTTTTTAGACGTCCTCAACTCCTACAGCGGTCAATACACCATCGAAAACTTCATTGTAACCGTGCTGACGTTGCTCAAATCTATGAGATCCATTTCCGAGGTTTACTCGACGTTCATCTCTCTTTTGGACGCTCTAGGTAGGTTAGCGTAAGATTAACGCTCAGTTTATACATCTAACCTCAATAATAACTGACATTTGACATCTGTCAAACCTCTGACATCTGTCAAAACTTTGACATGTGTCAAAACTAATTTATAACCCTACATAAACTTCTTCAATTGTTCGAAATTCATCGATGATTCTATGATTCAATTTTACTTTTTGTGAATTAATTCACATTGAATTATTATTTTTTCAGAGGAGAAAGATCCCGAGTACATGAACAAAACGCACCTCAAAATTTCGATTGAGGTTTTGGCCTTGAACTTGATCTATATATTCAATGCGAAGGGACGTTGGCATTTTTCGAAGAATGTTCTTTCGAAAGTGAGGGATTGGCACAGTTTGGTCACTTCCAAGGTGAGGTTTTAACCTATAAATTCGACATTTGACGTTTGGATTGTTACTTACGAATATGTGTATTTTTTCACTCAGATATTTATGCGGAAATCGAAACTAGAGTCTCACATGGGACGCTACATATATTTAATTAAGGTGTTGTTGTTAGCCGACGACTTTTTTTGGGTGAATGAGATATTTCAAGCTGAAGGTAAGAAGTCAATCTTTCATTCTTCTTTAAAATATCAAAGGTTAAGGGTGGATTTGGTCATAAATTTAACATGTCTATGCTGTTTTTCAGCATAAACTTGTGTAAATGGTATCATTCGTTCATTTTCCGCTATGTTGTAGCGTTAAACCTTCTGGGACCAGCCACTACGTGGCCCTTCAATTATAACCATTCCGATACGAATGCCCGAAACAAAGTTTTGAAATTGTTCTTCGAAAAGGGTTTCCCGCAGAACATTTTCATCACCAACGATCTTCTGAAGAGTATCGCTGTCGTCTACGGAGGCTTAATAGAAGGATTTGATGTTTGGGGATGGTTTAACAATGAAATCGCCTCTCTCGTCAGTGAAGGAGAGTCAAACAGATCCATACTTTTGTTGTTATTGAATGACATAACTAACCATTATGAACGTTTTATGGATAAATTTGTTTTGCAAGCCTACATGTTGCACATGAAAGACTGTATTAAAAGCGAGGATGCTTTAAAGTTGTTTAAACTTTGCTGCAATAAAGGAATATATCCGGAATATATGGTAAGTTAGCTTTCGGGAATTTTTTTCAAGAACGAATAAAAAGAGAAAATTTATAGGGTGACGAGGATGTGGTGTACATAACAACAGATCTAACCGACTTTGAGATAGAATCGATATTACATTTCTATTTTACGAACTCCGCAATCAGACATGTTCAACCCCACAACTTCTGCATAGAACTATTGTTGCCTGGGACTGTACCTAAAGCGTGCAAGATGATCGAAGAAAAATATAGGAAAAACAGAAACGTCTATAAAGTATTTGAACTCGTATGCATCATTTTGGAGTCGAAGTACAACATAATCATAAATCAACCCATACATTCTAGAATCTTTGTCCCTTCAAGGCGAGTTTCTGAAGCTCAAATGTACAAGAAAATGTGTTGAATTTTATGAATCAATGTTTATTTTATACAGGTTCAGTATTTATTTAACTAGAGGATATTTTTTGTTTTATACCGAAATCTGTGATATTTTCAATACTTTTGTGTATGTTATGTTTTATTAGTAGAGAATCGAGGAAGTGATTATTTTAAATAAGGATCTATACCAAATATTTTAACTTTTTTAAATTATTTTGTTTTGATATGAAGTTATTTTTATTTAATTTTTAGAGACTTTATTTCGTTGACTGGAAAAGTTTTTAGTTTTGTACTGTAAAATAGTAAATGAAACAAAGTTTAAATCGTATTTGTCTTTTTATACTTCAGCTTAAATATAAAAAATGTTTATTTTCCAAGAGGAAGTGAAAAGAAACAAACTATGAAGCATTGTACATTTATTCAGAGAAGTCAACAATTCATAAAAAAACTTATTCAAACTAGATTCTGATATCAGCAACTCTGGTTTATCTTAATCCATATCCATTAATACAGGTTTTAACATCTATAAAACATAATAAAAAAAATTTTCTTAGCGTTATCTCAAGCATGGACCTATTAAAGAAACCCTTCGAGAAGTAAGGATTACTTCAAAATTCAATGAATCGAGTGGATTCAATTTCCATATTAATTTAGACTTAAAAAAAGGCACAACTGGTAATGATATGAATTTTAACAAGTTTTATCACAGTAAAATAACGTTTGATAATATATTATGGAATATAACTTATATAGAGGATTATACTCGATTTATGCTAAAAGCCCTGCCATCTAATTTTGATAAAACTTGTGGCAACTAATCGAATTCAGGTATATCATCGAATGAGTACCCAGGAACTTCCTTATAAGCGTAATAAGCAATTCTGACATGATACGCCCCCGGAATGAACATCAAAAGACCCAAGATGATCATCGGCCACATCCTATCGGAATAATTGAGAGAAATGTGGCCACTTACCACCAAAATACCGAAAATCAGGAGGAAGGACCCTACAACAAGGAGCAAAGTAGCCAGACTTATAGCTTTCCAAGGTACTTTCTGCGCCGGGGCAGCAAATTGAGCATCAACAAAACTTCCCTTGTCGATGGGTTGCAATTTGGTGTAATCGATATTGTCGTACTCTTTTCCTCTCCGCCTTGACATCTTGATGTCTTCCAGATATTCTGTAACGAACAGAAGAGTTTAAAAGTATCAAATCATTGCAGATACAGCTGCTGACATTCATTACTCACCTTCTACACAGACACTTAAAGCAATGATCCAATAAGCCTTATTCACAGCTTCTAATTATTCCTCATGAAAGCAATGAAAACTAACAGGAAATTCGGATCCCTGTCAGTTATTTTCACAGACAACATCCATTTTTGACCAACACAATGTTTGTAATCGTTACTCACCAGTTAAGGAATGAAGGCTCATTAGAATTCGAAATTTTCAGCAGGAATTATTCTAAATTTCGAATTTGTTGCCACTTTTTCGATCTTGTTTTTAAAATCGATTCATAGAGTAGAGAGAGATGACAGTTAAATTAGGTTACTTTGTGGATTAGTTGAGATGTGAAATGATAGATGGCGCTGCGATCGGAATCGGCTTCTCGATTAAATTGAATAATGGATAAAGGGAAGATATCTGTTCTTTATGAAGGAGTTACGGTGTGATAACTCTTAGTTTTTTCGAAATTGATAATAATGGGGCGTTTGGTACCTTTAATTTTAAGAAGAGAAGCAAAACCAGACGCATAAATTTGAAAAGAATGGAAATTTTTTCAGCGACTTCTGTGGAGAAAAAAGTTGATATTTAGGGGCAAAGGAGAAAGAAATGGTGGCTTTTTCTGTAGGTATAAAACTGGAAATGTTTATCACGAAAAGGTCTGATAGATAATTGACGGCATTATCAGTTTCTTTATAAAAAACCACCGTAACGTGTCACGTAAAGTTATAGTTCAAGTATCACCAATTTTGCCCACCTGTACACTGAAAATTTCCTTAATCGTATTATTCCTAAAGAATCCCATTAAGACTGTCTTTAACAAAGAGAACACCTGCGATGGTCAGACCTTTTCATGAGAAACATTTCCAGTTTTATTCCTACAGAAAATGCCAATGCTTCTTTCTCTTTTGCCCCTAAATATCAACTTTTTTCTTCCACAGAAGTCGCTGAAAAAAATCCCATTCTTCTCAAATTTATGTGTCTGGTTTTGCTTCTCTTCTTAAAAATTAAAGGTACCAAATGCAGTTGACATCATGCAGGAATGCAGTTGATATCATTATCAGTTTCTTCAAAAAAGACCACCGTAACGTGTCATTCATTTTCCTCTTTCTCTTACGGTTAAAAAATTGCAGTTCAAGTATCACCAATTTTGCCCATCTGTAAACTGAAAATTTCCTTAATCGTATTATTCCTAAAGAATCCTATTAAGACTGTCTCTAACAAAGAGAACACCTGTGATGGTCTGACCTTTTCATGAGAAACATTTCCAGTTTTATTCCTACAGAAAATAGCAATGCTGCTTTCTTTTTGCCCCTGAATATCAACTTTCTTGTTCCACAGAAGTCGCTGAAAAAAATCCCATTCTTCTCAAATTTATGTGTCTGGTTTTGCTTCTCTTCTTAAAAATTAAAGGTACCAAATGCAGTTAATATGCAGGAATGCAGTTGATATCATTATCAGTTTCTCTAAAAAAGACCACCGTAACGTGTCATTCATTTTCCTCTATCTCTCACGATTAAAAAATTGCAGTTCAAGTATCACCAATTTTGCCGACCTGTACACTGAAAATTTCCTTAATCGTATTATTCCTAAAGAATCCCATTAAGACTTTCTTTAACAAAGAGAACACCTGCGATGGTCAGACCTTTTCATGAGAAACATTTCCAGTTTTATTCCTACAGAAAATGCTGATGCTTCTTTCTCCTTTGCCCCTAAATATCAACTTTTTTCTTCCACAGAAATGCAGTTGATATCATGCAGGAATGCAGTTGATATCATTATCAGTTTCTCTGAAAAAGACCACCGTAACGTGTCATTCATTTTCCTCTTTCTCTCACGGTAAAAAAGTTGCAGTTCAAGTATCACCAATTTTTCCCATCCTGTATACTATGCTTCAATTAGATTCTCGACCCAGAAAACGAGCTCCCTCTTTACCTAGCGTTAAAAAAGGCCAATTTAGGTGAAAAAATTGAAATTCCATGTGAAAAAGTTCATGGCAACTTTCGTAACTTATGAACCTGGATTGACCTTGGAAAAGGGGCCACCCTGTATGCCAATTGTCCCAGTGAGGATCCCATCCCCCGGCATGAGCGACATCAGGGCGAATCATCCCGATAATTCCTGCCGTGCGAGATTTTTGCGCAACTCTCCCAGAGAAGAAAAGTGCGCTTGCCTCCACGACCGTCAGACGGAGCAAGAGCCAAGGGGGCTGCCTCTGCAGTACAGGGGGAACCTCCGGGGGCTGCAGTTCTCTCCGCACCCTTGCGAAGCGGACGTTGCTGTGCTTCTCCTTCCTCCCGCACTGCTTCGGCTTCTCAAAGCGTTCCAACGCCAACTACGCTGTTTTCCGTCGTCCACAATCGATACCGGCTAAAATCCTGGTTCGGACTACACCTTAGATCCTAGGAGACAGCAGGGATTTTTCGCGAATTTGCTCGGCGACGAGGTGAGTGATACCCTTATCTTGATCCCGACGGGATAAACCTTTGAACCTTGTCTCGATGCTCCCTCACTCATTTAGAAGATTCTAGGGGTCCCAAGTTCGTCTTTGCATTAAAAAAAGTCTCTTTAAACCTTTAACCATCTTTGAATTCAACTCTCTAACATGTGAAAAACTAATTCTTGATACCTTGGAAGGTTCCTCAAGATTCTAACAAACTCAGAGTATATTTTGCGATTCCCTACATATCTTTTTCTTCAGAAGAGATTTTTTGAAAAGAATCATATTTCTCCCCTTCAATATGCAAGAAAAATTTCAAAAATCTGGAAATAATTGTGTCTTAAGTTGAAACATGAAGCATCAGTCCTTGAAATATGATTTAAAGATTCCAAAGTACAAACTTTCAATGACTGGATGATCTAGAACATTTTCTAGACTCCTTCTTTTATGAAAATCAGTTCAGTTTGTCCCTGGAAGATATTCAAATGTGTTTCCTCTTTCTCTCTCTCAAAATTCCCTCGAAAATTAAAGATCAATCAACGTAAATTCCAGATCATTAAGCGTCTTTCATTCTGAAGTAAATATCACAGTGAACTGTTCGAAGTTAAATGTCAAATTTTCGTAGTTTTTCAAAGCCATGAAATCCAAGAAAAGTACGGTAATTAGCGCATTCACCATTTAGTAATGGTCCCTTCGCCATTTTGCAACCGGTATAATTTTATTTTAATAACTAGCTGGCCTCATCCAACAAAATACAAGCTGACTCCATGATTTTTCTTTTATAGCCATCAGTTTCAGTCATTAGAATTTTTGTGCCATTCCGATTCATCATGTGATTGCCGGTATTGGAACACACATAATCTGCTATGTGCGATCTACCAATATCTCTCTATTTTTTATGTTATTCTTATGTTCACGTTTTCCGATTTCTAATGGTCTTGATGTTTCTCCTGTATAAGATTTTCCACAAATACAGGGAATATTGTAAATACAATTTCTTGATTTTTGGTCCTTATTCAAAGGTTTAGTTTTTGTTAATAAAGATCGTTAATCATTTTTTGTTTTGAAAAGAGTCCTTATGTTAAATTTAGAACCAATTCTTTCAATTTTTTCTGAAATTCTATGAACATGAACATCTTTAATGGAATTATCTCAAATTGAAATTAACCAAGTTGACAAAAAAGTTCTCGCACACTCTGAGCTAAGTTGTATCTATCACAAAAGATCAACTGCAAGAAGAGGACGTAACTTGAAATGACACTTTCGCAAATGATCATCGAAGCCGATAATTACATAGATGACCGAACATGATACTCGATATTTAATGAATTATTAATTCATTATTTATTATTAATTGATAACGTTGGTGTTTTGTTCAAACTTTGCGTTGTCCTCACTTGAAGAAAAATATTGAAATCGAGAAATAGATTTAACGATGTTACAATTTTAAAACATCGATGTTTAACTGACAAACATCGATGAACATTTCTAAGGAAAAACCATATTAAATACCTTGCATTTTTATATTTTCTCACCTTTTAAACCTTCCCTGGAATTCCACGAATAAGTCAAGACCAAAATTAGCCAAATTGGTCCAGCCGAATTCAAGTTTTAGCGTACTTAACGCGCTGCAATTCATTTTTATATGTACAGATTGCGACAAGAGTTACAGTGAAATTTACGATTCAGAGAGCTGAACATTTTGTTAGTTGATTATTTCATTACAAAACCTGTTGTAAGTGTATAAATTTTTCAGCAATGGAAGAAGTGTTACCCGAAGGGAAGAATTTCAAATTGTTAGAAGACTCGCAGCTGGAAGAAGTGCTCGATTTTCTCAGTAATTTCCTGCCCGATTCCATCAAGGTAAATACACTGCTGCCCTCCCGAAATCCGCATGCCTTGACGTTATTCGATTTTCGCGTATTTTCACATATTTATCAGATTCGCCTTGAAAACGGCACGTGCATGCAGTTTGGCGTGAGTCCCGTCATGCAGAAATATCGATTTCGGCAGAATTTAATCCGGGGTACTCATTATTTCGCATTTATACTAGTTAGTATTATACATACTCTAACGCCATCTATCCGATGAAACGTAAAAGTTCATTTTTCCGCGTGCACCTGTTGGCTTTTCTGCAAATGGAGTGTTTAAACGCCAAAAACTCTCGACAAATCGCTCTGCACGATGAAAGCTAAGATTAATGGTTTTCTCTTTCTCCCGTTCTAGTTCCATCAAACCCTGAAAACTTATATGAACGATCGCGTTTGGGACTTTCATTTCTACGTAAACAAAGAGTGGCCCGAACAACCCTTGGTGTTGCACTTTCCAGGGATGACGAAAACTGTAAGTTCTTCACTTTATTACAGAACCAAATTTTTTTATATTATACTCATCGTTTATATCACTCGCAGAATGAATCAAATGATATTAATTGTTAGCTTTTGATAATAATAGGTACTAGTTTGATTATGTAGGTAAGATAATAGTATATTCTAAAACAAGTTGCAGAATGAGCTCCTATTCCAACACGAATGCGACGAAGGAGCGAGTTTTCGAAAGCATGAGTGTTGGAATTGCCTTCTGCAACGAGTATTAGACGATATTTTCTCTATTTCAGTTAAGTTTTGTGGAAAACTCTCGAAATAAAAATAAAAATTCAGATTAGTGACTTTTGTATTGTATCTTGGCAGTTGGTGTCACTAACGAAATTTGACAGATTGCGGATTTTGAATTGCTGTGATTCGAAAATTGGGTGGATCGGAGGTCAGTACTGACAACCACAAAACGAAAAATATAACTGAAAACAATGCTGTAATGAGTTTCATTACAGCACTACTTTTAGTACTGTAATGAACTCATTACGATACTGAAATAGAGAAAATGTTTTTCTTTATTTTCTGCTGAAATTTTCTCTCAATTAACAATTCAACGTTTATCTAAAAAGTGGTGCCAGAATTATCCGAAGAATTCTCTCTTTCGTCGAGACGTGAGGGCATTTTTTATGGGTCTGTTTTGTCCCTTTCATCAGGCGGGGAGCGTCTAGTAGGCTGAATCACCCGACGTTTGGCGTCGCGACGCGTCGACAAGTCTTGGTTTAATTATCGGAAGCCTACAGGGGACGGTCAGGCCGCAATGGTTGCCTTGATGGCCTTTTGATTGCCTTTTACAGTCGATATAATGCAGTTGTAATCGGAAACAGATGTTTCTAGGTGGGTGGTTTTAACGATGTGCAATGGAAAGATAAAAAGGGGGGGATTGCATAGAATATTTCATTTTTAACTCGAATCGTCGAAGCTGAAGATAGAACGCAGAAAAAAGAAATTGCAGCTTTTTTCAAAAGAAAAATTTTTTTAGATTTCGTATTTCTTGGGAAATACGGATCTGGAAAACTGCATTGGGGTGACCGTGACCTAGAGTCTGGACGGTAGCCAGGTTTGGACAAGAACGTGTGATTTTCATCGGGCACCCATCAAATGGAGTTGGCATATCGATAAAATCTTGAAACATGGTTAAATTCAAAATAAACACCGAAATTTTTAAGATTTTGATCCTGATGAAGACAAATAAGGCTGAAACCGGTCTATCTCTAAGTGACGAAATCTGTGTTCATTTCTACAGTCCTTGATGAAATATCTGTGATACTATTAATGGAAGATGGTATTCTTTCGATGGTTACTATTTTGATTTCATCCATGTTTCAAAAATGGCCTCGTTGTGGCCTCTGTAAAGACCAAAAATGTTTTATTTTCCTTTAAATATCGATAACTAACTGTTTACAACCGACGTATTGAGGACAAACGTTGACATTCTTCGATGTTTGCCAAAAATAAAGTGCCATCGTAGAGTCAAATCAAAAGAACTACCAGCTATATGCAACCCAAATCACACTGGATAAGACTCTTCGGAGATCTGCTCAAACTAAGACGATTAAACAGTTTTACATGATTAAAGTCATCGTTCGGAAGAAAGAGATAAGTGCAAAGTATTCAAAGAAAAAGAATGTTATTTCCACAGGAGTGATGAAGAAGAAGATTCAAAATTGTTTTTTAACATCGGTTCTTTCGAATTTCTCGATTTTTGTCGGATTTTCTTCGCGGTATTCTCTTTATTCGTATAAGTTTCACCTTTTATGGTTTTGAATCTTAGATCTTGAGCTCTGTACATTTTTCGAATTTAATTGTTAAGCATCAGAGTATCCAAGAATTCCTCAAATGAGCTCATAATTTTTAATATACAAGGTGTTCTGACGGAACGACGCTGTAAATTCATCGAGTAGTTTAATTTCTTATGAACCTTCCTTAAAGGCTGTGCGTTTTTATATGAAAAAACAATTTTGTAATTATTTTTATTAGTTCAAGGTTATCGAATACCTTAGCGTGACATTAATATCAAAAAAATATGTAAAAAATAAACGTGGCTGTGAAATTATTGAAGCTCATTCTTCTCGATAGAAGGAAAAGATAAAACGCAAAGAACAAGGTGTTACAAAATCAACTAGGCGATTTCAAATTGAAACATCGCTAAAATGTATTTCATGCCTTCATCTTTCGGTTGAAAGTGAGGGGTATATCGGATTATTGAGCAACAGGAGGTCCGGCATAGCTCTCAAATGCTAATTTTTAGCATTTTCAAGTTTCAACAAAGCGCCATCGTCGAGTATAGTTAAAAGAACTACCAGCTATATGCAACCCAAATCACAATCGATAAGACTCTTCGTAGATCTGCTCAAACTGAGACAATTAATATGAACTACTTTCTGTATGCAACCCGAATTACACTGAACCACAGAAAAAGTGACAGCATCCAAGCATAGACTTTTTTATCGTGAATCGAAGAAAGGAAAAGGTTGGAAGAATTAGCCTAGGGTTAATCCACATCTTTAATTGGGGTAAGAAAAATACAACCCTGTCGTTTCTAGGCATTCGTGATCTCCGCCAAAAACCTGTAAATCAGCGACCGGTTACCTGAGGCGCCCTTTTCGTGATTCAGAGGCTCTTTATTCATTCCGTATGGAAATGGGCCCCATTATGCGAAGGTGCCGTTCCCGAAAGACGCAATAACGAACCAATTCGCGTGATCAAACGACAGTTACCGATCCCATTTAATCATTTCGCATCGAGGCGCTCCAGCCTGCTTCATTTGATTAGTCGCGAAAATTGGATGTTGACGCGCAATTTTTTTTCCAGCCGAACAACAAACTCTACGAGAGCTTCAGCGTTTTCTGCCCTTGCGATCAGTTGGACAACCTGGATCTGCTCAAGGGCGAGGACGTCTTGATCGACTGGACCAAACCGATTTATATGAATTTTACGCACGCGAGCATCATGGAGAGGATCGAGGAGTTTTATTCCGAAATTGGAACCATGGAAAAACTGACGGGGGACATTTACGTTCAGACTGAAGAATGGGAGGAAGAGAGCACAGAAATGTACGTCGCAACAACTGGGTAGTTGGTCATCCTTGGACATAGAGACTCTGAACAACGTCAATTATCTATGATGGTTCAAATTGAGGGCTCTATGTCTTTGGTCTATGATCCTAACCTGTCGAATTGTCATAGAAGTTTATTCAGGTTTTCTTTCTATCGATAACCTTCGTTTTCAGAGAATTCGCAGACGATGCGGAGATGCTGCAGCTGTCACCCGAGCACGCGCCTACTATCTACGAACTTTACCCCGCCAATCACATGGAGTGCATAGAGGTTTTCGAGAAACTGATGGCGAAACTGCCGTGTTACGGTATCTTCGCCAGATCCGGAGAACTGGCCGCTTGGATGGTACAATCCTACTACGGAGCCATGTTCTCGATGCAAACGAAGCCGGATTATAGGAGAAAGGGCTACGGCCTCATACTGGCCAAGTACCTGACCAACATTGTCAAAAACCGCGGTAAGTGAAGGTCACAGATAAAAATTGACATTTTAGTTAACCACATATTTTTTTTCTATGAGAGTACATAGATTTCTGCCTTAGCCATAGATTTGACAGTCCTGATGCCTGTCACATGGATTTTTCTTCTTTTTGTTACAGGTTACATGCCTTTCGTGGTTATCCGTCCTGAGAACGATGCGTCGAAGGGCCTCTACACGAAGCTCGGATTCAAGAAGCACTTCGAAACCGTGAGGGCCATCTTGCACCCGAACGAAATGGCCAATGACCATCAGGGTGGGGGGGAGGCATCGTAAACTAACAAATTCTGACTACCACGCACATTTTACATAGTGGCTTTCATTCGAAAAATAAGTACGATGATCATTTGCTAAGTTACTTCCCGGGATGCCGTGGTGGTAAGAGAAAAGTTCGTCCAGCTAGGTGCGACCATTGGCGAAAAAATATGAAGGTAGGAAATCGATGAACTACCGGTATCTTTTTCTGTGGTATGTGAGGGGATGTGTTCAGGTATTGTCATTTATTGAGATATTTCGGGAATCTGGGTCATGATTGCTATAAATTGAGAGTGTCTGCATTTTTTCATCAAGATTCAAACAGTTTTACATGATCAAAGTCATCGTTCGAAAGAAAAAGATAAGTCCAAAGTATTCAAAGAAAAAGAATGTAATTTCCACAGAGTTGATGAGGAAGAAGATTCCAAATTGTTTTTGTAACAGCGGTTCTTTCGAATTTCTCGATTTTTTTCGCGGTATTCTCCTTATTCGTAAAAGTATAAGTTCCACCTTTTATAGTTTCGAATGTTAGATCTTGAGCACTGAACATTTCTCGAATTTAACTGTTAAGCATCAGAGTATCCAAGCATTCCTCAAATGAGCTCATAATTTTTAATATACAAGGTGTTCTAACGGAACGACGCTGTAGTTTCATCGAGTAGTTTAATTTCTTATGAACCTTCCTTAAAGGCTGTGCGTTTTTATATGAAAGAACAATTTTGTAATTATTTTTATTAGTTCGAGGTTGTCGAATACCTTAGAGTGACGTTAATATCAAAAAAATATGTAAAAAACAAACGTGGCTGTGAAATTATTGAAGCTCATTCTTCTCGATAGAAGGAAAAGATAAAACGCAAAGAACAAGATGTTACAAAATCAACTGGGCGATTTTAAATTGAAACATCGCTGAAAAGTATTTCCTGCCTTCATCTTTCGGTTTAAATTGAGGGGTATATTGGATTATTGAGCATCAGGAGGTCCGGCATCTCATACTTTTCGCCTGGCATAGCTCTCAAATGCTAATTTTTAGCATTCTCAAGTTTCGCAAATTTCTACAGTACCTTTTCAAGATCGCACCTAAATTTTGATAAGAAAAAAAAAACAGCTTCACCATCGTCATTTGTGAATTCGATGTTGATGTAGTTGTTCTGACGAACAAAAGTGAATTTAAATTGTCTTTTGAATTCGGCATTTTGAAAATATTCCCAGTAGCGGATACCTCTTATAGAAGAAGTTATTTTAGGACCAACCAAACATGTAGGGAAAAGATCGTTTATAACTTTCCATAAGCAGGTAGTGTTTAATAATTTTACAGAATGTATTTATAATATATTTTATTCGATGAAAGGAGTCAGTCTTTTGAACCCTCACACTCGAAACTTTCATCACATATAATAGAAATAGAAGCTTCAAAGTCATCGATTATCATAAAGAATCGAATAAAAATGCTCTCAGTCCCTTCAACAACATTTATATTCTTAGTATTTAAAAAATCAATATAAAAAAGCAGATAAAACATTAAAAATTATGTAAAAAATTATCTTGGACACATAGCATGCCTTCCACCATCGCAAGGTAAAGTAACTCCGGTAATAAAGCTAGAATCACTCCCAGCCAAGAAAATAATGGACTTAGCGACCTCTTCAGGAGTGCCTGGGCGACCTAAAGCGTGGGTCTCTTGGCTTCTCTTCAAAAATGCTTCGTATTGCTCTTGGTTCATACCAGATCTTTTGTGTAGGTTCGTGATGGTGACACCAGGGTTCACGCTGTTGCATCTGACCTTTTTAGGGGCCAATTCTAGGGCTACGCACCTGGTGAATTGATCTAGAGCTGCCTTAGAAACGCAATAAGCCAGAACACCAGCGAATGCTCTTATTCCGTTCACGCTGGATACGTTAACAATCGTACCCTCTGTTTTGATCAAATGGGGCACTGCCAATGTTGTTAATTGGTAAACTGATCGCATGTTGGTGTTCATTATTTTGTCGTATTGCTCTAAAGATGTGTTTTCTATGCTGCCAGAAGAAATGATACCTGAAATCGAATAGGTCCATCTAGATTTGACTATTTGAGACCTTAAGGGAAATACAGACCTGCATTATTGACCAAAACATCAAGTTTTCCAAAATGTGCAATAGTTTTATCTAATATTGCTTTAACATCACTTTCATTTGTGAGCTCTCCAGTTACTATAAGAGGATTTACACCCTTAAGGCCTTCTGCGGTACATTCTTTCGAAACATTTTTCAGATTATCCAGATTTCTACCGGCCAACGCCAAATTTGCACCGAGTTTACTAAAAAGTTTTGCTGTGGCAGCACCAATTCCTGAACTGGCTCCAGTTATCAAAACTACCTTGCCAGCAAATTGCATTTTGAATTGTCATTAATTCGAACTGCTAGCGAAGGGACTGAATATCAGTGTGATTTTACAAAAAATAGCGGCGTTCCAGAGTTTTATGCATTCTTTTATCAAGAATTTTCGGAATATCTCATGACCCCTTGACCTCTAATATCTTTTCCGATAAAATAACCACAGAAGAACTAAATATAATTATCTGTGGTCTGGTCCCATAACCTCCAATATTTGACAACCATCATAACCATAGAATTTACACAATCTTCATACCCACAGAAAAAAAAATATTAGTATCTATGGTCCGATCCCATAACCTCTAATATTTGACAGCTATAAAAACCATAGAATTTACATGAATTTCACAGAACCACAGAAGAAATAAATATTAGTATCTGTGGTCTCGATCATAACCTCCAATATTTGACAACTATCGTAACCATAGAATTTAAAACTCTTGAGAGATATAGACCAAAAAGTATTTAGAAAAGTTTATTATTTTCTATGCCTTTTTTCTGTCGATGCGTTCTCAGTGGTTCTTGTTTTTAATGCCAGATATGTCAGAAGTTAGAATGTAAACAAACAAAAATTGTGACATATGCTTTGTTCGTCCAATGTGATTTGCAAATTCCCAAGGCTATCGTCAATTCGAAGGCATTTTGTAATCCGATTTCCGTGTTGCTCGAATAAGGACAAAGGTCAATCTGCAGGTCACCTAAACAAAACGCATGGTTTATAGTGAACTTGCTAATGAGGAGAGAACCATATTCCAAGAACTTTATTCGCAAAAAATCCGAGATATCTCTACGCAAGTAACAAGTTGGTACTGACTCTATTGGCCAGAGTTTCCCCGCGTTCTATTTTTGATTGGTTTGAGAGTGGAAGATTTTCCTTGCGTACGCTAGTCATGCGACATGACGAACATGGTGGTGTGAATTATTTTGTTTTGATTGTGATGGAGTTTGTTTTCAAGTGAATTTTTAGGTGATTTCACTCGTTTTCGATAAAACGAATACTCGGATTATGTTGGAATCGGTCGGGTGATAATAGTGTGTGATATTTTGTTCGCTGACATAATCTGTGGCAATTTTTATTGATGTTGAGTCATTCTGGACTATTCTATAAGGAATATTTTTAAGTGATTGTAATTGTTACAGGTATGTAGATCTGGATTTGACATATCTAAGTGCATGCAGGGAACTCGACAAAGAGTACCTAAATCCTCAATTTTTCCTTAACATGTTGGTGCTTTGTTTGTTTACTAAAATAGGACAAGCTAATCGATATTTTTGCCTAGGTCAGGAAATGTTGATGTTGTTCTCACGCATTGGCAGCTGACATTCAGCGAAAACAAATTAATAAATTCTTCAGATTTTCTTGGATATTCATTAGAATACTCGTTCAATGAGACAGAGTTTTCTTGTTCTGCTTATCAAGAAGCCACGTGTATCTCACGATCAAGTCGCTTGAATGAATTGATTAGAAATATTATCTACTTTCGAGCTTTGCTGAGAAGGTCAAATAACTCTTACACGATTCAATAGTCAATACAACTCATTGAGAGTTGTGATAAATGTAGATTACTTCTCCCTCAATGGGGAGAATAGATAGAAATAGGAATGAATGAGTTTTGTTGTCCATTATTTCAATTTATCATTCTGATGTTACGTAATTTTCGGTTCTATTGAATAATTCGAGTAATTTTGATTGCCGAGCATAGTCCAAATTGATTTCTCCAAATTCGCGAACAATTAAAAGCAGAACATCGAGGTTTTGAGGATATTTAAAATTTCGAAGGTAACACTTTACGCCTACCAGATTGTTTGGATTCAATGACGGTGCCTCCACAACAAGTTTTCCCATTCCACAGTCGTCAGATTGGCGAATTTCGACCTTGATCAACATCTGTTTTGTGTTTAGATACCAATGAATTCGAATTTGATTCAATCGGGTTCAATTCCAGAATCAAGGACGCCGTTGTGGATGTTATTGTAGCTGTGAAGATACGCGAAATTGATTTAAAATGCACTTCGCTCGCCTTGGGAATAATGGGATTTCGCTCTGTTCATTTTGGAGGCCTATTCTTGATCAAATTGTTCGAAACCTCTTCAAAATCCATACCTTGATAATTAAGGAAAAATTCGCAAATAAAAAAAAATTTAGACGCACCAGCAAGCGTATATTGTATTCCTTGTGATTGTGGAAAGGTGCCAAAAACGAATCTGATGGCTTCCTTAGTTTTTGCTAGAATTTTAAATTTGAAATCCCGTATACATTCTTAAGATCAGTTGCTTCACTTTGAGGTTCCTTCTAGCTGATTCTTTCTTAAATAACTATTAAATTCAAGAAATAATTCAACAATAGAGCATAGGTATGTTGTAAAAACTGCACAAAACAACTTTGGTTGGAAGTATTCTCATCATTCTGGCATACATATATGTATTTTTTTCCTACTTGTTTATTTGCATTTAACTTTCTTTTTGTTGAGTAAATTGCTACTAGATTATCTCAATGTATGTTATTTTTCATGTAGCATTTGTGTGAATAAACTTTACTTTTATGACCAAATAATATCTCCTTTCGTGTTACAGCTTTCAAAATGACAGATTTTACTGGTGATTTCTTCCTGGACCCTGGAATCATAATAAAGCAAGAGCCTGTCAACGACATAATCATGACCACCTCTGCAAGTTTGCCGATCCCCCTGCCCAAGAGGCCCCAAATGGACCTGAACGACTATCACAGAGACTACAGCTTTGAATTCGATAATTCCCAATCCCCAATCAACCAGGACTTATGCTACATAGGACAGTTTCAAGATATCGAAAACATGGATTTGTGGGGTAGCCGCACAATGAATTCCAATCTTCTTAAGTCCGAGGCTTTGATACACATGGACGACGATGATATTTTCCAAGTGGACAAAGCCGATCTCATTCAAGGTTGGGAATTTTTTATTTTTATCTGTTCTTGGTTGTAAATGTATGAATGTTGCAGGTCCTACGTTGGCTGAACTCAACGCGAACGATGAGACCTTGCTCAGAGAAATTAACTTTGACGATTTATTGATACCGGAAGAAGGCAGCAGTTTTATGAACCTTTCGAGTCAGAAAAGTTCCCCGGCTCAACAAATCCAGATGAGCAATTCTCATCACTCGAATAACAATCAAGTTATGACAGCCTCGTCTTGCCCCCAAAGCAGCATGATGTACAGGGAGAACGAACTGTCCTCTAGCGTTCCTTTGAATAATTTCGATACATATCACACCAAGAACCTTATGTCCGCTGTTTCTCCAACCAGTCACACCAGGTAATCAGCTATATTTCAGCCAAAGTATTAACTGATTTTGGTTGTTTTTAGTTCGAACTCTTCTATTCTTCAATCTTCCCCACTTCGCATCAATTCGCTTCAACAAAAGCACAGCACTTTACACGATCTTCTGATGAAAAGAGATTCCTACACTTCACCGGATAGGATTCAAGATACATCTCTAGCAGGCCTCTCCACCCCAATCGGGTCTCCAAACGTCCACATGAGCAGGGGACACATGTCTAGGTGGGTATTTCTCTCGACTTGCCTGAATTCACAATTTATGACACTTTAAAGTGTCATAATTTGACACTTTAAAATGTCATAATTGGAAAACTTAAAGTGTAATAATTCGACATTTTAAACTGTCATAATTCGACACTTTAAAGTGTCATAATTGGAAAATTTAAAGTGTCATAATTCGTCATTTTAAAGTGTCAAATTATGACTCTTTAAAGTGTCAAATTATGACAGTTTAAAGTGTCGAATTATTACACTTTAAATTTTCCAATTATGACACTTTAAAGTGTCGATATGTTACACTTTAAATTTTCCAATTATGACACTTTAATGTGTCGAATTTGAACATTTTAAAGTGTCAAATTATGACATTTTAAAGTGACTGCTTCTATCAGGGATGCCAATTGCGATTATTTTATTTGGTAGTAAGTCTATCGAATGCATATTTTCAAAATCAGGCTGTCGTCTTCTGCTCCCACTCATCTGGGCCCCGATCAGATTTGGCAGAGGAGAGAGCCGAGGAAGCATCTGATATCTACCAGTTCGCTCGTTGAAGCTGGCTCGACTTCCTCTCTATCCACTGGCGGAATATTAAGCCCTGAGTCGCAGGATTTTTCGCACGACGAAGGGGATTCCGACTCTGAAAGTGATGCGCACTACGAAGATTTCAGCTCGGATAATGGCAAGTTACTTTTTTTTTAATTCCACCTAAGTCGACTCAATAAGTTCTTGAATTGTAGGGGATTCCGATGATGACTTCGAGCAGCCATCGAAGACTTCCCCAAGCAAAAAAGAGAGGTACTTCTGGCAGTACAACGTGCAGTCGAAAGGGCCTAAAGGACAACGACTAGTGATGAAATGTAAAATGGAGGACCCCCATCATTTGAACGAAGTAACGGACCCCGTATTCAGTCCTGATTGTTCTGTGAAAGGCATAAAACACAGCGGTAAAGCTAGGAAGGGAGACGGTAATGATTTAACGCCTAATCCGAAGAAACTACACAGTATCGGGAAAGAACTTACAAAATTAAACAAGTAAGTGATTATTTCTGAGGAATTTTGAAGATTTTTCAATTTTTTTTTTTCTGCAGGATTATCAACGATATGACTCCAGTGAGTGAGTTACCGTTCAACGTTCGACCGAATTCAAGGAAGGAAAAGAATAAATTGGCGTCTAGGGCTTGCAGACTGAAGAAAAAAGCCCAACACGAAGCGAATAAAATCAAACTTCATGGCCTAGAAACCGAACATAGTGAGTATTCATCCAAATTAATTAATGTTCGAAACACTAAGCGATGTTGCTCTGTAGAAAAACTCATGAATGGTATCCAACAAGCCAAACAAATGTTAGTAGCAAAGATAAACGAGACATCTTCGGAAAACCAGGAAGAATTGACGCAACATTTAGAGAAAATGTCTCGATTTGTTTGTAGTGAGTATAGTTCCTTTTTTTATCAATTTATTATTTTGATTTGTTCAATTCAACTGCTTTCTTTGATATTCTAGTATGAATTCGGTATAAATTACTCAACTCTTATATTTTTTTTTTCAGAGGTGAGGATAGCTGGCCATACTACGGAATACGTTAACAAAATCTTGGATCAATTGAAGGGGAGCGGAGCAAGAATGGCTTGCCTCGAGAACTTATAGGAGGACTGGCAAAACTACTTCGAATCTCTTTTCTACATTCTTGGCAGTTGAATCGCTCGAAACTTCCCGATTCTTTTTTATATTTTTTTTCGTGAGTAAACATGAGAAACCAGGTGAGGAAACGCTCTTGTTCCTACTAGGTTAAGTTGGATAAGGATGATTACAAGAGGTAAAGATGGTTTGGGGACCCTCGCTTTGGAAGATCGACACAAAATTTAAAGTTTCAAAATTAATAAGTTTCTCTGCATAATATAGAGCTTGTATTTTGATAACCCAGCTTTATCTTAAGAGTATATTTTTGGAAATATTGAAACGAAAATTATATCTTTAAGGGAGGAATATCGTGAAATGTTCAACGTTTCATCGTCTCTTATAAAGTTAATCGTTTTTAGGAAACGTATTTTACTTGGCATAAATTCACAATTTATTTTATTTTGTACTTGTTGATTTTATATTTACAGATAGTGTGAGAAATTTTAACGCAGTTAATTATGTTTAATGTTATTTTTATACAGTTAGAGTTTTACAATAGTTGGGATAGTTTCTGAAAAAAGGTGAAGAGTCAAGGAAACATAAACGAAAGGATTATTAAATTCATACTTACCGTGAAAAAAGACATATCAACTTGAAGGTTCACTTGATCTTCAAATTTTAGTTTCAATTAGTTGGAATACCGTTTATCACAGAAGAATCATATTTTATTTCCTTCGTGGACAGTTCTGACATCAATTTTTCAATTTACATGGTTGAGAAAATATTCCTTTCTTTTATTAACTTGAGTTAGTTATTGAGTCATCATTTTTATTAAAATGTTACGAACTTTATTTGATTTTCAAGTGGAAGAACCAAGGGTATTTATGCAAGAAATCCTGAATTTATATTGACTTGAATAGTTTGAGAATGATGCGACTCGCCTTCCATTGATGTGATCAGAATTTTTCTGTGTTCAGTTTGTGATAGATTCACTTTTTATTTTGTACATACAAATTATAGAGCTCGGAATATCAGGTTTTCAAGTATAAATAGTTTTTAGGATAGTGAAGAGCTCGGTTTAAGTTTTGTCTTTCGGTTAATACCAAACATATTTTACAGCTTTAAAGGTACCTATATTTATGGTGTTTGTTTTTAGTTTTATCATTTTTATATTTTATACTGAAGTGTGTTTGGTTTTTATGTAGTATATATAGTTGTTTGGAGGAAGTAACAGTTGAGCCTTGGGAACCTATTGCGTTTGTTGTAGGAATATGGTGATTTTTTCGTTGAAAGTTGGAGCAAAATTTTAAAAACTTATAAGACGAGAAATCTAGGGACACTTTTAAGCTTCTCCTCCAACGAAACCTTGGTATTTAGTTGTTTGAAGGCTGTGTATTAGTTTATAATGAGGGCAAATCAGGGCCAAGTAAAATACTAGTTTTAAGTTGTTAAAAATTATTATCGTACCTTTATGTTAAAAGAATATATAAATCGTATCTAGTTTAACCTACATACTGATATGTTGTTTCAAATGTACAAGAGCTGAAAATGATTGTCAATATCTTATTTCCTTTATTGATCAGAATCTCTTTTGTACTTGGGGAAATAAGATTGCGTTTTCTGATGGTCAACTTCAGTTGCTAAATTTCACAAAAAAATTAGTTTTCAGTGTGTCTTCAACAATTTTGGCAGCTCTGTCCCAAAATTCCAGTGAATTCAGAATTGCTAATTAATGAGAACATTGGGAAAGAATATTTTTCAGCTCTCTGTTTGTGTTAATGATGGAAATATTTGAATTCGAGTTTGATGTACCAACAACACTTTAGTAAGAGAGTAAATTTTCAGAAAACTGTTATTTAATGAGTTCCTCATTCTTCGTTTGGAAGAAAATGGGGAAACGTTTGTTGAGGTGTTGTGTCCAAAGTTTATATGATCTAGTTTTATACAAGTAGATTTAGGTATGCCCAACATAGAGATGCATAAATTGTATGCCATATTATATTTTAATACATATAGTTTTTTGGATACTTTCACTATGTGAACTTTGATAAGGATATGAACAAGAAATAGATTTCTAAATTTCGTTGATATTGTATTGGATGAGATGTAATTTCACTAGTTATTCCTTATGAATGGTAAATAATAAAGCTTATGAACTATGTATGTGTTTTTTTCTGCCTGAACCTGAAACCAACCTTCAATTTCAACGCAATTTCGACTAAAATTCTTGGGTCGAAAATCCGTTGAATTTAAGAAAAATTACATAAAGATAATATGAGGTATCTAAATACCTCTTCGTCCTCCTGTGATCGTAATACAAACCTTCAATTACAACGCAATTTCGACTGAAATTCTATTGAAACGAAAATTCTTGGGTCGAAATTCCGTTGAATTTAAGAAAAATTACATAAAGATAATAGGAGGAATCTGAATACCTCCTGGTCCTCCTGTGATCGTAATACAAATTTTGCGAAATTCATAAATTTCAATACAACTTTGATAAAATTTCTATCGAAACAAAATTTTCTGGGTGAAAATTCCGTTGAAATCGAAAAATGGTATCAGGATCACAGGAGGGCGAGGAGGTATTCAGATACCCGGAGCAGCGCCTGAAAATTCCGAGGTAGGCAACCCTCAATACACCATTTACGATTGACGGGTTGCCTATCTCAAAAATTTTCAGGCGCTGCTCCGGGTATCTGAATACCTCCTCGCCTTCCTGTGATCCTAATACCGATTTTCGATTTCGACGAAATTTTCACCCAAAAATTTTCGTTTCGATAGAAATTTGGTCGAAATTTAGTTGAATTTTACGAAAGTCGGAAAAATGGTATTAGGATCACAGGAGGGCGAGGAGGTATTCAGATACCCGGAGCAGCCCCTTAAAATTCCCGAGGTAGGCAACCCTCAATACACTATTTACGAACGACGGGTTGCCTATCTCAAAAATTTTCAGGCGCTGCTCCGGGTATCTGAATACCTCCTCGCCTTCCTGTGATCCTAATACTGATTTTCGATTTCGTCGAAATTTTCACCCAAAAATTTTCGTTTCGATAGAAATTTGGTCGAAATTTAGTTGAATTTTACGAAAGTCGGAAAAATGGTATTAGGATCACAGGAGGGCGAGGAGGTATTCAGATACCCGGAGCAGCCCCTTAAAATTCCCGAGGTAGGCAACCCTCAATACACCATTTACGAACGACGGGTTGCCTATCTCAAAAATTTTCAGGCGCTGCTCCGGGTACCTGAATACCTCCTCGCCCTCCTGTGATCCTAATACCATTTTTCCGAATTTCGTAAAATTCAACAAAACTTCGACCAAATTTCTATCGAAACGAAAATTTTTGGGTGAAAATTTCGACGAAATCGAAAATCGGTATTAGGATCACAGGAAGGCGAGGAGGTATTCAGATACCCGGAGCAGCGCCTGAAAATTTATGAGATAGGCAACCCGTCCATCGTAAATGGTGTATTGAGGGTTGCCTACCTCGGGAATTTTAAGGGGCTGCTCCGGGTATCTGAATACCTCCTCGACCTCCTGTGATCCTAATACCATTTTTCCGACTTTCGTAAAATTCAACTAAATTTCGACCAAATTTCTATCGAAACGAAAATTTTTGGGTGAAAATTTCGTCGAAATAGAAAATCGGTATTAGGATCACAGGAAGGCGAGGAGGTATTCAGATACCCGGAGCAGCGCCTGAAAATTTTTGAGATAGGCAACCCGTCAATCGTAAATGGTGTATTGAGGGTTGCCTACCTCGGGAATTTTAAGGGGCTGCTCCGGGTATCTGAATACCTCCTCGCCCTCCTGTGATCCTAATACCATTTTTCCGACTTTCGTAAAATTCAACTAAATTTCGACCAAATTTCTATCGAAACGAAAATTTTTGGGTGAAAATTTCGACGAAATCGAAAATCGGTATTAGGATCACAGGAAGGCGAGGAGGTATTCAGATACCCGGAGCAACGCCTGAAAATTTTTGAGATAGGCAACCCGTCAATCGTAAATGGTGTATTGAGGGTTGCCTACCTCGGGAATTTTAAGGGGCTGCTCCGGGTATCTGAATACCTCCTCGCCCTCCTGTGATCCTTATACCATTTTTCCGACTTTCGTAAAATTCAACTAAATTTCGACCAAATTTCTATCGAAACGAAAATTTTTGGGTGAAAATTTCGACGAAATCGAAAATCGGTATTAGGATCACAGGAAGGCGAGGAGGTATTCAGATACCCGGAGCAACGCCTGAAAATTTTTGAGATAGGCAACCCGTCAATCGTAAATGGTGTATTGAGGGTTGCCTACCTCGGGAATTTTAAGGGGCTGCTCCGGGTATCTGAATACCTCCTCGCCCTCCTGTGATCCTAATACCATTTTTCCGACTTTCGTAAAATTCAACTAAATTTCGACCAAATTTCTATCGAAACGAAAATTTTTGGGTGAAAATTTCGACGAAATCGAAAATCGGTATTAGGATCACAGGAAGGCGAGGAGGTATTCAGATACCCGGAGCAGCGCCTGAAAATTTTTGAGATAGGCAACCCGTCAATCGTAAATGGTGTATTGAGGGTTGCCTACCTCGGGAATTTTAAGGGGCTGCTCCGGGTAACTGAATACCTCCTCGCCCTCCTGTGATCCTAATACCATTTTTCCGACTTTCGTAAAATTCAACTAAATTTCGACCAAATTTCTATCGGAACGAAAATTTTTGGGTGAAAATTTCGACGAAATCGAAAATCGGTATTAGGATCACAGGAAGGCGAGGAGGTATTCAGATACCCGGAGCAGCGCCTGAAAATTTTTGAGATAGGCAACCCGTCAATCGTAAATGGTGTATTGAGGGTTGCCTACCTCGGGAATTTTAAGGGGCTGCTCCGGGTAACTGAATACCTCCTCGCCCTCCTGTGATCCTAATACCATTTTTCCGACTTTCGTAAAATTCAACTATTTCGACCAAATTTCTATCGAAACGAAAATTTTTGGGTGAAAATTTCGGCGAAATCGAAAATCGGTATTAGGATCACCGGATCCTGTGATTCTTATGTAATTTCTCTTAAAATCAACGCAATTTCGACCTAAGAATTTTAGTTTCAATACAATTTTAGTCGATATTGCGTTGAAATTGGATGTTTGACTTTCTTGATTATCAATTTCAGAGAGGAAAAAAAAACACACTCATAGTTCATAAGCTTTTTTATTTAATATTCATAAGGAATAACTACTGGTGGAATTACATATCGTCCAATACATTATCAAAGAAATTTAGAAATACATTTCTTGTTCATATCCCTATCAAAGTTCACACAAAACAAAACAACATATATTAAATTATTTGAGCCTCCTGGCCTTCCTGTGATTCTTATGTAATTTGTTTCAATAGCATTCTGGTAAATTTGGTAATTCCATCGCAATCACGCTTTCAGAATGTATCAGAAGCGAAAAAAGTACTAGGAAAATAGGATGTCGAGGAGGCGAAATTTTTGAGATAGGCCTCCCACAATACACCATCCACGAGCGACGGGTTGCGAAACTTTTCATTTGCTCCGGATATCTGTTAACCTCCTCCTTTTAACGGATTTCGACCCGAAAAAATTTCGTTTCAATTGAGTTTCGTTCGAAATTGATGAATTTTGGAAAAATAGGATCACAGGATGACAAGGAGGTATTCAGATACCCGAAGCAAATGAAAAGTTAAGCAACCCGTCGTTCGTAAATGGTGTGTTGTGGGTACCTATCTTTAAAAATTCGTTTCTCCTAATATTCAAAACACTGAATAACCAATTTCACTAAAAACAATATGAAGATTAATGTACGTTAATTGTCAATCATAATTAAATTTCTATTTTCCTCCGAAAAATTCGATGATTACAAATTTCAAACGAAATGTGTCAGTTTCTGTTCAACTCATAATTGTATGAAGTAGATCGCAAGGTGTTTCAAATCTCAAAAATTATCGTTTATACTCGAAAGGGGGATTCGATCAGCAAAAATGCATTACAAGGTGAGACTCCCTCATCTCACGTAGACATAATGACGTCCTCGACAATTCTTCATTTGTAGCAAACCAAGCTCAGCGATGTTTGGAGAACGTGTAACAAAATTCGTGCAGCAATTTTCAGAATCGGCCTGAACTTGTGGGACTATTTCCTGCCGTTGGACCCTAACAAAAACAGACTTATATCAGGTATGTAAGAAAAATAGTATAGATTAGCTGGAGCTACAGAGTATAGGGGATGGGGCAAATATTGATTCGTAAACTTTTCATTTTTGTATATCCCTCTAACTCTGAGTAAAATAGGGTGACCATAAGCAAGAAAAAAACAATTCAAACAAAAAATATATTTATCAAAACAAACCAAAACATATAAATTATCAAAAACATCTCCAACAAAAACCTCAGTTACTTTTGGCTGCCTTTTTCAAAGCTCTCCTCCTGATGTCCTTCAAAGAAGTAGTTACGACGTATCTAGACAACTTCTTGGAGCAGCAATCTAAAGCATTAACCATCAAGACCAACAAGCTATGCGGCAGGTATCCAGTTGTTACTTCAGAAAGACCAACTGTGTCCAGAGCGCTATTTACGAAATTTTTGGGTGATGGAGCCATCCACGAAGATTTCTTGATTTTACTCATGTTGGTGGCAACGTAACCTGGACAGATGCTCTGGACGATCAACCCGTCTTTTTGGTACTCGCTGGCTAGGTCTGAACTGAACTTGACCACTGCGGCTTTCGTGGATGAGTACACCGTCAACATTGGGTTTGGTATTAAAGCTGCAGTGGACGCAAGGTTTATCACAACTCCTTTCTTGTTCTTCACCATGCCCGGCATGACTATATGGCACATCTTCATCACTGACAAAAGGTTGATGTTGATCAAGTTCTTGACGAACTCTGCGTGGTTTGGGATGTCCAGGAAGAACTCAGGGTAGTCGTAGCTCATCCCAACATTATTTACAAGAACGCCTATATCCAAATCGCTGAGTTGCTTCTCGATTCCTTCATAAATAGAGTCTTTGGTGAAGTCAGCTGCGATAGTTCTTGTGTCCACCTTGTATTTCTGCGATATTTCTTGGGCGACAGCGTCTAGTTTGCTTTGGGTCCTGCTGATCAACACCACGTTGAAGCCTTTCTTGGCCAAAGCCTCGGAGTAAGCTTTGCCGATGCCATCTGTGCTTCCCGTTATCACCGCCCATTTTCCCAAGGATTTCCAGTCAACCTTCTCCAGATTCAAAGCGCGGGCTATCAGGCTGTCGTACAGGGTGTTAAAAATCACTTGGAACAACTTAATGGCCACAAGCGCCGTACATATTGTTCCTATTGCGCACATCGAAGACTCCATCTTGATTCACAGCACTGATTAACTTTTTTGACGTGTTGCACTCGGCACTGATCTGGCTATTCTGGATGACGGGAAACGTTTAAGGAGTTTATGTATAACGTGATAAAATCGTTCCCGTCCTCTTATCAGCGTGAACTTCAGTCTGCTCGCTATCAATGGTGTGATACGAGGAGATCTTGCCGTTAAAAACCATCATCGTTACGAGTACATTTCGTTAACGTGAGAAATCGGAATTATTGTATTCATATCAGGTGTTTTTTTGATAAAAATCCCGAATTCTCATGGCTGGAGGCAAGCGAATCTGAGATAAAGATCCGTAATAACACTACGACTTCAAATATTTGCATGCTATTAGAATTGAAGCTATATCAAATAGGAAGTGACATTAACTTCAAATTATTGCATGAATGATAAGGTGAAATCTCGATGTATTGTGGATAGTCTATATCGGCGTCGAGCTTGAACGATTAATTTTATCGCGCATTTTCAATTCACCGAACTTAATCGCCATGAAAAAGGCTTTGTTCCCGATGTGAAATAAGTTTTTTCACAATAGAGCATTATGTTTTTTCCGCTTGCTATGAATTCCTTGACTTATTCTTATTTCACATTGATATGCATATAAATCTTGAATAGTAATGATTTTTGTTCGTGGGATCAAGTTTTTATGATGAATTTTCTCCCATTTCAACGGACACACAACCTACTTTGAATATAAAAAAAATCAACAACCCCATCTAACAAAATCCTATCTCTCGAGAATCTCAGTTCATCTCGGTGCTTTATGGACAGTTACGGGGAAAAATTGGGCTCTCAGAGCAAGAGATAAGCGACCTAGCAGACTATTTCAGAGTTCAAGATGGTAGAGTTTTCTACGCCCAGCTATGCGAGGTTATACACAACAGTGGTAAGTTCTTGTTGTCTTGAAGCAAATCCCTGTCATTCACGATGCTTTGGACGTTACAGTGCCCGATTTCATGAAGAATCAACCGTTGGTATCAGGCATAGAGTGGGAGGATCCCATGCAGGTAAACAGGTTGAGCATGAGCGAGGAGAGAAAGCTGAACTTGCTCCTTACCAAGATTGCCACAGTCGTCAACATGAGAAGGCTTGTTATGAGGCCATATTTCCAAGATTACGAATTGGTAAGCCGTATTCTCTAGAAGGAAACAGTTGGCAATGGATGTTTACTTTCATAGATAGCGAAAAATCATGGAGTGGTAACCATAGCTCACTTCGCAAGAATTTGGATTTCCTCAAGATTATGGTGTCTCCAGTCGATTTCAACCTGTTGGTGAAGAAGTTCCTAAAGGACAGCTATACCGTAAACTACATCGCCTTCTTGGGCGAATTGGATAAGATTGTCCAGTACTTGAACCAGCATGGCGTCTTAGATCTCGGAGGGGTGAGAAAATGATTCAATTTGGTATTTATTTAGTGTTGGGTTGCTCTTACAAGAGGCAGATCAATTGTCCCGTACACGACGGATAAATGTAAGAGCGGCCCACGTTCAAATCGGCCCATTTGCGAGCGACACAGTATGTGGTAGAAAAATTTTATCGCGTCATGAATGCCTGGTACACCTCACCGAATTTGAAGTGGTACACTGTACCGCTTCAGTGCAAAAGTGAGGCGCATCTTACAAACTCAATTTTACAAAGTGTGCTACCCAACACAAGTATTTACCAACTTTTTCCTTTTTGGAATTTGCAGGATATGGTGGCACAATTTCCTGGCAGAGTTATAGACGCAGAGCTGCCAAAACTCCCAAGACCCGAGATAGGCAAAATATTGGCCTCATCGCTGTTCGGGAAAAAGAACGTTTTCCATCCAGCCTTGAAGGAACAATATCAAAACGAAGACCTGATAACAATAATGAGTCGCATCCAACAACACGTCCTTAAGAATAGACTCAGAGTCAACGAATTCTTCAGGGTGAGCATAACCTTTCAAAAGTCCTCATCTATTTCATCAATTTTTTCTTTAGGATTTCGACCCTCTACGATGCGGAAAAATCACCACGTCTCAATTCCACCGTGGCCTAGATTCACTAGGAATAAGCGGTATCCAAAGGATGTTCCTTTCTTTACCAGAGATCGAGACTTTGATCACCCAGTATAGGGACCCTACGGATCCCATGAGGGTCTGCTGGCAGACGTTTGAAGATGACGTGGATCAAGTTTTCACAACCAAGGTACACCATTTCCACAGTCAATGACCAAAAGGAGTTATTGCAGTTTTTTTTTAGAACCTGGAAAAAACTCCAGAACTCGAGGTAAATCCACCTTCGCAAGAGGTAAAGTTGTTGCAGAGGAAAGGTACGAAAGCTTGGCATCAAGTGAACACACCTAGGAGAGACTTGTGCGAAGAAGCAGTGGATAAAATAAAGAAGAGGGTGTTGAAAAGAGGTCTCCTTCTCAAACCTTCCTTCAGAGATTATGACAAGTAAGTCTCATTGCAGTTATTCAATTTTTTGCAAACCTCCTGATGCTTCAGAACCAACAATGGCCATGTTACTATACCAAACGCTCGTCAATGTTTGGTCGCTAATGGTATTCTACTGTCGGACGAAGAGTTATACGCGTTGGAGGAGAGGTACAACAGCGACATGGGTTTCAACTACTTCTGGTTTTTGAAGGAAGTTGAGCCTAAGAGAGAGGAAGTACCGTTGGTATGTCCTCTTACTCCTCTCGGATAATTGTTAAGGTTAAGACGTTTGTTCCTTCCGCAGTACCAAGGTTTGTACGCTAAGACCAAAGCGGTCAACATGCCTCCTCCGGTAAAACCTCCGACCAGAGCAGAGAAAGACATAGTGCAAATCCTGGCCAAGATAAAGGCTAAGGTAGTCAGGGATCGCATAAGGGTCATAGAGTTCCTGAGGGACTTCGACAGATGCAAGGAGATGGTCATCAAGAGAGAGGACTTCAAGAGGGGACTCTCGGATTGCAGATTTGGACTTACGGAGAATGAGATGGACACCCTCATGGATGTGTAAGTGGAATCATAACTTTACTGCTTCTGCTTCATTGTTCTTGAGAAGAAGAGTCCTTTAAATCTTCAGTTTGGGTCCGTTTTTCGACAGAACGTGGCCCAAACCTTGAAGGCAATATAAATTCACAGCCAAACTATCGATTTGCAATTAAAAAAAAATCACAATTAGAAACATTGTTGAGAAATGGCCAGATTTTGCACTTTTGTTGAATTCGAGGCACTGATTTTCAAATGTATATGTCACGCAGAATATTATAAAAAATGAATATTTCAAATTACCAGACCGATTCCGTGGGCCGTAGTTCCTCCCAGACGCTTTAAGTTTCAATAAAAAAAATCACAATTAGAAACATTGTTGCGAAATGGCCGGATTCAGCACTTTATGTTGAATTCGAAGCACTGATTTTTATATATGTCAAGCAAAATATTATAAAAAAAATATTTTATATTGCCAGACCGTTTCCGTGGGCCGTAATTCCTCCCAGACGCTTCAAATTTCAATAAAAAAAACAACAAATTCTGTACATCATTGCCTCTTACAATGATCCCTGCGGAACTCCTGACGTTCCTTGTTCAATCGATCGATATACCCGGTGTCGCGCCAAACAGGGACCTTTGCGTCGGCGTTCGCAATCCTCGCGACATCTATGGGCCCTTAAGGTAAGTAAAGCCTCGCCTTACGCGGCCCTACAGTTGACTGCTCTACCTTGAAGTTACAGTGATTGTGTTGTGCGGTAAAGAGGGGATCTGTTTGGGGTGAATCTTGACTCATGTGACGTGTCGAGGCACGTGACAAAAGGAACAATAAGAAAGTGCTTTTCAATAGAAATGGAAGCGTGTATAGGACGTTCGGAAGAGGGGACAATCGAGAATCAGGTCCCAGGCCCTAGTCGGGCAATTGTCAGGGATGGGGAGTATCCCGGATTACTGGAATATCTCAAGTCCTTCAACCGTGAAATTCCAGAAGATATCTTGGAGAAGTTGACGCCGAAAATTTCCATCGAGGATGAGGTCGACGAGTACTTATCTCCAGGTACATAACTATCATTTCTGTTTGATCCACTCGAGATAAATTCAATTCCTTCATTTGTCTCGAAAGTAACGCCATTATGGTAATAAGAATCAATTGTAGAGTACATGTTATCTTCCACGTTCTTTCCATATCTTGCCTTGAAAAATCACACCTCAAACTTCAAATTCGTTTTCAGATCTGAATAGTATGCGAAGCCTTTTCGACGAGTTCTGCCCCAGAGGATTCGAAGTTACGCAGATATCTCCATTCATGTCCATGACGTATCCGTACTGCAGATGGATCGTGAAATATCGCAAGAACATACGCTTCGACGTCGACTATAACACTGCCAACTTTTACAGACGCCTGTTGGCCACGTCGAGACCACCCCAACTCTACCCCCTGCAGGTTCCGGATAGGATCTTTCGAAACGCACGGTATCTTATGCTTTTCGGCGTCAAACACTGCACCTGCAGGAAACCCACCGAGAGATTCGTCGCCGAGTTCAACCAGAGGCACGAAACGTTCCGCCTGTATGGCTTGATTTAACCTGTATAACATGGTTGAATCTGTATAACATGGTTAACCATGTATAATATGGTTAAACATGTATGCCTGGAAACCATGTTATACAGATTCAACCATGTTATACAAGTTTAACCACGTATACAGAAGAATTTGTTGCAACCCCTTGCTTGGTTGTTGTGTCATAATTTGGAGTCATCAGGCTTCAGAAAGCACATCCATACGTTGTTAAAAGACTTTAAATTTTTTTAAGATTTCGACTGCAATTTGAATACGTTTATATTAATATTTGTAAGTTTTATATGAATCGAATAAAGATTTATAATTTGCATCAAATTTGTTGAAATATACCCTTAATTTCCTGAAAATGATAATAAAATGCCTCTGTCTAGATATGAAAAAAAGCGTTCCGCATATTTTAGTCAAGAATATATAGGAATATGGGGGATAGGTTCAAGAATCCATCAAATTTACATGTTTTTTTAATATAGGAGTAACCTACCACTTTTTAAATAACCAAATGTATAACATGGTTAAACCATGTATAATATGGTTAACACGGTATGCCTGAAAACCATGTTATATAGGTGCAACCATGTTATACAGGTTCAACCATGTTATACAGAAGAAACATAGACATAAATCGGACCATGCGTGATCTGGAACTGTTGCAACCCTTTGCTTGTTTGTTGTGTCATAATTTGGAGTCATCAGGCTTCAGAAAGCACATCCATACGTTGTCAAAAGACTATAAATTTTTTTAAGATTTCGACTACAATTTGAATACGTTTTTATTAATATTTCTAAGTTTTATATGAATCGAATAGATTTATAATATGCATTAAATTTGTTGGAATAGTAAAATGTCTCTGTCTAGATATGAAAAAAAGCGTTTCCATTATTTTAGTCAAGAATATATAGAATTCATCAAATTTTCATGTTTTTTCGAATACCACCACTTTTTAAGTAACCAAAACTTACCAAAAAAATTCTTCTCTCCAGCTTTGCTTCTCCGCTTCGTAGAGAATGCATCGATTACAGAAAGTTCTCGGATGTCATCGAGGAGTCCTTCACGCAGTCCTGCCTGGAGAGGGCGCCACTCATAGTTCCCCTACAGCACGTACCTACGAAGGACTGCGACAGGAACTTCCTGAACTTCGACGAACGCAGGGCTGTCTCGATTGCCCTTCAGAAACTCGCCAAAAAGCCGGACCTGCAAATGAATCTCCTTTGCGTCTTCCAGGTCTGAATTTTTCTTTTTCTGTCCTAGAGATCCAAAAAGACCCTTTGCTGCCTCTCAAAGTGTTTCTTATTTTTCCCGCTATGTCAATTGTTGTCTTCTTACTTTCTTCGTCTTTTTTTTCGTTGAATCTTGCCTCTTCCATTTCTGCATTCTTGCTCTTGATTTTATTAAATTTGGTTTTCCAGGATTACGATAAGTCCAATTGTGGAACTGTTACAAGGGAACAGTTCTTGAAAGCTCTACATATGAGAGGCATGGCTGACCTAGTGTCGACCAATGAGTTTGAGGTGATCTGCAAATGCTTCGGCTTCGAGAGAGGAATGCGAGATGAAGTTGATTACAGATCGTTTATCAAGGCTTTAGATGTCCTGTACGCCACTGATAAATATACACCCATATGAGAAACGAGAACAAATAAAAAATCACATCATTCAACAGTCCATTCTTCAATTATACCTCTTCTAACTTTATTCTACTTCAGCTGAAAGAATAAAGGGAAATTTGAATTCGGAAACTATTGCAAGATTTGAGATAGTCAATTTTATTTTGTAACCTTAACTCATGAAAACCAATACAATAGATCCATTTTTTCCTCTACCTGACTATAAATATACTTCTCAGAGCACTCATTACAACAATTTAATGAAATCGAAAAGACGAAGTGTGCAATCATGAGATAAGATAATATATTTACTTCAATCACTATAAATTAGTCTGTACCTATCAACTCCTCGTATTTCTGAAAGAGAGTTGTAGAAATTGTCAATGTGAGTATAATTATTCTCTTGTTTACATAGGAAATAATGTTTTCATTCATTATCCAATTGCGAGCGAAATTACCTGATTACACCCCTGACCATTCAGCTGAAATTTCCGAAGTACACCGCAAGATTTATCAATTCTTCGTTTCTAATTTAAGGATAATTCAACAAAAGATTAAAGATAAAAGTACCAGTAGTGCATCATCCAAAACAGCTTGAACGTCAGAGCTGCTTGATTAAACTATCCAGAACAAGAATTGAGCGCTATTTTTTCAACCTTTGTTTTGAATTGACCTTACTCTGGACACGGCATTCATTATATTCAGTTACCTATAAAACTTGTCTAGTCATTGTTCGCACGATTTTTGGGTTTACATTTTGGAAAGTGAGTAGATTTTAATTCTAACTTGGCTTCGTTCCATAATATGTCATTAATCATTGATTTAAACAATTAATTTTCTTCGCAAATCATAGTGCAACTCATATCAAAGTTAAATCCAATATATTGTAATTATCATGCCAAAACGCAGTCGTCTAATAATTGTTTTTTTTTAATGTTCATTCAGTTATGCATTATGTACCAACAACAACAACAAACAAATTGCTCATTAAAACCACTTAATAAGGAGTTTATCAATTTTCTCGTTGCAAAGTTGCAATACAGGAGCGTAGTCAGGAGATATAAATAAATGCAATTTTCAACAAAACTTCCAACTATGAGTTTGGTGAAATCTTTTTCCCAATACGAATTGAAACCTTTTATAGAAAGTACGTGATAAACGTACGTGAAATTATTGAATGAAGAATAAAACCACAATGATAGTTATAAGAGTGAAAAAAAAAATCATTTGAAGAACCCAAATTTTTTTTTTAATTGAATATTTTTCAGCATGTTCAATTTTCTGCATTTGTGCCTCATTCCTCTGGCGCTTGGTTTCCACATTTCTAGTGGTCCACCACCTTTCTGGCAAAAAGCTCTGATGGCAAGATATATCATACACACAACCGGTTAGCATTTTAAGATCAACTTCAATTATTCTTACCCACTTGAGTCAAGGACCTCAAATGTTATACTCTTTTTGTAGATTACGTTTCAATAGCCACAATATCTGTTCAGGACGACATCAAAGGTTACCCCTTTGCCACCATTAAATCCATAAGTGATGGACCAGCAGATAATGGAACAGGAAATGTTTACCTTTACATGTCTGATATGGAGCTTTCACAACAAGATCTTGAGGTACGTAACTGTGTTACTTTTCCTTCTAAATACTAGTTAAAAAAAATTCCAGGTTGACAACAGATGCACAATATTAGCTAGTTTAGCTGAAGTCGGATATTGCGAAGCCAAAAAATATGACCCACAAGATCCTCGATGTGCCAAAGCTATTTTGACTGGTAGATTAGTTAAGGTAAGGATCAATTTAAAAACTCCGAAACCAATGCTTGATGCAATTCAAGTAATATCTGTTCTAGGTTAGTAATGAAACAAGTGAATATGATTTTGCAAAAAATGCTCTTCTAGAAAAACATCCAGCAATGAAAAGCTGGCCTTCTAGTAAGTAACACTCAGTATTAAATATTTTAACAACACATTCACAGCATTCTCCAATTCATAAATAACTAAGAAATCGTAAAAATCGGTAAATCTGGCAACAGGCAATGTAGGTTTGGCAGGTTTGACGTTTTTCTGATATAACCCTAAATTCTTTTCATTCTGGTCCTAACAATTCTAAAATGACCCAGAATTCCTTATAAAAATTTTCAACGACTTTCAATTTTTCAGATCATGGATTCTTCGTCTCAAAATTAGATATCGAGCAAATTGAAGTGCTGGATTTCTTCGGAGGCATATCGAAAGTATCAAAAGAAGACTACTTCAATGCCTCCCCTGATTCTCACGTCGAAGGAAATATTTTATACCCCAGAATTGATGTTATTGACATTCAAGTAATATGATCGAGATAATAAACTATGAATTGGAGGCAGACACGAAATACAGAAAAGTTAATCTTCCTATTTACAAAGCCACTTACCTGTTTTATATAGGAGTATGGTTAAGAATACAATGTTTTTAATTGCCTCGACTTTTATTTCTTCACATAGAAAAATCATGCAATATTCTGCGACATTTTCCTTCTCCAATGCATATTCTTTTGGTCAGATGAAGTGACGATAACGCTTGTAACACCAACATTTACATCTTTCACCTCCTGATGATCAACAGGGATTTCATCATTTTTCTTGTTGGCAACACTGTCAGTACTTCCTTCAATTGGAGCTCCTGGTTTCTTTCCAGCATCCTTTTTTTCCTCTCCCGAACACAAATAAGATTGTCGCATAATAGTTTTGATTAAAGTCTCGTTTTCAGGTGGATAGTTTGTAGGTATTTTGAACTTGATATTTTTGATAACATGAGGGCGGTTAGCGTAATATTCATCGACTGAGAAAGCTGAGCTTGGAAATATTGGGGAATTGAGGTGTGTTGGAAGTATTGCAGATTTCAAAACCTGATCATCCTTTTTGGCTACTTCTCTCGAGCTGGAATCGTATGGATGATCGCTGAAAAAGAACGTTTAAGAACTTTTTGTATGAAAGATTAACAATTTCCTACCGATTAATATTGTAATTCTTTTTGAAGGCCGAAGTTTTAAAAGCTAATTTCAGTGGTCCATTCATGCAAGTTCTAGATATTGTTGTTCTGGCATTTAGTTCCTCATTTTTCTTAGTCATTGGGGACGATGTTATAACGTTTATGGCGTTTGGATTATCCACAACAGTTTTTTTAAGTTTGTCCGGAGGTTCCACATCTCTTTTTATTATTTCAGGCTTCTTATCCGGATGTGCGTTTTTGAAATGTCTACTCAGGTTATCCTTCCTTCTAAACGACATGGAACATATTCCGCAAGAATATATCTTGAGATCTAAAAAACATTAATCAGATTCAACCTAACCTCAACTAATAAATATTCACTAAAATGCTGAAAAAAATTACCTAAATGAACAGTTTCATGCCTTTTTAAATCCTTGTTGTTCATGAAGGCCTTTTCACATATTTCACATACATAATCACGTTTATTTATATGAGACCTCCGATGCACTGTCAAGGCCCATTTCTGCTTAAATTTCTTCCCGCATTGCTCGCACATATGCGTTTTGTCATCTTGAAATCATAAAATTATTCGATGAAAAAGAATAAGACAAAAAACTTACCGGAATGCGACAAAATATGTTTCTTCAAGTTCGAAGAATTATTGAATCGCATTTTGCAATATTTGCAAGAATACGGCTTCTGACCTGTATGGATTACCCTGTGTAACTTGAGGGAATTTAGGGTTTTGAAGTTTTTACCGCATTCATCGCAAATGTGTGGTTTGGCATCAGAGTGGAGAATCATATGTCTTTTCAGTTTTCCGGATTCCCTAAAGGATTTCTCACAGACTTTACATGAATAAGGTTTGTTTCCTGAATGTATGTTTTCATGAACAATCAGTTGCGACTTTAAAACGAAAGATTTATTACACACTTCGCATATGTATGGCTTCTTTTCTGAAATAAATTGATTTTTAGAACCTAACCTATCCTAAAATTGCATAAATTCAACATACTTACCACCCAAGCAAAACTTGTGGTACTTAACGTGACCTTTAGTTTTGAATTTTGATTTGCAAACATTACAAATGAAAGTTGGGGGAGTCCCTTCTATCGTTATATGATTAGGCATTGTAATAATTTCATAACTCCGCTTCTGTGAAGAAAGTTTTGGCTTTTCTGAAATCCTGTTGCACACCTGTTTGCCATTGTTATTGGGTTGATTTTGATTATCATTGGAGACTTTGCCTTTTTTGTTGTCCAAACAAACTTCTTCCTTCGTGTTAAAAACCTTACTACATGTAATGACTGTTGTATGATTATTTGTTTCTATGCGAACATTTTTATTATCCGGTGAAATATTTGGAAGGTTCAAAACGTTCTTTTCAATTTCTTCACACTGTAGACAACGTTCCACATCTTGTAATAAGCAAACTCTACATTTTTCATGACCGCAGGAATCCTTTATGATTCTTTTGGAGCTATCTTCAATAAAATCTTTGCATTGGGGGCATTGCATTATGGTTCCAAGAAGATTAACGTATTTAAGTTAAAAACTGGCTTTTTTACCCAAATTACTAGATTTTATATAGTTGTTCCCCCAACAAAACAAAACATTTGTTTTGGTATTTGTCAAACTTTGAGGTTAGGGATTGGCAACTATTTTATATTCTATGGCCAAACAAAATAACCTCAAAAATGATAATCAAAATATTAAAAACAAAAGGAATTATTTTTCGATCTCCTTGAATTGAAATAGCAAACAATGATTATTCCTATAAGTATCCTCACCACATCTTTCAAAATACTTTTAATTCCTGCATAGTATGTATAAACAATATGATTTAACACAATTGAAAACTTACCAAATATGGGGCTCACAATCTTGTTTGGTTTGATTTCAGTTATTCAACCGACTTTGAGGTACATAGGAATTGGCTTGCCATAACGCATAGCTTGCCCATTAATAAGTGGTACTTGAAAACACATCAGAATGGACCCTGGATTACCCTCCTCTCTTTGCTTGGTTCGAGTACTTAATGTCCTTACCGGCTCAATTATTTGATAAGAATATGCTTGTGGTTGAGAATTTGAGGTATGAATCGAAGCAAACCGTTCTGTTTCAAAGACTCTCCGTCATATTCATGGACATCGTATATATCTATGGAGTATATCGGTGAGTTGATCGTGGAATTTTTTGGCCCCACGTTCTCATAAGAATTTTTCTTTCAGGTGTTGTAAGGTTGTTTCGAATGGTTGGAAAACAAATGTTGTTCTGCCGATACTCCTTTTAGCTAATTGTGGACTAATGTTTGTCGATCATATACATTTTCAGTACAACGGTTTTATGTATGGAATATTACTAATATCAGTGTCGTATATGTGGACTGTGAGTATATTTAGGTTTCCGATAATTTGTAATTAATTGATTCGACTTTTCAGGGAAAATATTTGAAATCAGCTTTCTTCTTTTGCGTCTTACTCAACCTAAAACATATTTATTTGTATGCAGCACCTGTTTATTTCGTGTACTTACTGAAGAATTACTGCCTGCGAGGTTTAACCATTTTCGAGGGTCTGCGAAAAAAAGAATGCTGGACGAATACAATAAAACTGGGATCAATTGTTATAGGAACTTTTTTAATCACTTTTCTCCCATTTCGTGATCATCTTCCTCAGGTCAGTAAATCACCTCAATTCATGATTATGTTCAATTTGAATTTATAGTGTTGAACTTTGTAGGTTATTTCAAGATTATTTCCACTGAAAAGAGGGTTATGTCATGCTTATTGGGCTCCTAACTTTTGGGCTTTATACAACGTTGCTGATAAAGTAGCCTTAATTTCCGGTAAGAATATTTGCACCTCTAACGTTAACTGCAGTCTTCACTTCCTTGAAATTCTAGCAAAAAAAATTGGATTTCGGATAGCGGAGAGTAATGCGTCTATGACTGGAGGTTTAGTTCAAGAATATTCCCATTCCGTTTTACCGAATATAACTCCAACAATATCACTTTTGATGACTGTATGTGCGATGATGCCTTGTTTGATCAAATTGTGGAAACTCAAATCTGGTCCTGACTTTGTCCGATGCATCGTTCTTTGCTCGTTGACTTCATTTGCTTTCGGATACCACGTTCACGAGAAAGCGATTCTAATGGCTGTGATTCCTCTCACGTAAGCCACTTTTTTTTTATTGAAAATCCTTTATTAATCAATGAATTTTTTTTCAGATTGTTGTCTATTATCAGATATTTCGATGGACGAATCTTCCTGATACTATCAACAGTGGGACATTACTCCTTATTTCCTTTATTATTCCCAACAAATTTGTTATTAATAAAAACTTTTATGTTTCTTTTGTACACTCTTTATTCGTTTCATAGTTTAACGAAAGTGTATACCCTCAGAATTTGTAAATATTCTTTTCCGTTGTTATCAATTTCAGAGAGTTTATACCTATTAGGTTTAAGTGTTGTTTATTTATACGAAAATTTCATTCATGATTTGTTAGGATTTGGGGAGAACTTACCGTTTCTACCTTTAATGATGACTTCTGTGTATTGTTCGATAGGTGTCTTGTATTGTTGGCTTAGATATTATATTTACTTTTTACAGGGTCCGACTGTACAAAAAAAACTGAAACAAAAATAAAAACTGTTAAAGGATTACTACTATTTGTTGTTATTACCAAAAAATAATTAAAAATGAGAAAAGATCATTAAGAACATAATTAAAAAACAAAGAAAGAACAAGTCCACCCCTTATAGAGTGTCGCAAATTGAAAGTGACAATATTATCATCTTTCTCAATATTTTAATGAAATATTCCTTCAAATTCAGATCACTTATTTTCTTATCAGACTGATTTATTTACAATTATTACTTGACTTGATGTCACATTTCAAGAAAAAACATTATTTCAATATGCCATATAATATTTACTTCATCAGATTCTCCAGTAATTATTATTATATTTGTGCTGAAAATGGGAAGTATTCCATTAGTTATTCACAAGTAATCTTCCAGCCTCTTGAAGATTTTTTTATTGTGAATTTTTGGCGGCGTCAACTGCTATGGTTATCAGAAATATTTTATCACATTTTAATAATTTTTTTCGAAGAATGATTTCACATGAAAAAAATTCATTAACCATTTGTTGTATCGCGCATACGTTCAAATTATTCTGTACAAATTTCAAGAATGTATTGGGTTAGAATGAAATCGGAATACTTTCCATGGTGGACAAATTAATCCTCAGATTTTGAGTTAAACGTAAGATGTATAACGTTTATTAGTTGGACAATACTCTGCATATTCTTCCCAGGTACATCCTGAAGATTTGCAACATTCTGACGTGATAGAACCAGTTCTTCTGTTGATGTTGCGTCGAGAACGTAAGAAGATCTTTGCCTTCTTCTCTGGAATCCAAGGATATTTCACTGAAAAGATAATAGAATGGTCAATTTTCTAAATTATACAATAATGATAGTATTTCTTAAGTAGATACATAGCTTACCGTTTTCATCTAGTATGTTGTCGATTCTTTTTTCTGGTCTTCTTCTACTTATGCGGTAAATATCGTTCTCACATGCCCAAAACAAATGTTTGATTAGTGTTTCTCTGCATCGTATGTATTTCTCTTTATGCCAAGCTTCTCTCCAGTCTGAATGAGACCTAAAAAGAAAGAATTCATCGTACTGTTCATTTCTAAACTTTATATTGAAAAGAACAAGGGTACAAAGCTTGACCCTTGGGGTACTCCAGCAATCCTAACCGCAGTTTTCTGTTTTAAATACACTATAGGATCATCTGGAGATTAAAACCCATAGTACCAGGTGACAGGTTACTCTGATAACTGTATAATATTTATTTTTCTGAGAGGAAATAAATTACATATTCGTCATGTTGCAGAATGCAGCTTTTTTCTATTTCTTTTTCAGAGAGGAAAGAAAAAATATGTCTAATTCTTGGACTTATGAATAAAGCATTCTTGAATTTCTATAAGATTTCCTTCATATCGCTTTTGTTCCATTATTATTCATAATTTTCCCGAACAATAACGGTGATATACCGGTGATTTCCATTGGAAAATCTTGAATTTTATCTAATAACACGATGGGAAACTATGAGTAAAATTGACCAAGCGGTCCGATTCAATTCACAATGGATATCGTCACACATTGATAAGCGATAACAGATAATTTCAACAATGAAAAATTCAAACAAATCGCACTAGATGGTTCTGGAAAAGCGTTGCACACAGCACACTCTGTATCGATTGCGTAGAAGCAGAAATGTGCACACGGCGTTTGGTGTTTTCCTACTATAAAACGGGCGTGCTTTAATGTAGTCATCGTACGTAACAAGTGAGTTGAAGTCAGTCTACTACCAGTCTTCAAAGTAACGATTTACAGTGATCATGAGTGCAACACAAGGTGAATATGAATCTAATTTAAATAATGTTTGTTTATCTTGGAATATATTTCACCGGTATTGAGTTGGTGCATTTTCTCATTTTTCCAATTGATTTTTTTGATGAACGTGGACACCCATGGTTTTTTTAAGAAAAATAAGGTTTTTGTTCGGCGTTTGAAAAATTTTTGCCGGTTTCAACAATTTGAATTATTTGAAATACATTTACATGAGGAATTTTATTCTAAGAGAAGAGTTATGGGATTAAGAAAAAATGCAATTTAGTGCCCATTTTCTTCGAGAGAAAAATTAATTAACTTAATTTATTCCGCATTAGGAATAGGAACTGTGCTTCTATTTTTCATTGTTTTAATTGTTCAAATTTCCGATTCCTATTTTGAAACTACTTTTGGTATTCACAATTGGAATTCTGTATCTAAAAATAAAAATAATTGGCTTTGTGGTCACTCCAACAATGCACATTAATTTATTTATTGGCGTAGGTCATTTTATTGCTTTAGATAAATGAATATCACCTCATACATTATTCAGGAATATCAATAATTAGATCAAACTTATTATTTCCGTTTCCAAATTTCTTGAATCAATGGGAAATTTATTATTGTCGGCTTGCATCAATGAATTGGAAGTTTTCGCGAGTAATCTAATATTTCACAACAATACTTTCAAGGTTGTGGACAACTATGACTACTTTGTATTAATTTCAATCGGGATCAGATGAGGTGTAGCAACTATTGTAAACAGTATTGCAAAAAAAAATTAGAAGAAAGAGCAACAAAGACAATATACGACTATATGTAATCATGAAGGTTGAAAGTATTAGACAACATCGAATGGAAATATACAAGAGATCAGTTACCTGATATATTTATTTACCTAAGAATTGATATCAAGTTATCTTAGAGGGTTTAAAGTATATTGAAATCTAGATGATTTCCCAAGGTACTTCAATAAATCTTACGAAACATATATTGCAGAATCGATCAGCAACAAATCTCTCATGGGTTGAGAATCAAGACTCCTCAAGATAATTTTTAACTTGATCGAATTAGTCGAATGTGCAAAATTACTTTTTAGGAAAGCATCAAACTCATTTATTGCAAGTTGAATTAGAAACTAATGCACCCTTTATATGTATATCCGGAATCTAAGGATGCTTGATTCAATCATGAGTCATCCATGGATAGAACGGATATTGAGTTGGTTAAAGTCAATCAACTGTTTATTGAGTTAACCAGACATAAGACATGCATCAGCTCAGTGGATAAATGAGGTAGTGATTCTTTAGTAAAAACATTTAACACCTATTTACATTGCTAATTGAGGTAACAGTAGTTTCAGACTTTAGTCAATTATCACCTAAAATCAGTTTATCTAAGTCCTTCAACCTGTTTATTCTATGATGAAATTGAAAATGGCAGAATTTTTCATATTTATATTTGTTTAAAAGAGCTCGTCGTTTGAATCGCATTATCAGATCACACTTCATCTGTAATTCTACAATTTTATTTTCCTGATTAGGTTTTAATTCGAAATTTTTTTTTATATATATTCCCAATTTTTATGTTTAACGTATTTTTTTTCAGGAGAAGGATCTTGCTGTCGCAAAGAAAAGGACACTTGCAAATGCGTGGATTGCAAATGCTCGTCAGGATCTGGAAAATGCGGCCAAGAATGCATATGCGAAAACTGCAAATGCTGCCCCACTGAGCTAAAATGCTGCAGCAAAGAGTGTGAATGCGGTGACAACTGCCAATGTTGTTCTGACAAG
Source organism: Hippodamia convergens (assembly GCA_038502775.1). NCBI lineage: Eukaryota > Metazoa > Arthropoda > Insecta > Coleoptera > Coccinellidae > Hippodamia > Hippodamia convergens. The sequence continues at coordinate 103,041,389 of CM076607.1, forward strand.
AAGAATTGCAAATGCACCAACTGCAAATGCTGCAAGACTGAGGACTCGTGTTGCAAGAAGACCGATGATGCTTGTTGCAAAAAATCCGAGGACGCATGTTGCAAGAAATAGATTGTATTGGGGATATTCAACAATGACAATATTGTAGCTTTTTTGAATTGATTTCGGTATATTTTTTACTATAATGGGAAGCATGGTAATGAATATTTGTATGTGCTTACTGCTTAAATTACATTCCAAATAAATATATAGAGTAATAGACTAGCTGTGCTGATTTTTTTTTTAAATATTCTCAATTACTCAACCTGTGTGCATAGGATTTTTTTCGATTTTTATTAATTTAGAGACGTCTGATCAGTTAGAAAATTAACACAATTTTTGTCAAATTCGACACCCTGTATCTTTTTTCGTGGTTCTCCGATTTTGTTGGAATTTTCACCAGTTATAGTATTGGGTCTTGTTATATTAACCTGAAATTTACTTTGCGAAAATACCTGTAGTTCATCCGTTATACGGGGTGAAACAAAACCTTGTTTCATACCCTTCATTTCTAAACACCCTGTGGTGAATTTGAGGCGGAAAATTTGATATCATTCAGTTTGAATTTGAAGTGTGACCCTTTCTTAACAAAATGTTTTTTGATTTACGTCAGTATCTGCTTTAAAAAGAGTTGTTTTCTAGTCGATAAGGTATTGTAATGTTTTAAATTGTTATAAAAATTGAAAAAATGCAACACTTTCTTTGAAAATGTGTATCTTTTTTTTTTTAAAAGATACTGACGTAAATCAAAAACATTTTATTAAGAAAGGGTCACACTTCAAATTAAAACTGAATCATACTAAATTTTCCGCCTCAAATTCACCACAGGGTGTTTAGAAATGAAGGGTATTAAACAAGGTTTTGTTTCACCCTGTATAACGGATGAACTACAGGTATTTTCGCAAAGTAAATTTTAGGTTAATATAACAAGACCCAGTACTATACCTGGTGAAAATTTCAACAAAATCGGAGAACCACGAAAAAAGATACAGGGTTTTGAATTTGACAAAAATTTTGCCTGTCCGGAATTTATTGACGGGGAGTATATATTAATTTTATAAGTTTGTCCTAATGCATAGACTACAAAATTCCCAAGTGGTTTCAGATAAGTCGACATCGAATGTATTTCGGATCATTCAATTGAATTTCATTTGATATTTTCTGAAATTTCACTGACAAATCTGAATAACATTTGATGTTTTCTGAAATTACAATTGACTTATCTGAAATACAACTGATGTTTTCTGAATGTCGAATGACAATTTCTAAATTACAATTGGAAATGGTGTAGTAATATCGAAATAAAAAAAATTACGAAGAATTTCACACCGACTAATCCGAATAAAATAATTTTATTATATTAATCAAGGGGCTCTAATATTCCACAGGTGCATTTCAAGATGTGTAAGTTGATGTGGAATTATACGATAATCTCGAAAATATATCCACCAATAAAATATTCAGCATTTTCGAAAAAAGGCCTTACCTTTGCTTGAAAATAAGTTCCAGTTCCTTGTCAACTTGCGCGGATTCATAAACATCCATAAGTACGCAGAGTACAAAAGCCACAGCAGGAAAAGGCAACCACATCTGAATTTTTTAAGCCGAAACTTTCGAAAATCATCAACAGCTTGACTTGTCTTCGGCCAACATTTAATACGCGGTGGTAGATTGTATTTTATCTAATTGGAGGACGCAGTAGGACTGAAAGAACGGTGTGGTGTAGCGTTTTCTTAAAACTTTCCGTTTTCTTAGCGCAGACGTCGGAGATGCTGTAGGATGGGAATATTTTCTGTTTGATTTTCCCAAGGTTGTAGCCAAGTTCTCACTATTTCTCTTAACTGAAGACTCTTCTGCATCCCTTTGTTCCATTCTTGCAGCATTGTTCCTCATATAAAACATTTCCATGTTACTGCAGCCTTCCTTCTTGGTTAAATTTCTACAACCTTTATTCTAACACAGACGACCTCTTTTCTAATTCTCATTAATACACAAATCCATCTATGTATGCCAGTTTTAGGAATCTTACAATAAACTATTTAGAAAATTCATTCGTCATCGAACTCAAGCTATTTTCTTGCAGTCATCCAGTCTGTGAGTTATCACACAATATAGATCTTTTTTCTATTTGAATATATCTTCTCTATTTCAAGCTGTACTTTATCCAGATGCATTTTATTCATACCAAATTCACAGCAATAAAATTAATTAAAATCCTTCAAGCTGAAGCAAAAAAACCATCAAAAAGTACACAAAATTAAACTGTGCGATTGTCTTCCAGTTGTCACACGTGGTAGAGGCAAACTTCTTGCAGATCGAACTGTAAATACCCACATTCAGTCCGGGCAATAAATCTTCTCGGAGTTCATTTAAAATTTCACTGGAACCCCGTTTATATGGACACAAAAGTATTTTATTGCCTCTTACATGAATTTATTGCCCTTATCATGGCTCTCAGGCAGATTTGGAAAGAAAACATCGATGATTATAATCTGTTGCGTTTGTACGTGACACTCCGTAGAAGAAAAAAAAATTACTCCAGGAAAATATGATTCGATGAAGCCTGCAAAGGAAACGCAGCTTGATTCATGTTTCAGTAAAATCACCTGATCTTCTCGCAATTATATTTCAAGATTTCTCTAGTACTATTATGTGGAAAAGTTATATTGATACTTTGTGAAAGAGAAAGATCAGTTCGCAGAGAAATCAGTGATTTTTCCGAAACTACCAATTTCTAAAATGAAAAATTTTAAATACATATAATTAAATGATACCTAACTGTTGATGATCATCTGAAGTACTCTCTTGATCATCTCTTCAACCAGTGTGCTAACAATTAAAATCCCAGGAAGCACTCGAAATGAATAAATTAACAAATTATTTTTTTTTAAGTTTTGATTTCTCAGAAAATGAGTAAAAGTCCAACAATACTTTCCTAATAATATTTTCTCATCGGTGTTATACCCAACTACATTATTTATTAAATGAAAAATTTGTTATATATTGCGATAATGAAAAATAAGTTTCACGAAAACAAGGATTTTCAGATTTTATCCCGATCTTTGTCGAATTTTTCACCTAACAACAGGAATTCAATGTCAGAGTCAATGTAAAATCCAATAGCAGACCATACAGAAAAATTGGCTTCCACGTGAGAGGAAAACGGTTACTTTTTATCGCTTCTCCAAACAATAAATGTCTACTTATGTCCCTCTCCCCGGAAAATAAGATAGCAAGCGAGCAATTCGTATGATTTAACTGGTCAATTGCTGCTCGAATTGATCAGGTCCACCCCCTCAAACGCTGAATCTTATTCCTTTGGGACGAATTTGTTGAAAGGAGAGCAGGAAAATAACCGATCTAATGGAAATATTATAACGATTTTCCTCTGCACTCTTTCGCAGGTTAATGAAAGGAATATTTGGAATTTTTCGAGTTCGCCACGACATTCAGTTTCAATTTTAGCATACCTATGATTTTTTCCTCGATTCTTAATGAAAAAGGAATAGCATCGGGAATTCCCGTCAGAATATACAATGAAAACATACCATCCTCAAAAATTGGTAGATTTCGTGCACAGTTATTTGAATAAATAGCATCAATAACACTCTAAAAAGGCCATTTTTCAATATAAAAAACATATCTGTGAAGCGTACCTTTATTTTGTAGATTCTACTTCAACTGCAACGAAGTTTTCTATCTAGAAAAGGACAAAATAGGTTTGGAAAAGTTTCTCTTCATTCCAACATGAAACTGGAGGAAGCAAATCATGCATAACTAATTGAATCTCTTCTTCGGATAAGTTTCTGTTGGCCACAACTCGCTCTGCAGTTCCGCTATTCAACAGTTGCTAGATAATAGGATCGATTAAAAAAAAAATGTAGGTGTAATTTTACCTGCGGTTCCGATGAATAATGAACTTTTTGCATTTCGTCTGCATCGATAAAATGACGAACTTTGAAGGACACTGTATAGCTTTCTAAGAAGTCAAATACCACAGCTATATGAACCTCTTCTTTTTTATCAATGCGAAAAAAAATTTATGCTTTTTATCAGGTAATTATTGAATTGGTGGACTAATTTTCTTCCAAAAGAACAGTTTTGCAGTATAAACACGAGAATAATATACCTGTAGACGATTAAGGCATTTCATCTGCAAATGCTTGTAATAATAAATCTTTACACAAACTCAGGCAATAGAAATTGATTTTTCTCTCGATCGACGCCATAGCGGTATTTTTTCCGTGGATTTTATGTCCACCTCATGTTTACTCTGCAACTTTTAATAAGACATGTCAAAGTGCGTCATTATCCGAAAATGTTTACTCTATCTTCGAGAGCAGCCTGAGAGAAGTCTAGTTAATCACGTTGATGGAAAGACGACAAACTTATCAACCGCAATTTCTGATTTTTTCTGCGATTGCTTCATCTCGATCCAGACTTTATGTCGATAGATCGCTAATCAGATTTCATCACGCTTTGATACGACAATTTGAGCTTATGGAAAGTGAAAATATACGTTTTTCAATCAGGAAAACAATTAATTCTGTAATATAGATAGTGAATTTTATTTACAAAGGACATTTTTATATTTGTCGATATAAACAAGTTTGTTGTTATTAACATTTGGTAAAATCATCAATTTAGATATAAACATTTACCTTACCAACATCTAATCAAGAAAAAATAGTCAGTCATATTTTGAAATGCCCAATCAAAGTAATTGGTATTAAATTAAGGATCAGTTCAGTACTCTTGCTCTCAACCGTACAACATGGAAATTTCACTAATTTTGGAATGGTTTTCATAAAAAAATGTAAAAAATGATTATAATGTTAGTTTCACAAGGATTAAAGCAATTCAAATTGATCAATTTCTCCGTGTGAAAATTCGATAAATGAAATCAAAACATTCTACACAAACTGTAAAATATGTGATGACATCAAGTTCGGCATTACAGTAATGAAAAACAATGTATGCATTTCGAATTCAGGGTAAATAAATTTTTAATAAATAGAAACTAATAAATAGCCTTAACATTCAAAGTGAATCAATAAAAATTTACAATTAAATTGCACTCACCATATTTCTTTATATATAATAGTTTTGCGAAAATAACTTCAACAAGTTGTAACAGCATCATGAAAAAAGTCAACTGCATGCAGATATTCCCCCAAAAATTCAAAATTTGTGCTATCTCCCTCAATAATTGTAAAACCAAAGGAAATAAATTCAAAACAGTATAAAGTTGGAGACCTGAAACAAGCTCACAGGCTATACACTCATTTCAAAGCTTATAATTATTATTAAAATAATGAATGTTTTTTCAAAACAATTAAAGTAGATCCAAAGGATCCTTATCACACTTCTCATAATTATTTTAACAATCATTCACATAAATGCTCAACATTTCAATGATTCAAATAGAAACACAGATTAATCTTTTACACTGATTAATAAGAATCCCGAAAATTCAATCAAGATATCCTCAATAAATAAATATTGTATAATCTTGAGCCACACAACCGATTTGTCTCGAAGAAATCGAAAGAGGAACGAATCTGCGAAAATTTGGCTTAGCTTACCCTCAAAAGATTCCGGAGAACTGGACGGAAAATTGGAATCAACATGATATTATCCAGTTTCCGTAAACCTTCAACATATATCAATTTCAACATCAACTTTTCAAATAGTGATTGCAACGTGAATTTATTGCTGAAAGGAATATGGGATGGTCCTCGTAAACAAAAAATCAGAAAAAGAATAAGACAGTATCACATGATATTGAGTATAATTTTTGAGTATAAATAAATCTATGCAGTTTTAAAAAACTATTGTAAAAATATCGGACCATCCATCTTGAACGAAGTTAATAATTTCATTGAAAAATAGACTTTATAGTTGGAGTGAAGCGTTTTTTTTTTTCAGATACATAAATATTTGATACTAAAACGTATGAATAATATTTTACTACCAGTAAACAGTTACCCTGCCTAGTAAAATAGTACATAATAAAATGATCACAATTTTCAATATATTCCGACGAATGTGGAGCAGCTAAAAACTTGCTTTCATTGATAAATGTCATGGATCAATCTTTTACACTTTAAATCAATATCACTTTGTGTTAGTATATTAGAATCTGGGAAAATATATTACATAAACAATTCTGTGAAGGCATATCACACATTGAAAATAGATTTTTTTACATTCAATTTCGGCAGCATTCGAAAAGGTCATTCTTTGCAGCCGTTTAAAGATAAAATCGTTCCGTTTCATTCACGTCACTCAAACAGCCAAGTCCCAAATAAGAAAATACATTCGAACTCTGAATATATTCAGATTAAACCGGAAACTGACAATACCTATAACCTTGAAGTACAATCACAGTTATTAAGATAAAATTTTAAATTCTCATGAAAATATAAGAGCACAATATTGAAAGAAAAATTCGATTTTATTATCAATTTTGGTCAACACCAAACAAAAAGATGTACGAACAATTCAGAAGCTCTGTCTGAAAGTTTCGGATAAATGGCTGCATTTCCTTCTCAAACGCAACCGAAGTTGACCGATAGAGGAATATTTACACTGTCCTCACACAACAATGGAATCGTCACAGTCTTCGACTACTTTAACGCAAACATCTGAGGATGATTGTCTTTTTAATTTAGGAAGAAGAGACGGTCTCGAATCACCGCCTGAAATGGATCTGACTACTGGAACCCTGTTTTTCCTCTGTTCACCTATGCAAGAAATATCGTCCATTGATCCGTCCCCATCTGTCGACAACATGTCATCGTCTGAGGTTGCGTGGGTGAGAGTCGGTAAGGTTGAGGTTAGGTGCTCTTTTTCTTTCTCGATCTCCTGGATGTGATCGACTAGGAGATGCTCCTCTTCTTCGGCTTGCTGCTGGGAGGATTGGTTGGCAGGTAGCAATTCTTCGGCACTGAAAACTTTGGAGCTTCTCAAGGATGACAGTCGGTTGTTGGCCGCTTGACAGGCGGTGTCTAGAGTGTTGATGTCTTCCAGAGTGCTACGGATCTTCTTCAGTTGTTCCCTTATTATCGTTTCTATACATTGCGTTTGGTTGGCTATGTCGTGCAAACTGTCTTGAGCTGGAACAACTTTGTTAGTCCTTAACACGCACGGTGCAAACACTATAGCTAAGGAAGCTGCGCTCATCCTGTTCACTTCTTCGTGCAAAGCCACCCTCGCTAGATGGAACATCAGCCTTTCCATGAGATCGTAGTTGATGGGAGGTAATTTCTTGAGGATATCGTAAAGTGTCGTAACTCTATCCTGCGGATCATGCAGATTGGCTGCTGTTATGAAATTTTCGTAGCATTCGAAGGTGAGCAAAGGTTCAGGCATCTCCCGTAAGAAACTCTTCAGAACGGAAGCCAAAACATGTACCTGGTACTTCTCGAACTCAACGTCGTTGGGGTATTCATCCATCTTCGTCTTTAATTCTTTGATTTTCGAACTCACCCCAGACTTACGGTATATACCTTCGGTGTACAATCCGTTCAATTCGATCACGTGCAGCAGTCTCTCGATCACAACAGGTATCTTGTTTTCCTCCGTTATAAGATTGACCAAAGGTACCCCGAAAACCCTGTTGTTACCCCCCTGCGTCGATTCTTTCACGCACACAGCCTGTATGTTCGTGTAGCATTTTTTATGACAGGTGAGTTTGCAAGACTGGCATACTAAGCCTCTCTCTATCGGCCACATGAAGAAGGAGTTGCATATTTCGCAAGCCGTCGGTATGTTGATTATGGTTAGGAGGAAGTTGTGACCTTTGAATTTTATCGTTTCGAGCTTTCTTTTTTTCTCCTTTTTCCGTTTTGTTTTGCTTGGTTTCTCTTCGGCTCTTGTGAGCATGAATTCGTTCATGAATCCTCTAAAAGCGTTGAGACCCATGGTTACCGGGAAATCCTTGTCTTTTTCCTTTTGTTCCTTCTGACAGACTGTCTCCATCGCTTGTTGAAAATTGCATATCAAGTCTTTGTATCGTACACTGCAGACTTCGAATCCGTGTTTATTGGCACTGTAAATTTGCACGAGATTGTCCTTGAACTCGCGTAACGCTTGCTTGAATAACCTATCTACTTCACTGGGTTTCTCACCAATGTCACTTTCGATCTTCATTATTTTGTCTGTGATGAATCTTTGCATCAAATGTAATTCCTCGCTTCGCTGATGATCTGATCCGTGCTGTCAGAGAAGAGGGAAGTTTTCGTCAAGTTGAATTTTCCTTCGTCAGGTTTAGCGAGATCGTACGGTGTCCTTGAATGTTTCCTCTGCTTCCTCCTGGCACCTTTTGAGTTGTCCACGCTTGCAACGACTTGATCACAAGGGGATACTTTCTTGTTCTGGATGCATTTGGCGTGGAAGGACTTCTTGCAACGCATGCATTTGTATCCGTGGGTGATGAACTGGTCCATGTGATCGTTGCAAGACGTGCACAGGTCGTCTTTGGATATCCGGGCGATTTTCCTGAAGGAATGCCCGACCAAAGTGAAACTTATGTTGGCTTTCCTCCATTGCAAATCATCCGAATCGATTTTCGTTTGCGGGGTGTGTTCGATGACCGAAGGGACTTCGGTGATTAGATTTGTGGCCGGATCGCTGTTTCTCCTTCGCAAATCTAAACCTGGAAAACGAGATATCAATGGCTTGGTTGAAGCGGGCGGCATGTTGAAATTTTTTGCTATAACCGTCAACTATTTTGAAAGTATTTTGTTCGGAAAGTTATTCTTCGTCCCCGAGTGATACAGAAAAAAACAAAATTATCTTGTTATTACAATGAAAAAAAAGGCTATCAACAAATCCCATTAAACATTGTCAGCAGCAGTGAGGAATCTATCTTCCCCTCCTTCAAACTTTATAATGAACTTTTGCATAGACTTCAATCATGTCAAAAATATGCTTCTTGAAAAGACAATATATACAGTTAGCAAATTCTTTTAATAGTCTTTCTTTCTTCTATTTGTGTTCAGTATTCCTCGCATTCATTTTGATGGCAAAATGCACCAAAAAAGTTCTCGAAATAGCAGTTTACTCTTCGCTGAAACTAAGTATCGTCAATTTCTAAAAGAACGATTTACCTACCTTCAAACAATAATTTTCTTGAAAATAAAAAACTTTCTTCTACTTGAATTTAACTCGTTGAACATATATCTCTTGAACAAGTCTTCATTATAGAGTCCTTCTCCACAAATGCGGAGAAGAAATAGTTCAAATGAACTTCTAAGTATCTTTTCTTGCCGCAATAACATGCAATCAAATATAAGACCAAATTACCTATATGATGCCTCTGCCTCTTTGGAGTGAGAACCTGCTTGGGGGTGCTCGTTGTACATTCTTTCATGAAGGGTTTGAACTTGCCGCTTCCCGAATCAGCATGAATAATAACGTTGGATTCATCGATTGTGCCTAGGACCCCCTTGTCACCTATAACACTATCAGTCACCTCTTCCCCTAAACTTTTAACCTGAGCACGCTTAGCCTTCCTGACACTCCTAACCGGAGCTTCAGGTTTGCCGAGTATTTGTTCCGTTTTACTCGGAGCATGGTCGTAGGCATAATAAACGTCAGTTTTCTCGTCTGAACCGAACCTTGTTATTCTTCTGACTGGAGGCAAGCTTTTCAAACTGTCCCCGGCGCTCCTGAAAACAATAAAACACATTTTCACCGACTTTAACACAAAATTTTCAAAGTCTTTGTTAATAAGTCACTATTTCTTTGTGGGTGCATCATTGCGGTAACTTCTGAAGATTGATAAACAAGCAGAAGATATTGCTATGAGGTAATTATTATCTCATCACGTAGTTTATTTATTTTGAATCACAAAGCAATTAGTTAAACTTCAAAACAATGGTTTCTAGTGTTGAATCAAGATAAAACTTCATATAAGTCCAGGGAACCATATTGGTTTGAGTTAGATCCATCTGTTATTTGATTGAAAATTTTTCTTTTTTGACATTTTTCTTCATTTGAACAACAAATAGTTCAGATAGTTACTTCAACAACTATCTATCCGCAAAAGAATACCTATAAGAAAGTCAAATATCTCAAACAAGATATCATTAAGCAAATATTGAAGAAGAAAGGTGCTTCCAGCTACTGTCTTTGATAAACAGGAAAGAACCCTTATCTGCAGATGTTTCCAGACAAATATACTTTTATCAATTCTTGGAATGAAAGTGCGTATTTCCAAGTACAAAGATTGTGTTTGAACTTTGGATGGAAGTATACAGGGTTGTTCTTTCTCTGAATAATAGATAAGAAATGAGCTTATACTCGTGTAGTTGATTCATGAATTTCCCGCAATAAAGCTGATTTAAAATGAACATTCAATATTCAAAACATTTAGTATTTACTTTTCAATCAAGTGAAGGGAGTTTATTCGCAATTACTGTCAAAGGAAATTGTCCTAAACCGTTTGACAGTTCCTAACCTATCGAAACTTGACAGGTAAGAAGTAAATATACGCTGAAATCATAACCTCACCTGACTTCCCCTGCAGATTTGGTCTCTCTCTTAACACCAGACCAATGCACAGCCGGTGACCTTGTAAGTTGAATTTTGGGCGAGAACTCTTGCTCCGAGCTGTGAGAAGGCAGATCGCAAGCCGAAAAATTATCGTAGGACGAAAACCTATCGCCTACAACAGGAGGGGCAGACATAGTAGCTGTCCCGTTCTCCGAATCAGTCTCGCTCTTTGTAAAAGAAGAAGACCACTGCTCCCTCGAAACGTTAGACGAAATCCTACTTGAATCCCTAACGGTCATACTTGAGTGAGAATCCGTGCTCTGTTGGGACCCGAAGCTCTTTTGCGAGACCAGAGAATCGCAGCTTCCTTTGCGATCGGGCATGTACTCCAAATCCGAATAGTCTATGGTTCGGTGGGTTTTGCTGATTTTCCTCCGTAAGGTAAGGTCTAAGAAGACTCCTTCCTGTTTGATATCGGCTAATCTGTAAAGGTTACTCCGTTAGGATCACCATAGAAGTTCAACGTGTCAAATGTCAAGTATTTTTTGACAGTTCGACATAAACTTAATCTAATTCGCACCTATTTTGATGAGGTAACAATCCTGACGTTTGCTGCGAAATAAGCGTGGTTGTCACGGTTGGAAGGGACATTGTATAGCTCAGTCGACTATGCAAGGATTCATTGTCGCCATCCTCTTGTATACCACTGCTTCTGCAAATCATCGAATTTAAAACGATTTTTTAAATGAATCAAACAACACTCACTCATCTGAATCTCTCAATCTCCGTTCTACATTCTCCCGCAGTTCTTCCTGACTAGATTCCTTGCTTACAAAAGCCTCGTCCGAACTGGCAAGTTTGACTTGTAGATGCGATTGAACAGAACCAGCACTCTGCAATCAAGGTGATAATTTTTCGTGACAAACCTAATGGTGTACTTACCGGTATCTTAGGATGGCTCTTGGATACCTGCATAGTCTTCCGCACCCTGTATCCCCTGCAGTGGGCTTGGAACGTCACGAGGCCCATCTTGAACTTCTCGTACCAACCCCTCACTTTATACCCCCTCCAAACTTTCTGAATCTTAACGGCAGCCGAGACCCTCTTGAAGTACCGTTGTACAAGATACATCCGACAATACGACTGAATGGTGATTATAGCTGTTCGAATCCTTAAAAACTTCCTTCTCTCGAGGCAAGCCCTGAACCACCTCTGCAATATGATGATGCTGGACATGATTTGCTGATGCAGCTTGCAGTCTAGCTTGTACTTCTCGCTCTCTCTCAGAAAAACCTTGCTTATACCAAGCTGGTAGTTGTCTCTGTTCAGGTTGAGAGTAGCGAGGAAATCCCTGACATCATTCTGAGAACTTAACAACCCTTTCGGTAGAAGAATCCTATACAGTTGTATGAATTCATCGTAAGTCAGCCGAACGTTGAAACCGGCTTGCCGTATGCGAACAGTCTCCAACATGCCGGTATATCTGAGTTGCCTCTGCACCGTTTCATGATCGAACTTGTTCGGTATTTTGTTGGCGTTTGATTTGATGCATCGGATGAAGAAAGGATTGGCTTGATTCAGGGTGTCCATTAAAGAATGTAGGGACTGTTGGAATTGTGCTGTTACAGTGGTAGGCTGTTTCCTGGCTTTTCCGAGCTGACCTTGGCTGGCCCCTGAGATCCCAGTTCGGCCAGCTAACGTCTTCACCGACTGTAAGTTCTTGAGGCCTTTCTTGCCTCTTTCTCGAGGTCGAAAAGACTTGTTCTTCCTGTGGAGAAACAGGGTGTTAAGTTTGGTTTTTGTTTGATGATTCGAAACATGCAAACATGCTTAATTTAGGAAATTACACAGATTTAGCTGTCAAGCAACCATATTTTACATCAGAGACACTAAAAAGGGGGTTGAAAAATTTACAAATGGAACACACAACATTTATTTGATACACAGTTCAATCTAGACAAGGAAAGAAGTAAATATTGTTATTTTACAGAGAACACATGATTCTAGATGTACATTTGTGGATTCTTGATGTGTTTTTAATCTTATGTTTTCAGTGGGTGTTATTGTTCCTTTGAAAATGGATTCTTCTTTACATTGAATGAAGATAGTTTAGAAATATTTCTGATTGTTTTAGTCACAACAAATTTGACGGGTTTTTCATATTATATTTCATGATAAATGCAAAATCATGGAACAGTAAAAGTAGTAAAAATATGGAATCGCGAAGTTGACACTTTATTTGAAAATGTTTTTTAAAATCCTCTGCTATCTATCAGTTCATTATGAAGTGAAAACAATGACGGTGAAGTACTCTGTTTACGATCTATCTTAATCAAATAAACACTTCCATATTACGAGTTTATTACATAAATTCCATTCGAACTATAGTTCAACTGTGATTGAAACCATTCTTTCAGATCCCGAATTTAAACAAACAATTAAAATACAATGAGCCCACCTCAATATTTTCGAAAATTATCTCATATTCCATCTAAAAATCACTACAACTTTATGACACCGTTTTATTTGACGCTATTCAGTTGTGTTATCGCAGTTTTCTTGAAGATGGCAAAGTTATGAATGAATGAAGCAAACGTAATACAGTATGGACCGGATGTCCCTGAACAAGGTGAAATAGGCGCCACGTAGACTGAAACAAATTTGCCATTTTTTTAAGGTTTATTAGGGACAATAAATTAGGACCGGATGTTGTCGGTTTTAGGGCCGATCTTTCCCGGAATTTGCTGCAAAATAAAAAGGTAAACTGTTGCTGCAACGAATTGTTAGGCCGGGTCCAGACGGAATTCTTCATTTGGAGCGTTAAGGCGCATTCGTAATCAACTCGTGTGCCGAAGTGCACTATAGTTGGCACGAAATTTACCATTCACAAGAAACTTCGGACTTAAATTGAACGCATGCTTTAAGCTGTAATATCTGTCTTATAGGTTAACCTTAATTTTAATGAAACTGAAAACGAACAGTTAAATTTATTATTTTTATTAATTATTTATCATTGAAAAAACAGACAACCACTATAGTTAGTGCTGGTCTCAAATTTCATTACGAATAGTACTAGAGAACGCCATCTGCTTAGATTTGGTGCCGAAGTGCACTTCGGCACCCGAGTTGATTACGAATGCCTCTTTATGCGTAACACTCACGTGTGAACGGACCATAATAAAAAAATTGCAGTCTCCGTTATACTCGAAGATATGATGTAGTTTTTCACTTCCTCATCGGAAACATATGACTCTTAAACATATCGTAGAGTTATCTCTTGCGGTTTGAAAGCAATACAACTTGATAATTATCGAATTCAATCTTATTTATTTACCATTTTTTCAAGCTTAGGAAAAAAATGAATCCAAAATATTACAGGGGCGATTAGCACAATAGTTTTTCTCGAAAAGATCTCCTGGATAAAGACGCCACCACCTTAAAAGCAGATTACACCACATAGCGTAAAGGTCACATTACAAATCAGCTGTTCACACCAAAACCCCACCAAAGCGACATGTCGGAAGGCATCTTCTCTATGTACCTCCACCATTAAAACACAAATCGACATACATAACAATCTGATTGGCCTTTTGTATGGCCATCGCCTCGTCGGGACACAAAACCCTCTCCAGGGCCGCCTTATTGCCGGATGCGCCTCCGATGGATTCTTTTCTCCTGTTTTCGCTTTTCTCCTCCTCGCTGTTCTTAGCGGTAGCGTTGCGATGGTAGAATTGCGGCCAAGATAACCTGTTATGATTGTTAGCGGTGGCGCCCCCTTCGTTGGATTTGCCGTACCTGCTTGGCGCTGCGCTATTTCGCTGTTTGCTGAAGATCAAACGGTCAGATGAGGAAAGTTAATGGAGGCAACCTTCACCTAATATTCTCGGCGATATTGGAATGAAAGCACCAAGAAGAAACCGTTTCTTCAGCTTGATTCATTGGCAACAGAATAATAACCTAAAAAACATGATGTGGCAACAATGTCAATGTTTTGTTTTCGATGAATTTTGGTCCAACCAAAATTGTATCTTGGTTTTTTTAATCATTAGGCTTTTAGATGAGAATTTTGCGAATAGATTTCCAACTAGAGGTGAATGATTTCATTTTAGAATTGATATAAGGTCACCACATTACCAAATAATCAAGTTGAAGAAATTTTTCCTTCTTGGTAGAAATATACCGGGTATAGATGTAGTCTTAATACATCCAGTAAAAATTGAATGATTAAGGAGTATCGTCAAGCACATTTTAATTTTTTTGGGAGACCTTTTGAGACTTGGCCTCCTCTTAGAAAGGACGCTACAATCCTTCAGCTTCCTAGGAGATTAAACCCAACAGTTTTTTATGTGACGTTTGAACCCTTCATCGATGAGATGTTGTCAGGAAACTTTAACTTCAATATAACACTTTCGTAATGATGTACAATCTAAATAATGAAGGTATTTTATGCATCTGCAGCTTACAAATCCGCAACATTTTGTTCTTGCAAACATACATGCAATAAAGATCTCAAGTTCTTGCATGCACAACATAGACGATAAAGTAAAGATGGATAACATCAAATACGGATGAACATATATAATTTCATCTGATTAATTAACATTGAGAAAGCCAGTTAGGTAGATAAATAACTAAATTGTTTTAGAATGATTGGTCACAAACTTCATATTCGATAAAAACCGTCAAATATCCTTTGGATAAAAATAATCAGAATTTTATGAGAATGACACCTTGTTCTAAAAAATTGAAACAAGATGTCAGAATCATTCCTCAAGAAAGGCTTTTGCTTTTTTACTTTTTTTTTTGTAATTACAGGAATATGAAGCATGGTTTTCGACTTGAGACGACTAACAGAATTTCATGGAAGGGTGATGAGTATGATCTAACTTAAGGAAGAGGTCAACCATTTACCACTTACGCAATTCTGTTAATTGTGAGGTTTACAGCGGATACTGTCACCAGATGGCTATAGGACCGAACATTTTGGTCAATAACTTCAGGATACTAAACACAAATATTCACTTAAAACTACCAAGTATAACGAATACAGGGTTATTCAAGAATATGGCTCTACAGAATATTTTTAGGAAAGAGGCAAGATTCAGGATTGAAATTCTAAATGTGAGCTTCAAGTAAGAAGACGACTTCTCGTATATTTTTTGAAGGTTCGTTTTTCAAATGGGAAGACCCATTTTTTAATGCATTAATAGATTCTTCATTGAATTCTGAGTCTTTTTGAGTCCAAAAGTTTGAATGTTCCCGAGAAAATTCTCTTTAAATGAGGAAATACGAAAAAAAAAATCTCGGGAAAATTCAAACTTTTGGAATCGAAAAGACTCAGAATTCAATAGAGAATCTATGCAATAAAAAATGGATCTTCCAATTTGAAAAACAAAAGTTGATGTCCAAGAACCTCAAAAAAATATACGAGAAGTCGTCTTCTTACTTGAAGCTCACCTTTAGACTTTCAATTCTGAATCTTGTGTCTTTCCTAAAAATATTCTATAGAGCCATATTCGTGAATAAACCTCTATATTGACCAAGCCAGGAAATGTTTTCTTTATTACTTCCTTCAGAAACCGTGGTTTGATTCTTTTAAACTTCAATTCATGCTAGGTGAGATTACCTCGGATAAATAAAAACTGTATCCCGCACCTTTTTCGAAAGTCTGGAGCTCTGAAATTAATATCTAATACAAATTCTTTTTCCTTCAGAGCATAAGGAACATCAGTTCAAATTTAGCAGGAAAAAAACTCCCGGAGATCAATAAAATAGTTTCAAACACACAAATTTAAATAAAACTCTGTAAAAAAAATTTCCCCTCACCTTATGATATTTTCGTTGGGAGTGTGGTTGCGTTGGTACCGTTGCTGTATATTATTCCTATTACCATCCACCCTCCCCTGCCTCTGCTTCCTCCCTGCCTCGTGAAAAGCGAAGTAGGACCTGAAAAACGCCCTCACGATCGCCCATCTGAAAACAGCAACGGGATCTGCCCCCACCAATTCCCTGACGAAAGCCATCGAGCTGTTCTTCAGCACCCCCACTATGTCCTGCCTCATCAGGTCCAGGTTCTTCTCCCGCATGTCGGTAACCTGGTACTTGACCTTACCGGCGTAATGCACCACGATGAAAGCGCCCTCTTTCTTCTGCGGCTTCTGATAGAACTTGTTGTCCTTGTGGACCATGTTGAACTTCTGGAGCAACGTTTCGTTGGTCGCACCTGGAAAGCTGCGGGAAAAAATAATAAATCCAGGCTATGGCCTCTTTAACCCATTGAATTTGCTAGTGTTGGTTCTGTTCTTGACCATTTCTTGTGAAAAATTAGGATTTTAACCAGTACTTCAAATAATGATGGCCCCAGAACGAAACCCTGTGTCACACCCACACAAACTTTGCATCTGGACAAATATCCAGCTTATTAGGGCCAGTTTCATAATCCATTTTAAAGCTCCTTCAAGTTCAACATTTCAGTTTCATAACACATTTCAGGTTCTTAAAGCTACTTTATATTCAAAGGCCCAATCTCGGGACTTTAGCAGCTAAAGTATCCTTTAGCCCTGAATTCCTAACCTCTTGTGTCCAAACTGTCAACTCATTTGAGGTTAGTTATGTTGTGTTTTATTTCGAAATCAACTTTCACAAGTGGAAAGAGAATACGGAGTATGAAAACGTAGATTTCCAATTATGGAATGAGGCTACAATTAATGCCATACGGCTCATTATGGTTGCAACTGCAGTGTTGCAATTGATATCAATGACATGTTTCCTATCAATAATTTTGAAAAGGAATTAGGTGATAATCAAAAAATTTTTGCTGATGCAGTAAATGGGAAACATGTTAAAAATTCAATCATAACAGGTCATTTTGCTATATTAAGCTGATGTAATTGGTAAAAATAAATGCTTATTCAAAGATTATGTTAATTCAATGATGTTAATCTGAGGCAATGCTCCCTTATTGCCCTTTTGTCAGCCGCAATCATCAATTCCATTTTTTTTGTAATATTCAGTTTGGGATTGGTCTTTTCTCCCAAATTTCCAGTTGTATATTTTAAATTTGAACCTCAACATGAACATAACATAACCTCCTTCAATTTTAAGATGGCTGTGGTTAAATACAACTGCAACTGTCTATTTTAGGTTGAATGAAACGACTTCAGTTATGCCAACATACAACATTTCACCTAAAATTCCCTTTAATTTCATTATGAAATTGGGTGGAATTTTAAAGTGAGCTTTAGCTTAAAGTGCACTTCAACTAAAGTGTACTTTAGGGGTTTATCATGAAACTGGCTCTTAGTCTTTATTTTTTTATGTATATGAAGAAAAAGTCTTCTCCACTTTGAAATTATTTAATCCTTTCCGATAAAATTAAAAGGATTTGCTGTGCATTTCTGCAAGCTTACTTATTAGATTATTTTTTATCTATTTGACGCTTTTGTTTTTAGAATGCCTGATGATGGCAAGTTAGCTTGCAGAAATGTAAGTCCTTTTAATTTTATCAGAAAGGATTAAATAATTTCAAAGTGGAGAAGACTTTTTCTTCCTATACATTAAATACAGAACTCCAACCATGGACTATTATCACATTTTATTTATTTTTTAATCAAGTGAAGAGAGTATTTTTCGCAATAACTGTCAAAGGAAATTGTACTAAACCGTTTGACAGTTCCTAACCTATCAAAACTTGTTTATGACAATTCCTTGTGAAAAATTAAGATTTTAACCAGTACTTCGAATAATGATGGTCCAGGAACAGAACCCTGTGTCACACCAACACAGACTTTGCTTCTGGACAAATATTCAGCGAATTAGTGAGTCAGAAGTTAAGAGGTTAGGGTAGGTCTTCCTACCCGAATTATCTGGTCTTTTTGGTGCGAAGAATACTCACTTGCATTGGTCATCCAAGACGCACAGCAACCCGTTCGGTTTCCCCTCGATCAACTGCAAACAGCCGGTGTTGTCCATGAATTCAATGTTGGTCCACCTGATCCCCTCCTTCCTATACTCCTCCTGTTCGTACTTGAACACGTGCTGGTTGAAGTAATACTGCAGGTGTTCGTTGGCGTAATTAATGCACAACTGTTCGAAACTGTTGTTCAGTCCGAAATCCTCGAAGCCGAATATGTCCAAGACTCCGATGGAATTGCCCTGGTGTTCCCGAAGGGTGTCTTTCTTGGACAACAGCGCGTGGTTCACCTGCAGCACGATCCAATCGAAGAGGGCGCCGTACAAACATTTGGCCATGGCGTCTCTTGAAGCTGTCGCTTCCGGAAGCCTGTAATTTATTATTAGAGTCTCGCCGGAGGCTCTTGCTCTTTTCGCGATGAGGGCTTGCATCAAAGTTTCTTGCTTGACTCGTAAGAGCTCGGAGATTAAAGCGACCACTTCGGGGTTTTTGACTCCGACAGCTTCGTCGTGGTGGTATGCTGATTTTCTTGGTTGAAACTCGACGTTACCTAAAAGTAGAACAGCCGATAGGACGGAGAAGAGCCTTCTTTGTTTCTCCGCTGTGAAACCGACCATTTCCATGGATTGCTTGAGACGGGAGAACTCGTACCTTTCGTCGACATTGTCCAGTTTGTAGCAGGACTTGTTCAAGTAATAATATTGATCTGGAGATCTTAAATGTAACACCTGCTTCTCTTGCTCGCTGGCTCCTTCGAGAAGGTAATAAAAGACGTGGTAGTTTCTTTCGTTCCTCCCCTGCGAACATATCCTCGATTTCTCCAAAAGGTACTTCTGGACAACAGCCCCATGAACCATTCCATTCTCTTTATAATTCACTTGGATAAATTTCCCGAACCTACTCGAATTATTATTGTGGGCAGTTTTAGCGTTGCCGAAAGCTTCTAAAACTGGTCCTGCACTGAGGATCGTTTGTTCTACCCCACTACCATGAGATCCTTTTTGACTCAAAGCGGTTAGATGGTGCAAAAGGAAGTTTGTGCTTTCGGTTTTACCAGAACCGCTCTCACCGCTTATAACTATGCATTGGTTTTTCCTGTCCTTTAACATACAGTGGTATGCGACGTCTGCTACTGCGAATATATGAGGGGGCAAGTTGGGGCCAAGTCTACGGTTTTGGTACAGTTTCACGTATTTCGGGTTGTAGATCGGGTAGAATTTGAACGGGTTCAACGCAATCAATATGGAACCTACGTAAGTGTAAATATGGCCAGCCACAAACCTCGCTCGTAAGTTATCTAACAAAGTCTGCTCGTTCAAATCGGGAAGTTGGCAGAGATCCGGATATTCCCTGTCTTTCGGCTGGTACAGAAACCGGTGGAAGTAATCCCTGATCAACTGAGGATCCATCACGAAATCCCTCCAAAGATAATCGTTGGATTTCTCCCTCAAATAAAACCGGTAAGACGATTGGTCGGTGCGGTTCTTCGGCCATAGCATCATGAGTTGCACGGGGCTTTCAGTGCTAAGAAGGCTTCTTTCCTTGCACTCTTGTCCATAGCTATCGCCTATCACTTCCGCAAGTTCATACGAAACGTTATCGTTCAATCCTAGCCTGTCCACGATGCAAGAAACTATTTCTTCGGAGGTTGTTTGCTTGCTGGCTTCCACGGAAAGTGCTTCGTAAAGAGCTGATAGGGCTCCCACATAGACTTGAACGATATACCTGTTGTTCTCTGGAGAAGACATTGTGGAAACTGATCACTTCACTTTACTATGCACTTTACGAAAAGAAAATTTACTCTCGGATAAGATGAATTCTTAGGGAATGTCAAGGATGCACTACTTTGGAGCGCCATTCTTCATGTCGAGGTTCACGTCCCCATTTCTTGGATTTTCAACTTGGCAAGATGTGAACAGAAATACCTGGAAAAAATTACAATAAATTCTTCGAGCTATATCCCATAAATATCTGATATATGAAATAGGTTAAACAATCATGATTCTGTTCAATTAAATATCAAAATACGAAATTGATTCAATTATAAGTTACAACAAATCAAAAGAATCAGAACATATTTGTAAACAAACTCAAACTTGTAAACTAACCCTAGAATATCTTTAAGATAAAGAGATAAGAGTGATAATAAACTGTTCAAAAGTTTATTCAAAATACCCTCAATTCCTCAATAATACTTGAGACAAATTGAAGTACTCAGTACTCAACCTGCATCCACTGAAGAGAATACTTTTTCCTTTTATTGTTCATCTAATTTATTCTCAAGGACTTCATCTTATGGTGATTTCAACTCAGTTTTGAAGAGGCTATAAATGGAGAACTCTTACTTTTTTTCACAATACTATATTGAATTTTGAAAACTTATGAGTAGGTTTATTCACATACACTTGATTCAGTGATAACTGTGCTCATAGAACATTGGCATATTGACAACATGAACATAAAGGGAGAAACATTTGGATAAATTCCTCTCATTGTAAATATTCGTACATTAATTAGGCAGTAGGTAATTTGAAATAAGAGAGGAATAATGAATGTCAGAATGGGGTCACATGTTGCATTCGCCAAACAATTCATTCACAATTTTTCAGTCTTGCAAGATGACATGTTCAATATCACCATGTTTGAGTCGAAGACCACCATGTAGAACAGTTGATTCTGCAATTATCAATCGATTTACAGCCACCGCTTACGTATCACTTGTCAAGATAAGTAAATCCAACACCCATAATAAACAGCCCTAGTCTGGCCAGTTTTGAAGGGTACCCGCCCATAAAATTATGGTCTGAAAGAACGCCAGCGAACACTTGGTACCTACCTCAAGTTTGTATTCACGAAATTCGGAATCTAGTAGTCACAACCATTTGAAACGTAAATATTTTAAGTTGATTTTTCACTTAACTGGCTCACCTACCACCATTTTTTATTTCTAAACTACTGGTTTTGGCGGTGTTGCCGGCTGCCAACGTAGAGTATTGCGGCTACGCAGAAAATATCGGTGTCATTCGGTTGAAATCGGCGACACTTGTCAAATTTAAATTTTTTTAAAATTAAACGCAGGTCTACAATGATTTTCAGAATATTTTCAAACATTTTCACATTGTGAAATAAAGTTCATCGTCG
Source organism: Hippodamia convergens (assembly GCA_038502775.1). Classification (NCBI taxonomy): domain Eukaryota; kingdom Metazoa; phylum Arthropoda; class Insecta; order Coleoptera; family Coccinellidae; genus Hippodamia; species Hippodamia convergens. The sequence continues at coordinate 103,062,981 of CM076607.1, forward strand.
TTTTTAAGCTATACCAACGAATGATTGAATACCTTCATCGTTCAACAATTTCGCTTACAAGATTTGAGATATTTGCGTCATTCGACGAAAGAAAAATCAAGGATTTCTCGCTTCGTCCTCAATTTCATACAGACAAATGATACTTTCGGCTTTAAGTTAATGTAATTCCAAATTTTTGAACGGGTCTCGAAGGTATTTTGTTGGCATTCCTGAAAAAATCCCAACACTAAGAAATTTTCAAAACGCCGGCAACGTTGTTAAGACATCCATCGTCCATCAAGGATTCCACGTGACATGAGCGCCAATTATGAATCATGAATAGGCTAGCAGAATTTCCAAGTAAATCAAATTGGAGAATCTTACTCATTAAGCTAGGAATGCTAAATGAAGTGTTGAATCTTATTCATCAGTATGGTTTTAAATCGCCGGACACCTTAGACAAGATAGGATGTGATGACAGTTTCACGAAAGAATGCGTGAAATATTTAGTCGCCATTTCAATCAAACTGTTTATAATACACTTGACTTTCATGATGAGTTAGGAATTTGATAGTACGAGTTCAAACATTGGTGTAAGCGAAAGATGATAACGAACGAGAGAGAGAGATGATTCATATCATAATATTAGAACAAACAGAGGATAGTATATTCTAAAACAAGTTACAGAATAAGCTCCTATTCCAACACAAATGCGAAATTCGAAAGTATGAGTGTTGGAATTGCCTTCTGCAACGTGTATTAGACGATACTTCAGTCAAATTTTGTGAAATACTCTCGAAATTCAAATAAAAATTTAGATTAGTGACTTTTGTATTGTATCTTAGCAGTTGGTGTGACTTATGAAATTTGAATTGATGTCAGTACTGACAACCACAAAACAAAAAATATAACTGAAAACAATGCTGTAACAAGTTTCATTAATGCACTACTTTTAGTACTGTAATGAACTCATTATGATACTGAAATAAACTTTCTCAACTAAAATTGGCGGATGCTACAATTTTTTTGGTGGATTTTTGTCTTCAGAATTGAAAGAAATTTCTTTGAGAACATTATATAAAGGGACTTCCTTCAGTATTTAATCGATCTGAAAGGAAAATGGTGATATTCATTCACTTTTCAAATGTATTAAAAAAAAATCATTTCTATTAGTTTTTGCATGTACTTACATTTGTCAGTCCAATCCTCAATGCGTTTTGTTGATTTTTAGTAGTAAATTGCACAAAATGACCAATTAACTATTATTTTCAGCTGCAGAATCGGGTCAATAAAATTCTTTTCATAATAATCCACATTTTACCCATTCCTTGAAGAAATAAGTCGTTATTTTTGTGATGAAATGATTGAGTAAAAGAATAAATAAACGTAAACAGTCTCCATAATTTGATTCCGACTTTTAACTTTCTTATTTTTCAATATTTATATAAATCTTTTCTTATCACGTTGATTGCAGAAATCGAATATTTTATTGAAAAAAAATCCCGCAATTAAAATGATACCATGATAGGGGCAATGAAGATTTATTAATTCAAAAGTTCTACCATTAATTTTGATTTCGCAGAGTATTAGAATTTTTTTCATTTTCAGGGGATTGCATAGGGGAGGTGAAAATATTCATATTCTTACTTGTAATGGTACTTTAATACAAAAAATATCTAGGGTCTCTCATTTTTCAAAACATCGAAAAATTAAATTAGAAGTTGTTGGTAAGTATAGCAGCCTCTGCATAATACAAACATATCATAACAAGTTACAGAAGAACAATAACAAAGTATTCAAATACATACTCAAGAGGGCAGGTAGTAGCAGAATCATATTTTTCTAAAAGTCCAATATTTTAGGAATGAACAGGACGATCTAGCTAAACTTGTGATCACCGGTTTGGTCAGGAATCAAGCTAGATATTTAATTTCTCAATATTCTTGAAGGAGATAAAAACATTTCTAATTATCCAAACCATCAAATAATGTACATTACTATCCTCTTCAGATCCCTTCTTGCTGGTGCTTTGGATGACCTAAATCTTTTATTAATAGACATTTTAAAGAACTCGTCTTGCAAAATCTCTGGCCTTTCGAAGTGAAAATATAAACGGTATAAATAATTATTGGGGTAAGGCCTTGAAAATTAGAAGACTCAATATATTTCACAGTTTCTTGATGTTCGTTTTATTAACCATTCCAACAATCGAGTTTGGTTTTTAAAAACTCACTCATCTCACTTTACACACTAAGTTTTATACAAAATTCAATCTAAGTCGTTATTGTGTGCAAAAAAATCGAAAAAGTGTCCAGTTTATTTACTTTAAATCCTTCCGGTAAGGTACACTGTTGCGTTTCTCTTTCACTAAACAATGAACAAAATTCAATATATCACTTCATAAACGGTTGCTTTCTTGTCTCCTGATCCAGTAACGATATATTTGTCATCACTCGATATATCGCAACTCAGCACACTTGAAGACTCCTTCGACTGAAAAAGAAAACATTAATGACACCTAACCTAACATAACCTCACTTAATGTCATTTGAGTGACAGCTGAATATCTTACCTGGAATATACTGGCACCGTAAGGAGTCCTCCAAGCATTCAAGAGGTTGTCTTTTCCTGTAGACACGAACCACTTACCACAGGCTGCGAATTTCAAGCTGAGCACGCAGCTCTCGTGCAGATGTAGTTGATATTTGTCGGGCTTATTGGCATGGAGCACTTCGACGTGCGAATTCTCCATTCCAACAGCCAACCATTCCCCTCCCATCGGACAATAACCTAAGGAGAATATCTGCGAGCTGAAGTCGTGCTGTTGGAGCTGTTTACCTTCCCTCAAGTCCCAACTACGCACAGTATTGTCTAAGCCGCCTGTCCACAGTTTTGTACCGTCTGAAGATATATCTATACAAGACGCACCGTCCGTATGTCCTTGGAATTGTCTAACTAGAGTCTGATTTTGCAAGTCCCACACTGCGATGTTGCCGTCACTACAACAACTGAAGCACACTTTAGAGTCTGGACTTATTGCTAAGGCGTAGCAGGCTGGTGCGCTGGAGGTCAGCTCCGCTTTTATCCTAGGGGTGGGGCTTGCCAAGTCCCAGATTGAGAGGTTGCTGGCTTCTCCGCCCACTATTAGGGTCCTTCCATCAGGTAGAAGCTTCACGGACCTTATATAATTATCTCTTTGCTGCGAATAAGAAGAATTCAAGTTAAGAATGTTCTGAACAAGTTCAAAGATGGAAGAATAAACTTACCAAACAATCTAGCTGGGAAACAGGACTCTTGGAGGCTGGTTGACTGATGTCCCAAACTTTAACGCACCCTTTGCCTCCGGTATATACATATTTTGTCGGGTTGGAGATGGTTACAGCGCAGACTACTTCACCGTGGTTTAAAGTGTTGATTTGTCTTGCATGTCTGGGGATGCCAGGCCCTAAAAGAGCGTCTGCAGGGAATGGTACTGGTTGTAACTGTCCTTCACCGTTCATATGGAAGGAGTATGCTCTGGAAGGTTCGAAAAATATAGTAAAAGTTGATTGAAAGGTGTAAATTTATACTCCTCGTCAATAAATTCCGGACAGGCGAAATTTTTGTCTAAATCAAAACCCTGTATCATTTTTCGTGGTTCTCCGATTTTGTTGAAATTTTCACCAGGTATAGTATTGGGTCTTGTTATATTAACCTGAAATTTACTTTGCGAGAATACCTGTAGTTCATTCGTTATACAGGGTGAAACAAAACCTTGTTTTATCCCCTTCGTTTCTAAACACCCTGTGGTGAATTTGAGGCGGTAAATTTATTATGATTCAGTTTTAATTTGAAGTTTGACCCTTTCTTAACAAAATGTTTTTTGATTTACGTCAGTATCTGTTTAAAAAAAAAAGATACACATTTTCAAAGAAAGTGTTGCTTTTTTTCAATTTTTATAACAATTTGAAACATTACAATAACTTATCGACTAGTAAACATAAACAAACATCTGAAAATAAATAGCGTGTATTTCTACTTCTCTTTCTCATCGCTTCTACCATACGACGTGGCATACTTTCAATGCATTTACGAATTGCTTCTGGGGAAGCAACAATTTCTGTTAATGCAGGACAATGCTAGGCCTCACTTTGCACGGGTTGTAACAGAATACTTTGAAGAGGCGAATATTCAATGATTCGTGTTTCCAGCCAGAAGGCCGGATTTAAATCGAATTGAACATGTATGGGATATGCTAGGTAGACATATTCGAAATCGGCAGCCCAACACCTTGTCCGATTTACGAACAGCCCTTCTTGAAGAACTGAAAAATATTCCCCCAGAAGCAATTCGGAAATGCAATGAAATACACGCTATTAATTTTCAGATGTTTGTTTATGTTTACTAGTCGATAAGGTATTGTAATGTTTTAAATTGTTATAAAAATTGAAAAAATGCAACACTTTCTTTGAAAATGTGTATCTTTTTTTTTTAAAGCAGATACTGACGTAAATCAAAAAACATTTTGTTAAGAAAGGGTCACGCTTCAAATTAAAACTGAATGATATCAAATTTTCAGCCTCAAATTCACCACAGGGTGTTTAGAAATGAAGGGTATAAAACAAGGTTTTGTTTCACCCTGTATAACGGATGAACTACAGGTATTTTCGGAATATAAATTTCAGGTTAATATAACAAGACCCAATGCTATACCTGGTGAAAATTTCAACAAAATCGGAGAATCAGGAAAAAAGATACAGGGTGTAGAATCTGACAAAAATTTTGCCTGTCCGGAATTTATTGACAGGGAATGTACTTACGGCTTTCCTCCTGTCATACTCCCAAGGCCATTGGTGATAGCTGGTGCTCTAGTGTGTGGGTGTGCGTCGTACGCCATTGGAGGGCGGCCGTAAGCTGCAGGAACTACGTTATTGTAAGGTCCTCCCATGTGTTCAGGAGCTCTTACTCCCATCGGGTATGGAGGATACTGACTTGGCCCCAATTTGGGGGTTACGGGACCTTGACTGGGTCCTACAAGGTTCGGGGTGGTTGAACGTGGCTTTGAACTAGGGGTCATTGGTTTTTCCTGAAAAACATTTAGTCATTCCAAGGTACTACGGTTGTTTGAACAGCAAACTGAAGCCACCTTGACGCCATGGCGGTAGAGTCTTAAATGAGACCTAACCGGTTCTGACGAGTCTGGTAGTCTTACTGGAGACAAACAATACAAAATAATCATTCAAATGGTAGAATGTCAAGTTTTTGTTCATTCAAATTAGATGAAAAGCTTTAATTTGGAAGAATGGTTTGAATGCATTTGCTCCAACATTCTGTTGGTGAGCATTGCTTGAAATATCCCATTAGAATAGTCGAATTTTGTTCAGCGGTACTATTTCCCTCAAAACTTCGCTTTTTATCAAACAATTCGCCATAATTTTTTCTAAATTTCCAATAAAATCCAGAACGATTCCCAACGACATTCTTCGAATGAGGCATTTTTCTTAGCTTAGTTAAGAGCCTTCCTAAATCTTCACATGCAATTTTCCCTGCGGTTCATCCATCAAATTTTCACCTCACACCATGCCACCTCATTACTTACATCTTTAACTTTGAGCGAAGGCGTACTCCTAGAAGAAGAAGATCCACTTCTACTCGGTGGTCTCTCAATTTTTACTTTATCGCCGTTGGTGCTCCCATTTTCCCTTATATCTGACGCGGAATTACTAAGGGCTGCATGGTCGCCATTTGTATGAGGCGATGCTGTTTCCTGAAATGTTGGTAACACTGCATGAGCGACATGAGATGCCTCGCACTATATTCTATGTCAGATTCATGAGATCGGAGTACTTTTTTCTTCGATTTGCTATAATGATAGTGTAAAAATAATGCCTAGAAAATTCGAGTATCATTGTAAGGTTGTGAACCCCTAATTATCAAACCCTGCTCCGCCACTGCCATTCTGATTTGGAGCCAGCTTCCTAATGATGTTGATACTCAATGTATCTATCCATCTTTTTATGTCATTGTTACAGATTTATACTTATATAATTTTGAATATTGTTTCAATATGGTATTTTTCTTTAATAAAAGCATTTTCACTGGGTTCTTTTGAATTCTATTCCACATCAGTTTACCGTATTATTCATAATTCTTTCTCTCGAAAGCCCCTATTAGTATTCTTTGTACCAATTTGTGCAGGCTACACACACCGTGGTTTGACTTGAATACCGCAATCGATTTTAGAAAATGCGAACCGACTGCATTTTTCTGCCTCAACCGAGTGTTACGGAACAATTAAGATAATGGTCGTGTTAATGGTACGAAATATCCGCCAATTATTTTCCATTTTCCACCGAGCAATCGCGCGAAGACATATGTTTTTATGCATGAATTAAAAAGATAAAACATGTGTTTTCGCATTCGAACAGAAACATCCTTAATGATTTGAGCTGAATGAAAGTCGAAGTGAATCTTTCGAGGAGGTGAAAGTAAGAAACAAAAAGTAAGATGTTTAAGTCTTCAAAAAAATTGTCTGATGTACCTAAAAAGAAATCATGAGTATTGAAAGCTCTGCAGGTCCCAGTTTTGATCAACAATGTGTTATTGACATGTATGCTTCTCAGCAAAGTTTTTTATGGTTGATTTTTTATCTTACCTCATTTGCAACGTCCACTACCAAGTCCTGATCACTTTTCTCACCGTCGCTATCCTGAAAAATTATATATTATACAATAAATTCATTCACATAAACATCATTTGTATAATTAATTTGATGAAAACGAGGTAAAATACCTACAATATAATAAACACACCGCTGAAAAAGTAGTACAGGTAGTTACATTAATAATTCATCTGTGTAATAAATTTTTCCCCAAGGAAAAAGATAAAAGCTTTTCCCTTGAGAAAATCGAATGATTGATTCGGTATTAGTGAAAAAGAATTCTAAATCGCTACTTTCGTTTATTACTGACCCAGTCGGAAGGAATAATTGGAGCGATATCGTTGAATATTTCATGTAGAAATGGAATCATGACGGTAGAAATTAGGTTTATGATCATCAGTTTATTCCACGTGATTACTTAGAACATTAATTCCTCGGCACCGAAATTAGCAGTGGCGACTCGTTTAGTACAACTTTCTTTCAAAGCATAAATCTATTTGCATTTGTATGCCATTCGAATTGACGTACGGCACTGCTGCCGCAACACGTGACCGGAATGAGCGAGGCCGAAGTATCGAAATCTACTTAATTGGGCAAAGCTCCATCAAGAAACTCCACCCAAAGCAATATCCAGATCTATCTCTATTATCCCCCGAACTGACAATAACACCGTATCTTGCAGGGTTCAAAGCGGAATTACATAACTCCTACGTGTCTTCCCTTTCCCCATTCAGCCCTCGAATTATTCCCCATAATTCAATTCCCGAATTCTCTCGTAAAATAATGCAATAATGCGTCTGCCCGGGGTTGGCAACCCTGAGCACATCCAGCTCGGGGAGAAAACTGTCGTTTATTTACAACCCCTAAACTTCATCCGTATCAGTTAGTGATCCAGCTCGAAACATGGCCGACACTTTGTCATCGATGGGGCGAACAACAAACCACCCCCCCACCCAAGCCCCCGGGGACTCTAGGGCCGTATCGGGTTAGGTTCTTCGCCGGAAGATCGAACTCACCTAAGGGAACGCGATTTACACATCCCTTCTATCCCTCACTATATGGCGATGGCAACCTCAGGCATCTATCGTTTTTTGTCGAAAATAGCAATAATGAATGATGAAGGACGTTATTGTACTGTAGAAGGCAGAAAAAGGGAATTATAACCAGTGGCATATGAGATATCATAGCCCTAGCATATGAGAAATTATAGCCTCCAGCATATGAAGAATTATAGCCAGAATCATATGAGAAATTATAGGCACTAACATATGAGAAACACTAGCCAAAAGCATTGAGAAATTATAGCCAGTAGTATATGAGAAATTATTGCCAGAAACATATCAGCACCTCAGAGGTAAAGTGTGCTAAGTCACATTTTTTCAGATACCAACTGTCTACAATTTTGGATTCACATTAGTAAATTCTAGCTAGTGGAACACATTTTTGACTCCCTAGGTATATCAAGTCTCCAAATAATGGCAGAAAACATTCTTTGAAAAAATAATCGAACTGAAAAATCACTCTTTTGCCCCATTTTCATATTGTGGCTTAACACACTTTACCTCTAGGGTGCTGATATGAGAAATTATGGTATATTATGAGAAAGTATGGCAAGAAACATTTAATAAATTATAGCTACAAACATATGAGAAACCCTAGCCAGTAGTACTTATACGAGAAATAACAAATATCATTTGAGAAAGTATAGCTAGTAACATATGAGAAATTAGGGCCCTAGCATATGGGAAATTATAGTCCATAGCATATGAGAAATTGTAGCCAGTAGGATATGAGAAATTATGGTTAAAGCATATGAGAAATTATAGCCTCTAGCATATGAAGAATTATCGCCAGAAACATATGAGAAATTATTGCCAGAAACATATGAGAAACCCTAGCCAGTAGTACCTATATGGGAAATAACAAATATCATTTGAGAAAGTATAGCCAGTATATGAGAAATTAGGGCCCTAGCATATGAGAAATTAAAGCCAGTAGGATATGAGAAATTATAGTCAAAGCATATGAGAAATTATAGCCTCTAGCATATGAAGAATTATAGCCAGAAACATATGGGAAATTATAGGTACTAACATATGAGAAACACTAGCCGAAAGCATATAAGAAATTATAGCCTGTAGTATATGAGAAATTGTTGCCAGAAATATGAGAAATTAGAGTCAGGAACATATGAGAAACCCTAATCAGTAGCACATGAGAAATTTTGGCATTATTTGAGAAAGTATGGCAAGAAACATATAAGGAAAACTAGTCAGTGGCATATGAGACATTATAGCCTTAGCATATGAGAAATTATAGCCAGTAGGGTATGAGAAATTATAGTTAAAGCATATGAGAAATTATAGTCTCTAGCATATGAAGAATTATAGCCAGAATCATATGCGAAATTATTGCCAGAAACATATGAGAAATTATAGTCAGAAACATATAAGAAACCCTAGCCAGTAGCATATGAGAAATTATGGCATTATCTGAGAAAGTATGGCTAGAAACATATGAGAAATTATAGCCACAAACATATGAGGATCCCTAGCTAGTAGTACCTATATGAGAAATAACAAATATCATTTGTGAAAGTATATCCAGAAGCATATGAGAAATTATAGCCCTAGCAAATGAGAAATTCTAGCCAATAGCATGTGAGAAATTATATCCAGTAAAATATGAGAAATGAAAAGTATAGCTACGAGCATATGAAAAATTATAGCCACAAACATTATCAAAAATTACATTATGCGTAAATGAGACAAAACAGCAATTAGCTCATTATGAGAAGATTTATTGAAACTTACATGTCCAAGTTTTTCTTCCCTCCTCCTTTTAGAATCTTGTTCTGGATCAGGTGACGATCTCGACCGGTACTTTTCTCGTTCAGCTGGCGAAACTGAGTTCTGAAAAAAGGTAATTCTCATGAGGGTGATGATAATTTGCGCAGCAATTGCTTGGGTAATAACTAAATACAAGCACATATCCAACCTTGATTAAAAAAAATGAATTCCCTTACCAGTCTATCCTCCGTATGGTTGGAACTAGGTCTCTTGTCCACGCTCTCTCTGGCGTGGTGATCAGAAGGCTTCAGCAGAGGATGGGCGCCAGCTCCAAGAGCCGAGGAATGGGGTACACCCGGTAATGTAGGAACGTTGGCACCTCCAAGAGCTGCAGCTCCTCCGAAGCCCAGGAGACCTGCTGGACCCATTCCTGGAAGCCCTGGATGAGGCCCCATAGGCAGAGCTGGTCCATGGGCACCGTGCGGCAGCTGCTGGGCATGTATCTGTTGCTGAGAAAAGTTGGATTATAGAAGGGGGAGATATGACCGAAACAAGAAATTTCTAACTGATGAATATGTCATATTGATAACTTGGTGGGATTCTTCAAGAACTTGTTTGAATGCATTATTTTATGCAGTATCTAAACTACATAATTATGATAATGTACTATATACTCCCCAATGATATAATATCAGATTTATTGTAAGGGAAAAGCTAGGATACTTCTAAAAATCACTACAAGTCTACTTACAAGCAATTGTTGAAGACCTTGTTGTTGCTGTTGCTGGAACAACAACACGAATTAAAACCATAAAACAACCCACACCTTAATAAGAAGAGGAAAAAATTTCGTCAGAGATATGAAAATAAGCTATAGATAAATCTCCTAATGCAATAATAATTGAGTAGAAAATGACTTCATATCTTTGATTTCTTCACCTAGTTTCTACACAACAACAAAATCAAGGGACAACTCTAGTAGAATACATGCACTAAAACTACAGGTAAAGGTGTGTAGGTACTAAAAGGTTATGTAGTAGCAATTATACAGGATTATTCACGAATATGGCTCTATAGAAAATTTTTAGGTAAGACACAAGATTCAGGATTGAAATTCTAAAGGTGAGCTTCAAGTAAAAAGACGACTTCTCGTATATTTTTTGAAGTGACATCAACTTTCGTTTCTCAAATGGGAAGACCCATTTTTTCTTGCATAAGTAAATTTTCCATTGAATTTTGATTCCAAAAGTTTGAATTTTTCCGAGAAAATTCTCTTTAAATGAGGAAAAACGAAAAAAAATCTCAAAAGTGAACTCTGTTGAAATGAAGACAACTTCGAGGATTTTTCATTAAAAATTCTCATTCTTGAGAAGCTCAGAGAAGAAAGGCTGATGCTTCTTTTCTTATAGATGGATTCTAAGAATATGATACAGGAGGTCACAAATTCTTTGTCAAAATTAGAAGTGACGAAACATCAATGTCTGAACTATAAAAAAATATTTTCTCGATAACAGAGGTTTCCAAAAATTTCAAGTGACCGCTAATTATTTTGCAGTAAAAAAATACATTCGGAATGAGATTGAAAATCCTTTGTATAAGTTGAGGAATTTGAGAAAGAAAAAATGAATCGTTGGCAATTACAGTTAAAATTCTAAAGCAACTATCAGGAAGGTATATCCTTAAGCCCTTGTCAATTTTTTGAGGTTAGCAAGCAGCAATCTATGACTTTGCTGTCAAAATGGCTCTATTGACAGAATTAACGCACAGAGTTATAACTACCGGTGTTCAATCAGTGTTCATCGACTATTCTTCGTCGATAGGATAGAAGGAATCAGGGTTAAACAAAGAACCTACGGGTAGAAGTTTGCCTATGCAAGAACAAACGACAAAATCAGCTTTTTCGACCCGACTTACCCCGATGATTGCGTTGAGCTCCGTCATCGTGACTTGCTTCGCCCGCTCCACAGCGCTGGCGACAGATTGCTGGTGTTCTTGGGCAAGGAACGGCAGCACTTGGGCGATGATTGCGTTTAAGCGTTTCGCTATTTCAGTCTGAAATGGAAACGAGGGCATTAGGGCGAGATTCGATTTAATTGACGACGTCCCAGGGTTCTTTCGCGAGATGAGTCTCGTGTCGATGAACCCCCAGTGGAACAGACCGAAAATCACCAGATGATAATAGTTTAAGGCTTTCACGACCGGATATACTGGTATGAAAAGAGTCTTCCGGGCTTATTGGCCGTGGTCCATTAGGAATAATTTCACCTAACGTTTCGCCTACAACTTCGGTAGGCATCTTCACAGGATTCTTGGTCTAAGGTTGTACCTCGAACGCTGAATTCAGACTCTCTGAGAAGACTCTTTTCATAATTCAGCGTTCGAGGTACAACCTTAGACCAAGAATCCTCTGAAGATGCCTACCGAAGTTGTAGGCGAAACGTTAGGTGAAATTATTCCTGATGGACCACGGCCAATAAGCCCGGAAGACTCTTTTCATACCATGATAGGTTGAATTCTACACTGCGCAAAAAAATTAACGCACTTTATGGAAATCTCAAATTTATTCTACAACTGAAGGTGTTCTCAATCATAATTATTTTTATCAGAATTATGCATGCATATGTTATCCACTTTCAACGTTTTTCTTCAATACAGATGTTTTTTTCCCAGCAGGAATAAAAAAAGATGATATTATCAGATTTTGAATGTATTGGCGCTATTCTAAAATAAGTTGTTCTCGATCAATTCTAGTGATCAAAAGTTTCCCTTTCGTTTGATTTTCTACACTCGATCGCTATGTAACGCGAAACTCGCAATTTGACCCAAGAGGAATGTGCCCAAGCGGTAGTTTTGCGAGAAGAAGGGTGGACATATACAAGAATTGCAGAAAGGTTTGGAGTTTCCTATGCAAGTGTGTCCAGAATGTTGCAGCGATTCAGGGAGACAGGTATGAATGTTCGAAGACCAGGTCAGGGTAGACCACGGGTAACAACTGCCATTCAAGAACGTTCCTTGAGAGTTTCTTCGTTGAGACAACGATTTGCAACCGCTCGCCTCCTTCAAAATCAGCTTGAGCAAACTCATGGAGTGCAAATTAGCACTCAGACAATAGGAAATCGCCTCAGAGAATATGATTTGAGGACTCGTGTCGCGGCAAGAGGCCCAGCTCTTACCCCAGCCCATCGAAGGGCGCGTTTGGATTTTGCGAGAGAGCATATCCATTGGGAAGAGGCCGATTGGGAAATAGTTCTCTTCACAGATGAGTCTAGATTCTGCCTCTACCATTGTGATCGACGTTCCCTTGTATACAGACGTTCACATGAAAGATATGCTCAGTGCAATTTCCTGAATACTACTGGTTTCGGGGGAGGATCGATTATGGTATGAGGTGGAATATCTTTGACTGCTCGCACAAACCTAGTTGTCGTTGATAATGGAGCTATGAATGCTGATAAGTATATAAGGAACATTCTTGAAGAGCATGTATTGCCATTTGCCGCATACATTGGTGAAAATTTCATTTTTATGGACGATAATGCCAGACCCCATCGTGCGCGTATCGTTCAGGAGTACCTTGAAGAGTTTGAAGTCTCTCGAATGGAATGGCCAGCAAGAAGTCAAGATCTCAATCCGATTGAGCAGGTTTGGGACAACCTCAATAGAAGGCTGAGAAGTTCAGAAAATCATCCAGCTACTCTTAATGACTTAGGAATCCAACTCGGAGAAATCTGGGAAGGATTAGATCAGAACATTTTAAGGTCACTCATTTTGAGTATGAACCGTCGTTGCCGAGCTGTAATTAACGCAAGGGGTGGAAATGCCATGTATTAAATCACTTATTTCAGTATTTTGAAAATTGATCATTTCTCTTCTTTCACATAAGATTCGGTGAAATCCTGATTTTTTTTTCCATTTAATGTGTCTTGTTTCGTTCGAAACCTTCCCGAGAGAACATAAAAATAAGTTATGAAGTCAATGTAAAGGTAACTTTCATTAAAATTGAGATTTTCAGAATGTGCGTTAACTTTTTTGCGCAGTATATATCTACAGTTTGAGCACTATCTGGATGATAGTATACAAGATCCTTTAGATTATTCTAGTCATAGAAAGTTGAACATTGTCTCTTTCTTTCTTTAGATGATCAAACATTCAAAAAAACCAGCTTGTTTTCTTGATCATGAATCAAGTTTTCATTGGAAAGGGTTGACAGCAACTGTCGAACTCAGGCAACTACTAAAAAGGGCGTAACTAAACCCCTGCCAGCGTAATTACTGAAATTGCTACACATTTACTGCTGGCTCGATCAGTGTTACGCTTCGCATGAAGAGGGAGCTTTGGGTGCCTTTGGGAAAAGATTGCCACTCCACACATTCCGCTCTCTAATCCCTAATTATAATCGGTCATTATCATAGTGGGTTTGTTATCCGAAATCGCCAAAAAAACTTATTGAATTCACAACTTTTGGAATAAAGTGTGCGTTGTCGAAAATCAATAAAACAACTTTTATTAAACATGTGATAAATGGCATATTAAGTACTAAGAACGGTCGTTAAGTTCAAAATTGTCGACTGCAATAATTCGTTTCATATTTAATAACGACTTGTTCCATTCGGAGTGAAAATATCTCACGAATGATTCGCATAAAAATCGCTCGCAAAGCCATTTTATTTCGTCCATGAGAACGGCCGTTCGGGATAATTTCAATGAGTCCACGGGCATATATTAAACAAGGTAACAATAAAAATATCCATTAAAAGTGAACAATCGACCGTGTCGGTGCATTAAGATAACACCAATCAGTATTGAAAGGCGATATGGTCGCCGAAATGATTTCCAAGGAAAATACAGTTGTAGATACGAATGACGAAATTTTGGAGAAGGATGTGTTCAAACAATAAAATATTTCACTTACCTGTTTGTGCATTTCAACATTAAGGCCATAGGACATTTCGTAATACTGAAAAAGAAAATTTTATTAGAAATATTCAATCACGGGTATTCAAATATAAAGACATAAACTTCCTAAAATTGACTTAAATTGCAAAAAAATATAGTTTAAATAAGATTTCGTGCTTAAAATTGCAGGAAATAAAATTAATTTCAGCTTGTAGGTCTGCAGCCTATACTGGATGGTTAAGAAAAATCGAGTAAAGTAACGAAATTTTATTCCCAGAAAATTCAAGATTTTAAGACTATAAATACAATGTATGGCCCCCACGGGCATCAATAACAGCTTGACATCTTCTTTGCATACTATACACGAGGTTGTTGAACATTTCTTGTAGAATTTGGTTCCATAAACGGGGCAGAAGCTCTCTCAGATGATTTAAGTATTCTGGGATAGGTTGATGATTATCCAATCTTCTTTGGAGCATATCCCATGCATGTTCCAAGCAATTAAAATCTGGTGAGTGCGGAGGTATTGGTAAATGTGGAATACCAAGCTCCTCGCGCGCATTCTTAGCTATCGTCTAGAAATTGAAAAGTTTCACCAATAGCAGCGTGAACATATGGCAAAACATTGTCAATGACATGCTCCCTATAGTGTAAGGCGGTCATATTCCCAGGACAAATGTGTAGATCTGTGCGCCCGTTGAAACATATCCCGGCCCATACCGTAACACTACCCCCTCGGAATGGATGGACTTCTTGGACATAGCGACGATTACGGGATATGCGTGGGATTGTCCATACCCTTTTTCTTCGAAAATCTGAAAATCGTCCATATCTGGATTCATCATTGAAAAGGACACTACGCCATTGATCGTTCCAACTGATATGTTGCCTTGCCCATTTCAGTCTTTGACGCTTATGGTCTGGAACATCTCTTAATGGACGTCTAGAACATAGAATCATCTCTCTCAAACGTCGTCTGATGGTTTCGATGGAAACTTGAACCCCATCTGCATTTGGAAGAGTATTCCGTAGCATTCTACTCGTAGATGTAGGCTTTCTTCTCGCCGAAATGGTGATGAAACGATCCTGTGCAGGAGTTGTTTTTCATCGCCCATCACGCCTTGGTCCTGTTTCTTTGAACCTGTTCCAAAGTCGAGATATCACACTTTGGCTGACTTGGAGCCTTTTCGCTACAACAACCTGAGTTAGACCACCCTGTAGCATTCCGATAGCCCTATTAGCCTCAGCGTTCGTTAATTTACGTCTTGGCATTTTCAGAAAACTCGTTACAAATCGAAGCCGTTGATAAACTGACTCCATTTCAAAATACATGAAGCATAAGCAAAGAACCAAACTTCAGAAAAAAGGCGACCAGATTGACGAAATGTCTCATACTGATTTTCATTGGATCGATTCAAGTTGTTATCGAGTTTTAAATGATTTTTCAGCGATTTTCTAGAAGATTACATACTTCTCAAAACGATTGGATACGATATCCCTAACTCTTGTGGAGAAGTATTTTTGGATTTGAAATTTTCTGTGTTTAGACCTTTCTTTTGATTTTTCATTATATTATGTATTGCCTGTGCGGGCTTTTTTCCCTTTTCCAAAGCCACAAAAGAGGGGTGAGGTTAGATAGGGTAAGAATATCAAGCGAACGGTGTTACGAATGGCCAGGTAGTTTGGCGTGAATGCCGAACAGTGCTTTATTAATCCCTCCTGTGAATAAATTCTAACGTTGCCGTGGATAGTTGAGCGAGGGTGCATTAAAGCGATTTCCGCCCTATTACCAGCCACTTCATAAAATGAAAACTCAATAATTACCAAAGAAAACCCCCCTCTCAATCGATTCGGCCGGTAGCGAGCGACAATTTCGGAGCGGGTTTTCCGCAATTTCCAATGCACTTTGGGTAATTGGTATCAGAAAAACACTCGATTTGTAGGGCCGATTTTCGAGCAGAAACGGACCGGCTAATCCAGGTATCGATCGACTTCGTTAACGGTTGTTATTCGGCATTTCGAAGTCGGATATTCAGGCTTATTCGATAATTGGCCCCTGTTTGTAATCGTTCGATCGCTGTCGATACGAGCGGTTGCGATTTTCAAGAACCCCGGAAATTTTACGCGGGGTTGATTGGGTAACGTCATCACTGTGATTTTCCCGTTTGAATTGCCGATTCACGGTTGATCAGCCTATTATCTGAACTTAACGCTGTTATATTTCCAAAAAACCCTGGATAATTTTTTATATGTTGGAGCTGAAGACATACTGAATAAAATATGTAATAGGCTGAAAGCTAAATAATGATCAGTTTTTGAGCTACAGCCACGCGAACATGAAAAATTCGGGTATGCGAATTAATAATGCCCAACAAGAGTTAGGGATGTCGTATTCAATCGTTTTGAAAAGTATGTAATCTTCGGGAAAATCGCTGTAAAATCATTTAAAACTCAATAACAACTTGAATCGATCCAATAGAAATCAGTATGAGACATTTCGTCAATCTAGTCGCCTTTTTTCTGACGTTTGGTTCTTTGCATATGCTTCATGAATTTTCTTATTTGGAAATGGAGTCAGTTTATCAAAGGCTTCGATTTGAAACGAGTTTTCTGAAAATGCCAAGACGTAAATCGACAAACGCTGAGGCTAATAGGGCTATCGGAATGCTACAGGCTGGCCTAACTCAGGTTGTTGTAGCGGAAAGGCTCCAAGTCAGCCAAAGTGTGATATCTCGACTTTGGAATAGGTTCAGGGAGACAGGTTTCGTGTTGGAAAGACCAAGGCTTGGTGGGCGAAGAAAAACAACACCTGCTCAAGATCGTTTCGTCATCGTTTCGGCGAGAAGAAAGCCTACATCTACGTGTAGAATGCTACGGAATACTCTTCAAAATGCAGATGGGGTCCAAGTTTACATCGAAACCATCAGACGACGTTTGAGAGAGGTTAATCTAGGTTCTAGACGTCCATTAAGAGGACTTCCATTAACACGTGAACATAAGTGTCAAAGACTGGAAGAATTGGAACGATCAATGGCGTAGTGTCCTTTTCACTGATGAATTCAGATATGGACGATCTTCAGATTCTCGAAGAAAAAGGGTATGGACAATCCCACGCATACTTCGTAATCGTCGCTATGTCCAAGAAGTCCATCCATTCTGACAGGGTAGTGTTAAGGTATGGGCCAAGATATGTTTCAACAGGCGCAAAGATCTACACATTTGTCCTGGGAATATGACCGCCTTACACTATAGGTAGCCTGTCATTGACAATGTTTTGCCAAATTTTCACGCTGCTATTGGTGAAACTTTTCAATTTCTAGATGATAACGCTAGACCGCACCGTGCAGCCATAGTTGAGGATGAGCGACAGGAGCTTGGCATTCCACATTTACCAATACCTCCGCACTCACTAGATATGAATTGCATAGACCATTCATGCGATATGCTCCAAAGAAGATGAGATAATCACCAACCTACCCCAGAATTCTTAAATGATCTGAGAGTGCTTCTGCCCCGTTTATGGAACCAAATTCCTCAAGAAATGTTCAACAACCTGGTGTGCAGTATGCAAGGAAGATGTCAAGCTGTTATTGATGCCCGTGGAGGCCATACATTGTATTGATAGTCTTAAAATGCTTGAATTCTCTGGGAATAAAATTTCGTTATTTTACTCGATTTTTTTCTTGACTACCCTGTATACGCTGCAGACCAACAGGCTAAAATTAATTGTGTTTCCTGTAACTTGAAATCATAATAATATGAATCTTCATCACAAAATTTCATTTAAACTTTATTTTTAGCAATTTCAAGCAATATTCTCAACTCATGTGGAACAGTTTATTACAATATGTTGTAGCTTATGGCCTACTGAAAGAGAAATGTTCAATTTGAGCTAAACACTGGTAAAAACGCTAGCAGAAAGAACAAAGACTGGCAACACATAGGTTCAATTAGAAGCTCAAAGACTCAGAAATACACATACTTTCAAAATAGTCGACTTTTCCCAAAAACTCGAGATTTATTGGGCGTCCATAAAGGTGATCACACACTGTCCGCTTTACATCCTCGTATTTATCTCCACTTAGACGATCTGGACTCGCTCCAGCTCTGCGATAAAATCGCCGGAAAACCGATGATCACCGGTTCCTCATCTCTAAATCTCGCCTTCGCCAGAAAATGGTACGGCCTGCGATATCTCGCCCAAGATCCGGAACTCTGCAGTATTTAAAGCTCCTTTGTTTCCGTATCAAGCGTAACGTTCGTGACTCTTCACGACGTCAGGTGACAATAATTGAGTGTCTCTTCATTGTTCCCCAAACAATAGACGTCTCATTATGTTTTGTTCCCATCTTTTGGCCCCATTATGATTTTATCTAATGAGTTGTCGGTAATGACGACGACGTGAGAATTTCTAACCGGGAAATAAACTGGTTTGGCTCGGCGAATCTGAGGTATACAGGGTGAGTTATGATCTCCGACGCAAGCTCTTTGCAGGAAGGAAATTATTTGCTCTGGTGATTGTTTCAATCCCTAGAATTCTGCTGGTTACAATTCTGCAAAATCCGGAGGTGGAAAAAGAACACATTTTATCGTATGCATGACGACCCAGCAAAAAAGAAGAAGAATCGATACGTACACGTGAAGCGGGGGTGGGAAATGGAAAAAATGATATTATGGGGGCATTTGGGCATCTGCGCGTCAACGCAAGCTGCCAAATAGAGGCTATGTACACTTTTCGTCGAGTGGCGTCTAGCTATTTCGCTCAAGCGTCGATACCATCGCGATTTGATGGAATTTTGCAGCTGCTAGTTTAACACCGACTGGAGACACGTTGATTTTGCATTACCGACCTTAAACTCCGGAGCAGGACCGTACCACTAATGTAAATGTAAGAGCGGCTCACTTTGAAAAACTGTATCACCTCATTTCGAATGTCCCACTAAGCGACTACGCTCAAGTTGCCCCAATTGAAGTAATAAAAATACAGTGACTCTATAGTTAATTGCTTTCAGCTTTCATCTTGATAGAAAGTACTTCCATCTTTTCGTTCCACCAGTGTGTCTTGTCCATAAATCACTGGATTTGTGGTTATTCCTCATGACAAAATTAGGTTTGTTTCTTTATAAAGTTGTTCCTTTGACCGCTTTTACCGACAAAATATACAATGAACGCTTCAACTCTAACTACTAACGACGTTATTCCCCTTTTGCATAGTTCCAGTTGCGAGCGACACTGTGATACAGTATGTAGTAGAACAAATTTTGTCTCGACTGCCTATCGCGTCATGAACGCCCGGAATGCCTCGCTTCATTTGAAGTGGTACACTGTACCGCATCAGTACAAAAGTGAGGCTCCTCTTACAAACTCAATTTTAAAACGTACCACCCTCTTAGAAGGTTTCTCCAACATTGATTTGAAATTCAAGGCTAGCATGTAGTTACTGGTTACAGTTATAGTCTATTGTGACTCCTAATAAAGTTGTTCCCATCAATTCCAGAGATTGAATGAAATCCAATATCTGGAAAAGGTTCAGCAAGGCTAATTGCTCAGTAACTCAAGTTTCTGGCATAAGGCATCGTTTCCTTTGGCTCATAATGGCAAAGCATTCCGTTACTAGGTAAAAAGGAGTTCTTGGAGTGACCCATTCCTGGGAGATCCTGGTTTCTTCTTCTACAGAAACTTCTTCTCATAGAACTTCTTGAAACATGTACAGCAATTCTATGGATCAATGGATGCAAACAGAAGCTGTAAGATGATAGTGATGCATTGTTTCTAAGCTTGAGCAATGTTTCTTTTGTTTTAACTCTTCATAAGGTTTTCATTTCGAGAAAACTTGGATGAATTAGCAGAAGAGAAACCAGATCAAAGTACAAAAGCACCACAACTCTCTGGATAAGAGATGTTTCCAGCCATCCGATCCTCAAATACAAAAACCATTGAAGAGAACACAGCACTTGGTGAGGGGAAAAAAGAATTTCTCACTACATCCCGACAGGACCAAGCATTGGACTTAATTTTCTCATCAAATTCCTATCCAGAAGCTGGAAGAGCCTCTCCTGGAAGGTTTAACTATTTCCTGTGACCAAGCAGGATTCCGTCAACGCCACCTAGACCTAAACGCTCGCAAATAGCCTCTCTTCTCCAGAGCCTGCTGCGCATGCAGCCGACTTCCAAAATCCATCCAGGCGGCTGGAATTTTTCCGGCATTGTGGCACGGTCGGATTCGCATCTGAGAGGGGCGGGGTGGGGGTAAGCGATGTATCGATTACCCAGAGCTCGACAAGGTGCTTGTCACGTCTGATACAAGTGAAATAGCTGTTTATGGTGACTACTTTAGCGGGTGCGGTCCGGATGTCAACTCTTATGTGTTCCGGGCCGTGGGTCTGTCTCGCTCTCTCAGGCCGTACAAATTAACCTATCGCGCAACGCGGACGTCATTTGTTCCGTCGCCCACGGAGATCTCGGATGTCTGCTGTTTTTCGATACTGTTCTTGTCCAGTTGGAGTTTTGAAGCGACGGCTCCAGTTAGAGGATGCATCGAGAAAATCATGGAACTACTCAAGACGTTGAGGCACAAAACAACAAAAATGAGACCCAACTTTCTCCTGAAAGATTATAGATAGATCTCATGGTCTGTTGTCTTCCTCAGTTCCTTTAAAATTCCAGAGCTGCTAATGCCTAGCATCTGCAACTTTGTCCGAAGCATTTCTTGAGTTCAACCAATAGCGAAGCATTCCTTTTCCTCATAGAATCAGATAGTCATCTGCGTCTAGATCAGGTGAATAAGTAGGTAACCCCATCTGACAAGCTATTCCTGTCCAGGGAGATCGACTCGCCAATTCAAAACATCTAGGAGAAATCTAGGCTGCTTCTCTCCATAATTATTACTCTTACATTGATCCATAATCTCCAATAGCCATTACCAGTCATTGAAGAAAAAAATTTTGCAGCAGATTTAACATGAAACTTTTCAGGTCTTGTTTCTCTTTCATTTCCAGTAACCTTCTACTGCATACAGA
The DNA here is from genome assembly GCA_038502775.1 of Hippodamia convergens. Classification (NCBI taxonomy): domain Eukaryota; kingdom Metazoa; phylum Arthropoda; class Insecta; order Coleoptera; family Coccinellidae; genus Hippodamia; species Hippodamia convergens. The sequence goes on from CM076607.1 coordinate 103,084,304, forward strand.
TCCTAAAATATCCCTCCAATTGCTCCAATGAGGGCAGACGTTATATCCTATATCTTTCTCGAAGTTGAAAATATATTATATTCTTTTGATTCAGAGAGTTGAAATAATATGTACAATACATATTGAAACAAAAAGGTACCTAGGTACAGGTCAGCATTATGATTAAATGAGGAAAGGAAAAAAACCTTAGCTGAAAAAAACCCTTACCCCGTCCGTGAAAAAAAATTACTTAAAATATCAAATATCAGGAAAATCTTGAAAGACATCAGTGTGATCTGAGAGAACAGCTTCATGTTATCCGTCGATGGGCTCAGATAAACAGATTCTTCACAAAAACTACTGGCAATTCTCAATTTGAAATGAAAAAAGACAAAAGCAGAAAAGAACCCAACTATTAGGAATAAATTAAATAATTTTGAAATCAACCACTTATCTCAGAAATGCATTTGTTACTCTGGTTTCGACAAATGCATTTCTGAGATGGGTGGTTAATTTCAAAATAATTTAATTTATTTCAAATAGTTGGTTTCTTTTCTGCTTTTGTCTTTTTTCATTTCAGATTAAGAATTGCGAGTCGTTTCGTGAAGAATCTGTTTATCTGAGCCCATCGACGGATAACATGAAGCTGTTCTCTCAGATCACACTGATGTCTTTCAAGATTTTCCTGATATTTAACATTTTAATTTTTTTTTTTCACTGGCGGGGTAAGGGTTTTTTTTCCGCTGAGGTTTTTTTCTTTCCCCATTTAATCATACTGCAGACCTGTATGGTCTTCCTATGTTGCACCAACCTCAGCTAGGTACCTTTTTGTTTCAATATGTATTGTATTATTTTAGCTCTCTGAATCAAAATAATATAAATATATGTTCGTATTTCATCCATCTTTGTGCTTTACTCTTCATTCAACTCTCCTGAAACTCATTACCCGAATTTGCAATCAATAATTAACGAAAACCATCTTGACAAGATTCGCTGATTATCATTACCAAAGAATTGTTAACCTCGGAAATGCGATACCTTCATTCGAGGTTGTTTGAAGTTGCGAGAGATTTTAGCTGATCCAGAATAGGCTGGAAAGACTCCTATGGAGTCTAATCTTGGGGGACGAACAACGTTTTATTGAACTGCCAGCTGCAGGAACTAGCTTTGTGTTTCGCCAATTTTCTCTCGCATGGCAGCTAAAGGAGATAAAAGACTTCAAAGGGTTTAGTATAGGAAATGGGGATGACTTTTGTTTGTTGGTTAAAAGTTTTTCAGGACGTACTTAGTGTTGTCGAGAGATTGCCACAATGACTTTTTTCATTGCGGAATATCTGAGGCCCTCTGATTAAAATCCAACAAAAGTATAGCAAATTGGGAATGAAAAAAATACGAACTTCTATCCTTCTACACTAAAAAAAATTACTCACCATAACATAGTGCCTCTGCATTTCAGTCTTCTCGCTAGCTAATTTTTCACATTCTAATTTCAACCTGAAAAAAAGAACATTAACGATTAGAGCTGGCTTTTAATGGGTACATGTGATGTAAAAAGATATATGTGGGTATTTTGATGATAGCTGACTGATGGACATAATACGGTATAATAATCACGTTTGGTTGGATGTATTATTATCTGGATAATATATAGGACGTGATTAAATGCGTGGGACTGGCATTCTATGGGTAGAAACACCCTACACGTTCATTTCATAATCAATTTTGTCGATTTCATTTCACGTCCAACAAATTCAGAGTAAAATTATCGGATAATGAACATTTTTGAACCCTTAAAATTTCACTACGATCTTTTTTGGTCATCATCTCATTTTTCTTTAAACAAGGTAGTGAAGAAATGGACGGAAACTTCAAAACACATTTTAGTGAGTGACTGAATAAATTAACGAATATTGACTGATCAGATCTCAAACTATTTTGTTTTACGATTAATACAAATTACTCCGCAAATATTGTACTTGTCTAAAACCAATATTTGACTCCAGAGATATATACAATGTGTAATCTAGATCAATAAAGATAAAATCTCCACTTGCTTTTAGATGATTGTTATAATGCAACACGCCCGTTTGTTCGTTATCAGGAAAAAAAGAGTTCATTCTCCAGAAAAATGCATATTATCTGGGACAACAAAAACAACGAAATTGTGTTCCAAAATTTATGACGATGTGATGAAACCAAATATTCATAGGTGGATCACACTTAATATGTATTTGATTGTCAAACTGATTCATTCAGTACTAACCATTGGAATTCGTTCTAATTTCATTTTGATTGGTAAACATTGAATATCCATCGGAATCAAATTATATTAAATCGACCAAGGTGTTATCATAAAAGGAGAAACATTCTCAACGTCGAAACTTCATGATTTTTATTCAATCAAAATTGAAACTCGAATTTTCTAGATAAATATATGACAGCTCCAACATACTTTCAGAGCTATTAAAATATACAATACGGAATGAAAATTCCAGCACATATGCTCACATGATTACGGTATTATTAGATTAATATCATCGTTAGATACGCTCATTGTCAAATTTATAATGGCCAAAGAGAAAAACGGTAACGAGAGCATTATAAATATTAAACCGGAAATGATACATTCAAGTCACACCGTCAATTGATTTTAACAGTAGTTTTCCCTGTTTTGTTTGGCGTTTGATGATGGAATCTTCAGAAGATCCCACAATAGAATCTTTTTTATGAGCTCATAATCTGGATCCACCTCTTGATGGATCTTAAATACTCATTTTCGCTAGACTAACCTCCTCCAACAAACCAGAAAAGAAGGATCAAAGTTTCTCAGGAAGAAAAAACGTAACAATATTCAAGAAGGCTTTTCAGGAAATAACACAACAATTACGAGAAGAAAAACTACGAAAACAACCAACTAATGAAAGAAATACTGAAACACATGAAAGAGGAACGAAGATAACTAACTATAAGAATAATTAAATGAATGTTCGCGATGGCATAGACCATAATAAACGATGGTAGAGCCTTCAATTCCAGAAAACATAAGATCCAAAACGTGTGGCTTAAACCGATCGTTTAAAATTACATTCAGAAGATCGTGTTCGGGAAATCGAAAGCTTAGACCGCAAATTAGTTCCGATACCACGGCAATTAATCGATTGTAGATTCGATTTTTCCCGAGAAGCTGGTACGTGCAGAACGAGTTGTTCCACCTACAAACTGCCAGTCATGGGTAATTCCTCACATAGCGCCATTAGGCTTCATGCCTGAATAACAATTAATTGAATTAAAGGCTTTGAACTTATACTTTCACGGGTGATCGATCTGTTGCGCCGATATACAGTCGGATTGAAGTTAAAGTCCAACAATTGACCATATTCGTTAGCTATCGGTTACAGTTTTTTCAAGTGTTTTTGGGTTGGCGACATTGCGAGATTAATAATTCATTCATCGTAGTTGTCAATTGTCATTATTTTTTTACTTTTTTCAAAATTTGAATTTTGAAATGTTTCCAATCATCTATAGTAAACGGGCATTTTTCAAAATATTCCATCAATCTAGTTAGGTTTCTCCCTGAATATACTACAATCATTTAAAACAGATATCAATAATTTTCATTGATAAAACAAATACATACAATTTTTAATAAAATGGATACTAGAAGGCTGTGAGTATATCTAGTGTATATTCAACATGTCCAAGAGTACAATATTAGGTTAATTATTCTTCTATTTTAGCAACCACAATGGTGGAGGTGGCTGGAGCACTGTCAAAGTCTTAACTCTACCGAAGATTCCAAATTAAAATTTCATAGGTTTGTTTGAGTTTCATAGGTTCCCTAAAAATAAAATACTTGCTAAGAAATGGTAACATTCACTAGGAAGGAATGGAGCAAGATGCTCATTAATTTAATTACTTATAAACAATTACTGAAATTTAAAACTTCTATATTGCTCATATACTTCTATCTAGAAGGGGTGGGTGCTTTAAAGAAATTGGGCATCAAACTTTCCATGGTACTGATGGGAATCGTAGATTTCAGTATATTGAAAGTTTTCACTTCTCCAATCTTCCTCTCAACATGAATTCTCAGACCTACAAAAATAAAATTTGTTCCTAGTCTGCATAAGCAAGGATTGTTTGCTCCAAGGATTTGTATGAATATAATAAAAGTTGAATTCCAGGAGCAAAAATTAAATTGTAAGTAGTGTTTTCAAGTTGGGCGTAAACTCACTAGTAATATCTTTGGTGACTTGTTCCTCCAACTCATCTAGTTGATTATTCTTAATAACAAATCATCAATGGATCCCATAACATGAAAATTATGATATTCATGGGTATATTGACGTTCAGATGATTTTTTTTAAATATTCACATCGGCCATCACAAACACATTTATATTATCATCTTTAAAATGTCTTTCTGTTTGACCTGCTGATAAATATAATGTTAATGAGTGGACAGATAGATGTAAATGAAAATTTAGTGCTTACTAGAAATCATAGGTTTCCTCAGGAAAAATGTAGGAACTTTAATTCTCTTCATTTCATTTTGGAATGTGAAATATAAACCGCATATTCTCTTCCTCTTGAAATTAATGAATGAGCATCTTGCTCCATTCCTAGAGAATGTTACCATTTCTTAGCAAGTATTTCATTTTTAGGGAACCTATGAAACTCAAACAAACCTATGAAATTTTAATTCGGAATCTTCGGTAAAGCTACGACTTTGACAGTGCTACAGCCACCTTCACCATTATGGTTGCTAAAATAGAAAAATCATGAATATATAATACTCTTGGACACGTTGAATATACACAAGATATACTTACAGCCTTCTAGCATCCGTTTCATTTAAAATTGTATGTATTTGTTTTATCAATGAAAATGATTGATATCTGTTTTAGATAATTGTAGTAAATTTAGGGAGAAACCAAACTAGATTGATGAAATATTTTGAAAAATGTCCGTTGACTATAGATGATTGGAAACATTTCAAAATTCAAATTTTGAAAAAAGTAAATAAATAATGACAATTGACAACTACGATGAATGTCATTATGATTAATCTCACAATGTCGCCAACCCGAAAACACTTAAAAAAGCTGCAACCGATAGCTAACGAATATGATCAATTGAAGTTCAAGTCCAACAACTGGCATCGCTGCTCGTGGAAAGATTCACCTCTCGAATTATAATCGGCAACACCGCGCTCGCTCAAGCCCTGCTCTCCAAACAAACCGGATAAAAGACGGTAAGGCAAGACCCTATTCCAATAATGAAGAACACCGAACACCGGTGGAATTCCGATTGGGATCTGGAAGACCTCAGGGCTCCGATATTTATTTCTCGAAGACCGACGGGGCTCGGCGGGGATCTAATTCAACACCACTTTACGAGAACGAAGGCGGCGCGTCGATTCTCGACACTAATAATTGCTTTTATACATTTGCCGGTCCTGAAATAATATCCAGGTTTTTCAACTCGGGGCGGGTAATCGAATTTTTCGGCTCTGCTGACACCGAAAGGACTGAGCTTGCGCTCTTGATCGATGGGGTTTTTGACGCCACAAACATTTTTTTCAATACATATGTCCACTCTTCTCTTGTTATTCTCCTCCTTTCTTTTCTGTTATGGGTCTTTCTAACTTTCCTGACCCCTATTTTGGCAAGCTTTCTTTACACGTGGTCCTCGACTCTTTTTTCAACATCTACCCCTTTTCTTTATTGATTTTGCTGTAGAGTTCCTTGCTATCTTGAACTACCACCACTTTCTTCTCTCAGTACTCATTGTTTTCATCAGAAATATAGAAAATTGAGTGTAACTTTCGATTCTTCGCCCTTAAAAAATAATTTCAATCCTAGATACCTGGGAATCAAACTGGATTCCTCTGTAAATTTAAACGCCCATTCAGATGATCTGCGTTTGAAGCTTAAAACTCGAAACAATATTCTTCAGGAACTAGCTGGTTCCTCATGGGGCGCTGATGCAACAATACTTCGTACGGCAGCGTGCTTTGGTTTTTTCTGCTGCTGAATATTGTTGCCCTGTTTGGTTGAACAGTGTTCATGTAAAAAAAAAATGGATGTCCAACTAAATATTATTACTGGTACTATCAAGTCTACACCTACTCGTTGGTTACCGGTCCTCTCAAATATTGTCCCTCCACATATTCGCAGAGAGACAACAGCTTTAAATTTTTGGAACAAATTCAATTCCTTTCCAAATTCATTTTCCATATTCACCTATATTTCAGGTAATAAGACTGAAGTCGCCTAAACCTTTTTGGTCAAATTTTCTGATTGATATGAACAGAAGCGACAAAGAAATGTGGCAATCTGAATGGAATGTATCCAATTTTTTCAATAAAGATCTTATTTCTGATCCTTCCAACAGAGTTCCAGGTTTTGACCTTCCCAGGAGAATATGGTCTGTTCTAAATCGCATTAGAACAGGCCATGGACGATGCAACAGCATGCTCTTCCGATGGAATTCGGTTGAGAGCCCTAGTTGTGAGTGTGGGGAAAATGAGGAGACTATAGAACATCTTATAAATAGTTGTCCCATTTATAAAATTCAAGATGATTTCGAGGCTATACACAAAGTAACAAATGCATTTCTGAAATGGGTGTTTTTTTTTTCAAAATTATTAAGTTAATTCTAAATATTCGTTTTCTTTTCTGCTTTTGTCTTTTTTCATTTCAGATTAAGAATTGCGAGTCGTTTTTGTGAAGAATCTGTTTATCTGAGCCCATCGACGGATAACATGAAGCTGTTCTCTCAGATCACACTGATGTCTCTCAAGATTTTCCTGATATTTAACATTTCAAGTAATTTTTTTTCACCGGTGGGGTAAGGTTTTTTTTCAGCTGAGCTTTCTTCCCTCTCCTCATTTAATCATACTGCAGACCTGTATGGTTTTTCTGTGTTGCACCAACCTCAGCTAGGTACCTTTTTTGTTTCAATATGTATTGTATTATTTTAGCTCTCTGAATCAATTGTTATCCTCAATCCATAAACACAAAAAGGAGGCCTGAGCTTGTATTTCTGATAGATGAAATTTCCGAAGCCAGAAACATTTTTTTTCAATCCTTACCTCCACTCTTCTCTTGTTATTCTCCTCCTTTCTATTCTATTATGGGACTTTCTATCTTTCCAGCTTCCTTTACACATAAATCTATTTTACCTCTTTTCTTCACTAATTTTGCTATCTTGAACTACTTCCAGTTTCTTCTCTTGGTAGCAATCTTTTTTGCTCAATTATTAAACACAAATATTATTGAGGGCTCTTAGTATGGCGCCTCTTTCATCGTCAGAGTAGTGCAAACGCAGCGTGGCAGTAGTTCGTTTAATTTTGTAATTTCTCTGTGGTTGACGTAAATTCTGAGCTATGGATCGATCTGAGCTACCCTAATGGCGGTGCCCAATTACACCGACAACACAAATAAAATCCCACCCCCAATTGCAAAAACCGGGCGATAAAATCCCATTATTTATCCTCCCATAGACGCGACATCATTACACTCCCCGTTAAGATGTTGAAGGCCATTACCGATGATAACCATCGAAATCCGCTCGTTCTTTCCCCTTCAACCCCGCTCGTGTTTCCTGCTCGGGCGGGGAATCACATATTTGATCTCTCGCCAGCGTCGGTTTCATCCCCTCGCCTCTGCCACCCCAACTGGAAGATTGATTATACGCATTCTTCGAGAACACGGAACTCTCGCCGAAGGAAAAGAGTTCGGCCGCCATTTTCGCGTTGTCAAAAGAAGATTAATTTACACACAAGGAGATTATATTGGGATCGTTTTCCATTAGGTTTTATTGCATTCCGTATTCCGGCCTCCGTTTTTTTCGAATCCATTATCATTTCGGCGCTTTTATTGGGCCCACTGGAGGGTGAATCGTTTGTTCACTCGATTCGTTATCATATGAATTGGAGGAGCTCGCGAAGAAGGAGAAAGTACCGGATAGAACCCTCTAAAAGCGAATTTTTTTTCCGGACAGTTGGCACAACTGTACCCTATAATTCCGCCAAGTTTGAGCGTCGTTTGCCATTTCGCTTGTTAACACTGCTCCATTTCATCTGTTCATAGCAGAAAATGTCCTAAATTTTGCTCTTTACATGGAATATCCTGTTCCTTCTCCAAAATCGACTGCGCAAAAAAATTAACGCACATTATGGAAATCTCAAATTTATTCTACACCTGAAGGTGTTCTCAATGATAATTATTTTTATCAGAATTATGCATGCATATGTGATCAACTTTCAACGTTGGAATGTGCCCAAGCGGTAGTTTTGCGAGAAGAAGGGTGGACATACACAAGAATTGCAGAAAGGTTTGGAGTTTCCCATACAAGTGTGTCCAGAATGTTGCAGCGATTCAGAGAGACAGGTATGAATGTCCGAAGACCAGGACAGGGTAGACCACGGGTAACAACTGCCATTCAAGAACGTTACTTGAGAGTTTCTTCGTTGAGACAACGGGTTGCAACCGCTCGCCTCCTTCAAAATCAACTTGAGCAAACTCATGGGGTGCAAATTAGCACTCAGACAATAAGAAATCGCCTCAGAGAATATGATATAAGGCCTCGTGTCGCGGCAAGAGGCCCCAGCTCATCGAAGGGCGGGTTTGGATTTTGCGAGAGAGCATATCCATTGGGAAGAGACCGATTGGAAAAGAGTTCTCTTCACAGATGAGTCTAGATTCTGCCTCTACCATTGTGATCGACGTTCCCTTGTATACAGACGTCCACATGAAAGATATGCTCAGTGAAATTTCCTGAATACTACTGGTTTCGGGGGAGGATCGAATATGGTATAGGGTGGAATATCTTTGACTGCTCGCACAGACCTAGTGGTCATTGATAATGGAGCTATGAATGCTGATAAGTATATCAGGAACATTCTTGAAGAGCATGTAGTGCCATTTGCCCCATACATTGGTGAAAATTTCATTTTTATGGACGATAATGCCAGACTCCATCGTTGAGGTTGAAGTCTCTCGAATGGAATGGCCAGCAAGAAGTCCAAATCTCAATCCGATTGAGAAGGTTTGGGACAACCTCAATAGAAGGCTGAGAAGTTCAGAATATCATCCAGCTACTCTTTATGACTTAGGAATCCAACTCGGAGAAATCTGGGAAGGATTAGATCAGAACATTTTAAGATCACTCATTTTGAGTATGAACCGTCGTTGCCGAGCTGTAATTAACGCAAGGGGTGGAAATACCAAGTATTAAATCACTTTTCAGCATTTCGGTATGTTGAAATATGTTCATTTCTCTTCTTTCACATAAGATTCGGTGAAATCCTGAATTTTTCTTCCATTTAATGTATCTTGTTTCGTTCAAAACCTTCCCGAGAGAACATAAAAAATGAGTTATAAAGTCAATGTAGAGTTAACTTTCATTAAAATTGAGATTTTCAGAATGTGCGTTAATTTTTCTGCGAAGTGTATAATCATTTGAACGTTCGACAACGGTCGAGAGAGCTCGGATAACGTTACCTGCTCCCGAATACTATCTTGCGGCCATCAAATGTAAAAATGATCCCACAAAGCAACAGAAATAAAAATAGACAGATGCTGTTGCGGTACGATCCCGACAATAAAAAGGAACATAAAACGCCGACTTGAGGCGGCAAATGAAATGGTTGCATTTCCAGATCTTATCTCCCTCGGTTCAATATAATTGGGAACGATTTATTTTTATTTTGAGTTACGCTGAAGGTTCCCTCGTGTTTCATTTGAAGATTTATTTCATGGTTTTCGATTACGAACTATAAATTAACATTATGAGAGGGCGGATTTTCGTCAATTCCATTCTGAATGATCTCATTTCGTTGCTGTTTCAAGCAAGAAGAAAACGATGAAGATCACAGATAATTATTGACGACGTAAAAACGTAACCTCAAGTTTGACAATCGATGTCACTGACGTGACCTTCAGTTTGACAACCGCTGTCACTAATGCGTATATAACCTACCGGCTTATAGACCGATCGTTTTATTGATCTACCCTTCAAATGAACTAAGTAACATGAAGACTTCTGGGTGAAATTAAATATTACTAGGTTTTGAGGCTCCAAGCCCTTCGAGCTTGGAAAAATTGGATCCAGTTCAGTAATCGCCTTGTTCTTCATAAAGAGACGGTGAACATAATTGAGCACGTTGCTCAAACACACGAGAACAATAGCGATAATATCTCCTTCTTCTGAATGAAACCGTTGAAAGAGAAGCAATGAGTTGTCAATCAAGACGTCATCAAGCACCGAACCCTTCATATCTCCCCTCTAATCTCGGAGCAATCATTTCGCGCGTACAAACGGAGCCGCATAAAAAAATACTTACGTGTGGTACTGCGCCTGCAGAAAATTGAATTCCTCCTTTATCCTCTCCAACGTGTCCGCAATCGTGAACTTGATCTGCCCACCCTGAGGTGGGGGACCCTGAAACAAGTTGTACATTTCATTAATTCGTCGTAACTAATAGAATTCGAGCTCGGGAATAATTAATTGAGCCAGATGAGCGGCCGAACGGTAATTATTCAAGCCGTTATTTATCGCAGAAGGAAGAAGTGGTAGAATTGAGGAATTGAGAGAATTGAGTCACGGAAGAACTGAATCGATTAAACTTCTCGGGTTGCAAGAGGGGTACAGTATTGTTTGTCTTTAGTATGTCGCCATTTTAATTCACTACAATTGGAACAAACCCATAACCTGATTGGTCAAGTAGTTCTAATGACTTATTAATTAGACACTTGGCGATTGGAGTAGTTCCATTGAATTAATCGTTTCGCGATACAAAAGAACTAAAGTGAACTGCACCTACCAAGGTTACAAGGTTAAAGGGAAGTCATCAAATTTGTTTTAAGGCTCAAATATGTCGTAGTTTTTGGTCCTGAACAATATTCTGTTTTCTTGTGTTTTAACATGTTTGGTTTATCTATATTGAAAGGTTAGGTATTAATTGATTTTTTACAAGTTTAGCTTGTTATGTTACAAAATTATCAGTTCGTAATTTTCAACAGATTCGGAAAGGGGAAATTGATGGAGTTTTTTTCATTTCTTTCAAATTTTGTGACATTTCTGTCATAAATATTTACAAACCTCCGAACATTATTTGGCCAAGAAATCTGAATGTTGATGTTTTTAAAGTAGCAAATGCATTTGATTCATTCTGAATAATCGGTTTCTTTTCTGCTTTTGTCTTTTTTCATTTCAGATTAAGAATTGCGTGTCGTTTTGGGAAGAATTTGTTTATCCGAGCCCATCGATGGATAACATGAAGATCACACTATTGTCTTTCAAGATTTTCCTGATATTTAATATTTTATGTTATTTTTTTTACGGGGAGACAGGTTTTTTCCCCTGGCTGTATAGTATCGTATGATACTAGTGATGATAGTATGTTATGATTCTATAGTATCATACGAAGAATGTTATGATACCCCGTTCTTTTTTCTACCCAGCTTAGGTACTTTTTGTTTCAACATTTATTGTATTATTTTAGCTCTCCTTTTCATAAGAATATCTATATATAAGGCTCAAATCGACCGAGAAGTTTGAAACTTGACGTAGGAAGTGTCGAGAATCCCTCCTAATAAATATTCATCATAAGATTTAATGAAAACAAGGCGCTGCGATAAAATCTGATCTCGGAATTAGCTAGGTGGATATTGTACCCTTGATTGTATCGGGTAAATGGGGTTGTTTCGAAGCTTGGCAGACTGTCCTTTCTTCGGATAGCCCATGAATGCGATTAACGTAAATTAGGGAAGAGTACCGGTCATAAAAATCTCGTAAAAAGGGCGGAGGTCCGAATGGGCTCGAGATCTTGAATTTGTTCCGTCCCTGAGTTTTTAGGGTTTCGTAGCTAAAACTCCTCGCTGTAAAACTGTCATGCATTCTCTTCTTTATTTGTGGGGCTTGGACAAAATCGCAAATGCTACAGAAAGATTTATTATATGTGTAAATAATATAACATTTGACGAAACGGTTTATTTGTTTATTTCTCGATTATTTGACTTCCTGGAAAGAATAATGGGCTGAATCGATTTTTTCCAGCTCAAATCGAAAGCGGGCAATAAAAATTCGTGTTACGGATGGCGCAAATGGAATTATTCACAATCCAATGGTTTTCGATAAGATCCGAAAAATCCTTGTTAATAATAACGGTGATTCATCGGTGTCGGAGTTCGTAAGATCGCGAATGAGAAGTTATGCCGATAAGGCGTTGAAATCGCCGTTTAACGGTTTTGTTCCTACGGCAATATTTCTTTACAAGATTAGCCGAAAACGATAACAACTTCCTCTTCTGCACATTTCGGAATTAAATTGGGCTTTTATCGTCCTCTCCCGATAACGTAATGTTCAGAGCAACAGGAGATACAAACTCATTATTTTCGTTCTCAGATTGATCGTGAGTACTGCTTGATTTTTTAAATCCTTGGGTATCAGAAGGATGCAACATTTCCGTACCCAATTTCTTAAGAACCCTACTAAAAACCATAATTATCTGCAGGTATCAAATCCGGCAGTCATAATGGACGCCTTTTCGGATAAATACATAGGAATGCGGCGTAAATTATGCCGATAGTTCTAAACGCGAAATCTGAACGTTATTTAAACTTCCCCGTATCAAATTATCGTTCCACATTAGATGCTAATTTCATGCGTATGTGCCGGGGTGAACTAACATGTCCCCTAATGACCGTGTGGTCGATCGCATGACCCCTTACATGACCCAATAAAATATGTATATGCGTGCTGTACGTATTATTGTTTCATTGTATTTTATCGCGGTGTTTTTACGGTGTTATTGCTACGTCACCGTTGAACTTTCCACGTTCTCAACTAGAAATCAATTCGTAAAAAAAATTAGATTGTTCAACTCGCAAACGAAAACTGCAACCAGGAAATTAAAAAATAAAGTTCATAATCAGTTCCCAATATTCCGAACTCAAAAATCTATCCTACTCAGAATTGAATAGCACAACGAAAATAGAATTCTTCCCATACTTAGTTAACCTGTGTTAGAAAGTCAGTGCCGTCGTAGATAATGAACCTTTTACTGACCAGTCAAGGCTATAAATCTTGCCAGGTAAGGTAAGGTGACGGTTGAAACCCTTAACACCCATTTCAATGGCAATTGTTAAGGCAGAAAAGGATTCGAGAAAATTTTTATGATTCACTTTGTTTTGTTAGAAAGTAACAACACTCTATCTCACTGCGAAAACGAGAAAATTATTCAGTCTGATGAAGCATTATTAAAATTGAAACTTTTCCACAAACGAGTTCAACTGATACCTCACGATTAACCTAATTCCATCTGGGCAAAAATAAATAACTCAATTCCGAGTTTAATTCCTTTGGTACCTGCTACTCGAATACACGATGCCATTACTGAAATATTAATTGCCTTTAAAAGCATCATTACATGTTTATTTGAACCGGTAATGAAATATGCAAAACTCCTTAAGGCTCTCATTTCTCGCTGTTGCTCGCCTCTAATCGCTTAATTATTAATATCAGAATTGAACATATTTATGCTTTTCTCTATACCCATAAGAAACACCGTCGAAGAATTCAATTTCATTCATATAACATAAACCATAACCATATACCATAAATTTACCATCGAGATTTCAAAAATGAATCTTGATAATGTGTTTCAAAGCAACGTGTGGAATTTCAGAACTTTATATTACCGAAATTATTTAGGAAATCCGGGTCTTATTGATAACGTAGATTGATAAATACGACAATTCATAGTGATGATTGTGAAAGCACCGTAATAATTGATCTAGTTCAGGCAATTGAACCTATTTGAATTCATGACTAATGTGAAAAACATCAAGCATTAGTATGTTTAGCAAAGGTGTTTTAAAATAAACAACGTTAAAGATCTTGCTAATCATTTTAATAATGTTGATTGATCTTCAATATTCAAAAGGCTGGATCGAGAAGTTGAGAGTCATAGAATAAATCATAAAGCATGGTCGCCATCCGAATCTTCTTGAATCAAGCGACGGAAAGTTTCTGAGTTAATGTTACCGTCGCTCGGAGCTTTTTGATTCTTTTTTACTCAACATCAATCGATAACATAAAAGCCGCAACTGTAAAATCAAGGCGCCATTCGATAATGACCCTTCTACCAAACACATTGTAGACGAGGAAATTGAGTACACAGTCTATGATTCATAGGATTAACAGGCAAATAAATCCATTATCGTCCCCTTGTGTTAGCATAAACCATGCTGCAAAAGTCATCCTAGACTATATTGTCGCTTCAGAAGAATCTAAACAAAATTTCATCACGATACAGATTTCGTAAAAAGCATTCATAAGAAAACCGCCGAGATTTAATGACCAAGCGTTTATTTTTCGACGAGCGCAGCGTGTTTACTCTCAGATATCTTTACCAAGAAGCGACGAAGCTTGGTAACTTTCACAACAAGAGCGTTCACACGCCTCATCAGCGTTTTTCAAGCAATAGGAACTCGAGTGCACGATTATAAAGATACTAACCGTCTTAAACATGTCTGCCGACTATTCCATAAAATAATCCAGTATCGAATAATCCAAAGTTAAGAATCACAGTGCACAAAAACCGCCAAAAATCACTTCAGGGCGCACAGAACAGCACGTCAATTAGGATCACTTTGTTCACTGTATTATTAGCGTCTTCGCCTCGCAACACAACAACCGCATTCTATGGTTCGCGCGGTGCGCATTCCAGCCGACAGACGCAGACAGATGTTGTCAAAAACGTACCTACTAAGAGACTAACAGCCCGAGCCAACACAAAACACAAGTAGGCGACGGTCGCCGCAGCTTGTGAATCGTTGGGAAAGCTCTCTTTGTCTCTCCATCTCACTCTGACAGGGACGGCATGGAGCGCTCTGCCCGTCACGGTATCAGACGGATGGCTTTCAGGCGTCGATTTATGATTTACAACGCTCGAATCGCCGCTTTTCGGACTATCCGACCTACCTGAGCGCACAAAACGGATCGTCCGTGAACGCTTTAGCCCAGCCGAGTTCTGAGAATGTTTCAGATCCAGGGTTACTACCCTAGTATCACGCATCAACGCTGGAATGCCAGCAAAATCTATGTTCTCCGACTTCCAGGCAAGCTTTGAATTTGCCGCCATTTTTCGGAAGCATTGCCAACAAAAATAAACATTGTGACAGCTGACAATTGATAGTTGAAGCCAGCATCTTCGCGCTCTTCATATTCATAGACAAATGGGTTGGCCATACTGGTTCTATACCCTCCAATCAATAGGGAAAATCTGTTTCCTACATGAAAACCTTCAATGTTTTTTTTTCTACATACAAGTGCTCAAGGAATATCAAACATTCCCAAATAACTTAATGTTCCAGTTCCAGGGACACTGCCATAGTGTCACGAACCAAAGCCGGAAGTCAGCCAAGTCTATGTTCTCCAATATCCAGGCAAGCTTTGAATTTGCCGCCATTTTTGCGGAAGCATTGCCAACAAAAGAAAACAATGTGACAGTTGACAGTTGAAGCCAGCATCTTCATAGACAAATGGGTTGATCATACTGGTTCTACACCCACCCAATCAGTAACGAAAATCTACATGAAACCCCTCAATGTTTTTTTCCTCATACAAAAAGCGTTCAAGTGATAAATAACAAACATTCCCGAATAAACAGTTTTCCTCTCATCTCAACCAAAACTTCTTCCATTGAAAAACTTTTAATGAATCGACAACATGACGAATATAATCGATAACCCCAATCATTACAGTATAAATAATGAAGTTCGCAATCGATGAATCATCATTACATACTAAAATTTGAGATAATATCCCATTCTGATCAAAACCGTCTATAACCGGTACAGAGACTCAATCAGTCCTCGAATTCATTTCAGAAAAATCGTATCAAATTAAACATGAGAGTAAATCAAACAAAGCTGTTCAATTCGCCTATTGGCAATGATTCGCTTTAATAGCATCGATCGCTGTAGATTAGCAATTATCAATTTTTATCGTCAACATGCAGTACTGACGATAACCGTTGATTAGTCGGTCAATTAACTTGTACGAGACCGCTAATTATTGAAAGATACGGCGAGATCTACAAAACGCAATTAATTCACATGTTGAAAGTCTCAACATCATCCGGTCCGAACTCAAGGAGGAAATCTTCAACAGTAGACTATAGATCGGCGAAGAATCCGGTTTCAACATGTGTGTTGGGTAGCACACGTTGTAAAATTGAGTTTGTAAGAAACGCCTCACTTATCTACTGAAGCGGTACAGTGTACTACTTCAAATTCGGCGAGGCGTACCGGGCGTTCATGACGCGATAGGGAGTCGGGACAAATTTTTTTCTACCACATACTGTGTCACTGTGTGCTCGCAAATGGGCCGATGCAAGAGGACGATAACGTCGTAATTCCGTACCGTTCTCCTCAATCGCCTCAGTGGGACATTCGTATTGAGGTGGTACAGTTTTTGAACGTGAGTCGCTCTTAGATTTCTCCGTCGTGTACGGGACAATTGAGCCGCCTCTTGTATGAGGTACCCAACACTACTTATAGCATACAAGGTTACGCTTGTCACACCAACTAAGATTGCAAGTATTGGGGTTTACGAACACTATTCATAAGTTGACGTACTGCAGGATCATTAGAAGACTGATAGATATATCTTCGAATCAAATGTCTGAAGTTGCTGGAAAATTTACGGCTGAGCCTCAGCCGGACCTGGGTTGATTTCATTGAAAGGAGGGATGGCAGAGGCACCCTTACAAACCACCACATAATCTGGCTATATCGTTCCCAGATTTTCACTGTATTATTCCGCTGCCGAGAGGGAACTCATTACACAGATTTGTTAAGAGATTCATTGAATCTGTTCGCTTGCGCCAACAGGGGATGTTGCCGAGTTATTAAAGCCCACCACCAATCATATCGGGCTCTCCTAGACGGGGACTTTCTGTGCGGCAGGATGATTTGTTTTTATCGATTCGTAACTAGGCATCGACACGGGGGTGACACGCCGTTTATTCGGCTTTTCATCCAGAAAAATGGACGGAGGTGGGCTCCCCAACAGAGCAGAAGCCTTGGATATTCCACCTTTTGGCATTGAACGTCAAAAATTTAAACGTTTTTTTTAATTCGATAAAAAATCTTCAACCTGAACTCATCCACGTGAAAGATGTCTGCCTCTGGTTTCAGCTATTTCTCCTGAACAACTGATACCGCACCTATAATTTTTTTTCCTCCTCTACACCCTGAAGATGTGTGTGTCAAAAACACCCCTGTTTTGACGACCGATGAGTCAGCCTGACAGAAAATCCGCCTGCAATAACCAATACTCCCTAAGGTTATATAAGCTTCGAGCAAAACCCCATAACAGTTATTCATACAAGAGGAGGAGATTTCGATTTATATACGGCTCACGTGACGACGCTTAGATAATATAAATGAGCTCTCACTACCGCTAATCATTCAACAGTTTGAAGGGGAGGCGAAACATCCCCTATTCTCTGAGGACAATTAGTTGTTGTGAGGAATTGGTCAGGACCTCTGAAACAGTATCGATCCCTAGAAAATGCTCAAATATTCATGCCACTCGGAGGAAGTGAGTTTGGCAGAATCTTTTTATGGGACTATAGATCTTGAAACTCCAGAGAACCATTAAACTTCCTTCTCCTTCTTTTTATGAGCCTATTTCCTTTAATGTAATGATTTCCGTCTCAGGCTTCTCACACTCTCAGTATTTTCAACTTCAATTCCTCTTACAAGAGGCGGCTCAATTGTCCCGTACAAGACGGAGAAATGTAAGAGCGGCTCACGTTCAAAAACTGTACCACCTCAATACGAATGTCCCCCGAGGAGAACGGTACGGAATTACGACGTTATCGTCCTCTTGCATCGGCTCATTTGCGAGCGACACAGTGACACAGTATGTGGTAGAAAAAAATTTGTCCCGACTCCCTATCGCGTCATGAACGCCCGGTACGCCTCGCCGAATTTGAAGTGGTACACTGTACCGCTTCAGTACAAAAGTGAGGCTCTTCTTACAAACTCAATTTTACAATACTACAGTTTTTGGATGTTGCTTTTGTTCTTGAGCTCTCGCATTGGAATAGAAGCCAGGGGTATGAGCTGGTGTATCCAGGAGCACAGCCGCCCTTTGTCATCTCAGTCATGATCCGGCGAGGTTCCATCCTAGAAAAATAACGGTATACAATCTCACATGTCTCTTCATTAAAACTAATGGACAGGCGGCCCTATTCTGATCAATCCAGAAAGGGATTAATCCAATGAAGACCGAGCGGGAGAAGGCACGTGATCCGTATAGGGTTGGGTGGTTGCATTGGCGAGACGTGCTAACGCTTGGTAATTGTAAACATTTGTAGGGTGAATCGGCGCCCCTATGAATGGCTCTCTTCACTGACTCGGCTGTTCGCATGTTCGATAACCCACTACAGGGTTTTATAGTTGGGAGGCCGCCCTGTATAAAAACCGGTCGTGTTTGGGTCGTCCGGACAATTGGCGTATTGAAGCATTCGGCCGTTTCATTAACGAGGTGCTCTTAGGGTTGTACAGGGCGCTTTAGAATCCAACCTGAGGCTAGAAATGTACCTGTGAATCATTTTGTTTGGCAACGATTCAAAACTGAACATTTTTTAATGTCTTAGAATCTTTGTTGAGTCCCAAGCTTAAATTGAAATTGCAAATACAAAAATCCAATGAATAAGAAAGATATTAACATTTTTAGGCCCCACGTTGGGCGCCATATGTTTATATTCGAATTTGATTTGAAGTTACTCAGATTCGGAAGTTCTGGACAGAGTGATATCTTTGAGAGATCTGGCCATCCGATTTTATGGACCATATTAAATCTTTATGGATAAAGTACTCTTAGAAATGTTTTAATTTCTCATACATAATCTGCTGTAGAATTGAATGACTAAAGAATTTGAAGTTGATTCTTTTCATCGGTTCCGAGCTTCATATATTCCGCTTTCAACCCTTGATTTGTTGGGCAATATCGTATTTCCTGCGAGCCCATCATCATTTTTAGGGGGACATATGTGTGTTTTGTCACCCCGATAACTATTTGCTTCGCTATAGGAGAGGAAGTGAGGATTTTTCCCCGCATATGGTACATAATGGGGGTGCTAAAGTCAACCCGTCGGGGCATTAATAATACATATACATACAAGTATGAGGGGAGGCCGTCTATTCCATACCGAAATAACACGTTTCATATGAGCTGTCTTCGATGTGGGATTATCGATTAGAAACGGAATTTTTTTATTATTAATCGATTTTTTATATTCTTCTCTTTTTTTTTCATTTTGCAACAATTCGAATGAGTTATATTTTCGTCATGGAATTGAATTGGAGGTACTATCGATTGCAAAAACGTTCAAATCTAGACTCATCATGTGGATATGAAAAAACTTAAAAAAATGTCTTCAATTTTCAAATTTGACGAAGTGAAAATACTTTACCATGAATAAAATTTCTTGGGCGTTATATAATTCCCAGCTTCTTCAAGAAAATGCAGAATCACACAGAATCACATCACTTTTTCTCATCTCATTCACGAGAAATTTCAATTTCATAACCTTCAAATATTTCTGATAAGTACGTACTAAATAAGAAGTTTTCTCAAGTCCTCGGTAGTATAGTGGTCAGTATCCCCGCCTGTCACGCGGGAGACCGGGGTTCGATTCCCCGCCGGGGAGGACAATTTTTTATTTTTTTAAATGTTAAAAACATTTTTTACTTCACTTTAATAAACCCCAAAAAACACCAGAAAGATATCAAGCGAAATAAAAACGAAATTTCAATTTTCTCGAGTCTTGTTTCCCCATATACGAAATTAATATATAATAAAACAGAATTAAATTATCATTAAGTACAAAAAAAATCATATGAAACTTTCAGTATCGACATCTTAAAAAAAAATATTCCTAGTGAGAAAAATGGGTAAGGAGTGGGAGCGACCAAGATACCATAGTAATTGATGTCCCAGCAGTTAAAACAAGTAGCCTGGATGGAATCTGTGTTCTTCTCCTCACCCCAAGGCCAGGAAAACTATTGTGACACCCTATGATCGGTTGCGAGATGATTAAATAAAAAAAAAGGTGAAAGAACATAATCTACACCATTTCCAAGTTGAATTCAGAAATTGTCAAGTGTATTTCAGATTAGTCACTTTAATTTCAGAAATCGTCAATTGAATTTCATATTAGTCAATTGAATTTAAGAAACATCAAATGTATTTCGGATAACTACTTGATTTCTGTTCATACGCTGCGTTGATATGAAATAATTCTGCCAAAATTGTTTATTTTCTGTTACATGTAGAAGAAAATTATGTAAAAGAACATCTTGTGAATAATTGTAATTGTAACTGTAAATATTGTAATTCGATTGGTTTATAGAAAATGAAAATTATTATTATTATTATAAATTCGTTCGATATTTTCTGAAATTCAATTGACTAATCTGAAATGAAAGTAATGTTTTCTGAACGTCAATTGATTTCCGAATTACAATTGGAAGTGGTGTAGACTACAAATGCATCGATAAAAGCAACACAACATGCAAATGTTGTGTTGAAAGGGTTTTCACTAATTTCTCTTAGTCCAAAATCGTCTGCTCTCCTCCAATTACCACGGAAGATATTAACCGAGTTTATGCGGTCGACGAATAGATTCCGACAGTAATGAATTGCGTACAGCCCAGATCCTCCTCGTTTCGTGAATAAAAGGGAGAAAACGCAAAGTACAGAATGAAAGGACCGAAAAGAAAGGATCAGATCCCCCTTTATAAACACGGAAAGGGGAAATTCGAGGTGACAAATGCGCGCTGCTTGATATCTACCTAAGCTCTCGAGAAAGAGGGGTCGAACGAGCTGGGGTGGCCCGATTGAATTCTGATGTAAATTAAGGGGAAACAGTCACCCCGCTAAATAACAAAATCATGCCAATTAGCTACCTCTTTAAAACTCGGAGATAAGATTTTTGGAAGGGGCTCGTTTGATGATAATTATTATGGTCGGGGATATTGGAGGCTCCCATCTGCTGCCCCTCCCTTTGTTCGCACTAATAACAATCCCTTTCCCTCAATGAGAAAATTTTGTTCACCTGCGGAGGGTGATTTCTGATTTAGTAAAAAATTCTTCTGACCATCGAGCAGCAAGTTTTATATTAAAATTGAAAGAAACTCATAGGAAAAAATGAAAATAATTATGCATGTTACTATGATAAAATAAAAATATAAACAAAAAGAAAAAAATACAAATGATATAACAAAAGAAACCACAAGTTACAGCCAAGGGGTGTACGAGGTAAACTATTTGAAAATAATCTACCTTCACCCTTAGTTAAGTTTAGATTGAAAAGGGGTTATATATTAGAGTCCCCTGCGAATATACAGGGTGAATCTTGGACTTGTACATATAAACTACTCCACATGAGTTGGGGATATTGATTTAAATTGCAAAAAAATATAGTTTACATGAGATATTGTGATGAAAATTGCAGGAAATAATATTAATTTCAGCCTGTGAGTCTGCAGCGTATACAGGGTGGTTAAGAAAAATCGAGTAAAATATCGAAATTTGATTCCCAGAGAATTCAAGCTTTTTGAGACTATCAATACAATGTATGGCCTCCACGGGGATCAATAACAGCTTGACATCTTCTTTGCATACTACACACGAGGTTGTTGAACATTTCCTGAGGAATTTGGTTCCATAAACGGGGTAGAAGCTCTCTCAGATCATTTGAGATTCTGGGGTAGGTTGATGATTATCTAATCTTCTTAGGAGCATATCCCATGCACGTTTTATGCAATTCAAATCTGGTGAGTATGGAGGTATTGGTAAATGTGGAATATCAAGTTCCTCGGGCGCATTCTCAACTATGACTAGAAATTGAACATTTTCACCAATAGCAGCGTGAAAATTTGGCAAAACATTGTCAATGACATGGTCCCTATAGTGAAAGGCGGTCATATTCCCAGGACAAATGTGTAGATCTCTGCGCCCGTTGAAACATATCCCGGCCCATACCATAACACTACCCCCTCGAAATGTATGGACTTCTTGGACATAGCGACGATTTCGGGGTATGCGTGGGATTGTCCATACCCTTATTCTTCGAGAATCTGAAAATCGTCCATATCTCGATTCATTAGTGAAAAGGACACTACGTCATTGATCGTTCCAATTGATATGTTGCCTTGCCCATTCCAGTCTCTGACGCTTATGGTCACGTGTTAATGTAACTCCTCTTAATGGACGTCTAGAACCTAAATTCACCTCTCAAACGTCTTCTGATGAATTCGATGGAAACTTGGACCTCATCTGCATTTTGAAAAGTATTCCGTAGTATTCTACACGTAGATGTAGGCTTTCTTCTCGCCGAAACGGTGATGAAACGATCCTGAACAGGTGTTGTTTTTCATCGCCCACCAAGCCTTGGTCTCTCCAACACGAAACCTATCTCCCTGAACCTATTCCAAAGTCGAGATATCACACTCTGGCTGACTTGGAACCTTTCCGCTACAACAACCTGAGTTAGGCCACCCTGTAGCATTCCGATAGCCCTATTAGCCTCAGCGTTTGCTAATTTACGTCTTGGCATTTTCAGAAAACTCGGTTCAAATCGAAGCCTTTGATAAACTGACTCCGTTTCAAAATAAGAACATTCATGAAGCATATGCAAAGAACCAAACTTCAGAAAAAAGGCGACCAGATTGACGAAATGTCTCATACTGATTCTCATCATTCAAATTGTTATTGAGTTTTAAATGATTTTACAGCGATTTTCTCGAAGATTGCATACTATTCAAAATGATTGAATACGATATCCCTAAGCAGCATATTTCGACAATACCATTTTTCTTGTTCAATGTTTTTTTGTTGATGAGCTATTCCACCCCTGGAATATCAAAATTGAAGAACGTCAAACACCGAATTTAATCCTTATCCTTCAATTATTTTCCTTGAAGCATTTCTAGTAAGAGAGATTCTGTTCAACAACAAACAACTCAGATATTTCAGTTAACAGTTTCAACTCTGGAATTTTTCTACCATGGATACCACAATAAGCGTCCCCAATCATGAACCATCTTACCGTAAAGTACTTAACGCCGTAATCCACAACCCTAGGATTTTTTGCCTGCCTCCGTCATTTCGCAGATTCCCTCAGGCCTTTATTTTCTGGGCCCCACAATGGGCATTCCCCCTGCAACTCGAGCTCTTCGCGCGAACAATGAAGCCATGGGATCGGATCCGGGACCATTTCTCTGAATTGCGCTCTACAGGCGTCAGATCGGGTCACGGTGAGGTCGCCTCTCCAACGGGTTCAAACAGCAGATTGATCGCTGCTGGGTTCGTTCACACGATCAAGAAACGTAGCTGTTAAGTTATTAGACGTAACAAGTTGGAATTATATCGATGATTAGAAAAATCTGAGCTCGGAGATAAATGCCGGTGAAATATCGTTATTATAAACGTTTCGAGGATTAAACTCGGATAAGGCGAGGCGTGGATATATTTCGCTCCTGGGCCTGTTTAAGAATATGCTTTGTTATGTCAGAAGCTAACAATACAAACATTTTGATATTTCATTTAACGGGAAGCATAGCTTTTTTCGAAAATTGAATTTGCCAAAGAATTATGAAACTATTTTTAGATTCTGAGAAAAAAGCGGAAGTGTATGTGTTGAGCGGGCCTTAGGAACCCGGAGGATGTAGAGAGATCCTTACGAAACCATCCAGTGTTTGCGCACCATAAATCTACCGAAAATTATGTTCGAATAACCTTCTACTTTGAAGTTCGAAATAGATTGACCATTTTATTTCTAATGAGTCGAGCGAACCGTATATTTTGATGAATTGATCTCGATAAAATCAACACAGTGCGGTAACATTCTGTTGGCTGGCCTGTCATCAATTCATCTCGAGTGTTTGGCATCGATCTCGATCAGGGCCGCCGCCAGGGCCGGCAATTTTCACCTGCAAAATGAGAATTTTTGAAATTTTGGAAATTTCGATTCTGCATATCTCGACTAATTGGCTCCGGATTGAGATGGGGTTTGCAGACTGGTGATCAGCGATGAGGACACTTTCTCCCTAGCACAAAAAATCGCAATCGAAAATTTCGAAATTTTGGCCGAAAAAATCCAAAGGGGTAGACCCCCCCAAAAACGCTATATTTTGCATTCTCTAAGGAAATCGTCTGACTCTAAGGACCTTTTTGGATATGGGGGTTTTTAAACCGGTTGGGAACTATCAGAAAAAACACTGAGTGTATCACTTATAGTCATTTCCTTGTCACCAGAGCGTTTCAAAGTAAACTCGAAAATGAAAAATGCAAAAAATTCATCATCGTTTCTCTCGAAAACTAGGGTAGATATTTTCGAGTTTTATATGAAAATGTAGGTTTTCGAAGTCGCTTGATTGGATCAGAAGAAAAAAGTCGCAGTTTTCCGGATTTTAAAAATTTTCACCTGCAAAATGAGAATTTTTGAAATTTTGGAAATTTCGATTCTGCATATCTCGACTAATTGGCTCCGGATTGAGATGGGGTTTGCAGACTGGTGATCAGCGATGAGGACACTTTCTCCCTAGCACAAAAAATCGCAATCGAAAATTTCGAAATTTTGGCCGAAAAAATCCAAAGGGGTAGACCCCCCCAAAAAACGCTATATTTCGCATTCTCTAAGGAAATCGCCTGACTCTATGGGCCTTTTTGGATATGGAGGTTTTAAAACCGGTCGGGAACTATCAGAAAAAACACTGAGTGTATCACTTATAGTCATTTCCTTGTCACCAGAGCGTTTCAAAGTAAACTCGAAAATGAAAAATGCAAAAAATTCATCATCGTTTCTCTCGAAAACTAGGGTAGATATTTTCGAGTTTTATATGAAAATGTAGGTTTTCGAAGTCGCTTGATTGGATCAGAAGAAAAAAGTCGCAGTTTTCCGGATTTTAAAAATTTTCACCTGCAAAATGAGAATTTTTGAAATTTTGGAAATTTCGATCCTGCATATCTCGACTAATTGGCTCCGGATTGAGATGGGGTTTGCAGACTGGTGATCAGCGATGAGGACACTTTCTCCCTAGCACAAAAAATCGCAATCGAAAATTTCGAAATTTTGGCCGAAAAAATCCAAAGGGGTAGACCCCCCAAAAAACGCTATATTTCGCATTCTCTAAGGAAATCGCCTGACTCTATGGGCCTTTTTGGATATGGTGGTTTTAAAACCGGTCGGGAACTATCAGAAAAAACACTGAGTGTATCACTTATAGTCATTTCCTTGTCACCAGAGCGTTTCAAAGTAAACTCGAAAATGAAAAATGCAAAAAATTCATCATCGTTTCTCTCGAAAACTAGGGTAGATATTTTCGAGTTTTATATGAAAATGTAGGTTTTCGAAGTCGCTTGATTGGATCAGAAGAAAAAAGTCGCAGTTTTCCGGATTTTAAAAATTTTCACCTGCAAAATGAGAATTTTTGAAATTTTGGAAATTTCGATTCTGCATATCTCGACTAATTGGCTCCGGATTGAGATGGGGTTTGCAGACTGGTGATCAGCGATGAGGACACTTTCTCCCTAGCACAAAAAATCGCAATCGAAAATTTCGAAATTTTGGCCGAAAAAATCCAAAGGGGTAGACCCCCCCAAAAACGCTATATTTCGCATTCTCTAAGGAAATCGCCTGACTCTATGGGCCTTTTTGGATATGGTGGTTTTAAAACCGGTCGGGAACTATCAGAAAAAACACTGAGTGTATCACTTATAGTCATTTCCTTGTCACCAGAGCGTTTCAAAGTAAACTCGAAAATGAAAAATGCAAAAAATTCATCATCGTTTCTCTCGAAAACTAGGGTAGATATTTTCGAGTTTTATATGAAAATGTAGGTTTTCGAAGTCGCTTGATTGGATAAGAAGAAAAAAGTCGCAGTTTTCCGGATTTTAAAAATTTTCACCTGCAAAATGAGAATTTTTGAAATTTTGGAAATTTCGATTCTGCATATCTCGACTAATTGGCTCCGGATTGAGATGGGGTTTGCAGACTGGTGATCAGCGATGAGGACACTTTCTCCCTAGCACAAAAAATCGCAATCGAAAATTTCGAAATTTTGGCCGAAAAAATCCAAAGGGGTAGACCCCCCCAAAAACGCTATATTTTGCATTCTCTAAGGAAATCGCCTGACTCTATGGGCCTTTTTGGATATGGAGGTTTTAAAACCGGTCGGGAACTATCAGAAAAAACACTGAGTGTATCACTTATAGTCATTTCCTTGTCACCAGAGCGTTTCAAAGTAAACTCGAAAATGAAAAATGCAAAAAATTCATCATCGTTTCTCTCGAAAACTAGGGTAGATATTTTCGAGTTTTATATGAAAATGTAGGTTTTTGAAGTCGCTTGATTGGATCAGAAGAAAAAAGTCGCAGTTTTCCGGATTTTAAAAATTTTCACCTGCAAAATGAGAATTTTTGAAATTTTGGAAATTTCGATTCTGCATATCTCGACTAATTGGCTCCGGATTGAGATGGGGTTTGCAGACTGGTGATCAGCGATGAGGACACTTTCTCCCTAGCACAAAAAATCGCAATCGAAAATTTCGAAATTTTGGCCGAAAAAATCCAAAGGGGTAGACCCCCCCAAAAACGCTATATTTCGCATTCTCTGAGGAAATCGCCTGACTCTATGGGCCTTTTTGGATATGGTGGTTTTAAAACCGGTCGGGAACTATCAGAAAAAACACTGAGTGTATCACTTATAGTCATTTCCTTGTCACCAGAGCGTTTCAAAGTAAACTCGAAAATGAAAAATGCAAAAAATTCATCATCGTTTCTCTCGAAAACTAGGGTAGATATTTTCGAGTTTTATATGAAAATGTAGGTTTTCGAAGTCGCTTGATTGGATCAGAAGAAAAAAGTCGCAGTTTTCCGGATTTTAAAAATTTTCACCTGCAAAATGAGAATTTTTGAAATTTTGGAAATTTCGATTCTGCATATCTCGACTAATTGGCTCCGGATTGAGATGGGGTTTGCAGACTGGTGATCAGCGATGAGGACACTTTCTCCCTAGCACAAAAAATCGCAATCGAAAATTTCGAAATTTTGGCCGAAAAAATCCAAAGGGGTAGACCCCCCCAAAAACGCTATATTTTGCATTCTCTAAGGAAATCGCCTGACTCTATGGGCCTTTTTGGATATGGAGGTTTTAAAACCGGTCGGGAACTATCAGAAAAAACACTGAGTGTATCACTTATAGTCATTTCCTTGTCACCAGAGCGTTTCAAAGTAAACTCGAAAATGAAAAATGCAAAAAATTCATCATCGTTTCTCTCGAAAACTAGGGTAGATATTTTCGAGTTTTATATGAAAATGTAGGTTTTCGAAGTCGCTTGATTGGATCAGAAGAAAAAAGTCGCAGTTTTCCGGATTTTAAAAATTTTCACCTGCAAAATGAGAATTTTTGAAATTTTGGAAATTTCGATTCTGCATATCTCGACTAATTGGCTCCGGATTGAGATGGGGTTTGCAGACTGGTGATCAGCGATGAGGACACTTTCTCCCTAGCACAAAAAATCGCAATCGAAAATTTCGAAATTTTGGCCGAAAAAATCCAAAGGGGTAGACCCCCCCAAAAACGCTATATTTCGCATTCTCTAAGGAAATCGCCTGACTCTATGGGCCTTTTTGGATATGGAGGTTTTAAAACCGGTCGGGAACTATCAGAAAAAACACTGAGTGTATCACTTATAGTCATTTCCTTGTCACCAGAGCGTTTCAAAGTAAACTCGAAAATGAAAAATGCCAAAAATTCATCATCGTTTCTCTCGAAAACTAGGGTAGATATTTTCGAGTTTTATATGAAAATGTAGTTTTCGAAGTCGCTTGATTGGATAAGAAGAAAAAAGTCGCAGTTTTCCGGATTTTAAAAATTTTCACCTGCAAAATGAGAATTTTTGAAATTTTGGAAATTTCGATTCTGCATATCTCGACTAATTGGCTCCGGATTGAGATGGGGTTTGCAGACTGGTGATCAGCGATGAGGACACTTTCTCCCTAGCACAAAAAATCGCAATCGAAAATTTCGAAATTTTGGCCGAAAAAATCCAAAGGGGTAGACCCCCCCAAAAACGCTATATTTTGCATTCTCTAAGGAAATCGCCTGACTCTATGGGCCTTTTTGGATATGGAGGTTTCAAACCGGTTGGGAACTATAAAAAAAAACACTGAGTGTATCACTTATAGTCATTTCCTTGTCACCAGAGCGTTTCAAAGTAAACTCGAAAATGAAAAATGCAAAAAATTCATCATCGTTTCTCTCGAAAACTAGGGTAGATATTTTCGAGTTTTATATGAAAATGTACGTTTTCGAAGTCGCTTGATTGGATAAGAAGAAAAAAGTCGCAGTTTTCCGGATTTTAAAAATTTTCACCTGCAAAATGAGAATTTTTGAAATTTTGGAAATTTCGATTCTGCATATCTCGACTAATTGGCTCCGGATTGAGATGGGGTTTGCAGACTGGTGATCAGCGATGAGGACACTTTCTCCCTAGCACAAAAAATCGCAATCGAAAATTTCGAAATTTTGGCCGAAAAAATCCAAAGGGGTAGACCCCCCCAAAAACGCTATATTTCGCATTCTCTAAGGAAATCGCCTGACTCTATGGGCCTTTTTGGATATGGTGGTTTTAAAACCGGTCGGGAACTATCAGAAAAAACACTGAGTGTATCACTTATAGTCATTTCCTTGTCACCAGAGCGTTTCAAAGTAAACTCGAAAATGAAAAATGCAAAAAATTCATCATCGTTTCTCTCGAAAACTAGGGTAGATATTTTCGAGTTTTATATGAAAATGTAGGTTTTCGAAGTCGCTTGATTGGATCAGAAGAAAAAAGTCGCAGTTTTCCGGATTTTAAAAATTTTCACCTGCAAAATGAGAATTTTTGAAATTTTGGAAATTTCGATTCTGCATATCTCGACTAATTGGCTCCGGATTGAGATGGGGTTTGCAGACTGGTGATCAGCGATGAGGACACTTTCTCCCTAGCACAAAAAATCGCAATCGAAAATTTCGAAATTTTGGCCGAAAAAATCCAAAGGGGTAGACCCCCCCAAAAACGCTATATTTTGCATTCTCTAAGGAAATCGCCTGACTCTATGGACCTTTTTGGATATGGAGGTTTTCAAACCGGTTGGGAACTATCAAAAAAAACACTGAGTGTATCACTTATAGTCATTTCCTTGTCACCAGAGCGTTTCAAAGTAAACTCGAAAATGAAAAATGCAAAAAATTCATCATCGTTTCTCTCGAAAACTAGGGTAGATATTTTCGAGTTTTATATGAAAATGTACTTTTTCGAAGTCGCTTGATTGGATAAGAAGAAAAAAGTCGCAGTTTTCCGGATTTTAAAAATTTTCACCTGCAAAATGAGAATTTTTGAAATTTTGGAAATTTCGATTCTGCATATCTCGACTAATTGGCTCCGGATTGAGATGGGGTTTGCAGACTGGTGATCAGCGATGAGGACACTTTCTCCCTAGCACAAAAAATCGCAATCGAAAATTTCGAAATTTTGGCCGAAAAAATCCAAAGGGGTAGACCCCCCCAAAAACGCTATATTTTGCATTCTCTAAGGAAATCGCCTGACTCTATGGGCCTTTTTGGATATGGTGGTTTTAAAACCGGTCGGGAACTATCAGAAAAAACACTGAGTGTATCACTTATAGTCATTTCCTTGTCACCAGAGCGTTTCAAAGTAAACTCGAAAATGAAAAATGCAAAAAATTCATCATCGTTTCTCTCGAAAACTAGGGTAGATATTTTCGAGTTTTATATGAAAATGTAGGTTTTCGAAGTCGCTTGATTGGATAAGAAGAAAAAAGTCGCAGTTTTCCGGATTTTAAAAATTTTCACCTGCAAAATGAGAATTTTTGAAATTTTGGAAATTTCGATTCTGCATATCTCGACTAATTGGCTCCGGATTGAGATGGGGTTTGCAGACTGGTGATCAGCGATGAGGACACTTTCTCCCTAGCACAAAAAATCGCAATCGAAAATTTCGAAATTTTGGCCGAAAAAATCCAAAGGGGTAGACCCCCCCAAAAACGCTATATTTTGCATTCTCTAAGGAAATCGCCTGACTCTATGGACCTTTTTGGATATGGAGGTTTTCAAACCGGTTGGGAACTATCAAAAAAAACACTGAGTGTATCACTTATAGTCATTTCCTTGTCACCAGAGCGTTTCAAAGTAAACTCGAAAATGAAAAATGCAAAAAATTCATCATCGTTTCTCTCGAAAACTAGGGTAGATATTTTCGAGTTTTATATGAAAATGTACTTTTTCGAAGTCGCTTGATTGGATAAGAAGAAAAAAGTCGCAGTTTTCCGGATTTTAAAAATTTTCACCTGCAAAATGAGAATTTTTGAAATTTTGGAAATTTCGATTCTGCATATCTCGACTAATTGGCTCCGGATTGAGATGGGGTTTGCAGACTGGTGATCAGCGATGAGGACACTTTCTCCCTAGCACAAAAAATCGCAATCGAAAATTTCGAAATTTTGGCCGAAAAATTCCAAAGGGGTAGACCCCCCCAAAAACGCTATATTTGCATTCTCTAAGGAAATCGCCTGACTCTATGGGCCTTTTTGGATATGGAGGTTTTAAAACCGGTCGGGAACTATCAGAAAAAACACTGAGTGTATCACTTATAGTCATTTCCTTGTCACCAGAGCGTTTCAAAGTAAACTCGAAAATGAAAAATGCAAAAAATTCATCATCGTTTCTCTCGAAAACTAGGGTAGATATTTTCGAGTTTTATATGAAAATGTAGGTTTTCGAAGTCGCTTGATTGGATCAGAAGAAAAAAGTCGCAGTTTTCCGGATTTTAAAAATTTTCACCTGCAAAATGAGAATTTTTGAAATTTTGGAAATTTCGATTCTGCATATCTCGACTAATTGGCTCCGGATTGAGATGGGGTTTGCAGACTGGTGATCAGCGATGAGGACACTTTCTCCCTAGCACAAAAAATCGCAATCGAAAATTTCGAAATTTTGGCCGAAAAAATCCAAAGGGGTAGACCCCCCCAAAAACGCTATATTTTGCATTCTCTAAGGAAATCGCCTGACTCTATGGACCTTTTTGGATATGGTGGTTTTAAAACCGGTCGGGAACTATCAGAAAAAACACTGAGTGTATCACTTATAGTCATTTCCTTGTCACCAGAGCGTTTCAAAGTAAACTCGAAAATGAAAAATGCAAAAAATTCATCATCGTTTCTCTCGAAAACTAGGGTAGATATTTTCGAGTTTTAT
The DNA here is from genome assembly GCA_038502775.1 of Hippodamia convergens. Taxonomy (NCBI): domain Eukaryota; kingdom Metazoa; phylum Arthropoda; class Insecta; order Coleoptera; family Coccinellidae; genus Hippodamia; species Hippodamia convergens. Next base: position 103,115,633 of record CM076607.1, read on the forward strand.
ATGAAAATGTAGGTTTTCGAAGTCGCTTGATTGGATCAGAAGAAAAAAGTCGCAGTTTTCCGGTTTTAAAAATTTTCACCTGCAAAATGAGAATTTTTGAAATTTTGGAAATTTCGATTCTGCATATCTCGACTAATTGGCTCCGGATTGAGATGGGGTTTGCAGACTGGTGATCAGCGATGAGGACACTTTCTCCCTAGCACAAAAAATCGCAATCGAAAATTTCGAAATTTTGGCCGAAAAAATCCAAAGGGGTAGACCCCCCCAAAAACGCTATATTTCGCATTCTCTAAGGAAATCGCCTGACTCTATGGGCCTTTTTGGATATGGAGGTTTCAAAACCGGTCGGGAACTATCAGAAAAAACACTGAGTGTATCACTTATAGTCATTTCCTTGTCACCAGAGCGTTTCAAAGTAAACTCGAAAATGAAAAATGCAAAAAATTCATCATCGTTTCTCTCGAAAACTAGGGTAGATATTTTCGAGTTTTATATGAAAATGTAGGTTTTCGAAGTCGCTTGATTGGATCAGAAGAAAAAAGTCGCAGTTTTCCGGATTTTAAAAATTTTCACCTGCAAAATGAGAATTTTTGAAATTTTGGAAATTTCGATTCTGCATATCTCGACTAATTGGCTCCGGATTGAGATGGGGTTTGCAGACTGGTGATCAGCGATGAGGACACTTTCTCCCTAGCACAAAAAATCGCAATCGAAAATTTCGAAATTTTGGCCGAAAAAATCCAAAGGGGTAGACCCCCCCAAAAACGCTATATTTCGCATTCTCTAAGGAAATCGCCTGACTCTATGGGCCTTTTTGGATATGGAGGTTTTAAAACCGGTCGGGAACTATCAGAAAAAACACTGAGTGTATCACTTATAGTCATTTCCTTGTCACCAGAGCGTTTCAAAGTAAACTCGAAAATGAAAAATGCAATAAATTCATCATCGTTTCTCTCGAAAACTAGGGTAGATATTTTCGAGTTTTATATGAAAATGTACGTTTTCGAAGTCGCTTGATTGGATAAGAAGAAAAAAGTCGCAGTTTTCCGGATTTTAAAAATTTTCACCTGCAAAATGAGAATTTTTGAAATTTTGGAAATTTCGATTCTGCATATCTCGACTAATTGGCTCCGGATTGAGATGGAGTTTGCAGACTGGTGATCAGCGATGAGGACACTTTCTCCCTAGCACAAAAAATCGCAATCGAAAATTTCGAAATTTTGGCCGAAAAAATCCAAAGGGGTAGACCCCCCCAAAAACGCTATATTTTGCATTCTCTAAGGAAATCGCCTGACTCTATGGGCCTTTTTGAATATGGAGGTTTTAAAACCGGTCGGGAACTATCAGAAAAAACACTGAGTGTATCACTTATAGTCATTTCCTTGTCACCAGAGCGTTTCAAAGTAAACTCGAAAATGAAAAATGCAAAAAATTCATCATCGTTTCTCTCGAAAACTAGGGTAGATATTTTCGAGTTTTATATGAAAATGTACTTTTTCGAAGTCGCTTGATTGGATAAGAAGAAAAAAGTCGCAGTTTTCCGGATTTTAAAAATTTTCACCTGCAAAATGAGAATTTTTGAAATTTTGGAAATTTCGATTCTGCATATCTCGACTAATTGGCTCCGGATTGAGATGGGGTTTGCAGACTGGTGATCAGCGATGAGGACACTTTCTCCCTAGCACAAAAAATCGCAATCGAAAATTTCGAAATTTTGGCCGAAAAAATCCAAAGGGGTAGACCCCCCCAAAAACGCTATATTTCGCATTCTCTAAGGAAATCGCCTGACTCTATGGGCCTTTTTGGATATGGAGGTTTTAAAACCGGTCGGGAACTATCAGAAAAAACACTGAGTGTATCACTTATAGTCATTTCCTTGTCACCAGAGCGTTTCAAAGTAAACTCGAAAATGAAAAATGCAAAAAATTCATCATCGTTTCTCTCGAAAACTAGGGTAGATATTTTCGAGTTTTATATGAAAATGTACTTTTTCGAAGTCGCTTGATTGGATAAGAAGAAAAAAGTCGCAGTTTTCCGGATTTTAAAAATTTTCACCTGCAAAATGAGAATTTTTGAAATTTTGGAAATTTCGATTCTGCATATCTCGACTAATTGGCTCCGGATTGAGATGGGGTTTGCAGACTGGTGATCAGCGATGAGGACACTTTCTCCCTAGCACAAAAAATCGCAATCGAAAATTTCGAAATTTTGGCCGAAAAAATCCAAAGGGGTAGACCCCCCCAAAAACGCTATATTTTGCATTCTCTAAGGAAATCGCCTGACTCTATGGGCCTTTTTGGATATGGTGGTTTTAAAACCGGTCGGGAACTATCAGAAAAAACACTGAGTGTATCACTTATAGTCATTTCCTTGTCACCAGAGCGTTTCAAAGTAAACTCGAAAATGAAAAATGCAAAAAATTCATCATCGTTTCTCTCGAAAACTAGGGTAGATATTTTCGAGTTTTATATGAAAATGTAGGTTTTCGAAGTCGCTTGATTGGATCAGAAGAAAAAAGTCGCAGTTTTCCGGATTTTAAAAATTTTCACCTGCAAAATGAGAATTTTTGAAATTTTGGAAATTTCGATTCTGCATATCTCGACTAATTGGCTCCGGATTGAGATGGGGTTTGCAGACTGGTGATCAGCGATGAGGACACTTTCTCCCTAGCACAAAAAATCGCAATCGAAAATTTCGAAATTTTGGCCGAAAAAATCCAAAGGGGTAGACCCCCCCAAAAACGCTATATTTTGCATTCTCTGAGGAAATCTTCTGACTCTATGGCCTTTTTGGATATGGAGGTTTTAAAACCGGTCGGGAACTATCAGAAAAAAAACTGAGTGTATCACTTATAGTCATTTCCTTGTCACCAGAGCGTTTCAAAGTAAACTCGAAAATGAAAAATGCAAAAAATTCATCATCGTTTCTCTCGAAAACTAGGGTAGATATTTTCGAGTTTTATATGAAAATGTAGGTTTTCGAAGTCGCTTGATTGGATCAGAAGAAAAAAGTCGCAGTTTTCCGGGTTTTAAAAATTTTCACCTGCAAAATGAGAATTTTTGAAATTTTGGAAATTTCGATTCTGCATATCTCGACTAATTGGCTCCGGATTGAGATGGGGTTTGCAGACTGGTGATCAGCGATGAGGACACTTTCTCCCTAGCACAAAAAATCGCAATCGAAAATTTCGAAATTTTGGCCGAAAAAATCCAAAGGGTAGACCCCCCCAAAAACGCTATATTTTGCATTCTCTAAGGAAATCTTCTGACTCTATGGACCTTTTTGGATATGGAGGTTTTCAAACCGGTTGGGAACTATAAAAAAAAACACTGAGTGTATCACTTATAGTCATTTCCTTGTCACCAGAGCGTTTCAAAGTAAACTCGAAAATGAAAAATGCAAAAAATTCATCATCGTTTCTCTCGAAAACTAGGGTAGATATTTTCGAGTTTTATATGAAAATGTAGGTTTTCGAAGTCGCTTGATTAGACCAGAAGAAAAAAGTCGCAGTTTTCCGGATTTTAAAAATTTTCACCTGCAAAATGAGAATTTTTGAAATTTTGGAAATTTCGATTCTGCATATCTCGACTAATTGGCTCCGGATTGAGATGGGGTTTGCAGACTGGTGATCAGCGATGAGGACACTTTCTCCCTAGCACAAAAAATCGCAATCGAGAATTTCGAAATTTTGGCCGAAAAAATCCAAAGGGGTAGACCCCCCCAAAAACGCTATATTTTGCATTCTCTAAGGAAATCGCCTGACTCTATGGGCCTTTTTGGATATGGAGGTTTTAAAACCAGTCGGGAACTATCAGAAAAAACACTGAGTGTATCACTTATAGTCATTTCCTTGTCACCAGAGCGTTTCAAAGTAAACTCGAAAATGAAAAATGCAAAAAATTCATCATCGTTTCTCTCGAAAACTAGGGTAGATATTTTCGAGTTTTATATGAAAATGTACTTTTCGAAGTCGCTTGATTGGATAAGAAGAAAAAAGTCGCAGTTTTCAGGATTTTAAAAATTTTCACCTGCAAAATGAGAATTTTTGAAATTTTGGAAATTTCGATTCTGCATATCTCGACTAATTGGCTCCGGATTGAGATGGGGTTTGCAGACTGGTGATCAGCGATGAGGACACTTTCTCCCTAGCACAAAAAATCGCAATCGAAAATTTCGAAATTTTGGCCGAAAAAATCCAAAGGGGTAGACCCCCCCAAAAACGCTATATTTTGCATTCTCTAAGGAAATCGCCTGACTCTATGGGCCTTTTTGGATATGGAGGTTTTAAAACCGGTCGGGAACTATCAGAAAAAACACTGAGTGTATCACTTATAGTCATTTCCTTGTCACCAGAGCGTTTCAAAGTAAACTCGAAAATGAAAAATGCAAAAAATTCATCATCGTTTCTCTCGAAAACTAGGGTAGATATTTTCGAGTTTTATATGAAAATGTACTTTTTCGAAGTCGCTTGATTGGATAAGAAGAAAAAAGTCGCAGTTTTCCGGATTTTAAAAATTTTCACCTGCAAAATGAGAATTTTTGAAATTTTGGAAATTTCGATTCTGCATATCTCGACTAATTGGCTCCGGATTGAGATGGGGTTTGCAGACTGGTGATCAGCGATGAGGACACTTTCTCCCTAGCACAAAAAATCGCAATCGAAAATTTCGAAATTTTGGCCGAAAAATTCCAAAGGGGTAGACCCCCCCAAAAACGCTATATTTCGCATTCTCTAAGGAAATCGCCTGACTCTATGGGCCTTTTTGGATATGGAGGTTTTAAAACCGGTCGGGAACTATCAGAAAAAACACTGAGTGTATCACTTATAGTCATTTCCTTGTCACCAGAGCGTTTCAAAGTAAACTCGAAAATGAAAAATGCAAAAAATTCATCATCGTTTCTCTCGAAAACTAGGGTAGATATTTTCGAGTTTTATATGGAAATGTACTTTTTCGAAGTCGCTTGATTGGATAAGAAGAAAAAAGTAGCAGTTTTCAGGATTTCAAAAATTTTCACCTGCAAAATGAGAATTTTTGAAATTTCGGAAATTTCGATTCTGCATATCTCGACTAATTGGCTCCGGATTGAGATGGGGTTTGCAGACTGGTGATCAGCGATGAGGACACTTTCTCCCTAGCACAAAAAATCGCAATCGAAAATTTCGAAATTTTGGCCGAAAAATTCCAAAGGGGTAGACCCCCCCAAAAACGCTATATTTCGCATTCTCTAAGGAAATCGCCTGACTCTATGGGCCTTTTTGGATATGGTGGTTTTAAAACCGGTCGGGAACTATCAGAAAAAACACTGAGTGTATCACTTATAGTCATTTCCTTGTCACCAGAGCGTTTCAAAGTAAACTCGAAAATGAAAAATGCAAAAAATTCATCATCGTTTCTCTCGAAAACTAGGGTAGATATTCTCGAGTTTTATATGAAAATGTAGGTTTTCGAAGTCGCTTGATTGGATCAGAAGAAAAAAGTCGCAGTTTTCCGGATTTTAAAAATTTTCACCTGCAAAATGAGAATTTTTGAAATTTTGGAAATTTCGATTCTGCATATCTCGACTAATTGGCTCCGGATTGAGATGGGGTTTGCAGACTGGTGATCAGCGATGAGGACACTTTCTCCCTAGCACAAAAAATCGCGATCGAAAATTTCGAAATTTTGGCCGAAAAAATCCAAAGGGGTAGACCCCCCCAAAAACGCTATATTTTGCATTCTCTAAGGAAATCTTCTGACTCTATGGACCTTTTTGGATATGGTGGTTTTAAAACCGGTCGGGAACTATCAGAAAAAAAACTGAGTGTATCACTTATAGTCATTTCCTTGTCACCAGAGCGTTTCAAAGTAAACTCGAAAATGAAAAATGCTAAAAATTCATCATCGTTTCTCTCGAAAACTAGGGTAGATATTTTCGAGTTTTATATGAAAATGTAGGTTTTCGAAGTCGCTTGATTGGATAAGAAGAAAAAAGTCGCAGTTTTCCGGATTTTAAAAATTTTCACCTGCAAAATGAGAATTTTTGAAATTTTGGAAATTTCGATTCTGCATATCTCGACTAATTGGCTCCGGATTGAGATGGGGTTTGCAGACTGGTGATCAGCGATGAGGACACTTTCTCCCTAGCACAAAAAATCGCAATCGAAAATTTCGAAATTTTGGCCGAAAAAATCCAAAGGGGTAGACCCCCCCAAAAACGCTATATTTTGCATTCTCTAAGGAAATCTTCTGACTCTATGGACCTTTTTGGATATGGAGGTTTTCAAACCGGTTGGGAACTATAAAAAAAAACACTGAGTGTATCACTTATAGTCATTTCCTTGTCACCAGAGCGTTTCAAAGTAAACTCGAAAATGAAAAATGCAAAAAATTCATCATCGTTTCTCTCGAAAACTAGGGTAGATATTTTCGAGTTTTATATGAAAATGTACGTTTTCGAAGTCGCTTGATTGGATAAGAAGAAAAAAGTAGCAGTTTTCAGGATTTTAAAAATTTTCACCTGCAAAATGAGAATTTTTGAAATTTTGGAAATTTCGATTCTGCATATCTCGACTAATTGGCTCCGGATTGAGATGGGGTTTGCAGACTGGTGATCAGCGATGAGGACACTTTCTCCCTAGAACAAAAAATCGCAATCGAAAATTTCGAAATTTTGGCCGAAAAATTCCAAAGGGGTAGACCCCCCCAAAAACGCTATATTTCGCATTCTCTAAGGAAATCGCCTGACTCTATGGGCCTTTTTGGATATGGTGGTTTTAAAACCGGTCGGGAACTATCAGAAAAAACACTGAGTGTATCACTTATAGTCATTTCCTTGTCACCAGAGCGTTTCAAAGTAAACTCGAAAATGAAAAATGCAAAAAATTCATCATCGTTTCTCTCGAAAACTAGGGTAGATATTTTCGAGTTTTATATGAAAATGTAGGTTTTCGAAGTCGCTTGATTGGATCAGAAGAAAAAAGTCGCAGTTTTCCGGATTTTAAAAATTTTCACCTGCAAAATGAGAATTTTTGAAATTTTGGAAATTTCGATTCTGCATATCTCGACTAATTGGCTCCGGATTGAGATGGGGTTTGCAGACTGGTGATCAGCGATGAGGACACTTTCTCCCTAGCACAAAAAATCGCAATCGAAAATTTCGAAATTTTGGCCGAAAAAATCCAAAGGGGTAGACCCCCCCAAAAACGCTATATTTTGCATTCTCTGAGGAAATCTTCTGACTCTATGGACCTTTTCGGATATGGTGGTTTTAAAACCGGTCGGGAACTATCAGAAAAAACACTGAGTGTATCACTTATAGTCATTTCCTTGTCACCAGAGCGTTTCAAAGTAAATTCGAAAATGAAAAATGCAAAAAATTCATCATCGTTTCTCTCGAAAACTAGGGTAGATATTTTCGAGTTTTATATGAAAATGTAGGTTTTCGAAGTCGCTTGATTGGATCAGAAGAAAAAAGTCGCAGTTTTCCGGTTTTAAAAATTTTCACCTGCAAAATGAGAATTTTTGAAATTTTGGAAATTTCGATTCTGCATATCTCGACTAATTGGCTCCGGATTGAGATGGGGTTTGCAGACTGGTGATCAGCGATGAGGACACTTTCTCCCTAGCACAAAAAATCGCAATCGAAAATTTCGAAATTTTGGCCGAAATAATCCAAAGGGGTAGACCCCCCCAAAAACGCTATATTTTCGCATTCTCTAAGGAAATCGCCTGACTCTATGGGCCTTTTTGGATATGGAGGTTTCAAAACCGGTCGGGAACTATCAGAAAAAACACTGAGTGTATCACTTATAGTCATTTCCTTGTCACCAGAGCGTTTCAAAGTAAACTCGAAAATGAAAAACGCAAAAAATTCATCATCGTTTCTCTCGAAAACTAGGGTAGATATTTTCGAGTTTTATATGAAAATGTAGGTTTTCGAAGTCGCTTGATTAGATAGAAGAAAAAAGTCGCAGTTTTCCGGATTTTAAAAATTTTCACCTGCAAAATGAGAATTTTTGAAATTTTGGAAATTTCGATTCTGCATATCTCGACTAATTGGCTCCGGATTGAGATGGGGTTTGCAGACTGGTGATCAGCGATGAGGACACTTTCTCCCTAGCACAAAAAATCGCAATCGAGAATTTCGAAATTTTGGCCGAAAAAATCCAAAGGGGTAGACCCCCCCAAAAACGCTATATTTCGCATTCTCTAAGGAAATCGCCTGACTCTATGGGCCTTTTTGGATATGGAGGTTTTAAAACCAGTCGGGAACTATCAGAAAAAACACTGAGTGTATCACTTATAGTCATTTCCTTGTCACCAGAGCGTTTCAAAGTAAACTCGAAAATGAAAAATGCAAAAAATTCATCATCGTTTCTCTCGAAAACTAGGGTAGATATTTTCGAGTTTTATATGAAAATGTACTTTTCGAAGTCGCTTGATTGGATAAGAAGAAAAAAGTCGCAGTTTTCAGGATTTTAAAAATTTTCACCTGCAAAATGAGAATTTTTGAAATTTTGGAAATTTCGATTCTGCATATCTCGACTAATTGGCTCCGGATTGAGATGGGGTTTGCAGACTGGTGATCAGCGATGAGGACACTTTCTCCCTAGCACAAAAAATCGCAATCGAAAATTTCGAAATTTTGGCCGAAAAAATCCAAAGGGGTAGACCCCCCCAAAAACGCTATATTTCGCATTCTCTAAGGAAATCGCCTGACTCTATGGGCCTTTTTGGATATGGTGGTTTTAAAACCGGTCGGGAACTATCAGAAAAAACACTGAGTGTATCACTTATAGTCATTTCCTTGTCACCAGAGCGTTTCAAAGTAAACTCGAAAATGAAAAAGGCAAAAAATTCATCATCGTTTCTCTCGAAAACTAGGGTAGATATTTTCGAGTTTTATATGAAAATGTAGGTTTTCGAAGTCGCTTGATTGGATCAGAAGAAAAAAGTCGCAGTTTTCCGGATTTTAAAAATTTTCACCTGCAAAATGAGAATTTTTGAAATTTTGGAAATTTCGATTCGGCATATCTCGACTAATTGGCTCCGGATTGAGATGGGGTTTGCAGACTGGTGATCAGCGATGAGGACACTTTCTCCCTAGCACAAAAAATCGCAATCGAAAATTTCGAAATTTTGGCCGAAAAAATCCAAAGGGGTAGACCCCCCCGAAAACGCTATATTTCGCATTCTCTAAGGAAATCGCCTGACTCTATGGGCCTTTTTGGATATGGAGGTTTCAAAACCGGTCGGGAACTATCAGAAAAAACACTGAGTGTATCACTTATAGTCATTTCCTTGTCACCAGAGCGTTTCAAAGTAAACTCGAAAATGAAAAATGCAAAAAATTCATCATCGTTTCTCTCGAAAACTAGGGTAGATATTTTCGAGTTTTATATGAAAATGTAGGTTTTCGAAGTCGCTTGATTGGATCAGAAGAAAAAAGTCGCAGTTTTCCGGATTTTAAAAATTTTCACCTGCAAAATGAGAATTTTTGAAATTTTGGAAATTTCGATTCTGCATATCTCGACTAATTGGCTCCGGATTGAGATGGGGTTTGCAGACTGGTGATCAGCGATGAGGACACTTTCTCCCTAGCACAAAAAATCGCAATCGAAAATTTCGAAATTTTGGCCGAAAAAATTCCAAAGGGGTAGACCCCCCAAAAACGCTATATTTCGCATTCTCTAAGGAAATCGCCTGACTCTATGGGCCTTTTTGGATATGGTGGTTTTAAAACCGGTCGGGAACTATCAGAAAAAACACTGAGTGTATCACTTATAGTCATTTCCTTGTCACCAGAGCGTTTCAAAGTAAACTCGAAAATGAAAAATGCAAAAAATTCATCATCGTTTCTCTCGAAAACTAGGGTAGATATTTTCGAGTTTTATATGAAAATGTAGGTTTTCGAAGTCGCTTGATTGGATCAGAAGAAAAAAGTCGCAGTTTTCCGGATTTTAAAAATTTTCACCTGCAAAATGAGAATTTTTGAAATTTTGGAAATTTCGATTCTGCATATCTCGACTAATTGGCTCCGGATTGAGATGGGGTTTGCAGACTGGTGATCAGCGATGAGGACACTTTCTCCCTAGCACAAAAAATCGCGATCGAAAATTTCGAAATTTTGGCCGAAAAAATCCAAAGGGGTAGACCCCCCCAAAAACGCTATATTTTGCATTCTCTGAGGAAATCTTCTGACTCTATGGACCTTTTCGGATATGGTGGTTTTAAAACCGGTCGGGAACTATCAGAAAAAACACTGAGTGTATCACTTATAGTCATTTCCTTGTCACCAGAGCGTTTCAAAGTAAATTCGAAAATGAAAAATGCTAAAAATTCATCATCGTTTCTCTCGAAAACTAGGGTAGATATTTTCGAGTTTTATATGAAAATGTAGGTTTTCGAAGTCGCTTGATTGGATCAGAAGAAAAAAGTCGCAGTTTTCCGGGTTTTAAAAATTTTCACCTGCAAAATGAGAATTTTTGAAATTTTGGAAATTTCGATTCTGCATATCTCGACTAATTGGCTCCGGATTGAGATGGGGTTTGCAGACTGGTGATCAGCGATGAGGACACTTTCTCCCTAGCACAAAAAATCGCAATCGAAAATTTCGAAATTTTGGCCGAAATAATCCAAAGGGGTAGACCCCCCCAAAAACGCTATATTTCGCATTCTCTAAGGAAATCGCCTGACTCTATGGGCCTTTTTGGATATGGAGGTTTCAAAACCGGTCGGGAACTATCAGAAAAAACACTGAGTGTATCACTTATAGTCATTTCCTTGTCACCAGAGCGTTTCAAAGTAAACTCGAAAATGAAAAACGCAAAAAATTCATCATCGTTTCTCTCGAAAACTAGGGTAGATATTTTCGAGTTTTATATGAAAATGTAAGTTTTCGAAGTCGCTTGATTAGACCAGAAGAAAAAAGTCGCAGTTTTCCGGATTTTAAAAATTTTCACCTGCAAAATGAGAATTTTTGAAATTTTGGAAATTTCGATTCTGCATATCTCGACTAATTGGCTCCGGATTGAGATGGGGTTTGCAGACTGGTGATCAGCGATGAGGACACTTTCTCCCTAGCACAAAAAATCGCAATCGAGAATTTCGAAATTTTGGCCGAAAAAATCCAAAGGGGTAGACCCCCCCAAAAACGCTATATTTCGCATTCTCTAAGGAAATCGCCTGACTCTATGGGCCTTTTTGGATATGGAGGTTTTAAAACCAGTCGGGAACTATCAGAAAAAACACTGAGTGTATCACTTATAGTCATTTCCTTGTCACCAGAGCGTTTCAAAGTAAACTCGAAAATGAAAAATGCAAAAAATTCATCATCGTTTCTCTCGAAAACTAGGGTAGATATTTTCGAGTTTTATATGAAAATGTACTTTTTCGAAGTCGCTTGATTGGATAAGAAGAAAAAAGTCGCAGTTTTCAGGATTTTAAAAATTTTCACCTGCAAAATGAGAATTTTTGAAATTTTGGAAATTTCGATTCTGCATATCTCGACTAATTGGCTCCGGATTGAGATGGGGTTTGCAGACTGGTGATCAGCGATGAGGACACTTTCTCCCTAGCACAAAAAATCGCAATCGAAAATTTCGAAATTTTGGCCGAAAAAATCCAAAGGGGTAGACCCCCCCAAAAACGCTATATTTCGCATTCTCTAAGGAAATCGCCTGACTCTATGGGCCTTTTTGGATATGGTGGTTTTAAAACCGGTCGGGAACTATCAGAAAAAACACTGAGTGTATCACTTATAGTCATTTCCTTGTCACCAGAGCGTTTCAAAGTAAACTCGAAAATGAAAAAGGCAAAAAATTCATCATCGTTTCTCTCGAAAACTAGGGTAGATATTTTCGAGTTTTATATGAAAATGTAGGTTTTCGAAGTCGCTTGATTGGATCAGAAGAAAAAAGTCGCAGTTTTCCGGATTTTAAAAATTTTCACCTGCAAAATGAGAATTTTTGAAATTTTGGAAATTTCGATTCGGCATATCTCGACTAATTGGCTCCGGATTGAGATGGGGTTTGCAGACTGGTGATCAGCGATGAGGAGACTTTCTCCCTAGCACAAAAAATCGCAATCGAAAATTTCGAAATTTTGGCCGAAAAAATCCAAAGGGGTAGACCCCCCCGAAAACGCTATATTTCGCATTCTCTAAGGAAATCGCCTGACTCTATGGGCCTTTTTGGATATGGAGGTTTCAAAAACCGGTCGGGAACTATCAGAAAAAACACTGAGTGTATCACTTATAGTCATTTCCTTGTCACCAGAGCGTTTCAAAGTAAACTCGAAAATGAAAAATGCAAAAAATTCATCATCGTTTCTCTCGAAAACTAGGGTAGATATTTTCGAGTTTTATATGAAAATGTAGGTTTTCGAAGTCGCTTGATTGGATCAGAAGAAAAAAGTCGCAGTTTTCCGGATTTTAAAAATTTTCACCTGCAAAATGAGAATTTTTGAAATTTTGGAAATTTCGATTCTGCATATCTCGACTAATTGGCTCCGGATTGAGATGGGGTTTGCAGACTGGTGATCAGCGATGAGGACACTTTCTCCCTAGCACAAAAAATCGCGATCGAAAATTTCGAAATTTTGGCCGAAAAAATCCAAAGGGGTAGACCCCCCCAAAAACGCTATATTTTGCATTCTCTGAGGAAATCTTCTGACTCTATGGACCTTTTCGGATATGGTGGTTTTAAAACCGGTCGGGAACTATCAGAAAAAACACTGAGTGTATCACTTATAGTCATTTCCTTGTCACCAGAGCGTTTCAAAGTAAATTCGAAAATGAAAAATGCTAAAAATTCATCATCGTTTCTCTCGAAAACTAGGGTAGATATTTTCGAGTTTTATATGAAAATGTAGGTTTTCGAAGTCGCTTGATTGGATCAGAAGAAAAAAGTCGCAGTTTTCCGGTTTTAAAAATTTTCACCTGCAAAATGAGAATTTTTGAAATTTTGGAAATTTCGATTCTGCATATCTCGACTAATTGGCTCCGGATTGAGATGGGGTTTGCAGACTGGTGATCAGCGATGAGGACACTTTCTCCCTAGCACAAAAAATCGCAATCGAAAATTTCGAAATTTTGGCCGAAATAATCCAAAGGGGTAGACCCCCCCAAAAACGCTATATTTCGCATTCTCTAAGGAAATCGCCTGACTCTATGGGCCTTTTTGGATATGGAGGTTTCAAAACCGGTCGGGAACTATCAGAAAAAACACTGAGTGTATCACTTATAGTCATTTCCTTGTCACCAGAGCGTTTCAAAGTAAACTCGAAAATGAAAAACGCAAAAAATTCATCATCGTTTCTCTCGAAAACTAGGGTAGATATTTTCGAGTTTTATATGAAAATGTAAGTTTTCGAAGTCGCTTGATTAGACCAGAAGAAAAAAGTCGCAGTTTTCCGGATTTTAAAAATTTTCACCTGCAAAATGAGAATTTTTGAAATTTTGGAAATTTCGATTCTGCATATCTCGACTAATTGGCTCCGGATTGAGATGGGGTTTGCAGACTGGTGATCAGCGATGAGGACACTTTCTCCCTAGCACAAAAAATCGCAATCGAGAATTTCGAAATTTTGGCCGAAAAAATCCAAAGGGGTAGACCCCCCCAAAAACGCTATATTTCGCATTCTCTAAGGAAATCGCCTGACTCTATGGGCCTTTTTGGATATGGAGGTTTTTAAAACCAGTCGGGAACTATCAGAAAAAACACTGAGTGTATCACTTATAGTCATTTCCTTGTCACCAGAGCGTTTCAAAGTAAACTCGAAAATGAAAAATGCAAAAAATTCATCATCGTTTCTCTCGAAAACTAGGGTAGATATTTTCGAGTTTTATATGAAAATGTACTTTTTCGAAGTCGCTTGATTGGATAAGAAGAAAAAAGTCGCAGTTTTCAGGATTTTAAAAATTTTCACCTGCAAAATGAGAATTTTTGAAATTTTGGAAATTTCGATTCTGCATATCTCGACTAATTGGCTCCGGATTGAGATGGGGTTTGCAGACTGGTGATCAGCGATGAGGACACTTTCTCCCTAGCACAAAAAATCGCAATCGAAAATTTCGAAATTTTGGCCGAAAAAATCCAAAGGGGTAGACCCCCCCGAAAACGCTATATTTCGCATTCTCTAAGGAAATCGCCTGACTCTATGGCCTTTTTGGATATGGAGGTTTCAAAACCGGTCGGGAACTATCAGAAAAAACACTGAGTGTATCACTTATAGTCATTTCCTTGTCACCAGAGCGTTTCAAAGTAAACTCGAAAATGAAAAATGCAAAAAATTCATCATCGTTTCTCTCGAAAACTAGGTAGATATTTTCGAGTTTTATATGAAAATGTAGGTTTTCGAAGTCGCTTGATTGGATCAGAAGAAAAAAGTCGCAGTTTTCCGGATTTTAAAAATTTTCACCTGCAAAATGAGAATTTTTGAAATTTTGGAAATTTCGATTCTGCATATCTCGACTAATTGGCTCCGGATTGAGATGGGGTTTGCAGACTGGTGATCAGCGATGAGGACACTTTCTCCCTAGCACAAAAAATCGCAATCGAAAATTTCGAAATTTTGGCCGAAAAATTCCAAAGGGGTAGACCCCCCCAAAAACGCTATATTTCGCATTCTCTAAGGAAATCGCCTGACTCTATGGGCCTTTTTGGATATGGTGGTTTTAAAACCGGTCGGGAACTATCAGAAAAAACACTGAGTGTATCACTTATAGTCATTTCCTTGTCACCAGAGCGTTTCAAAGTAAACTCGAAAATGAAAAATGCAAAAAATTCATCATCGTTTCTCTCGAAAACTAGGGTAGATATTTTCGAGTTTTATATGAAAATGTAGGTTTTCGAAGTCGCTTGATTGGATCAGAAGAAAAAAGTCGCAGTTTTCCGGATTTTAAAAATTTTCACCTGCAAAATGAGAATTTTTGAAATTTGGAAATTTCGATTCTGCATATCTCGACTAATTGGCTCCGGATTGAGATGGGGTTTGCAGACTGGTGATCAGCGATGAGGACACTTTCTCCCTAGCACAAAAAATCGCGATCGAAAATTTCGAAATTTTGGCCGAAAAAATCCAAAGGGGTAGACCCCCCCAAAAACGCTATATTTTGCATTCTCTGAGGAAATCTTCTGACTCTATGGACCTTTTCGGATATGGTGGTTTTAAAACCGGTCGGGAACTATCAGAAAAAACACTGAGTGTATCACTTATAGTCATTTCCTTGTCACCAGAGCGTTTCAAAGTAAATTCGAAAATGAAAAATGCTAAAAATTCATCATCGTTTCTCTCGAAAACTAGGGTAGATATTTTCGAGTTTTATATGAAAATGTAGTTTTCGAAGTCGCTTGATTGGATCAGAAGAAAAAAGTCGCAGTTTTCCGGGTTTAAAAATTTTCACCTGCAAAATGAGAATTTTTGAAATTTTGGAAATTTCGATTCTGCATATCTCGACTAATTGGCTCCGGATTGAGATGGGGTTTGCAGACTGGTGATCAGCGATGAGGACACTTTCTCCTAGCACAAAAAATCGCAATCGAAAATTTCGAAATTTTGGCCGAAATAATCCAAAGGGTAGACCCCCCCAAAAACGCTATATTTCGCATTCTCTAAGGAAATCGCCTGACTCTATGGCCTTTTGGATATGGAGGTTTCAAAACCGGTCGGGAACTATCAGAAAAAACACTGAGTGTATCACTTATAGTCATTTCCTTGTCACCAGAGCGTTTCAAAGTAAACTCGAAAATGAAAAACGCAAAAAATTCATCATCGTTTCTCTCGAAAACTAGGGTAGATATTTTCGAGTTTTATATGAAAATGTAAGTTTTCGAAGTCGCTTGATTAGACCAGAAGAAAAAAGTCGCAGTTTTCCGGATTTTAAAAATTTTCACCTGCAAAATGAGAATTTTTGAAATTTTGGAAATTTCGATTCTGCATATCTCGACTAATTGGCTCCGGATTGAGATGGGGTTTGCAGACTGGTGATCAGCGATGAGGACACTTTCTCCCTAGCACAAAAAATCGCAATCGAGAATTTCGAAATTTTGGCCGAAAAAATCCAAAGGGGTAGACCCCCCCAAAAACGCTATATTTCGCATTCTCTAAGGAAATCGCCTGACTCTATGGGCCTTTTTGGATATGGAGGTTTTAAAACCAGTCGGGAACTATCAGAAAAAACACTGAGTGTATCACTTATAGTCATTTCCTTGTCACCAGAGCGTTTCAAAGTAAACTCGAAAATGAAAAATGCAAAAAATTCATCATCGTTTCTCTCGAAAACTAGGTAGATATTTTCGAGTTTTATATGAAAATGTACTTTTTCGAAGTCGCTTGATTGGATAAGAAGAAAAAAGTCGCAGTTTTCAGGATTTTAAAAATTTTCACCTGCAAAATGAGAATTTTTGAAATTTTGGAAATTTCGATTCTGCATATCTCGACTAATTGGCTCCGGATTGAGATGGGGTTTGCAGACTGGTGATCAGCGATGAGGACACTTTCTCCCTAGCACAAAAATCGCAATCGAAAATTTCGAAATTTTGGCCGAAAAAATCCAAAGGGGTAGACCCCCCCAAAAACGCTATATTTCGCATTCTCTAAGGAAATCGCCTGACTCTATGGGCCTTTTTGGATATGGTGGTTTTAAAACCGGTCGGGAACTATCAGAAAAAACACTGAGTGTATCACTTATAGTCATTTCCTTGTCACCAGAGCGTTTCAAAGTAAACTCGAAAATGAAAAAGGCAAAAAATTCATCATCGTTTCTCTCGAAAACTAGGGTAGATATTTTTCGAGTTTTATATGAAAATGTAGGTTTTCGAAGTCGCTTGATTGGATCAGAAGAAAAAAGTCGCAGTTTTCCGGATTTTAAAAATTTTCACCTGCAAAATGAGAATTTTTGAAATTTTGAAATTTCGATTCGGCATATCTCGACTAATTGGCTCCGGATTGAGATGGGTTTGCAGACTGGTGATCAGCGATGAGAGACTTTCTCCCTAGCACAAAAAATCGCAATCGAAATTTCGAATTTTGGCCGAAAAAATCCAAAGGGTAGACCCCCCCGAAAACGCTATATTTCGCATTCTCTAAGGAAATCGCCTGACTCTATGGCCTTTTTGGATATGGAGGTTTCAAAACCGGTCGGGAACTATCAGAAAAAACACTGAGTGTATCACTTATAGTCATTTCCCTTGTCACCAGAGCGTTTCAAAGTAAACTCGAAAATGAAAAATGCAAAAAATTCATCATCGTTTCTCTCGAAAACTAGGGTAGATATTTTCGAGTTTTATATGAAAATGTAGGTTTTCGAAGTCGCTTGATTGGATCAGAAGAAAAAAGTCGCAGTTTTTCCGGATTTTAAAAATTTTCACCTGCAAAATGAGAATTTTTGAAATTTGGAAATTTCGATTCTGCATATCTCGACTAATTGGCTCCGGATTGGGATGGGGTTTGCAGACTGGTGATCAGCGATGAGGACACTTTCTCCCTAGCACAAAAAATCGCAATCGAAAATTTCGAAATTTTGGCCGAAAAAATCCAAAGGGGTAGACCCCCCCGAAAACGCTATATTTCGCATTCTCTAAGGAAATCGCCTGACTCTATGGGCCTTTTTGGATATGGAGGTTTCAAAACCGGTCGGGAACTATCAGAAAAAACACTGAGTGTATCACTTATAGTCATTTCCTTGTCACCAGAGCGTTTCAAAGTAAACTCGAAAATGAAAAATGCAAAAAATTCATCATCGTTTCTCTCGAAAACTAGGGTAGATAATTTTCGAGTTTTATATGAAAATGTAGGTTTTCGAAGTCGCTTGATTGGATCAGAAGAAAAAAGTCGCAGTTTTCCGGATTTTAAAAATTTTCACCTGCAAAATGAGAATTTTTGAAATTTTGGAAATTTCGATTCTGCATATCTCGACTAATTGGCTCCGGATTGGGATGGGGTTTGCAGACTGGTGATCAGCGATGAGGACACTTTCTCCCTAGCACAAAAAATCGCAATCGAAAATTTCGAAATTTTGGCCGAAAAAATCCAAAGGGGTAGACCCCCCCAAAAACGCTATATTTCGCATTCTCTAAGGAAATCGCCTGACTCTATGGGCCTTTTTGGATATGGAGGTTTTTAAACCGGTTGGGAACTATCAGAAAAAACACTGAGTGTATCACTTCTCGATCCGTTTCAGCTGATTCGAAAGCTCTCAAATCAGAGGCGGCAACAGTCTGTTAAATCTATTTTAGCGTCACCCACAATGTGGTAAGAACAATATATTTGTTGTGTTTAATTTTCCTTGTTAATTTTATAAATAGAACATTTTTCTGCGTTGCCTATTGAGTGAATTAAACGAGCGTGTCTCTCTCTCTCTCTGGCAGTGGCGTAACTAGAGTTGAGTCACCAGTCAGTCACCCAACTTTAATTTTTTTAAATTGTTTTTTCGAGAAGGGAAGATTGGCACTCTCTCTGGCTATTTCAGGTCGGCGATTTGGAAGATTTACAACCTTGCAGCGAAATTAATAACACGACGGGCAGTGTTCGGAATGCAATCCTGAAATCCCATTCTTCTCGCTGAAGCCAAAACATCATAAGAGGCCATGAAAGTGAGCGACTCCAAAAAAATTAATGCTTTCGATGTCCAGAATTCACCAGCATTGTTGTTTTTACAAATGGTCGAGATGATGGATGAAAAAATCACAGAGAATAATTGGTTCAGGTTTTTTAATTAATCTTCCTTCATTCTCTGAAATCCATCTAGTTTCTGGATAGTTTTTGGAAACGGTAAGTCTGCATGATAATGAGAGGAAGAAATCTCATTCTATAAAATAGAAATGCAAGGAACTGTACCCAGCAATTTTTTTTCTCTCATTTTGATCAATTGGTTAAGATATATCAACTGATTATTCCCGCAATCTTATACATTGTTATTGCTATTTCATGTCATCTTTATATACTCCCCCGTCAATAAATTCCGAGACAGGGCGAAATTTTTGTCGATTCAACACCCTGTATCTTTTTTTCGTGTTCTCCGATTTTGTTGAAATTTTCACCAGGTATAGTATTGGGTCTTGTTATATTAAAACTGATGATATCAAATTTTCCGCCTCAAATCACACACACGGTGTTTAGAAATGAAGGATATAAAACAAGGTTGATTCACCCTGTATAACGGATAAACCACAGGTATTTTCGCAAATAAATTTCAGGTTAATATAACAAGACCCAATACTATACATGGTGAAAATTTCAACAAAATCGGAGAACCACGAAAAAAGATACAGGTGTTGAATTTGACGAAAATTTTGCCTGTCCGGAATTTAATGACGGGGAGTGTATTTTAGCTGGTCCTGGTAGTGAACCCTGTGGGACTCCTGCTCCTTCCATTTTTTATATAAAGTTTCAACCAAAATCTTTCACATAAAAACTTCCTTCATTAATTCTAGTTCAGCTTGTTCTGCTTTAATACTTGACTTTAATCACGATAATTATTTGGTTCTTTTATCTCCTTCAATCTTTACCTGTTATGATTGTTAAAAAAAAGCGCAACAGTTTTCACTCCATTTTTATCGAGATTAGTGAAGTAAATCCAACGATTCTTAGAACTTTATAACCCCCAGACTTTCTCGAAACAATTGTAAATATTTGTGTAAAGTGAAGGTGTTAGCCTGAGTTCTCATCTGGGATTCTTCAGAAGTCGAAGACAAGTGCAACAAGGTGTTTACCCCTAACATTCATTTCAAAAGCAGGTATATAGCCCTTGTCTACGTTTCCACCCATTCTTCACAAAGAATCTTCTTAATCTTTAGGAATGCAAAGACGAATAATTTCAAGTCTGACCGAAAATCGTCAGAGAAGCTTACCTTTTTCCCTCCCACGGAGGCGCAGCTGGACGATTCCCCCCGACAATGATAAACTCCGCATTATGATAAGTGATGCATCCTAGCAAGGGTTCTCTCCTCCAGCCTCCGAGAATCCAATAACGTTCCAATTTCCGGCCGTCGAAAGAGTTTTGCCGCAACCTCGCCAAAGAGAAGAAACCCCCTCAGAAAGCGCTGAATCAATAAACCAGTCAGACACTCTACACACATACCTAGCATGGCCAGAATGTACACATTTGAATGTCAATATCTTTTCCGCCTCTTTCTGCTCGCGCGCTGCTGCTCTCCGCACTTCAGGGAAGATGACAGGGGGGGGGGGGAAGTGGAAAGATTGGGGTTATCCAACAATCGTACATTTCCCGTTGTCAGGGAAAAAATCATGGCGGCACCATGAATCCACTCAATCTTGTTCTGTTCTAGTTAGAGTAAAGAATGTGGTATTATCAATAATAACCGGTTAGAGTGATAAATACCGAGGTAAAGAATTGAATTCGAAGAAAGTAAAAGCTGCCTGAACGATGCTAACCATTTGTCTCAATTAAGACAAAATCATTGCTCTGGTTAATATGATTAATGCGGTTATTATCAATAAAAACTAGTAAATATTCCTGTTGTTAAAACTAATAGTAAATG